>OU343041.1:9521645-10121645 GCA_910593735.2 Ectemnius lituratus
CCCTCGGTCGCGTGCGCTCACTACCTGGCGTTATTAATACCGAAAGGTAAAGCTCGTGCGCGTGCAGAAATCGTCATAATTCGTCCCCGCGACTCATTACGCTTTCATCTGGACCAGCAGCCTCTCCCACGGACGCGTGCACGTGCGCGCGCGCGGATCTATTAACGCGCTAATGAAAATAAAGCGAATTTTAAAATGTTCCTCGCAGTACCGAAAATCAAATATATTTATAATGGCGTGCTTGGAGAGCACGGCACTCGCAAAATTTACCATCGTCCCGTTTCCCCCCCTCGCATACCCCCTCGAAAGCACTTCTACTCTCGGGAATGCATAAACGAGGGTCAGAGGACACTAGAAAGCAGTGCACTCACTTAATTAAACTTCGAGATCCATTTTTACATTATAGCTTGCATAACGTACTCGCCGAGATCAAGCGTATTATTTGCGTCGCGCCGCTACCGCCGGCGTCGTTCGCTTGGCGGCTTTATTTTTGCGCCCGACTCGATGGAAAAGTTGCGAGTAAATGGTGGGTGGATAGATGGGAGAGGGTGGAAGGAAGAAGACGCGCGCTCTTTCTCCCCGGCGCGGCGGCGGGCGAAAGAAACGGTAGATATATCGGTGATTGCCGCCCGCTCGTCGTAAGGGAATCCCGGGAATAGAGAATCGGGAGATGGAAGACGAGGGGGAAGTCCGTTCGGCTATTTACTAAACAGGGCGACATGGAACAGGCGCGTCGATCCATACATCAGTGTCCTTCTTTATCGAAAGCTTGCCATGAAAGCAACGGTGGCAGCAGCAGCAGCAGCAGCAGCAGCAGTAGCAGCAGCAGTAGCAACCGTGCTCTCTCTTCCTCTCAGTCTCTCGTTCCTTCTACCGTCAGGAAAGCATCGCTTTTAAAGCGAGAGTGTTTGTTCGCGCTCGCATTTCACCCTCTTATTTGCGCCGCGTAAACACTTTTTATCTTCGCGCCCACTCCCACCCTCACCTCCAACCCCAATATTAATTTGCGTTCGGCTATCGACACTACCATCATTCCCCGCCTATCGATTCTCGGCCTACTAATCACCCTGTCGCGTATCAAGACTTCAAAAACATCCTTTCACTGTTAAGGATATTACGATGCGCAGGAATACGGAAGTCGCGTGAGAATTATTTGCACATTGTTACTCAATTGTGTATTACAAGAGCTGCTGATTGAAATATCATTGGAATTGGGAAGGGACCCGGAACGAATGCTTGTTATTATCGGCTGGGATTATTCTTTGAAAGCGGCTGGTCGACCAATCGCGGCCAAGCGCGATACTACAAATGCCTACCTGAAGCTAATAATGATATCGAATAATGATCCTTCACGCGATATACAAGCACTTACTAGAATAAAGCTATTATTCCACCAAACTCGAGTGAATGGCCCTCTGACCACCTTTTGTAATGACGACAACTATCAGCAGCATTATTAATTCGATCAATAAGTAAGCAATATTATACGATAATATTTTGGGCCACATTTCCATGAAGAGTGTATACAAATGGCAGCGGGGAACAAATTCAATTGAATGCCGCAAGCTGCACAATCAGTGGTAAAACAGTGGAGAGATCAGTGCGAAAGAGGTAAACTGGAAATTCGATTCTATGGGAAGGCTTACTGAGCCACTCTGGGTGGGTAAGGCAACATTTACACTTTTCGACCATCAACACGCATCATTACATCTAATCCATGGCGTCTCCTCAATAAAGCACTTTCGAGATCTCCAGGCACCCTTATCAACCGCGATTATCCCCTGGCAGTAGAAGGTAGAGAACCCTAGCCAATCCTAGGCAACGACCCGGCCCAACGACCGACATTTCTCACGCTGCTGAGCCAGCGAAGTCGAAGTCGAAAGGTATCAGCGTACAAAGTACACCTATCACTCTCTTATATCGCGAACTAAGCGATTCGGAATGCCAGCCGTGCACAAAGCCACCCTCAATAGAGACCTGTTGATCGGGGTAATACAATGATTACTTTGACTAGCAGTCGTCCCCGAGCAAACGTCACTGATGCATTAACCAGGATTTCTCTCTCTCTCTCTCTCTCTCTCTCTCTCTCCATGAGTGTCGCTACTTCATAAGAGGAAAAATATATGTTCGCTTGGAATCGCACTGAGAGCTCTTAACAGGAGCATAAAGGGTTCTCGAGGCGAGAAGAGGAGTAGGAGGGTGTTGAAGAAGAAGAAAATGGATGGAAGAGGGGGGGAGAGCGCGTGTCGGGCGGGAAGTGGTGATCTAAATAGAAACCTCTTTAGGGGCATAACTCGGAGGACACCGTGTGTGAAAGACACGCGGTGTCCAGGAGGTGGGACTGCGCTCGTTGGGACGTTGGTGCGTGCGAGCAAGCGTCGGTGTCTCGGTAATCGGGTCTGACGGATAGCGCCGGAAATAGCGGAAAGGACGGATGGGAAGGCACCCGGGGATACACCGGTGCCGGCGCGAAACGCGAGCCACCATCGAAGGTTAGCTGCCGAGCCGTCTGGGAATCCGGGTGTCACTCGGAGCCCACCGCACGGCACTTCATCAGCTCCTTTCAACTTTCAATTTGGGGGCCGGAGCGGGCGAGCGAGCGAGCGCGCGACAAGTTTCGCTAACGATGCGCGCGTGAGACCGCGATCGAACTGGGACTGCCTTCGTTAGTAACTCCGGCTGAAAATTGCTTCCGCTTCAACTGCTACTCCAAAAAGGCCTCGATCCGCCGCGCCGCGCCGCGCCATACCGCGTACCGTCGCACACTGGGTCGACATCATAAAATACTAGGCATTTGACAGAAAACATTTCTTTTCTTTATTATTATTATTATTATTATTATAAACATTATAACAACTGCAATCACTTATTGCAACTGTAACGGATTACCTCCTCGGCAAAATATGGCATATGCGCAAAATTTCTGTATGTATCGAACATTTTCTGCATATTTTTGGCATGTTAATTATGTTTATTATGTCATATGGTTGGTATTGTATGATTTCAACTCAGTGTATGTCGTTTCCTCTACTTTTTCGCTTGTTGTAAATAAGTATTTTTTATAATCACGGGCACCAGTCTGGCACAATAATGCTACGAACGAGGTCAATTTTCAACTGAGCATCACATTGGGAAATCAAATAGCCGGGCACACTCCGGATCGCTCGATTCCACCAGTCGGAGGATTCCAGTCGTAATCCTAATTTCGGACGCACGAAGAATCTGGTTGGCTGGGTTCTATAAATTTTCGGACGGCCGGCTCATTTCGGTAAATTAAGCGAGCGAATTTCGCGAAATAAACGCAGAATTAAAATGAGGGGTCAGTGAAACGAAGTATCCGCGTCCGACGAATGTAAAAGTCGGTAGAACGGGGTTGCTGGGGGAACAAAAAAATTGCCGAATTGTTCAGTGCTCTCTCCCTTTCCCTGACCCTCCCCCCTCTCTTTCTCCGGCTCATCTCGAGTGGCATACTACTACTGGCGCACTCGACTTCGCTTATTTGACCGTTCCGCTAATGCGAAATGAATCGCACTGCCTTGCGACATTTTGAAATTACATTATGCCTGGCACTATTGCCGATACGTGGCCGTATCTTCCTGTCGGGCACATCCATCTACCGTGGAAAGGACACGCATTATCCGCGCACTTGTACTTCGTGCATTAGCGGGGACAGAGTGCTAATGCAGAAACCTGGTATCGGTTAATTAATAACCGTAAAACTCGATCCTCCCTCGATCCCCATTGCGCCCGTCGCTCTGCGCGCGTTATTTGATTTCCTCGAGATACGGCGCTTCCTCCACCGACGCACATTACTATATCCATACAACCACGTACGCAAACGCTATGAAACGCGATGCTTTAAAACTTGCCGAAACAATAGGTTTATTTCGTAATAATTAGCCCCCGCCAGCACTCCGTTATCAAGACCGATACCCTCCTATCCTTTAATTAATTGGCTCCCCCTCTCAAAACTTACTTCTCTCGAGGACTCGAAAACCGTCAGTCTAACAAAAACAAAACTCCTATTTGTATATGTATGTTGCAAAAGTGTAATCGCATCTGAAACAGAGACAGTAGAAATGGATGCTCAACGAAGCCTACTGGAAAAGTGACTCACAATCAGTGATATGGATCGAATCGAATCTATCGTAGAGGGGCGATTAACGAGGGCGCGTTAATAACCGGAAAATTGCAGAAAGAAACAGAGCGCTCGGCAAAGAGAATCAAAGGTGGCCGGGTTAGGGGGGGGGGGGGGGAGTATTCGTGAGAGAGGAGTTGGGCAGAGAGAGAGAGAGAGAGCGAGAGAGTAAAAGACAGAGAGAGGGAGAGTGCAGTGGGAAAGAGGGTTAGGCGGAAGGTTAGGCGGTGCGGTGTGGAATGGGGTGGAATAGGGTGGTATGAGTTGTGCGGTGAGCTAGTGCAATGGTGGTAGTAGTGGGTGCGTAGTGGTGTGAGGAGGAGGAGGAGGAGGGAGGAGGGGGGTGGAGGGGCACGCACGTACGAGGACAGGCTGCTCTCTCGGTCGGTGGCGCGCGCGAGAGAGCGTAACCCTCGCCTCGGGCTGCGGAGGAGCCTCGCAATTTAACCGGTTCGACATTCGCCTCGAGCTCGTAATTGGCAGGACGAATGAAAGAGCCCCGCGGACGAGAACGAGTGGCCGGGATTAACGATGGCGAATGGATCAGAAATTCTCCGCGAAAATAAAGTAGGTAGCTCGAGCTTGGTGTAGGTATAGTCCGCGGCCGTAGGTACGAGCCTTTGTTTGTCGTTCGCTCCAATTACCTCCGGCCTCTCCCGGTAGCTTCATAATTAACTCCCACTCATTTAACAAACTTTACTTTTAATGTTTTAAAAATAGTAATTAGCAGTGGCGGCAACGGAAGAAGAAGAAGGAAGAGGGCGAGAGAGGGTGAGGTTGCGCGCGAGCCCGACGGAGTTCGGATTGAAGAGAGACAGAGTAAGAAGAAGTGGGGAGGGGAAAGAGGGGCTGCGCGCGCGCGCTCTTCCATACAAGAGTAAGAGAGAACGGTATGGGGATTGCTACGAGCGCCTGAGTGAGAGAAAGGGTGCAAGAGGGCGAGAGGAGGATCAGGTGGAGGATGAAGAGGAGGAAGCAGAGGGTGCCGCTGCCACCGTCGTTCCCGGTGGTGGAGGAGCTCCAGGAGGAAGAGGACGAGGCGGAGGCGCACCGAGCGAGGAGAGTCCACGGGGCCAGGGGGTGCCAAGAGGGTAGAGCTCACTGAAGAGGAGGTGTGCGAGGGGCTAGGTTGGGTGAGCCGTAGATGGTGGTGGAGGTAGGCCAGATGGAAGAGAGAACGAGCCGGAGAGCTCGAGAGCGAGAGAGGGTGTAGGTGGCAGTCGGTGGTAGCGACGAGGGTGGTGGTGGGTAATGCTGGTGGTGGTGATGCGGGGGAGTGTAGAGGGGGTGTAATTAACTATCATGCAACCCCTTCCCAACAGCAGCAGCCGGCGTAGCAAGGAGGTAATTGGACCGGAGTCTTATACGTGTGGAGCTCCGCTCGAGGGAGGAGGGCGGAGGGGATGGAAGAGGCTGCCAGGATAAAGGGTTGCTTAAAATTGCACACAGTGCTGCATTATGGAACCTCTGACGAGCTTCCAGGGAACGACCGTACGGATGGCGGCGTGGAAATCCATTAACCCCCCCACACCCACATCCACCCTCTCTCCTCCTCCTCCTCCTCCTCCTCCCCCGTCCTCTCCCTCCCCCTCCGTCCCCCGGCCGCCACCGCTCCCTCGGCCTGCTCTCCAGTCGCGAATTAATTGCGATCGTCTAAGGGCGAGTCTTTGTCGGCGTCTGCCGTCGACTACCTGTATGGCCGAAGTCGCGATTCAATTTTCGGCTCACGCTCCTCCGATCCAAAGTCGATCGTACATCGAACGTCGAAAAACCAAGCTGATATGTCAGCAGGGAAATCTATGTATAACTGATCATGATATCGGACAATGAATCACTGTACCGAATACAATGCTCGAACACTGCTGGGACTGATAGATGGAGCGGCCGACTTGGAAAAGATAACTCGCCACGATCGGTATAGTTTGGGGGGAAGGAGAGGGTGGGTCGGACACGTTCGACGAATTACAGGAACGTAATAATCGTGGAATGGCCTTATCAAAGGGATTATGACGTTGGCAGGAGAGTTCAGACTGTGTTAATCAGGACTTAAAGGCCTTCCGTGGGTTGAGGGTACGCGGTGTCGTAAGGGCTTCCCCAAGGGGGAAGAGAAACCCCAACGGTGCTGCCAACTAATCAGCACCAAGACGCCAATCTACGTCTCCCCTCTCTCACTCGCTCCTCTTGCTCTTTGCCCCTCACTCGCTTTCTCTCGCTCTCTCTCTTTCTCTTTCTCTTTCTCTCGTAGTATGCACACACTGGTACACGTACACTATGTGTGTACATACGTGGATGCAAGTAGGGAGGCATTGTACGGAATTTGTTCTCACTTAGCACAATGCATCGAGCGCGCCCGCGCGCGCGCGCGCGCGCGTGCACAGCCGAGATTTATAAGGCAGCCCCGCACGTACGCCTGCCAATTACGCGCGGTCGAGAAAAGTCGGGGGATAAGAGGCCGCGATACATCGAAGGTCGTAATTAATACGACGATATTAATATGACGGGCTTCCAATTACTTCCTCCAACCTACTTCGACTGAGGATAACGAGCGCCGCAACGCGCTCCGCGAAACGCTATTCTAATAAGCAGTCTAATGCATAAATAGAGAGTAAAACACGCGCTTCGCGCAACTGGGTCAACTGCTGTCGTGAACGCTTCGCGAATTTGCTGTAGCTCCAGCCAGCCTAGTCTATGGATTTGTAAGTTCAGAATAGTCCCCTATTTTCTCTGGCATCCAAATATATATATATGATATTTTATCAAGTATAAAGGTAGAAAAATAGGACGATTGATTCGAGTGCAATGAGAATGCGAGGGTTGGATAACCTTCTGATAATTAGGGGAACTCGTTATCCCTCTGGCGAGGCTAATTTTATAACGCCCCGCCCCCTGGGTGGCCACTGTGGTTCTTTAATCGCGAAAAACCGTAAAATTTAATTAAATTCAGGAAGGCGAGATTGAAGGAGAACGGATAGAAGGCCGAGGACGACGGTGGTCGATGCTAATAACGTTCTTGTCGTGCCATGAAGGTATTAAACCACTGTAGTGACGTTCTGCTGGATTATCACGTTGTTCCGCGTTCGTAGAATCTCAGAATCTTCCAGGTATTTCCGATGGGCCAGATTGAACGATGATATTTCACCTACTATGTTTCATTCGTATCACTCGATCGCGCTCGATCTTAATGCTCTCACGTGACGCAACATTGAAATTAATCAGGATAGAAATAAATGGAAGAATAAAATGAAACGCTCGCCAGGTGCGGTCAAATTCATTGGTAATAAAGGAAACGACGCTCGTGAATGGCAATGCTATTCTGAAAAGATATAGCTTTCCAGAGAGGAATTCTACTTGCTACCAGGGATGCATGACAAGTATGCTACTGCGAGAAGTAATATCAATACCTTGTATATAAGTTATGATGTTATAACGCTAGTATGAGATCCAATAATTTCAACAAGCTTTTATTGCTTCCTAAAGAAAATTGTTGTTAAGGAAGTAGAGGAGCTCCTTGGGCTGTTATTAATTCCAGTGAAGATTAATGACCCACATACTTTCGGAGGTTAACCTACTTTCTTTCCTATCTGTCAAGCGTCGAAGGATTTTCTTATGTTTGGAAGAAATCGGACACTTTACTCGTCGAGAACTATACTATTAGCTTGATTGGAGGGATTCTCGAGTAAGTGGTATCCTCAAGGAGAGAAAGTGGGAGAATGGCCGAAATATTTGCAGTGGCCTAACATTTTCTTCTCGCGATGCATCGTTTAAGACGTTGCAATACCAACAGTGCCAGTATAATGTTCCGTCGATTTTGTTCTTATTGGGATGCCATCGAGTCGTTCCATTCGTCGTCTCTCTCGCTTCCTGGCCAGTCGGAATACGCCTCCACCTTCTCCAGCATCTCGTTTCATCCACAACGAGTGACTGGCTCTCCCGCTTTCGCATCGTGTCTTTCCTTGGCCGGCTGTATCTTGCGACTGGCATTCTCCGTCTCTCTTTGCTTCCTTCGGCACTAGGCATCGTTGTCCTTCTCGAGGCCCTCGGCGATCCTTCCGCGACAAGGACATTTTATCCTTCTCGCCGGAGAGACGTCCCGAGGACTCGCGGAGGAGCCGTGTGTCCCTTCTTCGTAGTTCTCACCCTCGCTCGCGCGCAACTTTCCCTGCTCTCCTCTCCTCTCCTCTCCTCTCCTCTCCTCTCCTCTCCTCTCCTCTCCGCTCCTCTCCGCTCCTTTCCGCCTGATGGTGCTGTTGCTGCTGTTGCTGCTCCGTTCTCGTGTGCTCCTTGTTCTCAAGCTCGCGTGTGTGTCACCACACAATTACAGAAACGACTCTGTTAACTCTCGTGCCCTTTTACCTCGTCTCTCTGCCTCCTCCGCGGGCAAGCATTAACCTAACGTAACCTCAGCGAGCCAGGATTTTCTCCTAGCAAGCTAAGAGCGAGTGAGAGCGAAAGAAAGGAGAGTATTTTCGTCCTGATAAAATTCCTTTCTCCGTTACGTATTTCCTCAGGGTTAATTCAATTGCGGCTGGCACGATTCCTTACTTCTCCTTTTTCTATCGGCCGATTCACCCACTTCCTTCGATTCTAGCCCCTCTTCCGGGAAGGCATGGAATCTTATCCGGGGTTGGTGTCACCGCGGTCGGATAATCACGCTCGTTTCAATTAAGGAGGTGCTAGACACGCGAGACACAGATTGCTATCGACTCACCAGCGAAATCCGGATACCACCAGTCCTCTGGGTAATCAGACGTACAACTGCTACGCCGGCAGTCGCACCCTGTGCCCGAAAACAGCCTCACTTAAACAGCATCGGCACTCCAATTCGGAACGTGTCAAAAAGAGAATACTAATGAGAGGAATGTCGAAGGGAGTGATGAGCAACGTTCCAGGCTATTCGAAGTTCAGGGAGTAACAGACTGGCAGTAAGGAGCATCGGAATCAGCCGTGCTAAATGTGCTAGGCCGAGAGCTCGTTACTAAAAAAATCAATTTTGCTTCGGATCTGCCGGTGCACAATCAGTCGGACGGAAATTATTAATGAAGACATTTGAAAGGTGGGTCGTGCTACGAGTTTGCATTCCCGAACAGAGCGGGAGGAGTGGGAGCAGGAGGATACGCGCTCTTCGAACATCTCTGTCACTCTTTCATTCTATCGCTTTTTCTCTCTCTCTCTCTCTCTCTCTCTCTCTCTCTCTCTCTCTCGTTCGCACACAGATATCCAGGTTTGTAGTTTTACGTGGGGATACATAAGCGGAGAAGCTTGCCCGGGATACACCGCCGCCAGCAGAGATACATGCTTCGCGTCATAAGATCGGACTTCCACGAAGCCGCGTTTCCTAATTAATTAAAGTAATTAAGACCCGGCCGAGTTATTGCTCGGGCGTCCGCGCGGTACCACATCACGGTCGCATTATAAACCACGTAACGAACGTGAACCTGTCTTCAAGTATACTGGGTGTATCACTTAATTCGATATCGAAGCTAGTTTTAACGCTGCTAATTTTTCTTGTATTTTGATCCGGTTAGATGGATTGCTAATTATTTGAGTGTTTATTAGGTTTTTCGTGTTCGATACGAGGACAATTCTTATTTTAAGTATACAGGAAACTATCCTAGTAGTTATGGGGCGTAGAAGAAAAATGTCTCGCGAGAGAGAAGTAAAACGCACGAGGTCTAAATTCCAACAAGGTTCATACTTCGAGCTTGAGGCTGGCAGTGCTGGAACGAGGAAAAAACACACGGTTGACACAGCTGTCTATGAAGGGGAAACACTTTTAGTTAATTGTTCAAGTATTCAGGTGGCGCGACAATGGCAGTGGAAGGAACGGCGAGAAGCGAAACACCCAGTATGCATAGCTTGGAATCCGGCACAGTGAAATGCCGGTGCGGAGTGAGTGCGCTCTTCAACTAATTGTGAGCGGAAGAGGGAAATGTTTTTGCGAAAGCGTTTCTTCTCATTTTCCTCGCCTTTTCGTTAGCCGGGAAACCTTGGTCGCAGAAGCGCATGTGCGCGCTCTCTCCTAAGTCGCCGGACGTTATTAAGTTTGAGGAACAATACTCGCACGCATTCGTCGACCCCCGGTAACCCTTTTGCAGGCACTGCTCGAGTAAATGCATGTACATAATTATCGCCGGTGGCATGGCAACGTCTTTACGCCGCCAAGAAGAACGCACGCTTCCCAAGGCGGCGGTGAATTAAAATTTCTCTAACTACTGCGCTTTACGTCCGATTGTAGCCTCTCCCTCCCTCTCTCCCGCCAACCCAACACTCCCTGCGGCTCTCTCGTTCGCCGTTGGAAAATCTTTTAGCCAGAAATAGTCCTCGAGTAGCACGCCTTTTAAAAACACGCGGACCGTCCTTATTTTTTGTTCCGTCTCGTACAAGCGCGTCGTTTCGAATCGCTTAACATTGTTCGCTGTTGAATAACGTCCGAGAAATCCGCTGCGATTTTTCTCCCCTCCCATCCACCTCTCTCACTCACTCTTCTAGCGTTGAGCCTCTGCTAGATACACACTCGCTGCCCTTAATCACCATTTGAAGCGGCCCAGTGCAACCGAATGGCTTCGGTATTACCCTCGAGCATCCTCTCGCGCGCCAGGCTAATACCCCAAAAAATATCCCGATTCCGTTCTTTGCCAGGAAATATCCCTGGCATTATTATTATATCCGCTCCTTGTCGAGGCTGATCTGACGCGTGCTTGCATGGCACAGGTACCAGCGAGTTTCCGAGTTCCGAGTCGAGTGGGCTTAACAGCTCGACTCGCCGGGAGAGACAGTGCGGCCCGCACGGATATATGGGCACGTATGTAAAGGAAAGAAGTTACGGGTCCCCTGTACATACGTGCCCACCCGCGCACGACCGTCGTCCTCGCTCCGCTCCTATACTGCTTGCTGCTACGTAGGTCGGATGCTGCGCGCCTTCAATATTTGAGAGGATTTAAATTCGGACGTTGGACGTCCGGACGAATTTCAGTTGGATCGTTTAAAGGCGCGCCCGCCGTCAGGCCCTCGTGAATGATTAAAGGAGCTTCCTCCTGGAAAAGGAGAACGCGCGAGAAACGAGCATGCGAGAGAGACAGCGAGGACTGCGTCTTGGCGAGAGAGCCTTTCCCGAATTGTCTACGTGCGAGTCGTACAACCAAGCGAAATATCGGCGTGGACGCCGGACTCCTTCTCCTCCTCCTCCTCCTCCTCCTCCTCTTCCTCTTCCTCTCGTCGCAGCGTATAAATAGAGAATTTTTTTACCTAACCCGCCAGAATAAAACGCAAGCATCCTAACCCGCCTTAGTTTACTGCGTAGAGACTGCAAATTCGTGCGCCCTTCAACCACCGAGCGCTGTTCGTCCGTGTCCTACTACGACGCGCGAGCTTTTACGAGGGAACTTTTCTTCGGAAGCAGCGCACTCTCCGCCAACTCTGTGAATACACGCTCACCAGCTTCAATTAAGTCGTATTTCAGTGGATGATTTAGTATCCTTTCGAACACTGCCAGACTGGACATCTGATGTAGGGGATCCCTGTGTAATCGCTAGTGCGAATATATATCATTTTGAATACTCTCGATGATGTCACAGCTGATACTACAAACGAAGATATATTGGCTCACCGCCGTAGAGAAATGTGTAATTGATCAGTTACGCCAGAGCCAGGAATTGTTTCCCTCACCTGGTACTGATTTGTTTACGTAAATATTAAATATTTGCCGAATTGCAGGAAAATGGAGTCCGAGGAAAAATGAATTTTTTGCTACAGCTCCGGTTTTTGTATAATCAATACTTCTATGGATACAGAGTTTACATCTCAAATTTTAGCTCCGGAAAAAGTCGGGAAACTTGGAAAATATGGAAAATACCGTCTAAATCAGATGAAATCAGATAATCAGGATTGTGTTTCCAAGTGTTTTCGATACAATTCCGGCGTTTCTGCTACTGGTTCTGTGTTTTCTACTCGTTTTGATACTTGAACAATCGATTTATGAAGCATTCGCCAAAGTCCGAAAACCTTCGAAAAACCTAAAATTTTTGAACCACCCTTCCCGACCGTTTCAGGGTCTAGTATTTCAGGCAGCGATTCAGTATTTAGCTAGGAAACAGTGATATAAATTCCAGAACCCCAGGTCAAAGTTCATTTTTTGGCCCAAAAATTCGTCAAGGGGTATACCCACAAAAATTTGTGAAAAAATGAATTTTGAGCTAGGGCTCTGGAATTTATATCACTTCTTCCTTGATGCAAGAAACTATTCTCCACCAAATTTCAGCCCCGGAAAAAGTCGGGAAGTTTGAAAAACATGGGAAAAACCATCAGAATTAGACGAAAATGAATTATTCAGGGTCGGTTTTCCATGTCTTTTCGGTACAATTCCGGCATTTATGCCACTGGTTTCATGTTTTCTATCCGTTTTGACACTTAAACAATCGAAATATCAAGCGTTCAACAAAGTCCCAGAACCTTCGAAAAATCGAAAATTTTTGAAGGGGTATCGGCAAAAATTTGCGAAAAAATGAATTTTGAGCCAGGGCTCTGGAATTTATATCACTTCTTCCTTGATGCAAGAAAACATTCTCCACCAAATTTCAGCCCCTGAAAAAGTCGGGAAGTCATGAGAAAGTGGAAAAAGCCATCTAAATCACACGAATTTCATTATTCATGAGAGCCTTTCCAAGTGTTTCGGTACATTACTTGTGCATACCAAGAAGTAATTGTAAGTCCACTTTTCCATGACTACTTTATCAAGATATAACATTAATTAAAGCTCGTTGATTGCGTAGACAAATTGCGGACGTAAAAATAAGTTGGCTATAAGGGAAGCTCTTGTCAAAAGTCGAGAGAGGCTACGCTTATTCTTCTGTCCGATCTTGCCGGCAAATCTAGGCATTACGACAGCAGCGACGCGTAAAAAATTCATGCGAGATAGCGGAGATTAGGGGGGCCGGCATTTTGTACGTACATCACGCCAGGCTAAATGCAGCACGCCGAGGATCGGCAAACAACGCGTCAGATGCTAGCGCGATTAGAGGCGGGCGGCACAAGAGTGAGGAAGAGCGAGACACAGCGGCGATAGCTGGAGGAATGCCGAACATCCGGGGGTCCATGGGATTCACCTTCAGGGAAGAAGAAAACAACGTACCGAAAGTCTCCCCACTTGCTAAACTGATTCGCATCATCCGATAAGACCCACTCGGAAATAATGGACAATCGGTGCCTGCAGGCTAAACTTGTTGTCTACACCTTTTTTCCTACCCTTTCACTTATAACCTCAATTTTCAAATTCAAAACACCCGAGACAAACAATCCCCAAATCATCTAGAACAAATTAATGTTCTTGCTCGTTGCACTTTAAAAGAATAAATGTGTAAAACTCAAATGGAAGAACAATGAAACTAATCACACGTGAAAATGCAATAAGCTATTGGCGAGGTGATAGGTTGGATTGAATCCTTCTCTTCTATCTACAACCACCTCCGGCTGTCGAGTATATAACGTGTCAAAGCTTTGTTCTCGTCGGCTTCTCGAAAATTTGTTTGTCTCTCTGTCGTGCCTGCTACAACTTCTTTCCTCTTTTTCGGTGAACGCGGTGCCGTTTCTCTCGGGCGACAGGCGCACGCGATCGGACAACACACACAGTGCATATTTTTCAATTAATTTAAATTACAAAACATCGCGGTAACGGTCCGCCCCGCGACCCCAGCTTCCGTAGCCAGACTCTTTCTCTCTCATTCCCTCTCTTTTTCTCTCCGAAGCCAATATCTGTACGCACTCGCATAAACGCTGTACCCATTCTGCTCGTCTCACTCTCTCCTGGGCTGGCAGTGCCCTCGCTACTGCCACGCAGCGCACGTACGTCCACCATCGCGGGTACGTAATCATTTTTATTTTCGCGCGTGTCGCTGGCATTTTTTTCCACCGGCGTCGCACCCTCACCCTCTCGTACTTTTCGGCCCCCTTTCTATCTCTGTCAGTTTCCCTTCTCCCGCGCACCGACCGTACGTCTCTGTCGCCCTTATGCAAACCAACCCCCTGCACCCTGCACCCTGCACCCTGCACCCTGCACCCTGCACCCTGCACCCTACCGGCCACATCCACCAATTCGTTCTCACTCTACCGAATGCCCGGTTCATCGTCCGTCCCACTTCTCAGCGATCCGATCTTTCTCTCTTTTTGTACGTATCGCCAGACTCGCGCGAGCGCAATTGTGTGGGTGTTTTTTTTCATCATCCGTAGGTGGCGGCGATCGTAAATTCGTGACACGGCCTGATACCTTCGAGCGTTAACGCCCCGGCCGCGATTCCGATTTCGATCGGAGCCTAAAAAGCGCCGGCACTGGATTTGCATATGGAATAACTAATTCATTGTGTGCTCAACGAGGCCCGTCATTAGTTCCTTGCGTTTTTCCATCGGCGAAGAGCCAACCTAGCCATTGCCACCCCTCGCTTTCGCTAATGGGCCGCGTACACCGCGTCTCCCTTCCACGCTCTTTGAACCAACGCTCACGTGCCGCCACTCAGTATCCGATTGGTTATTTTCTCTGTCGCATGGATCCCACGACGAATGATGACGAGCACGTGACGGCCGACTCCAATTCCCAGCCATTAATTGGCATCTTCACTCTTGGCCCGCTGATGCGAGGCCAATTGAATGGGGATGCTCATTACAGACTGGGGCTTGCATTCTTCGTATATGTATCGATGATACGTGTACAAGAACGTAGAGCAAAATTTACCTCTCACCCTGTTTCCTCTCTGAACCTTAGACTGCAGATGTAACATCATGCATACACATACTTGGCACATGCCAAATTTTTCGCCCATACTCTTTTTACGAGTCAATGAAGTTCCTAGACTAAAGCCTCGCTTGTTTTTTGACTTAAAGGAATACGTGACTCGTTCTCTACGATATTTGCAGTTTCAGTCCTTTCTACTATCTATTATTAGAAAGGATGTTCGTTCTACAATGATGGGAAGAATGGAAATATCGATAACTACGTTGTGAAGCTCTCGTCTGGGAATCCGGGGAATATTCGTAAATAACTTTATCAGAAACATGGGGCGACAGGTTCGCGTAAAAATTCTGTCATTCCAGCGTGGGCCTGGTACAACATTAGTTTTTACGATCGAGCAAAAAGACAATGGCATCAGGAATATATCCTGGCTGGCGCGGGAGCTCGTTAAATCCTTACTTTCAAGCGTTCCAATGAACTCCGAAGTACCCGCGATCTGCCGGTGAAATCACATCGGTGACTGTTAGATGAAAACACGAAGGATAGGACGATTACGATCGTCATAGTAGTACATTAGCATAGACGAAAAACAGACTCGTAAAACAAGCCGCCATCCCGCCACTTCTGTTTCCATGGAAATCGCACGTTGCGTGTTTCTGACACTTCCTGCTCAATGGCTCTGGCGACCAGTGAGGAAGAGAAGGGCGGGGTGATAGAAAAAAAAAGAAGATGAAATGGCATTCGTACAAGAGAAAAAAAATGAGTCCAGTGGCATTCTCGAAAGTGAAGTTTGAATTAACACTGTGTCGAGTCAACTGGAATGCATCGGATCCGAGCTCTCAGCCATGGTTGATATACCGCTACTACTGGTAGAGAGAAAAAATCAAACGACTTCAATGACGTCGAGCCGAGTAAAAGCGTTGAAATTAGTCGAGTGGTACGAATTAATCTTTAAATTCATCCCGCCCGTCCGCAAAGGAAGCCGAACAAAGATCTAATCGAATTATCGCGTAAATGTTTCAAGCAGTCCTCACTTCAATAATCATTCCTACTTCAGTGAGACTGCTGTTAATAATGCGTATAAATTTATATTGAGCCTTTGTTCATAAGCGCGCACAGAGTTGTACGAGGAGCGACGGAACGCTGAGTTATGCCAGCGCGTACTGCTCATTTCCCTTAATTACGATATTACTTATATACCGGCAGCGAGAAGACAAAGAGCACCGAAAGCATTCAGGGAATTTTCAAAAATGAGGTTAAAATTTAAAGCCCCCGCAGTCGTAATTAAACGACTGCGCGAACCACTGCACCACTGCCTTCCTACCTGGTGACATGCACGCGCATATACAACCACGCAAAACAACCGTCCATTATTAATACACGACTGCCACGTCCCCGCCGGGAGAAAGTATTTTGCTTGATTACCGCATTCCCACAAACAACACTCCTAATCGTTTTCTACCGGGAATCCAGTGAAACCGAGAGGTAAAAATCACCCAGGCACTCTCTTTGTCAGCAAAAGGCCAGTGAATGGCAATTCGCTCCTCTTCTTCGTCAGCGAAGCGAATCATCATAGAATAAATGGCTGATCGAGCTTGAACCTTGTGGCTTCCGATAATTTAGCTGTATCTTATGAGTCTGAGTGGGATGACTCGAGAAGACAGGCGAGATGTTTGAACGGCTATGGGGGTTGCTGGGCGGTTGGCGGAGGGTTGATGGGCCGTAGCGTACAGGAGGCCGCGTCCCGTGGGCGGAAGTCAAAAAATCGTCCCCACAAATCACGGCGCACAATGGCCCCGATTGTGTACGGCACTGCGTGTGCAAGCCCTCCACCCGTCTCTAACCCTCTAACTAACTATGCCCCGGCTGTAGCCAGCCAGTTGGAGCGAGAGAGCTAGATGGATGGCAAGAGGGAGGGAGAGAGAGCGATAGAGAGAGGGAGAGAGAAGTGAAGCGAGCTCTCGGTAGGCAAGGGTGGCAAGGGCTCTTGCTCTCGCTTTCCCTTCCTAGCAGGAGGAAATCTATTGCCGGAAGTGAGTATATTCACCGGCGGTCTGCGGTGCGTGTATGGAAATTCGAGACCGCCTTCCTCCGCGGGGTCCTTCCCGAAAGCCAAAGGGAATCCGCACGCGACGACAATTTGGCGGACCCACCATACCAAAGAGAGGGTGAAGCTGGCAAAGGGACGATTTCTGTAACGGAGATAGAAGAATCCTGAAAGAATCCTAACGTACCAAAGAAGACTGAGACGGATATATGGAATAAAAAAAGCCGGGAACGTAGAAGCCGTGCTGCGCTCTGCAATTCCGGGGATAGGAAAGACCACGAGGGTATAGCAACGCTTCCATCGTTCTAGTTTGATTAACGATTGATTTGTGGCAGAGCAGTGACTACTACTGATCGAGAATGAGTTTGGAGGAGAATGGTAAAACTATCAGGAAAGGACTTCCCTTCCAAGACGTGGAAAGATCCAATGAGAATATAACAGCATTTAGATCTGGATCAGCTATTCTTCAACTATTTACTAGCGTATCTTTAGAAGACAGACATCGATGTCGGCATAATCATAAACCAAATACAGAGCGCGTCGGTGAAGTATCACTCGTCCGAGAATCGAGCATGATCATCGATCTCTCGGACGATTCTTTACTTCCCAATCGGGAAGTCTTATCTCTGGCTTCAGGGATCGATCATCGTGGCATGATCGGCTAAGCCGAACGACTTTTCACTTGTATTATCCGGCACCGAATCAAAGCTCGGAGTTCAAGGGCACCGCTCGACGTTGCTCGCGTGCGAAAAAACGCGTCGTCCTGGTCTCACGGCGTGCAATAATCGGTGGGGCCTCCTGGCACACAGTGCTCATGCGAGGTAATTCCAATCAGAAATTAAGTGCGGCCCTATCGGAGATTGCAAAGATGGATAGCGTTCTCTTTCCACCGCGGTACATTCTCTTGGCATCACTGTCTCTCCTTCTCACTCTCACTGGCATCCCTCTTCTCTCTCTCTCTCTCTCTCTCTCTCTCTCTCTCTCTCTCTCTCTCTCCTTCTCCTGCTTGCTCTATTCTGCGTCCGGAGCATTCGTCGATCTTACTTGGAGCCAGTGTAGTCGAAGGCGCGCAGCCTCTCGTAGGATCAAGCTGCAGAGGTGTGCCGAGGTACACGAGGCCGCCGGAGAAGGAGGAGAGGGCATGCCAAGCCAGCCGCCAGCCGGCCGTTTGCCCGTTGGTGGGATGGCGTTGTCTGATTCATATAATGAAATGTCTGTGAGATGATGAGCTCCGTGCTCGGTAAGTATAGCGTTGAGGCCTGGCCCGTGACCCCTCACCCTCGCCTCTCCTTTCCTTCAAGCATCGCGCCGAGAAAAAAACTAGCCTGCGGAGGAAGAGCTCCCCCGGTGGTGTCTGCCCCGGGCAGAGCCCAATCCCCAAGTCGCGTGCGAGATGCATCTCGCACACAGCCTGCACTTACGTAGCCACGCGAGCTTCGAACGCCAATTCCATTGGGAATCGCGCCGATCACCTTTAACCCCTCTGACGTCCCACTGCATCTTTCCACTGAGAAAATCCGAGAATCAGAGTGAATGTTTCTTGAATATATCAGTGTTCTTTAGTTGATAGTTCTTGAATAAAGGATTGATAGAAATATGTAGTATCTTTGTTGGAGTTAGTACGACGATTCAGTAAGAGCCGGTAATTTTAGTGGGATGTTAATGTAAATAATTATTCGCCAGCCCCTAGCCAGAGTGTACCGAGTAAAGTGAGATATTATCGTGATTTATAAGTCGCCCGTGCGCACCGCTCCAGCCACACTCGCTCGCTCTCTTCTTGTTCTTCCTCTCGGCCTGCCCCAACGATTCATCAGTTTACACCAGTTTCACTCGCACAACTCTCTTCTTCACTCATACGGAGACACCAGTGTGTTCATGATGTCATTAGAGAAGTGTTCGCGTTCAGAATCGATGATAAAGCTGTAAGACATCCAGCGTGTAAAGAGTCAATGAACGGGCGTATGTCGTCGTCGTCTCTGGCATTCCAACTATGCGAGCGAACGCTTCCATTTTGTCGTTTTAATGAACAAATATTGTGCGACGCTTTAAGCCAACTACGAACGATAAAGATTGCTCCTGCGATCCAAATACTTCTCACATTATTGAAAGTGATATGCAATCATATAAATAATTAGAAATCTATAAATCATAAGAAATATTTGGATTGTCTTATTTAAGAGACTTTTGGCAAAACAACAAATGCTGGTAGTACGCGCCGATTCGTCTGGGACGCATTGTGTTGGTACATTAGTCGCTAGGCATCGCGTGCTTGTGGCAGTTAAGGCTCCCCACTCCCAGATAACGCTACAATTGTTGACACTTTGTCTAAGTCTTCTTTGCACTTCCAGTGTGTACCTCCAACGCTTGTATCTCTGCTTGAAGATCACTGAGAGGAACTGATTGTATCCGATAAGCCTTACGCATTTGCCCGATTGATTGCCTGAATTTGCATGGGAGCCCTAATAATTCGGTGGTCTGACTATTAATATCATCAACGAACCAATGGGACTCTTCAGTCTGTGGTAGACATAGTAGTGAAAATAAAGGACCTATGTGGAAAATAGGTGGCAGATTGGTCGATTATGGGCGCGCAAACATTTGTGTATTTCGTGGAGAGCATAGGCGAACCTGTAGCTCCCCTGTATCTGGGTTAATGTAATGTGCACGTGTACATAGGAACAGACACGCACACGCGTATGCGAGCGGAGTGCGCGGCTACCTGCACGTGTAATCAGTGCTAATGCGTCCCTAATGGTGACTAAATACCAAATCATAGATTGATGTGTTCCCATCAACGGAGGTCCATCAGCGGAGTGTTATACCGATAAACAAAATCAAGCCGATCAATGGGACCAAAAATTAGATGGAACACTTTACCAGTATTCTCATCGATCTACGAATTAAAGTATTCGAATGATGAATCCTCTCTTTCGTTACTCTCTAATTTAACAAAGATCCATTGAAACTATCGCTGATAGAAGATTTAATTAACCACGATTTGGAAAATCCTGTTTACTCTCGCGTACCGATTTCATAATCAAAGTATAGATACCATATCAATGAATACGTAGAATGAGGCTCTGAAATACTGGTAGTAATACGTACATATCCATCGATTGGAAGCGCTATAAACTTGGAAACGATCGGGGAACTTTAATGCGCCGCGCGTTGCATTGTCAGTTGGTTAATAATTTACGAAGTACGTACCACTGAATTTAGTATCCGATTTGCTCGGGTGCTCGATGCAGAGTGCATATCGCGTGCCGCCCTTTCTTCGTGTTGAGCTGATACCAAGAAAGATAATCGAGCAGTGACATGACAGTCGCATTAGACGAGTGGCTATTGACATCTGCGCGGCTCGTGTAAAGTCATAGTGACCATTATATCCATTCAATGCGAGCACACCACGCACTCGAGTGTTCTGAGTTGTGGCTTATGGGAAAAACGACACGATCACGAAAGAGCGAATGATTGTTAGTGGTGTATTAGCTCGGATTACTGGGACTGCAAAACTCGGAGAATTCCGGGTACGCGCACTCTCCACTATTTATATTCGTGCGCTGGGTATTTACACGACGCGCCCGAGATTTCTCCTCTCACTCGGGCAGAGAAGAGAGGGCTTCTGGCAGCTCGGTTGGCTACGAGAACGTACGAGCCTGCGATATTAAGCCATAACCGCGATATTCGCCGCAGAACCGCACGCACTTCACACTTTGTTTCGGTGGGTGCGAGGCGCCGGCCTATCGAACACCATTATCCACCTTCTTGGCACGCGCTTCGCCTACCTTACGAGTTTGCAATTTGCAGAAACGCAACACTTTACGACAGCAAGAATCGCGCTTGGTACTACCTTATGCCGACGAACTCTCTACCTTCATCTTACAGTAGACTTGCTTCCTTATTCGTTGAATCCTATTGTTAAAATGACAAGAAATATTATTGATCCAGGATAGACTAAAGAAATAGACTATTCTAGTCTATAAATCAGCTGGTTCGTTATGGTATTCTGTATGAAGATAAATCTAAGGGTATAATAGGATTTCAAACGATTTTATACTAGCTATAGAAGGAAGAAAGGTTTTAAAGGAGAAAGTTGCAAGTACATATTGTACTAGACTGTAACTTCTGGAAGAACCACCACCAGTGGTGACTTTTCTATTTACTTTCAACCGCAACTTGGTGTGTGTATAGGTTGACGTTACTGAAATGGGATGCGAGAAGAGAAAGACACTAGTTCTGTAAGCCACTTATTCCTCCAAGTGCGAAAAAAGGATCGGCCATAAGAATGGCGTATTCCAGCGGCGTTGTTATTAAGCGGGAGGGCATCGGGTCGCCATCCCGCGAGACGTATCGTTCCAATACCGCGTTAACGAGTTCTAATGGGAGTTGGGAACGATAATCGTCGCCTCCGCCGGCGAGTCAAAGTTTTCTTTCTAATTAAGAAACAAATAACCAGAGTTCACGGGGCTGGCCCGCTTTCGGAGCAGCTTCGTTAATAAACGCAAGCCGGTTATTAAACCAGAAAATTAACGTCCGCCCGCCACCCCGAATGTACGCGCCAGAAGCAGAAAGTCCGAAGGACAGTTAGTGCATTTCGAATATCCACTTCTAAGAGAATGCAACCGAGAAATTAATAGAGTTCAATCTCATTCATTCATGCAGTCTTAATATTCAACTCTTATTTGAACTCCCTGGAGAAGTTAATTCACTTTCGACAAAAAATACACACGAGTCGATTGAAATTTCCAAGCAAGCAATTAGTCTGCGAAGATATCAACAGCTGATAATACGAATAGCTTAGGCAATCCATCTGGACAAGTATTCCAATTATAATGAGCGAGATTTCGTTTCGTAATCATGCTGGCGGCCGCACCCAAATCCCCGTCAATGAATTCATTCTTGGCATATACTGCTGGACCAAGGATACTCATCGAGAAGGCTTACACTCACCTCGAATCGATACACAGGTTTAACCAGGCGTACATCCAGTATAAGAACTCCTGAATGGTTGGTGTACTTTCTTATGCTGATTACAACCGATCAGTGACCCTCGCAACACACAAAGAATCTGTTTAACTGTGAGTGTACTTAATCCGAGCAAAGGGTGGACGATCGATTGGACGCGCGCGCGCGCGCTTGAAGGGAATAGTTGAAACAGACACACTCGACATTCCAAAGAATGAAGACGTCGATGACTGTCCTGTTATTAAAGTGTTCTCGCTGAGGACCATTGAAGAATAACGGCGAAGTATTATGAGCGTTGGATGACGAAGCATCGCTTTATACTATACTGTTATGTGTATTATATACCAACGGAGAAGATATCACCCCTCGTTAGATATCTTTCATTCCGATCGTAGCTAATTCGATTTGAAAGAAGTCCTCGTGTCACGTGCTCAAACGAATCGCCCTTTCACTATAGAAAAAAGTTGCCGGAACTGTACGTGTGTCAACTTACACTTTTCTAGGATGTGTTGGAAAGTAAGCGGTGCACTCAACGTGAAAGAACGGAGAGAGAGAACCGATATACATCACTTATCTTTTAAATTAATACAGGCGCTCTTATTAAAACTGCCGCGCTCGCGCGAGCGACCGTGCGACTTTCGTAATTTAAGGGACGGTAAATTCTCCGGGCGGTTAGGCTTAATTAAATTCGGCCGCGGTGGCCTCCTTGACGGGAGTAAATCCTTGTTCCGGATACAATGGCAACGACATTCTGAATAGGCCGCCACGATTATTAAGGCTGTCGGCGGTACAGCTACAATTCTTCATGGCGTAAAATTTCCGTGATATCGTTAATCGTGCGAATATCATGTGCTCTCCTTAAGAGATTCTCATGTCCTTGTGAAGGATTGCATCTTGTAGAGTGGTGGTTGGTCTTACGTGAAGAAGGAAATTGGCGAAGCAGTGGGTGTCTGGCAGCCTCGTATAATTGATATTACGGCATGAATCCCTAGCCGAAAATATAAAACCGATATTCCCGGGGAATTATGGAGTGCGCGCACGGCGCAATTGAATCAGCGACAAAACGTATGAATTCGAAAAAGGCCGGGGGAACTGACAGCGCCGAAAACCAGAGGAACAAGAAAAAGCGCGCGAGAGCGTTTTGATTGCTCGCTCGCCAGAGAGAGGTCCATCCTCTCTCTTTTTTAATAACTGCGCGCGCGGGGGTAATCGATAGGGCGCGGCGTTCTAATTTCCGAGACAAAACACACCTGCCAGCGAAGCCCCGGCAATTTACGTGTCCCCTGTCACAGTCCATGGGACAAAACTATTTTCCTGCCAAACAAATCGAGAAGAATCGCCGCACCGATTTAATAAAGTCGACGAAACAATCTTTCGTTAATCGGCATTCCCTCCCCACTGCTATCTGGCGAACGCCAAAAGTATAATAACTTCGAGATAGAGTCGAAAAGTGGAGCAAGGGATATTATATCCCGAAAAAGTTCATAAATTATTAAACGTCAGACTTGATCCAGCTTCCCAAGATTTCCTATCAAACTCGCGGAACCTTCAGAAATCCAATTTGCTCGATCTTCAAAACACAGCGCGATATACTCTCTCTCTCCCCCCCCCCTATTCCACCCTCTCTCACTCTCTCTCGCTCCAGGAACACTATACACGTTTGACGGGCCATTTGTCCCAGCCCGCCGCTTAAACCCCTTGAGCGGGGAAGCGGGATCAATTATTTAACGTAAATCCCCGAAATCCAACGAAAGGACGATCCAGAGCGCTGCCTGAAATTGAAACAACAGACAGGCTGACCCGACCCAACCCTTCCATGAGAATCGCAGGCGACATAGGCCGATCGTAAACCGTACTCGATTTCGACTTGTCAGTACGTAACGCGAGTACTTCCGTGGGCCTGTTGCTCCATGGCTGGTTGCACTCGTGTCTACGTGAGAGATGAGATCCCGTCGGCTTCTCTGGATAAAAATGGGAAGAAAGCAGGCGAAAAAGCCTTTTTACGATCGACGCGGCGGGTCACGTGCATGCATATACCAAGGAAATAAGACCGTATGCTTTGGCAATATAATGCCTACCTTGTTAACAGGCAGGCACAAAGTAGAGTAAGCCGCATGTAGTCAGCCCACCCTCCATGAAGGCTTCGCGTCAAGTGCTAGTTCCAGCTCGCGAGGACTTTAATGTGCCGTGCGCGCCTTTTTATTAGCAGGGCGAAACCATGAATAATACTCGACGAAAGAATGTCGCGAAGGTGGTGTCAGTGACAACCACCCTCGTTCACCCTCAAAGGGAATTACATAGGAGCTCTGAAGTAGACTGGCATACCAATACAGTTTTTACGTCCCTACAGGATATACTCTGGAAGACTGCCTTGGTGAAATAAGTCTGTGAAACTGCTAAGGTTCCGATAGTTTCCCTTCTGAATCCTGTCGAAAAATGATGGAAACTCGTGGAACTGGTGTTGCTACATTGGGAGAACGAGTACATGATACTTTCGCAAACCGGCCAGTTTTTTTCTCCTGCCAGGGGATTACAGGTTTCTCGGGACTCGCGGCGGGGCGGCTCGGAGGTCCCACAGCGTGCATCCGTGTAACAGCAGAAGCACCACCAGCAGGAGCAGCACCAGCAGCAGCAGCAGCAGCAGCAGCTCGTTTACTAATTATTAATAAACTAATTGCGGCTTCCGTGGAGGCACGCCTCTCTCACGTAAATCAAGACGCGCGGCTGCGATGCGACGAGCGCACGCCGCCCGTCCGGCGCGACCGGCCTCGCAGGACGCTCGAGCCCTTTTAAGCTTCGCCAACCTTCTTTCTCTTCCTCTCTTACTCGCACTCGCACTCACACTCTCTCTCTCTCTCTCTCTATGTCACGTCTGAATTATTTATGCACAGAGTCACATACGCACGCACGCACTACTCGCACTTCCATCACACGTCCTTCTCGTAAGAAGCCGGAACAACGTTATTTCGGCGATTTACAAATCCCGAATATCTTTACGAGCGACACCATCGTATGCCCGTTCGCCAAGCGGCTCAGCCACTAGATGTAAATTATGTTTCCCAACGAGCCAGCCGCTATGAGATTAATGACAAACCACCGCATAACTCGACTATTCCTGGACACGTGTACTCGCACCATTTAATCGTTCTGATGTATGTAATTAGATGCGATGGCAAAACGCCCTCTTGTCGTGCTAACCGAAATATCTATCTTTGGAAGGTCTGTCTACTTCAAAGATACACCTTACGACGCAATATAATAAAGCATCTCTTAAGAGTCCTAAAATCTACATCTGGAAACTGGGACTCGTAGCAGTGTTACAGGAGCAATGTCGCAACAAGGACGAAGGTCGATCGAATCTCGGGCAACCACGTCAGCGTGAAGCTCGAAATCACTGGAAATTAAATTTTTCTGGGAACAAGCACCCCCGCAGCAGGAACAGCAGACGAGCCACAAATTCATAAGATTCAATATGCTGGGCGAGAGAGGGAGCGGGTTGGTGGGAGGGAGGGGCGTCGGGGGCGTCGAGGGGTGCGGGCGGCGGTGGTATTGCGAGGATGTTAGTGGGTCTGGCCGAGGAGAGCGAGGGGTGCCAAACGACAGGGACAGGTTTTATAGTTTACATCGAATACGTGCCCTTCCTCTCCCTCGAGCCACGCGCGCCACCGTCTACTTTTGTACCAGCTCTCTTTCGCGGTCTCTGTCCTCTTCCTTCTCTCTTCCTTTCTGCCGCTAGTGCATGTTTACTGGCGATATATGTACATGTATATATACCGGCTCATATCGCACGGCACGTGAGCCCAGGGTGGTAGAAACGTTGCTCTACTTCCACCGTTGGTGGCGTCGCCAGTCACCACTTGTCCTAGTTGATCCCTAATTCCAGTTCGTTAATTGGCGTAACTCCGACGCCAAAGATCATCATTCTCCTCGCTTACTACTCGAATTGAACAGGGAGAGAACGATCGCCTGGCGACTTTGCGATTCTATTTAAGCCGACGTGGGATCATATTTCCTGTCGGTTGGCGTCACGGTAAATAGCACGGAATTCCCTTCGATTTCGGTGGATCAGGGATGTAGGCGTCGCGACGTAATCGGGAAAAGCATGCGATCCTCGAAGCGGGGAGCACGCGGCTGTTCCTCTAGTCGGACGAGCCGGTGTGGTGGCGCGCTGGTTACAGCGGAAATAATGTCGGTGCACTTTGAAAGTCGGCGAGTGCCGAGAGGGAGGAGTATCGCAGGATAGCCCAGGCTTGTAGCTTGGCACAGTGTGCGACGAAGGAGAAGCTATACCGTTCGCTGAGAGAAAGGGAGAAAGAAAGGGGTGGCTCGAGGTGGCTCTCGGAACGGGGGCGAGAATATTGGTTGACTCGTAATACCGAGAGTGGAGGAGGCAGGGACCCAGCGAATATTAAATATATTATTACATTCATTCTCATTTCCCTTTTAGCTACGGCATACTCGCCAACCGGCTCCCCCACTCTTCTTCTAGCGATGTCTTCGAGTTCGCGCGAGGAACAAACAATCCATTATTTATTGATAATATTATTCCTATATATCTCGATTTTGGAATATTAGAGAGGACGAGGATTGTGCCTGTGATAGTGCTGCTAGGGTCTAATGAAATAAAGGAGGCTGAAACGTATGTAACACCGAGGCCAAGAGAGCCATAAAGCATCGGTCGAGTGTGGGTTCGATGCAAACACATAATCGAGGGTATTAAACGTAATTAACTACCCCCTCCGTCTCTCTAAGCGTCGACAGTGCAGATACACCGAGGGTCCCTCCATCGATATATCGATCGTATTCTACGAGTACCTAGACAGCAAATGTGTATCGAAGCCCTTTCCATTAGCGTACCAGTAGTGCCACAACGCTGTCCCTCTTTTACCTCTAAACGTACGCGCTAGCCACCCTTTGTTTTCTCTCATGGGAAATACATCCTCTCCTTTCTAATTGTTTTGTCCCTTCCTATCGATCTAACTATCGAGAGCGAAGGTTACTCACCGATCTTTGATGGCACCGTTTGGACTGTCTGGCCGCCACTGATGCTATCACTGAAAACAGACATACCCACAGGATTAAGACACATTCTCAACTCAAAGTAAATACATTCATTAAAAAGACAATGTACTTTGTTTCTAATATCAGATTCTAAATATAATCAGATAGTGGGACTCTTGAACTCACTCTAAATTGTTTAGAGTATTAGACAGTGTTAGCTATGGTTCACTGGTATAACTGAGTTCATTGACCGCTCTTCGATACACGAATCTCGTAAATATGCTCCTTATAAGCGGTAATAAAGTCGTTGGCGACATTTAGAATAGAAAACAAGGCGTAAGGATGTTGAGTTTATCGGAGCTTCCTAAATTTATTCGCTGGTTACACCGGTGAATCTAGTCCCTCGTCCTCGAGCTCCTTCCCAGCCACGTGTTCTCAGGCTCGATCGAAGCCAATCCCATGAATACCCGGGATCCCCGTAACCAATTCGCGGGAATGTGTTGCAACAAGTTAATCGTGACTTTTCGATGGAACATCGATAAGCAAGCTCCATATGTCACCGGAGCTAATTAGACTTGCTGGCAGACTGACAGAGAATCAGAGCGGTGATCATTAATAACGCTTGGTAGGAAGCGATAGCAGGTTTTACGATCGTACAATAATCCAGCTGGCTTAATGGCTCTTGGATGTGGGAGAAGGATTGATATTTTTAAGCGGCGAGGTAAATGGTACGTGTGCGGTGCCTTATTTGCAACAAGGCAATCACTACGGGAGGAAAGCGTGCTGAAATGAGAGCCGATTACCACAACAAATGTCAAGCATCACCGACTCACTAATGCTTAGGAGCGCCAGCGTGCAAATGATGTCTACGATTGCGCAATACTATACAATTACTATACCCATTCCATCGCACTTGCTGGTTATACCTTGTGCATCGATCCTTTCTTCGATCTATTGAACAAATCGCTCAGGCTTTGTGTGCCTATCTATCGACACTCTTGGTACAGCAACCATGCATTCAAATGTCTTTTAAGATCTATGATATTCTCTTCACAGGTAGTTACTATTAACACTGGCAAGTCCATCTTTTCCTACTAACATCGTCTGGTAATGGATTTCGAAGTTATCTTGTATTAGTGAGAGATTCGTAGAAGCATAGTTCCATGCGTCGATCGGAAGGAGTAGTGCTACAAGGTCGATTGGAATTCATAGGGTATCGCGCGAACTTTCGAATTTCCCCTGCAATTTCCCCTGTAGCGTGAGGTAGGTGGCGGGAGTGCGCGCGCGACGGAAGTGCGGGACAGGAGGCGCGTCGGAAATCGCGACGAAAATTGGCTGAACGCACAGTCCAACCCCTCCGAGCGATTTACGGACTCTCTCCGGTTGGGCCGGGAAAAAAGACTGCTTAGGAAGCCGGCCTCATTAGACCTAGTCCGACCGTACATCAACGTCCCATTCTACTTACAGACTCACTGATAGAAAGGGATTTCGACTGCCGGTAACTTGACAGGACATATAGTTACTACCTTGTTGGAAAGACTTTAATCAGTAATGAATTTGCCGAACATTTTGGAAGGATGCTTCAATTGAGATGTGACTGGCGTCGATTAAATGTAAAAGCCTTGCTTCGAGAGAAATTTATGGAGAGTCGGAGTGGCAGTGCGAGGAGGGAAGAGGGATAGCAAAAATTCAGCACTGGACAAATTTGCCGGAATGAAATCACGTTACACGGGAAGTCAGTGGTGTCCCGTGCCGCTTCAACGGGACGGAATGTCAGCGGTGCCGGGAGCATTCCGGCCGCGTAATGCATTCAAATATAATTATTCATTCTATCCGCCGTGGGCAACATAATGTTTAAATACGTTACATTGTGTCGTGACGGCACGGTCACGTTCCGTTCCGCTATGTTGACTTTTCGTGTTATATAAATCAAGGCTCATTCGACGTTTCGCGATCGAACGCGCAACGTTCCTCGCTCGCTCGCTCGCTCGCTCGCTCTACTTCCATAAGACTTTCTGCGGCTTGCTTTTCAGAGCTATGGAAAAAATCTGTCCTGCCGGTTAACGTCTCTGCTAAAGGCTCCACCGGTGCGGTTCACTCCATCGATACAATGTACGGATCACTGCTCTGAGCAGTTCTACTCTGGATCGTGACTCGATTTACATTCTCGTCCCCAGGGATCACGAAATTCAAGTGAGAGACGGGGTAGAACAGTGTGAAAATGAAGCAGTGCCATTGAAAGACGAATCAAAGTGGTAAAAAAAGGGCTCGCACGTGTGAATCGAGGCAAGAGAATGTAAATCTGTTGACGCGCCGATCTTGGTAGGACAGGGCAGCGTTGTTCGATTGGGTTCGCAGCACGGGCGCTTGATTTCGCGCCGGCGGATATCCCGGTGAAATCCGATAAACCGCAAAAGGCTATTTGTTAGAATGAAAAAATCACTTCCTCGCGCCGGGGCCGCTGATAAACCCCGACGGATCGTATCACCGGCAGCGATACGTCAAAACAGAAATGGCGTGAATTCAATATCCCGATTTCGAACTCCGCCGACATATGCGCGCGTCTCGCCACTCACAAAGACACATGCACCACTCGCCCTCTCCTTCTCCCTGTCCCAGGTTCTCTCACTCCCACTCGCCTATCCCTCTCCTGCTTCACCGTTTGTTCTCGCGTTTTCCCGTTCCCAGCATGGGTAAAAGCCCTGGTTATGATGTAACTCGTAACGAGCGCTGCGCCCACCAAAGATAGCCCAGTCGAAAGGATTAAAGGTGCCTTCGTACCAGTACATTTTTCTACATAAAACAACCTCTGAAATATTCTCGATTTACACCTTGAAAATTCAATTCAATTGAAAGACTACTAAATCCAACGAGCAAAATACATTTCCTTGAAAGCATTGGAATGGTGAACATGATCTACGGCTATTCTCTCGAAAGATCTACATCGAGGTATCGGTATGGATCGAACCAAACGATCGATCACTGGGTCAGGCACGGTACAGAATCTACCGTGGCGATCCAGCCTACCGAGTTCGTGACAGGTTGACAGGGTCAAAAGTCGCGAGATTAATCGCTCGAAAGCGCGGATACAAATCAGCCGTCGAATATGACCGGGTGAGAAGAAGAAGCAACCACTCGTCGAGTTTGTCACTCTTCCAAGCATACTTGTTTCATCCTCTCTCGCATTTCGCTTCTTCAGCGCAATGGAATACAACATCAAAGGGGACCGAAAACAGAAAATCCACTCCATTTCTCAAAGTGATTCCCACCAGGCGTGCGTTCAACAGTGTACCGACTATTCTACTGAGGATCTGTTTCCACTGATACTTCTATCATCCTTGAAAGGGGGTAACCAGGCTGGGCTTTATTCGCTTGGCACCTCACACTCCTCCCGCAGGCAACACGTTGCCTCTTTCCAGGCGTAATAAGCGATACCGTCATAAATCAGAGCGACTCGGTTATCCCGGTTGTCCGTAGTACAGGCTATTGGCTGGCTCGTTAGATTCCCAGATCTGCGATCGAGTAATCCAACGCTCATTGTTCGCGGCCGATTATCGGGCGCATTACAAACGCTGGTTATTGACAAGGCGAACGGTTTCCCTCGCATAAATCGTATTCCCATAAGAAGGGAGGCCCAAGAACTGAATATACCAAGAGGAAGAAGAGGAGGAGGAGGTGAAGGTGGAGGAAGAAGAAGTGGCTCTGTGGTTCGCGGTCTAATCTGAGATCGATCTCGCCCTTGTCAGGGCCTCGTACTAACGCCGGGTACTAGTTACCACCTGCCAGGCAACAATGGCCCAATTATACCCTTCGGCCTCGCCGTCTCGCCGATAAAACGGCGACTACCAGATCGATACCAATCGTTGGTCCCGCGGCAGATGCCGATACACACCAACTACCCGAGTACGCACAGACTTATCCACGTGTGTGGATACTTGGTATATGTATATGAATGTACCGGCGTGATAGCGCACAATGCCGGAATCTCGAGTGTAACGAAAGTGGCGCATAATGCGCCTACTTAATGCCATTATGCGCCTTTCGATCGCCAAGTGACGTACACAGCCACTAGTTGTGCACACCCACTGATTCAAAGAGTCGAGGACTTTAGTTTATTTTACTTCTGCGAGTTTAGTTAACTTTGTACATTGAGATTAAGAAATAGTTCGATTGTAAGTACTGTGTTATATCGATTGAAGTTTTTCTGATACAAGTTAGATTGAATAAGTAGTAGTAGAAACGAGATTCGTATGTTGCTTGATAATGAACACAGGTAGAAATGAAATATCGTCCTAATGCGACAGATTGTAAATCAATTGTTCGGAAGACAGAGAGATTACCAGCCAGAGTATTTCCATTCGGGCGATTAAATCATCTCGCCGAAATAATCCGGTTTACACCATTAGGTTGATTAGCCGGATAGATTTGTTAAACATTTAATCTTGATCTGATTAGAGTCGGCCAGCTGATTAACGGCCTGATTGAAAAGCGGCGGATCGAGCGTGCTAATGAATATACCGCTGCTACCTCGGTGGCGCACGCGCGCCATCGTAAAAACTCACCAATCACCGATTTATCGGATAATGACAGGTTTTACCCCAGCCGGCTTAATGATCCGATACACGATGCCTTCAATTTCCACTTGGGCTTGTCATTTGAATACGAAATTACCTCAGCTGGGAATAAAAGCTGATAGAAAGTAACCGGATGGTTCGAACTTTGCCATGAATGGGAAGAGTGCACCTTGAACATTCCTTATACCGAAGTAGAAGAAAACTCGAGTGCTGACTTTACTCACAGACATATAAAGTAACATAGTTCGATGATAAGCGGCCTGTAGGAGGTGAAGGAAGGAATAGGTATTTCACGGTAGAAACCGGATGTAGAGAAGGAATATAATGGAAACATTCATAAGGGTTGGAGGGGGCCCTTATCACACAGATAACTGTGGTCTCGTTGCCGATACATGTGCTTCTCGTTCGAGTTGTGGCTTGATAACGGATGGCCAGGATGTATAGCAAACTTCCCTGCCAACTTCTCGCTTGGGAATCCGTCACTGGTCTGATTACCAGTGCACCGGGCACTAGTCATAAATGTAGAGCAATAATGTCAGACACTGGTCCGTTTGTCCCTGAGAAAATTCATCGACCTAACCTACACTGGTATAAGTAAACTCTCGATCATCGATAGAGAATTCCTAGGTGCGTGCAAAGCTCGCGCAAGTTGCTTTAAATCACCTGGATCCGTGTATAACGAGAGTGGGAGTGCGCACTCTATAATTTCTGATAAATAACAATTTAGCTGCCGCCGATCTAATCGACGCCGCTCGCTGTTCGATAATTACTCTGTTATTGGATATTGATAGGCTCGGCTTGCGTACACATCATTACGTTAAATTAACTTTGCCTCGTCGCGTCTTATCGCAAGTGTGTATCGCGGCCGATCGCATTATGATTTCAGCAGTCGAGCGCAGCAGCCGAGCATGCGGATACATGGCATATGTGTGCGTCCTGGTACATTCTCTTACATTACAATTACAGCACTCGATATAATAACCATGATATCCACGGTAGGAAGGCTTTCCGAGTAAAAAATCACGGACGGCACTGCTAGTCACTCTCTACCAGAGTTGGATGTAATCATTACGCGACACACTCCTCGTAATTATGTTTTGCGAGGCTGGCGGAAAACATATACGCGTCAAATGACTCTGGCGCGCAGGGCAGAAGACCAGCGCAGCGCAACGGCAAGAACCGGGTGATCTTGCCGCGCAGTTTTCCCCTTAATTAAAAATCATGAATTAATCAGATCGTTAGTAATCAGGCGCTCGTCTTCTCGCGTGGACGCTCTCTCCTCCGTCTCGAAATCCCGCTCGTCTCGCCTCAAATAGACGTCGCAGTGCTTTTACGGTCCCTTTAGCCTTCCAACCCCATCACCGCGGCGCGTTCGTTAAGGGCGGATTCATCCCCCAAATTAAATCAATTACCATACTAAGGCGGATTTTCGGAAAGCTCGCTCCCTCGGCTCCCAACTCCCCAACCCCCCCTTTTCCACCCCCCACCTCTGGCCGCCCCACCCCGAGACACTGTGTCACTCGGTGCCAAGGTTCTACCCGGCAGCGACGCTCCTCGCTTTAACGGCGCCTTTCACCAACGAGCTTGTCTCATATCGTCCATACTTCTCAAAAATAAACTTCGCCCAATCAAGCGTCGCCGAGGAAACTCCACTTCGCTCTCAGCAATATTGGGTGCAGCTAATCCGGCGCACCAAGAAATCATTCTCGACTTGAATATCAGAAGGGATTGCTCGGCAAAGACTTTATCCCAAGATAACGGAATCAAGCGTGATAATCAAATAAAGGTGTTTCCTACGATGATAGCAGAGAGAGAAAAAAGCGAGAGTCAAGGGGACAGGAAACTAGGAGTGGAGAAAAGAAAGCTTAAGGAGTGCTCACAAGTGGTAAAACGAATTGTCCGTTAAAATAAAGGTGGGGGCTGAAGGATTCCTAGGATAACTGAGCGACACAAAAGGGTTAGTATGATATGGCATACCGAGACTATGGGGGGGGGGGATAAAGTAGGCAATAGTATTGTTAGGGCGCAGCTCGGTGGAAGTCGGGAGGGAAGGAAGAGGGGTGGCGCGCGTTGCCGGTGGTGGAAGTCGACGTTCCGCGGGGGGTGGCAGTAAAATCCACAAATCACCGAATAAACCAGAACAATGACGTAGCGCGGGCACGGTGATCCTGAAGAGAGGTAACGGGCACGAGAGGACGAGGCAGGAGGGGTGGGTGCCTGAAAGGGGCTGGGAAACAGGGGTGGAAAGAGGAAGAGAGGACTGAGAGGGAGAGGGAGAGGGAGAGGGAGAGAGAGAGAGAGAGAGAGAGAGAGAGAGAGAGAGAGAGAGAGAGAGAGAGAGAGAGAGAGAGAGAGAAAATGAGGGAGAGGAAGAAGAGACGACTGGTTACCAGGAACGTACGCGAACGTTGTAGAACGGGAGGACCGTCGAGGACCACTATACAACGAAACCCGTACCCGGTTGACGATAAATTTGTCCGCGGAGTCAATAACAGAGGCTGTTTCTGTGATTTAATGATACCTGCCTCGGCGTCCAGCGGATATACAACCGGCCTGTTTGCCTGTTTTCACTTTTCAATTGAAAAGGCGACGAATAGGATGTCCCGCTTGACACGATCCCTCCTAGGTTTCAAGGCGGAACCAGGCCAATCTTTACCATGGAAAAGCCAAGGCTAATTGGCGGTGTCGGACGTTGATGAGATAAAAGATGTACTGGAGAATCGCCGGGGATTCGAGCGGTTAAACCAGACAAAAGGGAAGGCTGCGATAGGCTCTGCCGATATTGTAAGAACCACTTCCGTACACACGGCCGAATCATCAGGGAGGAACTAATTCCGGTGGGCTGCAGCGACCGAGAAAAATAGCAATGCAAATTAAAGGCCCCGCTACGATTTCCATTAAGCAGGAAGTAGAACCGCGCGGTGTGCAAAAACTAGACGGAGAGACGGTGAGAGTGAGTGAGAGTGAAAGAGAGAAAGAGAAAGAGAAAGAGGGGGCGAGGGAGGCCAGTAGGCGAAAGGCGGAACGTTCGGAGCGTACGAAAGACAATGCTGGATACGATGCTGCAACCTGGCGGGGGGGTCTTCTCTCTGCCGATCCACCTTCACTCTTCACCCCGCGCGCGCGCGCGCGCGCCTCCTGTTAGGCGAATGGTTTCTCGTCTAGAACGATTAGGATCAACGTGGAAGACGATCACGGTTTCGCGTGGACTTGAGAGCACGGGCGACGTGAAAGTTCATTAGAAGCAGCCCTGATGGACACGTGCATTAATCAAGATTTTAATTACCACCGCGTGTAACTGCGCGCTCGGCTAAAAACTAAACATACCTCCACCCTCTCTCCTACCCACCTACCCACCTACCTACCTACTGGGTACCTACTCTAACTCCTGCTTATAACGGAGCCCGGGCTCGTAGCTAGAGCTAGAGCCAGCTCTAATTAGAGCTCTTCTCGAGGCTCGAAGATTAAAAGCCAGGCCTAAGTGCCGGCACGATGCGCGAGCTTTCTCCCTCCAACTACTCCCGCTCCGGTGCGACCTCTTTCCCACTTGCCGACCTCTTTCTCCCTCGCACCCTCCCCGCTCTCTACCTCCTCTCTTTCTCCACTCCCTCCATAACTCGCCCCCACCCTCTTGCTCCTTTTCTGCGAACCTCGTCTCACTCGCACCCTTTCTGTATCTTTACCCGCATCCCCTATCCATCTCCTTTCCTACCAAGCCACGGGCTTTCTACTCATTCGCTCCTCGCTCGCTCACGCACGCTCGCTCGCTCTCCTTGCCGGTTCCGTTCCGTTTAATAGCGATCGGCCATTCGCGAAATGCGCGAGGCGGAATCTCGCGGGTAAAAGGGTAAAAAAGCTGCGCCAGTTCCCCGCTAGCTCGGGACGAGATGGCTTGATAATCGAGCGTTCGTCTCATCCACGAAAGCCTTGTCTTTCCGCAGTCTGCACTCCCTCCCGCCGCCGCCGCCACCGCCGCCGCCACCACCACCACCGTCTCTACAACTTCAATCCCACCCCCCTCCCGCCGCCGCTTTTGCTAGATTGCGCGCCGCCGGGACACCAAGTATCGGTCGCACGCTGCAATTTATTCGATTAATTAAGGACCGCGAGCTACCGCTCAGCCTCCTCCGCCTTTACCTTTTAATACATGGCACGCTTAATCCAAGATAATGCGGAAACTTCTTGCAATTAATTCTTACCTCCCCTCCTCTTCCCTACCAAGGCATTTAATGAGATCGAAATAAAATAAGGATCCAAGCCTTTTACTCGCAGCGGTCCAAACAGCTGCTGCTGCTGTTGTGTCAATGTTTACATGCCTTGTCTCAGACAATAACAGATTTTGTTACACCAGCCTTTAATTGAATTCCTGACGCTAGCGGATTCCTTTCTGTCTGTATGCGACATTCAAACGAGTAGACGTTAATAAGGAAAGAAGCAGGTTCCACCGATGTACGGGCGGCGCACACATCAGCGTGCAAAATCGATGATGGAAGGCCTTCCCAGTCAAAGTGACTGCGCAAAGATCCTGAAACGGAGAGAGGCGTACAATTTCTCGGGAAGGCCGTTTGCCGGAAGATCGAATGACCAGCGACTGTCCGCTGAATTGTTTATAGGGATGTGTCAGCCGGCTGGCGAGAATAAACTCGGGGGAAAGCGGTGGAAAAAGAGAGAAAGAGAGAAAGAAAGTGAGAGGAAAGGTTGGCGCGAGAAGAAGGAAGATTCGCGCGGCCGGTAGTGAGGCGTGGTGGTGGTGGTGGTGGTGGTGGTGGTGGTGGTGGTGGTTGGCCTTTTGCCGGCGAGAAGATGTTCGAACCTCGTTTGACTTTCACTCGAGAAGACGCTAAAAGGTTCCGAGGTGTATCAAGGAGATTTTGCTTTTAGCACATTCACGATAAAACGCGTCGTCGTCCCGCGGCAGCGACAAGTCCCTTCCGTCCCGGGATCGTCTGGCAGCATTGCAAGCCTGTGCCCCGAAGACTCAACGATCCGACGTTAACGTAGCCAGACGTCCCGAACGATGACGATGACAATCGGCTTGCTGTTCACCCTCAAAGCTTTCGGCGCAGCTGTTTGCACTTGGCTTGGACGCGACCTCGGACCGCGCCACGCCGCGCCGCGCTGGTGCAATTAAAAACAATCCACTTCGCATATCACTACTTTCGTTAAGTGATTCGACACTCGGCAGGTATGCCGAGTATGCTGGAGAAGAGAGATCCGCTCGTGTGAAGTATGTACATACGTCAGTAGAGGGATGCGGTGTGACGGAAATGATGATGGCCTTTTTTTTTTTTTTCGAAGGCCGTGCTTCACGGGCCCGTTCCCAGTCATTGGATAAACGTAACGATGTCATTAGTCCGTCGGGGCCATTCCAGTGAACAGTCTCCGGCGTGGCAACTTAAATTCGCAATAATTTAATCTGCTAGCCTTGGGAAAGTAATTAATGAACGCGAAGTAATTACATCCGCTTTAATATTTCCGGGCATCTCGTTTCAGGAGCGCGCGGGGGCTTTCTATAATTTAGACATATCTCATTAAAAGTTGCGCGTGCTCCGTGTAACCAAAACAAACGTCAACAGTAACTTTCCGACTCTAATTACCGCGCAATTGAAGTGATTTCCCCGTATATTTGTCTTGGTATTAAACTACCCGACGAAGAAGGATAATCAAGAGCTCTTGCTCTTCTATCTACAGGATATGCCACTCCCCTATCTCCACTCGACGTACATAGGAATAAAAGTTTCGAGTTTAGAATGAGCGGTTTGAACGGTCAAACCTTGCAAATTTCAGATGGCGCCAACGCACGACAGGCCGACGGTGATTAATAATTACTTCCTGATTAATTGATGCGGCCGATAAATCCGTACAACGCGAACACCATTTATCTCGCGATCTGCCGGTACGCCGGGTCGAGGGACACTTTTTTAATTTGCATATCGGCGAGCGTCGGCTGCCTGGTTGGCCGTACGGCTGGCCGGCCGGCGTTGGAGGTGTAACTTTATGTAAATTTCCTGGTAAACATTTAGCGGCTACTTGGGCAGGAAAAGAGAGCGACAGAGAGAGAGAGAGAGAGAGGGAGGGAGAGAGGGTGCAAGAGAGAAAGGGAGAGAAGGAGAGAACGGGAGAGGTGGCGAGTACCACGCGCTGAAATTAAAGCTTTACTTAGTTTTTAATTTTCAAATAGCCGACTTTAGATAGAATGCAGATATGACAGCTGAACATAAAGTTTAATTACGCGCTAGTGGGAAAAGCTCAGCGAGCAACGCAATTAAAAAATATTAAAGCGGGCCAGCTCCGACGTGAGCGAGCGAGCGAACGAGTGGCCATCCTCTATCACGCTGGCTGGCTCACTCTATGGGCGTTTTTGAGTGGAAAATAATCGCTAAAATGGCTTTTGCCAACTAACTCGCGAACAAATATTGCGAGTATGCGAGAGGAATACAAATTAATTATCCGATTCATTGCACTCGACTCGCACAGCAGCACGCGGCGGCGGCAGCGGCGGCGGCGGCGGCGGCGGCGGCGGCGGCGGCGGCGGTCTCCCCGCCCGGGCTGTTTGTAACACTCAGGTGATAGACGTGCTTTATGCCGCCCGTTCGGAAAAGCAGGGACAAAGCTATTCAAAGAATCGTAACAATAGAAACGGAAATTAATTGATTTACAAGTCAAAGGAGCCTTTTTTACCCCCCGAGGGGGAACTGCTTTCAATTAATATTATTTAATACTGCTAATATCCCAAGCGCTGAAAGAAAAATCCCGTGGCTATCAATTAACTCAATTTTGTCGATTCAACTCGCTCGCTGTCCTCACCGCCACCAACACCAACGCCAGTACCACTCGCGCCACTGAAGATCCCAATTATCCAACTGCTGTCAGAAAAATCGTGCAAAATTTTTTAGCCTACTAATAGCTCGATTCGGTGATCGATTCACTCGGCAAAACTGTTATATAACTCTCAATTAACTGTACAAATGTTTTCTCGTTAATACCGTCGAGCACTAGCAGCATTCCGGCATTGAAAAACATACATCATATCGATGCGCCGTGGCTAAACCGAATTGGTATCACACGCTGATAATCTTTTATTGACAAATTACGCTTAATGGCACGAATCGTTATATGCTGGGATCGCATGTGCCAGAGATTTTTTTTAGCCTGCGATCACATCTCCAACACCATCAGTCCCAACACCCCTCTCATGCTATCATTCATTTGGCAGAGGCCAAAGCGTATTTTTACTCGCGCATTGAAAAGAGTCGATACCCGTTTGATCAGAGGTGTCTCACTTTAAGGTCATTTCGAATGCAAGCCCGCGCGCGCAATATCATTGGTACAGTGGTCGAACCAACGGGTTAGAAACGCATGGGGATGCCGACTGATATTTCCAGCATTCATGAATCGGTGATCGGCTAGCGCGACAACGGTACCGGTAACGGGAGATCAGATAGCCCAGGGCCGAAAGTCTAATCGATGCTAATAGAACAGCGCGCACGAATTTATCCCCCGGAATCATAGTGCTCGCCCACTTTTCAGAGCTTCCCTCGAAACCAACGAGCCCACAGAGTGCCCAGAGCGAAAAAGAGATAAAGGCTGCCGGGTGAAAATTTAAATAGTTGGATGAAACCTGAAACGCCCTTCCTCCAGGCTTGTTAACGGCCTATCTCGTAGGATCAATCGTAGCGCGCGGCCTTCTTCCCACCGACTTTAATCAGCCCGCACGGGTTTCTAAGTACTCTAGGTACTCCTAATAATAGTACACACCATACCAGCTGCACTTAAGATCAATGACGATAGCGATCGACCCGATCATCGGTCTAGACAGCACATTCCATTTAATCGGCCGACTGAAAAGTGTTGGAACGTATGTGTCGTGCCTCGGATCTTGCAGCTGCTATTGTTACCGTGCTACAAAGTAGCTCCTTAATGACACCACTTTCGTCAACGGACCAAGGGTGCTGACACGCTAATGTAACTATCCTTGCTACCGACTTGTTCTTGGGACAATTTATTTTATCAAACGGTAATTAACACGGACCGCAAACTGGCGTTTCGCAGACTAAATAATTGCGGCTGCGCTGATACCGGTATCGAGTGGAGGCCGACTGAAGGTAATGACAAAAGGAACGAAGTGACCTAGCCAGTTGGGGGGGCTGCGGAGTGATCCTTCAAAAGCGGGTATATACGGTGGCGTGGCCGGTCGATTAAAAGCGGCAAGTGTCGCCGGTATCGGCGATAAATAACGCCTCGTCGTTAGAGAGAGCCGCCGATCTATCGAATGAAAAAGAATGGCCGGGCTCTTAATCGCTCTTCCAATCGGTTAATGCACCGCTCGCGGTGGCGCGCTAAGCTAAATCAATGCTCTCCCTTTCCTTTCTCCTTCTACCTCAACCTATGCCTCTCGCTCTATTCGACTCTTTCACTCTTACTCCGTCTCTTCGACAATCTCTTCTCTCCGCGTGCCGGACTGCTCGCGCGATACACTCCCATTTTCCTGACTTTTCCTCAATTCTTTCAAAGGCCAGCCTCGGCCGACCACAGCGAGCAGATTCAAATCGATTCTGAAATTAAAGTTTACATTGCTGGTAACAGGCCATTGTAATTCAAATAATAGTTACCGCTATTCATGACCCGTTTCGACCTTAAATAATTCATTGAATTATGCATCCCGCATTCTAACTATCGCAGCGCGCAAACTCGTTCCATCATTCCGTGGAAGTTATTTAGTCTCCGCGAACGTATTATGCGCCCGTCATGACTTCTATCTCCCCGCACTTACCCGCGTATTTCCCGATCTTATCTCAGCGAGGCGAACTCCTCTGTTATACGGTAGCTTCAACGAGGCTTATTAGAGATCACTAGTTGTTCGTTACGAGGTCATTTGGAAAATGAATTGGCAGCTTTCGATTGGAAGGAAAAAATGCAGTGATCGTCGAAAAGATCGGTTGCGAAGGTTACTAGCTTTCCCCAGCTTTTTCTCTGGCTCTCTCGCTCTTAAGGTTTGCTCATGGGACACCTCCGGCCGCGGGATTTATCTGATTCAATCTATATGCAAATCAATTATAATGCTGAATTAACGGTTGCACCGGCATCGGCGTCGGCTGGGCAGCTGTGCGGGCTGCAGCATTGGCATCACGAGGGCCCAGGCGATTATCTTGCGAAGCATGTCGCTGCTGGTGCCGCAATTATGACCTAGTCGTCGTAATGACTGTTTAGTCACCGCGCCAGTTCCGCGGGGCAATTTAATTATCATCGTACTACACGCCGCGCGAGATCAGTCGCTTCAGCTGGTCAGAGCGAACGCGTTCCTCTTGCTCCTGCTACTACCAGGGAATCAACCTTCTGCATATTACACGTGAAAGACAATTTGCAGTACGAACCAAGGAAATTATAGGAAATTGTAGTATATCAACGGAGAGAAACCATTCCTGTTCGCAATTAATGAAAACATTGTTAATAATCATTTTCAATCTGTGTCTGCCAACCAAGTTCTCATTCTATTATTTTACACAGTACAAATGTACTATATTATGCTGAGTACTGTTTAATATCTGTTATACACCGAACAAGGAAAGTTCTCTTCGTTGATAAAAAAATTGTCTATTATCCTTTGTGCTTCTCATTTATGAATGACCTTCGTTTGACTGGCGGAAAGTGGCATGCGTCGGATATAATGACCCATTTCCTGGGAAATTAAAATCGTAAGCATGGTGCCACAATTTTTCGAATACTACCTCGACAATATTGCAGCCGCTTCTTTTCGCGCACAGCAGAGTTAATTGGTCGCTCGTCAAGTACGAGCACCGTGATTACATCTGGTAGCGGAGCACGCCGCCAAATGAGAATTCGAACGAAATCGCTGGCCACTATTACACGCGCCGGCCAGTTTATCAGTGCACGCTAAATTCTTCGATGGGATTACAGCCAATTCATCGTGAAAGCGAGGGAGCGCGCTTGTGTGTGTTCACATACATAGGAAGTCGAAAAACATTGCTAGTGATAGTATGCGTGCTCGGTGTACTTCACGCACCAAACGAATCAATAGCAGAGCGGGAATCCCTGGTATAACAAACATCGGCAGTGTAACAAATCAAGACGCCATCGCCACTAGCGAAGACTAAGAAGAAAGCATTGAGAAAGGCTAAAAGGAAAACGTTGACTGAAGAGGACGGTAAGACAAGGTACGGGCGAAGGGATAGCCAAGCAGAGAGAGGAATCTAACGCAATCCTATAACGACCACCTTTAGGCGTATCTTCGCCGGGTAACAGCAAGTACAACACCAAGTCCATTCAATCTAATACTTCCACGGTGCGGGAGGAGGGGCGCCGGGGCGCCGGGGCGTCGGGGAAGAGGGTTACCAACAACCATTTGAACTCACACAGCCAAAGGGGTCGACACGAACGTGGTTAGGGGCAGTTTAATATCGGATAATTGAATCCGAGCCTCCCGCTCCCCTCGGCCAAGCGGCCACTCTCTCCGCCGCACTCCTCTCGCTACGAGGAAGCGGCCGAGCTGCAAGTTGGACCGAAAGAGGAACAACCCGATAGAGAGACACCCTCTGCACAGCACGCAGCTAGGATCAACTGAGAGAGAGAGAGAGAGAGAGAGAGAGAGAGAGAGAGAAAAGTCGAACCTATAAGGGAAAAGGTAAGGCCTGGATGAGGAAAAGAATTGAGATCGAAGGAAAAAGAGATCGCCGCCCGGAAACACACGGGACTAAAGGGTGCGCGATAAGGAGAGTACGATGGTCCAAGGAAAGATAGGCTGAGGAGAGAGTGAGAGAGAGGAGGAGAAAGGAGATCGAAGCAACGGAGTGGCGAGGTGGTAGTAAACTGGACAGAGGCAACCCGCCCAGCACCCTCTTATTGCGAGTCCACTAAATGAGAGGGAGAACTAGCGGGGAACGGAAGGGGTAACGAGAAAACACGCAGCACACAAGTGGAATTGCCTGGCTAGAGAGGGAAATAAGAATGGAGAAGGGCGAGACTCCGGAAGAAGGTGGAGACATATCCGGTCGCTTCCTAATTTCTGATACGAGCAGCCTAAAGGCATAGGATGTCAGGATCGAAGAACAAGTCCCCATGAGAGAGTATAAGTTCATCTTCTTCGGATACGAGAAAAAAGGGAGGGATAAGTTTTAGTGAAACTGGCGGATGCAATCGCAGAGCGGCAAGTAATAAGAGTAAATTAAAGGGTGCCCGAGTGGTCGCAGCTAACAATTCGAACTGTCGCAGCGGAGTGTAAATGGGGCCGGACGATACAGTATAGGGCTAGCAGACGTAGGTGCACCCTTCTCCTTTTTTTTTTTTTCGCGCGATATAAGTCGAGAGAATCGAGGGCGCGCGCGGCGGTGCTCTGCTCCTCTTCACCGAAGCCGCACACATAGTTAAAATAGTAGCGGCTCCTGGAATGCGGGCGAGCGCATACAATTTATTCGGTCGGCGTAAATTTCGCATGGGGACGAATCCTCCCAACCGCCTCCCCCTCAACCCCTTGGGAAGTTATTTAATTTCGAAGCGATTCTCAGATCTGGAGCTAGGGCGCCGACTTTTTCGGTTGGCCTCGGCTGCCTGGCTCTGCTGCTACCTGGCGTGCAACTACTGCTCCCGGAAATTTATGTCGGCCGCTGGCCGTTCCGTCGACAAAAATGCCTGGAACTGGCTCGTTAAATGGATCCTTCGGACTACTTAAGCTCGCGCTCGCACGCTCCTCTCTCTCCCTCTCTTTCTCTATATCTTTCTTTTTCAGTCTCTCTGCTCTCAATAGGTTATCTCGTTTAGAAAAGTAACCATTCAATTGCTCGATAGCTGCAGTGACCCTTCGTCCAATGCGCCAAGTGAATGCAAGCAGGGAAGAAAAAAGGCATCGGTGAACGTCAAGAACGGCGAGAAATATTAGGGAGAAAAACAGCGTCCGAACGATTGCGTATCGGGAGCAGGGGAAATAAATTGAGCATAGGCAATTATGCATGTACACTGGTGGACAGGAAGGGTGGCCGTCGAAAGGGACGGGTTGGTATCGTTAAAATCCGGCCGCTATAATGACCCCACGCGATATGCGCCGCACGAGTGTATGCGTGTGTATACAATGACGATGGCAATACAGAGGAAAAAATTGCCGGGCACGGCTGGGATTTCGTTTAATTAATTTTTTAATTACAAACTCATCGGAATGAGTCGCCCTGTCCAGACGGATGTATCGACCGGGGCGGAATTTTTGATGTGATTGATGGCCGGTGAGGAGGACCCACAAGAATCAGGCTCGTCGATCCGATGGCGATTATTATTAATTTTACAGGTATTATTGGTTGTCGTTTATATTTATTCAGTAGTCGGCCCACTCAGCCACCCTATATTTGATCCTGTAGCGCATCGGTTCGATCCTGAGGGAGAGAGCGAGGGAGAGCGACAGGATGCTACACATCGTGAGTGGTATATTGGGTTGCAGCTCTATTTACAGGCTCACAAAGCAGCAATATGCGATATTAAAATGCCGGTGAGATTAAAAGTAGCAACAGCACGTGGCAGTCCTGCACTTGGGAAAAAAGGAAGTAGAACGAGAGAATGAAAATATTTGGCCAAAGATCAATTGCAATCAATGCCGGAGGAATGGTAGGATGTCGGTTTGGACGTGTGGGCCAAGATACAATCGGAAATCCAGAAACAGAGGGAATGTGCGAGGGTTTGCCAAAGGTTGGGAGGAGCACGAGCGAGGAAGTGGGAAGGCCCGCATGCCTCGAGAGGAGCTCTCTTTTATTAAACGAAAAATTGGATCGCGCTTGTCGGAATGCAATATTTCGACGGATTCATTTGGTGGAAACATTTCTTCGCTGGGAAAAAATTCAATCAAATCGAGAAGGTGAGAAGAAGGAGTACTGGTTGGAGAGAGTGAGCCGGGAGACACAAGCACGCAAACGACGCTCGGCAACCAGAAGGATACGCTGAGAAACGAGAAGAAGCAAGTGGCTATGGAGTCTTAAAGAAAAATATCCATCCAGCATGTTGAGCCACTCTTGAAGGACTTTCGATTCGAACATGAGTCTGGGGCGAACTTTCTTCAGGGAATGCTAATGCATATGAGCCTGGAATACGTGCGTGTACGTATTATCCCCATTACCTCATTAACGCAATTACGACGGTGCCATTCACCCCGCTCTCATTATACCGCTGCACACTTTCCACGGTACTGCGTCTTTCCACTTCCACGTGTAATTGAAGGTTTCGCCGGTGACGACCGACGCAGCAAACAAAACTAAGAAGACCAACCTGAAAACTGGTGTTCTCTCCTGTACCCCGCATGTTTTAATCTTCTCGACTTGGATTTCCGGAGTGTGTAAAAGGCTAGAACAGGAATACATAGCCGGATGTTTCCTGTCGACCGGTGAATTTTTCCTTTGGAATCACATCTCGCTGACATCGAGGGTGATTTACTTAACAAGGAGAGTCCGACGCAGGGGAACAAGCCGAGCTTTGCAAGTGAAAGGACACGGATGATGTTGACGACCGTCGGACCGAAATGCAAACGGGAGGTATAAAAAATATGCACGTTCCATCCCCGAAGAGAAGAGAGAGGGAAAGTGTGTCGGGAGACAATACTCCGCTGAAACCCTGTCACTCGGAGTAGTTCGACCCGATAGTCCTCTGGAAATACGGGACCTTGCTCGGGATAAACCGAGCTCTCGATGAAAACATGACCTAATACCACTCTCACCCAGTTGACTATTCCATAGGAATGAAATATTAACGATTCAAACATCACTCATGATTACATTATTAAATATAAATCATAGAGACTGAAAAGGAAGTGTTACTTTCATAGAAATATTAAATATATCCACACCTATCATGAACAAGGGCGTCATCAGGAATTTACCGGTAGGGAAAAGCTAGTGACTAGGATATACAGGACGCTGGTACCAAGTAGCACGGATCAATTTATTCCTTGATTTACGTTTCTTTAAAGAGGAGCCCCTTGCCACGCTTCTTCATCGTTATTTACGACATGTCGTGATAGCATGTCCCTGCCGCTGAGATTAATGTCGCGACCTTAATTCATCGCTAAAGCGACTCTACTTCTCCGCCGCCCGTCTTCCCCTGCTTCCAGTACCTTTTTAACAATTCAGTTTCATGTGCCTCCGTGGTAACAGCATTGCGATGCTTTCACTGCCAAGCGGATATTCAGGGAGATTGAACTACCGGCTTGGCAATTGGTTCAACGGTATAATAAAGCTATAAACCCCTTAAGATGAAGTTCTCTTATACTTGAAGAAAATTAGCCATCGATACGTTGAACAAACTGGAACTATGAGATGGCACTCGACGAAAGAATGGCAGGCGGTAATTGCTAGGAGGGAACAAGAGATATGCACTTACTATATTTATTTGGAGTGCCGTAAAGAGTGGCGAAACGGGAGGAGGAAGGCTGGCTAGCGGTGGCCACGGGCTCGGGAACCAGTTCGAGAGTGTCTTTCGAAGGGTTGTAGAACATTCCCACTAAAATATAAAGTGGCTTTCGGGGTGGCATAGCAATGGGGTGCCTATCGCATGCATTCACCCTGGGACGCAACCGTGGGGGTGCTATTGATCGACTGGAAAGCCAGTCAACCCTCTCGGCCCTCACACCTACGTACCGGTGGCTCGTGTGTAAAATCGTACACGTACACACGCACCTGTACGCGTCAGCCCACGCATCTGTGCCTGTAGGTCGTACGAACACAGGTGGGGGTGGGGGTGGGGGGGGGGGGGGGAGGATGCCTGCCAGGAGCTTTAGAGCCTAACTGTCGGCACCCCCTCTGTTTTTTTCAACGGCAAGATCGCCCTCTGGTTACAAGAAATCGTTCCACCGCAAAAGATCGACGAGTCCGGGGGAAATATTGATGTTGTATTGTCGAGTGAGATAAGCTGCAATTGGAAACGAGGTGCTCCGTAAGACAGTTGTTTTGTCGCGCGACAGAGGGAAGCACGACAGAACGCTTTGGTAGGAAAGCCGAGGAGAGCAAGGCTCGTGCTCTATGGGATGAGGAAGCCGCTCGGAAGGGGGTAATGAAATTGCACTCATCGTGTGAAATTTAATATTAATCCCGAATGTAATATGAGCGGGCGCAGCGGTGCTCAAGCGTCACCAAGGCAGTCGCTTTCTCCCTCCACGAGCCCCCAAAGACTCCACTCTAAGCTGTCTTCCTCGTGGAGGGACATGCCTGCGCGCACCTGCCGCGATACCTGAGCGTCAATCTGTAAAACGATTATCGCATTATTGCGTTCGCCGATTGCCGGCGCTGCTATTTATTTGCCCTCTCGACCTCATCCCGTCCCATCCTATCCCCTTTTGTTCCCTGAGTCACGCGCCGAGATCGTAACTAATTCCTGTCGAAGCCGCAATCGACTCTTCGTGGATCTTGTCGGTCGTGAACTACCCCCACTCCCTTCGCTAATTATAAGAGGATGCTTCGCCAGAGACATGGCTGAGCTATTCAAAACCAATTCCCATTATTTGATTTATCCTTGAAAATAATATTCGATAACGCTTGTTTGCTAGGGAACAGGTGGCCACTGATAATACTTGGGGTATTAATTAATGCAGGATCTCATTGTAAGGACATCGAGGAGGAGTAACAATTAGTAATCCGTGCATTATGAATGATTATTCGAGTGATTTGCTATTGCTCGGGTTGGAAATAGAGTGAGGGATGGGAGGAAAGGATTGGTTGGGCACCACAATCTCGTCTAAGTGACGAGCGCCGGTTAAAATATTAATACTCGACTTTTAATGAGAGTTGCTCGTCTTCTCTCTCTCATGGAGTGTGCCGGTCTCCTCTCCACTCGGCTGGCTGTCCCTCTCCCTCACCTTCCATGCCTCGCCAGCCTCCCTACTTGTCACGATCCAATAAGCGCTCGACGACAGAATCTTGATTCGTGAACTCGAGCGTTCTCTCGAGTTCTCGAATGGCAGATATCAAACTTGATACTTTGGCTGCCGAGGCCAATTGAACTCCCAAACGATTTCGTGGTATCGGCAGGTGCCTGATTAAATAACTGTGCCGTAATTAATGCGAGCTCGATCACTCTGATCAGGTGCTAAGTCTTAAAGATGAGTACATTACTCCAAGATAAATCAGGAAGAGGACGATCGTCCGAGAGAATCGAGTAATGCGATACCAACGAATCCAACGGAGGCTCTAGTATCATCGAAAAGTGAGGCAACTCATTTCCCTGAAAGGTTCGGCACCCATTCGAGCGGGGCGGCTGCGGCGGGCTGTTCCTATACTGAAAATAGGATCGCCGCAAACTGCGGTCCTCATCAATTTCTAACCGAATCCCAACAGTTCCGAGGGAGCATCGGCCTTGCCCTACATATCCCGGGACAAGTGCGGCAACGATCACTCGGAGAATCGGGTCACTATTGCTGCGAGAATAATTAACCGATGCTCCGGCTAGGATCCCTGATAATATCGATCATCCCCGGTGATGAATAATGCAAAGGAATCAAGAATATCCTTCGGCCACTAACGCACGTCACATGTCGTTTTCATCCAAATGAGCATTGACGTGGCAACCCGGAAATCTCGGCCCGCCAATCGAGTCTCGGTCGTCTGACTGCGTACGAGTTGACGCGACACATTCTACTTGGCCGGACCAGCGCGCGTCCGTGTGCGAACGTCGTGTGCCGCATCCTTGTTGCGCGCGCTCAAGGACAGCGCACGCTGCCGATGCTGGATACATTCCTCTCGCTCGTGTCCTCCGGCTGTTTCGTTCTCGCTGCTGAGAAGTACGCATCCTCCGGCTCACCTTCGCCGCGATCGGCCCCGCCGCCATCTGGCATAATCCTGTGCCACCGCCTGGTACAGCCTGCTCGCCTAATCCCGACAGGACGTTTTCGCGCCTTCTGCGCCCACCGATAGCGCCGGCTCGACCCCACCACCCACACACCAACTACTACTATAATACACCTACACTTTCGCCTCGTAAGCCCGAGGTCCTTCTTTCTCGCCTGCCTGGCCTTGTACCGTGCGCGCCGATTCCTTCCACCGCTTCGAACCTACTTTTCTCCTCGCTTCTCCAACCAGTAGATACGCCATTGAACTTCTTCTTTTTAATGTACCTTGTCCAATTAAAGTGATAACTACTCGCGCAACTATTATTCTTGTTAATGATAAATAATAGCTATTACTGGGTAAATTATCGCAAAGCAAGAAACAACTTGGAATGCTGATGCTTGTCCAAATCCTGATATTTATAGCTGGGAGTTCGCGAAGGAATAAAAAAAAAAAAAAAAAGCGCGTAAATAGCGTCGGAAAACACGTAAATACTTACGGGAGGCAGTCGTAAAGCGAGATTTGTAACCGCGCTCTTTTTTGTTTTGTTTAGCAAACTATCGTGCAAACAGCTGTCCGCGATAAAAACACAGGGCCGGTCGAAATTAAGGATAACATATACGCGACGATAATCGGCACACACCGCGTCGGATTTATGTTCACCATTGTGCGTCTGATAAAAAAAAAAAATCGGGGCCGCTGTATTTTTACGAAATATCAACATTTTTCAGAATGACCGGTGAATCCAGTTCCCCCTCTGTGGCGCTGCCGGCACGGGAGCGCCGCGATGCAATTGAACTCAGTGGATCCCGCTTACAACTGGAATTCCTCGGTGAAATTTTTCGTGGGATGTAGCCATACGTCAGCCAATGTAACAGAAACAGCTTACCACCCTCCCTGCAAACCCGCCGCGCCCCGCTCGCTCTAAAAGCGAGCTACGAATGAGAGGAAAATTCGAACGGGAGTGACTTGTCAGCAGAAACACCGTTATGTTTCACTTACGAGGGGACTCGCAAAAACCATTTCACGTAACGACGCGTTCAAAGGACACGGCATACGTGTAACTCGGTGAATCCGCTTTCCGCAGGATTCTCTATATGCGCTTTCACCCTTTCTACCGAGAACCATATGTCTCCTACCGAATCATCGATGTACTTTCACCCGAAAGCTAAGCAAAAATTTAGCCAGCTAATCATTATCATTTATCGCATGAATTCTGATCAATATATTTTCAAATTTATTCAATATATTCTAGTTCTAACTGATTTATACGACGTTCGTTCAGAAAGGCAATGTTATAAGCGAACACCTACGTGAACCTTTCTCACGGGACCAGATGAACAAAGATCGAGAATGGAGAAAGGATACTCGGCTTGTTGCAAAACAGCGCGGTCTGAAGTGCATCGATTCCGGCGCGATGCCGAGTAACACTCAGCTATCTTTTGACACGTACGATCACACCTTGTAAATTACCAATCGAATTAAAATACTTCAAATAGTACAATTTCTCAATTTTCTCGATAGAATGCCAATATTCCTAGAAAACTCTATTAGGACATTATTCATCATGTAGAGTTCTGTAAACGGCGGATTCTCCTTTCGGAAAGCGTTCTTAAGGGGCTATCAGGCCGTAATGCATTAGATTAATTAACGTAATCATAATGAGACGATCTCATCTTGACGCACAATGTGAGCTACCCGATATCGCGCGGGCCTCCCGATGTCTCCGTGCGTGCACACGGCAGCTGCACCAGTGCGAATAGGTATGGGTCGACGGAATATTCACGCATACTCCCACATACCCATACAAGCCTATACTCGGAAGAGAGAGAGAGAGAGAGAGAGAGAGAGAGAGAGAGAGAGAGAGAGAGAGAGAGAGGAGGAGGAGGCAAACTGGAGATAGTGGGAGTAAGGGAGAGGAGAGATGAGAGCCGTGTATTACTGACAAGATAGGTCGAACAATGGCTTCCATTACGGGTAGAGGCTGCCTGAGTTAATGGGCAAATTGTCTGCTAAGTCATTTAAAGGGCTAAACCCGTACGCGGGCCTTGCTTTAGTCTCATCGTGCGGCCCCGCTGACAATCGATGCAATTAGATCGATGGCCCACCACTAAACGCCTCGGTAAGAAGCCACGAGAATTTTAGATTGAATATGCGAGAATTCGCTTCTTGATTAAGCCGAACAAGCCGGCAGTTAGTGTTCGCCGGACAATGGCGATTTACTCGCTCGCACGACACTGTCTGCTAGATTAGGACGTTCGATGGGCTCTATTCAACCCTTGACAACCTGAACCTTTCAGATATTATATAGCAACGAACTTTAGTAAGTTCGAATATTACAAATACACATAATAACATGCACAATTGGATATAATGTAAAACAAAGATCAGCGTGAGTAAGCGTAATAGTAAATCTAATTGCTGCCAAGCAAAATATAGTAGATTCTGTGAGTTATGCTGTGGAATTGAATTGGATAATAGTTTGCAAATAAAGGCAACTAGATTTCACTACGAAGGTTACTCACTTTGACAGGTAGAACTCTGTGATCAGGACAGTTCCAAGTGAGAGTTGTCCTCTGGCCCTTATCAAGGAGAGTCTCCTCGCTCTTTTTGGGATCAGTCTGAGAACGCACTGTTCATCGATCGCGGCCGGGACCACGTGGAGATCACGAGCGAGCGGTCCAATCAGAGAGGAGCGCACGCCGAGAGCGCGAAAGATACTAGAACGGAGCACGTAGATTCCTATTAGACATACGTGTGTGCATTCAATCCAAGTCTCTCTGCATTTTAAGTGTTTCTAAATCCGAATTAAGCCGTCATTATAGGGTACGCGCGCGCGCACGCTCGATGAATACACCAAGCGAGTGTTCTCTTTGGAGACGATCAATCCAGGATTATCAGATGGAAGTTAGAATCAAGAAAGATTGTAGGATCGATGTCGGCCAAAGGGCTCATGTCCTTGAAAATGGCACGGGATTCGATGGGAGCTCGAGTGAAGCGAGCGCACGGGAGAGAGGATGCAAACGATGCACGTGACCCCACGCGCTGAGTGCCGGCGGCTGACTGAGCGACCGGAGAGCAGAGAAGTCGGGCGTGCGCCTCCCGTATCCCCAGGGAGCGACTGACTCGTTCCCGCAAAATACCTCTGCCCGCGCAGAGTACTCCGACTGATTTTACCCTCGTTTCTAATGACTGTCAAGCCAATGATTTAATAATTCTCTAAATTGTCCAACGAGCAGAATTTGTCGGCTCTTTAAAGGGATGGTGGTTGAATGATGAAAGGGATGCAGCTGGACCAATCTACTGGCAGCTCGAGAACGGTGAGAAATGCTTGGAGATGTTCGCAGTTCGTAGTCGTAGCGGATCTGCTCTCGCAATCAGTAGAAACAGACCGTACGTGGTGGACGCCGCGGAGCGACTGCGAGGAAGGCGGTAAGGATTCCTCGATGCCATCTACCGGGAGCCGCCGCGAAATACCCTCTTCCTGCGGGATACACTCTGGTGGGAACTGCGCTAGAGGGGAAGACGATCCATTTCTACTCACTGCCGCCGTACTTCGGGGATATTTCTGAATACCTGGCTATTGTGCCCCCCTTTTAACTGCTCCGCTCTGAAAGTTTCACGCGACTTCAGACAATACGAGCGAGTATTCGGAATCGCATTGTTCCCGCCGGCGGGCTCCGATCGTTACGCGATTACCGCCGAGAGTTTTCCTTGAGGTGGCTACTCGAATTTTCATCGAAAAATCTATGATGATTCTTTCGTTCCTTCCATTTTTGAGGACAACCCATATATTGACGCGACACATTTACAACAATGTTATTCAGTCACCAAATCGAATTAGAATTTTAATTACAGGAAAATGTTGAACTTTTGCGCTGACATTGTCCGATCAAAGACTAGCCGGGTATAATGAATATTGACACTGACAAGCAAAAGCCTGTTGGATTTTGGTTGACCATGCTTGCAGCGCTGGCCAAGATTGACTTTTCTCGTATCGAAATATTGCGCGCTTGCAATCATCTACGAGAGCAAATAGTTAAACGAGCGCGCACTGTAATTCGAGCCTGGGAAAGTAAATGTAATAACCGCAGCGGGTGTTATGTCGGCTGTGCTCATGCATAATGTCGAAACGTATATTTTATAGTGCATTATGAACGGCATGCCGAATTGACTGCAACCCGTAGTCATAACTGGGCAATTTAGCTTTCGTGCAGCTTTTACTGCTATTTCTCTACAATAAATCGGACATCTGCATGCTTCAACTATTGAATTAATAATTTACAACTCGTAAATATCATCTTATAACATTTTCAGTCTTCTATAAATGATTTTAAGGGAGATTAGCCAGTTTTTACGAAAAACCTAGTAGTCTTAAGTAGATTCCAACATACATAGATGGTCAGACAAGGTTACAGTAGAAGAGTCAAAGGTTACCCGACAGACATCTCGGTGCCCCAGCAGTGGGGTGCATCCGAAAAGCTAGCGCGGAAGCGCGGAAAAGCCGCAGGTGCGGAGAGGCGGAGCAGAGAGACGCAAGCGCAGGTGGAAACCACACCCCCGCAAGCTCGATCAGGGTGGAGCGAGAAGCAAGAGCTTCTCGGGAGCCAACGGTGATTGGTGACCCTGTTCACCTGCTTCGTTCTCCATGGCCCTAAACTCACCCCCCCCCCCCGCGACCCTTCCCGCTGCAGTCACCCCTTCCACCAAATCTATTAATACACCTGCATCATGTTAGTAATCACCTTTTCTCACACCTCTCACCGTTAATATACCTGACATCCTTGGCTGTCGCAAGATCATTACGCCAACATTTAAATTAACAATTAGACTTACAACTCCTTGGAAATCATTTAAACTCCGAATTACAAGAGATATAAAATGTAATAAACGCGCAGTATCATGACAAGTATAAAGCTCGCCAGCGTTTAACAATGAATCTCTATATAAACTGTGAAAAGCCGAAATTTTATGGAAACTCCACGCAGTACATGAGTTCTTCAAACAGGAATGATACACATCCTGTGGGAAAAATGTAAACCTGACTCTTCGTTACGCCGGATGCAGATTCGCACAGTGCCGCCACGTGGAATATAGCAGATGATTTAATAGTGTTGGTAAAAAAGGCTTCTCGCCCGAGATATTCCGAGCTGGATTATTATTAGAGTATGAAAGCTAGAAGAGCCACGGGGGAAGAGTGGTGCGACTGGACTCTTTTAATACAAATCCCGACTACGTAGCTACTCGATTGGATTTCGCGCTGGGCGTTAAGTCGAGCAAGTGCTAAGGGAAAGAACAATGACGGATATAATGAGGATTGGCGATGAGGAGTGGGAGTTACCAGCTCACGAACGGCGGCGGATGGCGTCGGTGGAAAATAACACGTGGAAAACTGGCCGGCGGAAATCCGGCTTTCCTTCCGCGGGGACGAAATAATTACCCCGTGCAAATATTCGTAGGCGCTTACGGCCGGGTATCCCCCAACGCGCCTGGCGATCCTTTTTACCTCTTCATGGGAGGTTTGGTCAAGATTTACATAAGAATAACCTGGCACAACAATCCCTCGAACAATTACCCCCGTATTTAGCCGGCCATCGTCCCTCTCTCGAGAACATACTGCGACCGTATTATTCTAATAAGCTCGCCGCTCTCCTATCCAACAATGATATTCTCCCTAGCGAGGGGATATGTGCGCTTGCAGAAAATTCGGCCTTTTATTTTTCGGACCTAGCATGGCGAGGAACGAGTATCCACCAGATCTGTGGACTAAAGAGCGCCAGTGTGCGCGACTTAGCTAATGAGTTGTGACCGTGTACTTTGCTATGTAAAGCCCCGCTGCCTCCTTTACTATTCAACTGAAATACTGTTACACCGGCCGTAATGATTTATAAAAATATTCCAGTGCCGAATTATGGAATCTCAGTGCTGAAGAGTCGAGCAAAAACCGACCGGAACAAGACAGAACGACGCCGGGAATTCAGCGGTATGGTTGAAGGCGAGGTAAGTACGAAGCGCGTACGTAGAAAAAGGGTCAGGTATAACTATGCAAATAAAGCTTCGCCAGTGTGCGGGGAGGAATCTTTTGTGAGTGCTATCGGGAAAAAATTTCGGAAGAGTTTTAGTGTTTTTTGTCCCACGGGGCCGAATTTCACGGGATTAGCCGAAGAAGCATGAGATCTCTCGAAGGCTTTTTCGTGTGGGACCATCCCTCTATATCGCGTTATCCCGCAGCCCGGTGTTTTGTGTGTTATCGCTGCAGCAGTTACACAGCCTATTTTACTCGACTGTTACAACCGGCTGGGTACACCGGCTCTTCGTAGATTTCCCCGACGAACACGAAACGGTACTCTTGCATCGCGTACGCTCGCGTAGTGGTGCACCGTCGGCTTTTTCCAGTTTTCGAATTGCAAGGGACAAAATGTTCAACCAGTGTGCGATCATCGCTGGCAAGTGAAACGGCGGCAAGTCGCAAGCGGTTGGATGATGCACAATAAAGTCGAGTTCGAAAAGAACCCCGGATTTCTTTTTTGCCGTCAAGCGCTGCGGAATGAGCCCGGCCCGATTGAAAGGCCCCGGCCGCGCGGCCAAATAGATAGGCCGGAATTTTTTTAGACCAATACTCCGCATAGCCAGAAACCATCCGTTCCCGCGGAGAACACTCTCAAGTGCTTTTCCACCAAGAGAAACGAGGTCTCGATCCCCGGCGACGGCCATTCACTGCTGCTCGCCTAATTGTGGTTGATACCTCATCACTTATTGTCTCGCGAGTTCCGCTCCCCCGGCGAGGATGAGAAAAGAGTAGAAAAGTAGTATGGGGAAGAGAAAGAGAGGAAAGGGGGAAGAGGAGGCAAGATTTAAATAAACTACGTTAAATTAACATAATGGAGCGAGAGCTCTAGGCGAGCTTTCGACAATTCCGGCCGCGAATCCAAGCAATAAGGGGGCTGAGTGAAAGACCTTCGAGGCCTCATTCAAACTTAGCAACGATCCACATTGTTTTTAGCCATTGTTTCATCCAGCTTTATGACGGCCACCCATCCTTCCTCTCTCCCTCTCACTCTCACTCGGCCACGGCGACTGCATTAGACCGCCCTCGCAGATAAAACTTCCCTCTTTCTCGCGTAATGAATCCCGGCTAATTAATCGACGCACTTGGTAATGGAAACGGCCAGATATAGTATGCAAATGTGGCTAATTAGTGCAACACTAGTGCGCCCCTTGTACCCCTCCAAACCCCTTGTTATTTGTCGACTAAACCCGCCAAGTACATTGTCAAAAATACCTTCTCTAAATTATATGTATACATGCAAAACAACAAGGGTAGAAGTGAAATGTGCCTGGTATTTTCTGTACTGACAACTGCCATGGTAAAAAAAAAAAACAAGCAAGGAAGGAGAGGGCATAAATAGTTCTAAAGCATCGTGTGATAAAATGCCAAAACACGACAGCCATCATTATAATTATTTCTCCCGACACACACCCCTCTTTATTATTCGATGGTAGCAAGTATACTTACCGTTGCGCGTTATGCAAAACGGAGATGCGCTCGAGTAAGAGGACGCGTGCACGAAATTTTCCCCGGCGTCGTCCCACTGGGAGCTCATCTTTCATGGAAGAGATCTTACCGCTCGCGGAAGATCCGGCTCATCGCCGGCGCCGCGATGTTCTTTGGCTTGCGGTGAAAGCTGCTCTGCCAGTTTAAGGAGGAAGGGAAAACGCGGGCGACCTTAACTCTACTGAAATTCGACGGTTCATCCAAATGTCCCGAGAATACCTTGGCGGCTGGTTGGCCTGGTCGTTTCGCGAGACCGACTGTAAAAACAACGACAGTGCAGCATCCGGAGCGGAGCGTCAATAGCGGCACCAGTGCATCTCCAGGTGAAAATCGAGAGGAAGACCCTCCCGTTGCTACTCTGCACAGAGGGTTGCAGGGTCGAAAACGAGGGAGTGCGATAGAGAAAGTAGGAGAGAAAGAGGGGTGAATGTAGCGAGTAGCAGGGTAAAATCGTCGAGCGGGGTAGCCGTAGCCGTGCGCGAATTTGACAATAAAGCTCCGTCATAGTGGGAGAGGGCAAAAAAAGGCCGGAGGCGAGTTTTCACATTTAATTCGCCCTCGTCGCACCGAAGAGGGGCGGGAGAGAGGTGGTGGTGGTGGTGGGGGGGGGGGGCAGAGGGATTAACGTCGCAAAATATCACGAAAATATGTAAATATATCGAGAGACAGGCAGGCAACCAGGAACGCGGCGCTCTACCAGCCAGGTTTCAAGTAGGATGAAGCTTCGAGAGGGCTGCTCTCTCGCCAGAATCGACAGAGAGAAGAGCGCGCACGTAGGCGAGGAGGATGAGCCCAGCCTCCGCGCTGAAGGACGAGAGAAGAAGAGAGGGCGGGTGCTTTCCAGAGCGCAGAAGGCCCATTCAAAGATTAAAAAACTCGTCCGCTCGCTCACGTACTTCATGTCGAATCTATACTCGCGCTGATATCGCTTCTTCCTCCTCCCAACCTCTGTCTTTCTCTCTCTCTCTCTCTCTCTCTCTCTCTCTCTCTCTCTCTCTCTCTCTCTCACACACTCTCTCCGCCCCTCTCTTTTTCTCTTACTCTCTGAAGCGCACAAGTGCACCCGTAAGCGGAACGATGCCGCGGAGCAAAGGGCTGGGAATGAGGCAACCCCCCCCCCCCTGGAAATAGAGTAAGCGAGTAGCAGAAGCAACGTGGGAGGAAAAGGAAGGATCGGTCGAAAAATCGGGGTGCGCGGAAGAAGCAAAGTCGAAGAGGGCTGCTTTGGAGAGAAAGAGAGAGAAAAAGAGGGCGGAACGGGTGAGGGCGCTGATGGCAGAGGACAACGGGCAGAGAAGAGAGGGCGAGTTCGGGTATTTAACTAGGAAAATGTTCGGGGCAAAAGGCGTCGTTTTGATCTTCCGTTGGAAGCACAACGGCGGAAGGTAAGTGTATGAGCGGATACACAGGCGGATGTGGTCGAGCGGTTTGCGCGGGGAGGGGGGCAAAAAGCGAGAGCGCAGCTATGGCATGGAACGTTTTACCTCATTTTATTCCACGGCTTGCTCCGAAGAGCGCCGCTTGGTGCAACCCTCTCTGCGCACTGTGCTCCAGAGATACGTAGACGTAAAACAGATCGCGGAAAATCTGCCCCCATTGTTCCGCACCTTCAACCAGCGAGGGAAGGGACTATCGGCTTAACCCTTACTCGAGTCGGTCGGACAGCCGGGTTTTAGGAAAGGAGTTCTTTTTTTTTTCCACGTCGGACTTCCACGCTACTCTCGCTCTCCTTCCTGTCTCGATCTCAATGCTCTCGAATAAATACCCAGAGCAAAAATCGCAACAAAAAAAACACTGGTTGGTTCTCAATATATACCTTCGGACTGAAACACTCGGCTTGGTATTCTCACCTTTGCGCGTATGCTATGCTAGTGGATTTCAGAGAAGATCGTGGATTTATTCGAAGCCGTTTACACAGTTTTAAAGAAACCACTGCCTACCTCTTTCCTGAAAAGAGGGCGCGCGAACGGAAACAGGAAGCCCGCGAGAGCGATTCTTTCTCGAAAGCCAGCTATATCCTTTTCGCCGCACTTTTAGAAGGCAGCAATTATCCTAATTATGCTAAACACGAATGCACTCGGCACTGCTTAATTACACGAGATGTGCAATTCCAACCATTTGGAAATACTCACTACCGCGTATGGCCTCTCCTAGGGAATTAATTAATATAAGTGTGTGTTTTTGAAAAAACTAATGTAAATCCGTCCATAATATGTTGTCGCGCAGACAGCTAGATCCGTATAATCCCGCTTAGCCATTCAAATATCCATGGGGATTATTAAAAATCCACCGACGACCAGCGAGATGTTTTATCTCCGCTTTACGCGTCCCCCTGACAGCTGGAATTTCGGGATTCAGCAAATACGACCACTTACGTGCTAAAGTATACGGGTAAAATCTGGCCCATTGTTCTTCGTTTAACGAAGGAACGAGGCTTGAACCGGGTCACCAGTTTAATCCACACACACACGTACCATACGAATAGTCCACAGAATTTGAGGAAAGCTTAATACAGGTGAATATACACGACTTGATAATTATGCAGGGTTATGCAAATGAATGTTTCAGTGAAAAATTTTACGTGCCCCGGTTGAAAGGACGAATCCACTAATATTTTAATGAAACGCATAGGTATATTCGAGTAAAAGGGCTCGAAACTGCCGCTTTAGCCGGAGGCCGCGGCAAAGATCGTTCCTCATCAGCACAGAATTACCCGGAATTACAGGGTAACCTGATCAATAGTATCAGAGAAAGATCGTTCGTTAGGTCGACGGGTTTTCGTCGCTTCTCCAATCGCAAATAATCAAAGCGAGCGGACGAGCGCAAACGTGATTGAAATATAATACCAAGCGAGGTTGTCCGTATCGTTCCGCTCTTCGACAGCCACGGGGCATCAAAGTGAAGTCCCGCAGCGTTTTCAGAGAATGTCCCGCTCGATCCTTCCTCATCCAGTCGATTGTCGCCTGGCCACCAATCCCGTTGGAATACTGCCCCAGAAAATCCTCGTGGCTGCTTGTTGCTTCGCTCTCGATCGGTAGAAGCGCCGCGCGCGCACATCGCCGGGGGGAAAAAATTAATTTGTGGCCGGATTCGAGCGCGCGTAATGACTGGAAACTTTATAACCCGTTAATGGAATATGCAAATGGCCGATCTCGGTTGACGCGACATTAACCGCGGATTACACGCCGTAGTTATGTTGTTTCCATGAGCCACTGCACCGGCCGGCCGACGCATGAATAAAAAATATGTCGCGTGCTAGCGCTAATAAAGTTTATATAAACGTCGAGCGAGCGCTAACAGGAAATACGAGTGTCGAATAGCTGACTTACGCCAGTTAAAAAATAGTGAAATTACGGTTCCGATTCCAACTGAAACACTCGCCATTCGTAAAGTCGTATGTGTGTCACAGGTTATATGAAGTACTTTGTCGAATGGGGAGAATAGAGATAGTCGTCTTCAGAAGATAGAACTACATGTTGCCCATTACGAGGACACCCACGGCGGGGCTTTGAATAGCTCTTTTACAGAGCTCTCAACCAACCTCCGCTCGATGGTAATCTGATCTACATCCAATGAAGCATTGACTTCGCCCTAACAGCTCTCATAAAGGGTGGCTCAGTTAAATACTTAATGTTCGATCAGACACCTCCCATCTGATTATTAAACCGTTACTAGTCATTTAACCCAATGAATGTAATTCAACAAAATATTAAATAGCAAAGGACCATACAAAAAGCCTGATCCAATAAAATAAAACAATCGAAATAAATAACAAATTAAATATACCATTTATTCCATAGGAAAAGGTAATAGTTTAAAGGAATAATCGAAGCGTGAAACAGTGGCTGCCCTATCGAGGGTATTCGTCGGTCCTTACGGAAGCCAGTAGCAACTCTAGCTTCCGGAAGGATAAGATCAGTGGGTAACGCGTTTTCACGAGCATCTAATACGGCGACATATCGCGGTCGGGTCTTCCTAATCTGATCCACGAAGTGGAAAGGGGAACAAAGAGGCCGCGTTACGACACTAGCGGCTACATCGACGACCGAAAGTGTTCGAGGGGGTTGCTGGCGTTCGGCCGTGTGATATGCGCGCAAACCGACGTTACGACCACACTCCGGATGATAGTTCAAGAGATCGAAATCGTCGCCCCAGGCTACTTCGTCCCTCTCCTCTTACCTCGCCTCATCCTGGACCGCTTGCTTTCGGAGGCGTCCTCGCATTCCCGCATAAGCATCCAGCTGCAATTACAACTGGCGTCGCTATTACCACGTGCACGCCCCACCTCCTTAGTCGCTGATATTCGCCAAGGGAAAGCCTCCCAAGTTTAGGGATTTATTGGAATCCAATTTAATTCATACTTGCCTGCCTCAACACTATGTACCACCATCTCTACCCAACCTCCAACTTGTACGTCCAACATCGCTGGATTCGTTGCCAGTCAATCGATAATGTTGTTACGGCAAATAGACCACGGACAAACGTGCAAACGAGGTGGCAATTTGGCTTGGCACGCTCGAAAAGTAAAATGGAAAACAGTACCATCCGTGTACGATGGCTGACCAGATTGGCCAGATTTATTATTGGCCCTACACGCCGCAAGACATACGAGGGGGTTGAATATACGGGGACAATAGTTACTCTTGACAAAGGAGGTCATTAACACTTGATTATGTAGCTCGTGCATTAAGGTAACGAAGCAGGATCTTAGGGGAAGGAGAGTGAAGGGTTCCAGAGGATAAAGAAAAGCGTTCGACTGTATGTAACTGTCCTGCACGTCGGATCGTCCTTTGAAACAGAAGGTAATCGTTGTAGGTCTTCCAGCGTGCACGGCGGACGGCTGGAATGCGCAAGAAGGGCATAAACCGAGACAATAGCCGCCTTAGGGTATTCGAGATGACCGCCATTAGGAACGAGTCCCTCATCTCTGTTGTTCTCCTCGAGGCTTGAACCTCCCTTCGCTACGTTCCAACGACAAACTCCGTTTCTCCCGCTAACTCTTCCTCTCGCCGCCCTCGAACACTGAAATTTCACGTGAGTTCCGAGAGAATATGCGACCAACGCGTGCTGAACTCACTTTTTGGTAAAAGTATCCTAGGTTTAATTAGCTCGCTCCGCAACGGCGTACGCTGAAATTAAAAAATACAGACACATCCCTGTGTATTGTTCGACTCCATGCGTTTAATAGTAGTGGCGCGCCATTTTTACCAACTGCGCCGCGCAAAAAATGTAGAAATAACGCGTTGGCTAATTCGAGACGGCGCACATCTAATCCATTGGCAGTCGGAAGATTCTTATCCGGAGATCCGGTGAGTTCAGGAAAAGTTGAGGGAACTCGCGCGCCGCTAAAGCAGAACTTCCAAAACATGACGGGGCCAACATCGAGATATCGCGCGGCTTCGGGATTCCCTCGGTCGAACTTTGCCTGGCGTTATCCACCATGAGAACATTATTCTCACGCGCGATAATCTCGCTCTCGTCCCCCCTTCCTGGATTCCTCTCGGGCGAAGAGAAACTGTGAGTCGAAGGTAAGACGTAAGAGTGGTCGTTCTCGAGGTGCGTTGGAGGCGCGAACGATAAAGGGAGGAGTTTCGAAGCGAAGCCGCAGGGCGAGGGAGGTTTCCTCGCGAGGATATATGAAGGGAAAAGAAGAGGGCGGCAGCGGAAGATCGCGTGGAAGGAAGAGGGCTTTCTTGCAAGAGGGCCTCGCTGCCAGTGAGTAATAAGCACCTGCCCGCCTTGGAAGCAGGGACTTGATTCATTTCGCGGTAAGTACAGACCGCACCGAGCGGATCCACCGTGGACGCCTTGGGCCTCTCCTTCAACTTCTCTGTCTCTCTACATTATTTCCTCCTATCTCGATCTCCCTCTTCTCTTCAATACACCTTACTGCATCATGACGCTTCTTCGCATTCCTCCCTATGGAATGGCGCCGCGCGCGTCCTACCTCTCCAACTTTTTCAACTCCGACAGGATTACGATGTGTCGAAATGCCGGTCTGACTACGAGCGTCTGAATTCTACTGGCGCTATGCACGGTAGCCGGACGTTAATAAACGCTCGGCCTCGCATCTATACTTGGGATCTATACGTGATTAACACGTCCGTTGGTAGAATACAAGTAGTAGCAGGCGTGAATTGTAAAAAGTCATTGCCCTCATGATTGCCGTCTCGCTCGCTACTTAGCGATCTCCGAGCGAAGCGAACGCATAGCTAGTCTTCCACGAACCTCGGCTTCCCCGAAGCCCAACACTTCGGCGACTTCGGCGGGTACCGTTTAAATTGGAAACCGGTTTAAGGTAAACACTTCCGCGTTACATTGTGCCGAAGGGAGGCTGCATTTACCGGGACACAAAAGTATCGGGTCGATCAATACTCGTCAAGGGGGTCCGCGCTAACCAGGAATTATTGGAACCTAACTGGCAGTGGAATTTCGTGCGATAATACGGCAGCGGCAGATCGTCGATGTCGCCGCCACCGTCGTCGTCGTCGTTGTCGTCGTCGTCGTCGTCGTCATCGGGGAGGTCGACGAAATTGGCTGGATGGCTCGGGTGGCCGTGCACTCCGAGGAAATTGAGGAAGAAGGGACACGTGATCGGCGAACTGTCGCGGATTAGCGGTCACGTAGAGCATTTTGATGTTATCCTGACGCGCTGCTCTGCTCCGGAAAAAAAGAGCAACAGAAACTAGCCAGGAAAAACGAGGATGGGCCGACTACGGGGAGAAACTGGGAGCGTGTCAAGGGAGAGAGAGAGAGAGAGAGAGAGAGAGAGAGAGAGAGAGAGAGAGAGAGAGAGAGAAGCAGCGAGCGTCGAAGGTAACGCGATTACGTCAGGTACACAGGGAAAGAGAGGAGGATCCCCACTGCCAAGGGTGGTTCGTGAAACTCGTACGTGGCCATGCGAATGACGCGAGTGTGTACGTCGGTGTTATGTGTGCAGCTGCTCTCGCGGGGGCGCAAAGTGGTCGGAAACGAGGTTATCATTTTCTCCGGGCAAGAGCCGTCAGCTGGACGAGGATCAGGGGGATAGATAGATGCTGTTAGACATTGCGAAACTTGACGGGGGAAACGTTTGACGGACGAATATACCAAGTTTTGAAGGGGGACGTCCACTGACGCTCATGAATGACCAATGAATTCCCGACCATTCGCCCCCCGTCTTCTGTCTTTCCGTTTCTCTCTCATTCTCTCAGCTGCCGACAGCACGAACGTCACCTATATTGCCAAGACAATTCAATTCTACCAAGCTACGGATCCATAACTTCATTATGGATCACATGCAAATAAGAGATGCGCGACTGTACGAATTCGTTTTAACTCAACTACTATCTCTCGATAATAAAAGTACGCTACGATGTAACCAGGAGTTTCTATCCACAGGAATGTTTAAGTCCGACAGGCCTGTATGGGAAGTAAGCGATAAAGGTTTTCACACCAGCATCCAGATGGTTCTGTGAAATCGTGAAATATTCTCAGCTTTCGGCGAACGAGTGGAGCACACAGTAGCTAAAGCCGAGCAGGAATTACATCGGCGCCGGTCGTTTGCGGAACGTTTAGTGCACCGTGGAAACTGGGGGGGCTTTCGAAGCGATCGTGAATTTTGCAAAATATGTCCAACGATAAACTTTTCGGTAATGGCCTGCCGAGGAAAATTCTCCCCTCTCCGAGCGTTGTCGCAACGTGTACGATCTCAAGCTTAAGTCTAGATCGCATGGGAGTCGTGGAAACTCTACTTCAAGAATCCAGAGCTATCGGACAAAGACCTCTATCCGGACTGCCAAAAAAAAAAAGCAGACGGACATTCATAAAAAGTAGCCGACGTTATTATTCATAGCTTTCCATGCTAAAGAACGATTTAGGTCAAGAAAACAATTGAACCTATGAATAGAGTAGGTTCTCTATCTAGAAAGGATCGTTCGTATCCTTTTAATCCTAGCAAACATCCGCAATCGTGGCGCACGTGCGCCACGGTCGGCAGCAACTTTTTGCTGTAATTAACAAACGATTACACGGTGGATCGCGCGTGGAACGGGGCGAACAGCGTGCCCGATTGCATATAGAGAGTGAGAGTAGGAAAGGATCTGGGAAAGTGAGAGAAAGAGTAGGAGACGAGGCGATAAAATAAAAAAGCGTTTAGAGGGGTTGCGGGGTTTGCGGGTAGGGCTGCTGCAGGTCCTATCAAAAGTGCCAGGACACAGGAAGCACGGAGAGAGCAGGACCGTTCAGCAGCGGATAAAACAAGTGTCAGTGCCGTATCCGCGAGTGGCTGGATTATCCCCATAAAAAGCTGGCTGCTGGAACTATGAAGCGGCGGGACCGAGAGCGGCATCACCCCCTTTCTCTCTTTCTCTCTTTCTCTCTCTTTCTCTATCCTACAGAAAAGAGAGTGAGAGAGAGAGAGAGAGTATGCCTTCGCCACGGAGAGACCGCCGCCGCTGCGGGAGAGCGGCGGATGTGTAGCGAAAATTACGCGATGCGCCGGAAACGACAGAAAATATAAACCAGGTGAATTTCACAGGGAATATAGAGGGCGGTGGGGAGAAGCGAGCGGAGGTCCGCCGGAGGTGGAGTACAAACACGAGAGGCTCTTTCGTTCGCGTCTGTTCTACGCGCGAACGCGCCCGCGCCCCCCTCCCTACTCTCTCTTTCTCTCTTTCCCTCTCTTTCTCACTGCTATCACTCTCTGGCGAACCCTCGCTTTTTACCAGGAGGAGCAGAGCCGACAGTGCGAGCTGCCACGCCGTTGAATGTTCCATACCGACAAATATTCCACGCTAGCATTCCGCCACCCTTTCCTACCCAGCCGAATAAAGGCATAAACTCCCGATTAGCTGGAAACAGACGCATCTCCCTAGCACCTTGGATGATCCTGCCTTTTCTGTTTTGAAGGAACGCCTGTTAAACAGGAAAACCTTGGCTTCCTTATTACACGCTCTGTCAGATATCTTTGTCTTATCTCAGCGGAATTATTGCTTAAGTCCCAGATTAAGTAGACGAACTACTATAAAACAACTGGATCGTCTAAATTTCAAGGTACAACTGTGAAATTATACGTGTGAAAGAAAAAATTTAGTGAAATGAGAGATGAAAGAGTGGTAGCGATGAGCTGCCTTTACAATGACAGAGCAGCATAGCTGGTATTAGAGGACGTAAATGAAGGGTGAGAGCGTATCACACGTTATCCTGTTACGAAGCTACGCGAGTAAGCACTCTTCCTCGCTGAGGACGGCTCTCGAAAGTTTGTGTGGCGAAACAGACAGGGCGAATTAAAAGGCAGTAAACTAGAGGGAGCGCGGAGGAAATAGGGGTGGCTGTGGGATGTCCGGTAGAAGCTGACTGAAAATCGAGTGGTAATTCCTCGAGGTTCGAGGGAGATAGTTGAGTCAGAAAGGTAACAGTAGTGCAAACAAGGGAGAAGTGCAAGAGGTCGACTAGTGGAAAGAGATTTACGCCGGAGTTCTATGGGATTGTCACGGAGCCAGGCTCTCGAGGAATTAAACATTCTATCGGTTTGAAGGGACGGGGGTGGGGGTGGGGAAGCGAGTGACGCGTGGGCGATATTTTTGAAATTCGACGGTGCGCCTCAAATATTTGACTGTGTACCTTCCATTGCCAAGATTCCTGTTGACACGGCACCGGGCTCCGATCGCGGTATCAGTTTTGTCTTTCGACGAATTATTCAGGTTGCCCTACCGGCCGGCGGCCACGCGCGCGTTCGCTCGCCCGTCGTCGCGGCGCATGATAGAGATCAATCCATCGATTTCGGGGGGAGGCTAGGCCACGGCTCTGCCAATTCGATCCTCCCCAGGGCCAGTCGAAGAATAAACGAACGTCGATGATGAATGTATGATTTGATGGCCCGTATCAATAAAGCCGGAAACCTCCCCGCCGATCCCTACCCTCTCGCCGTTCTACTGGATATCAACTTTTGTGAGCCACCCGCACTCGGAAAAGTTATAGGATACATAATAGCCAGCCGCCGCTTGTTTGTGCTCGAAATACATATATTGCCAAATCGACCAAAAAATTTCAGGAAAATCTCCGCTCGAGCTCGAAACACATACGCCTTCATTCAAGATCGTTGCCCCAATGAATACTGCATTTTTTACTCAAGAACGTAATAATATAAAGTTGTATTCTAAAATCCATACAATTGATATCACAACATATTCTATTTATTTAAAGACAGACCACGAATTAACAAAAAAAAAAGAAGGGGGAGACAAAAAAAAATAGCAAATCAAACGCCGTCAACAATTTCCGCCATTTGTCCGGCGATTGAACCACGCTTTACACCGCACACGAGTATCACGAAAGTCGATATTAACAGGGAAACGATTCGTCCGAATGATTCCGCCGAATCGCACGAACTGATGGATACCTGGCCGATATCCATGCGAGGCGCACTTCCGAAAATACATCCACACTCTGCCAGGTGCGCACACGTACAGGTGCGCGCCGGCTATGCCATACTAGTAGCGGTATAAATATATGTGCCGATATAAATATAAACGGAGCGCGTAGAATATCATCCTGTGTGAGCGCAGCAGCCCGGCGAGGCTGATCGAGTCTGGCGATTCGAAGGGGAATTGATTTTCGCGCCGTGCTTTGTGAAATGAAACCCGCCGGTGCGACCGCCATTAACAACGATAAAAATAATCCAACCCGACGTTTGTTTGATCTATCAACGAGTGTGCTATCCGCGACTGCTTTGTGCAACCGATAGCACCGCGCGCGCACCCTGAATTTCATTCACTTGCTACATCCGACCAAACCATACAAGTGATCTTTTGCAGCTTCTTCTTCCTTTAGGTCAAACTGGACAACACAGAGGTGACGTGTAAACAGGCAGGCGCCGCGCCGCACCGGGCAAGGGTAGAGTTCGCCATGGCGTGCTGCGGAAACCGCAGTCACGTGGTCTTAGTTTCGTGAATAATGGCCCAATTAGGAAATAATAATACATCTCTCGGTCCGTGGCACGACCTCGAGTTAGAGTTGCGAGTCTCGAGTGGTGTGCGCGGCCTCTCATTATGATGCCCCTCACAAAGGAGGCTCGGAAACGTAGAAAGACGACGGAGCCACGCGAGGGGAGACAGAGAGAAAGAGCGAGCGAGAGAGAGAGAGAGAGAGAGGGGGGGGGGGGGAGAGAGGCCTCGACTCAGCTCGCCGCGACCGAGAATAATTAGCAATTCTTAATTACCAGTCAATTACAATCCTCGAGCCAGTCGGGCTTTCTTAAGGCCGGCGCTCGCTCTCCGCGCTTTCAATAGCCCCGCCCGCCTCTGCCCCGTTGCTTTTTACGAATTAGGTAATTGCTAATTAATTAATAAAAGGCCGCTTGTCGTAAACCTCTCGAGAATCTCGAAACTGTGCTGCCTGGCCCTGCGATCGTTGGATAAGTCTTGTTAAGGTGAACTCTCTTTTCAGAGTGTTGCGCTGCATAATTTCCCGATTCGCTCTCTTTGCCCGATTTTGTAAACTCCGATTACCTTAACTCTCTTTAACGGTAATGAATCGGGCAATCGTGGAAGTATCGCATTCTATGCGAGAGCGTCAATTACCGAGAGTCTGTCGAAGGAGGCGGGGGGGGGGGGGGGGGGGGGGGGGGGGGGGGGTACTTTCTCACAATCTGCCACTGAGAAAAATTGGGTTAACGACATGGATTCGGGGGGCGGTCGATGGAAATGGAAAAACCGAGAGATGGTTAAGGAAAACGCGAACGTGACGTTGGAAGGAGGTCCGATGAATAAAAGAGATGCTGAGTATCGAACGAGAAGAAAATAGAAAGGTGGGGAGTTGGAGAAATTTCGAAACGCTGCGTTCCCCTCACGTTCTGCTTTGCGAAGCAGCCAAGCTTGGCAGGAGTGAGCGAGTGAACGAGCTATTCGTTCCATGGAAACCTAATTTGAGCGCACGCCTTCTCTCCCTCTCCCTCCCACTTTCTCTCTTCCTCTCTCCCTTCCCTTTCCTTTACATGCAGGCACATACCTACACACCTCTATACATCTGGATACCCTCCGTCATTGCCGCAGCCTTAATTAAACGGCGTTCCACGGATAATTAGCAATGAGTTTCGCTACTTTTGCCGCGTGCGGCTCCGAGATCCACTTCATAGACAATCGGGGTCGTGAGAACACCAAGGCAGTCATTCAAATACGAACGCCCGCGCTTATGACTCGAGCCGCTAATTATATTTGCAATTAACCCCGCAGCGAGCGAGCGAGCGAGCGAGCGAGTGCACCCTCCTCTCCTGGCTGGCAAGGCGACAAGGACAGCCGAATGAAGAGAACGAAGCGAGATGAAATTAGAGGCGGAGAGGGAGAGACAGTGGGGCAGGCACGGCACAGCACAGCACAGCACAGGCTGGCAGCCAGGCAGGCAGCCAGGCAGGCAGGCAGGCAGGCAGGCAGGCTGGGTAAGGGCACAAGAGTACCACGGAGAAAGCCGGAGGAAACGCAGAGAGGTGAGCAATGAGAAGCGGCGAGAGAGGAACGAGCAGAGAATCGGGAGAGTGGATGCGATGCGCGAGAATGAGTACGAGAATGAGAGAGAGAGAGAGAGAGAGAGAGAGAGAGAGAGAGAGAGAGAGAATGGAACGCCGGGGGAGAAAGAACGAGAGAGGGAGAAGGCGAGAGAAGAGGTCGAGAAAGAGAAATCCAAGCCACCCGCCACCGCGCGCGCTCCGGCTTAATGTCTCGCGCACGAATTCCAGTTTACGATTGCAAATGAGAGCCGACCCCCATTGTGTCGCAAATTAAGCAAGTATGGCGGGCAAGTAAGTAAGTAATTAGTCCCGCGAGCGTGAGTGCGTGCATGCGTGCTTCGCTCTCCTACGCTCTTCTACGCTTCTCCGTCACCGCCAGTTTATGTACGCGCGTCTCCGAGTTAATTAGCCGGATTATATTCCAGGCACCGTTATGAATTACGATTGAATTATAGGCATTGATTGCCCGTATTTACGGGCGATCCATAGCAACCAGCTAGGGGCCACGTCTTCCTCTTGAATCAGCCTTACTCCGTTTTGCTTGACTAGCTTGCACGCGCGCGCGCCTTCATTCGTCATGGAATTACCGAGACCAATGCTTCTACCGTGAACCTTATATAGATAAGAGCTGTCGCGAACGCTCATTCCCATCATCGTAAAGAGAGCATGTCGACGATAGGTCGACATGTAATTAAGCAAGGGAGTAACCGAATAGTACGATGAGCTTTCGGGAATATATCGTCGATACCGCGGGCGTTACAAAGCCCGCAGCGAAGGAGAATTATGTTTAAAAAGCTTCCGCGAGAGCAAGCTCAAACCTATAAGGGTAGGCAAACATTGACAGTACATAGAGCGCGAGAGATCTACCTGGTGTCCCATTAGCCGCTCGGTCCACGTTGCTCTGTATTTATTCGAGGCAACGGTTGCCCACCGAACTTTCAAATTGCTCGGTGGATCAAAGATCCAATATGTGCGCCGCTTCATTCCGTAAATATGAGCCGCCTCGTCGGTCGATGGAGATCTCGAGGAATGGGAGAGATAATAGTGACGCTAGTTGAACGAAGAACGAAGGTGTGCACACGCACTTGCGAGAGAGCCATTCGATCACCCTGAAACGAACAAAGGTAAACGCCGCCCGACAAATGTGTCTACCTTCACCTTTTATCTCATCTGTACCTTCGCTTCACCAATTTCTCTCTTTCTTTCCATGCCTGTGTCTGCTGCCGCCTACCACCGCCGCACGCCTTTACCTTTTTCCAAGCATTTTCCTCAACATCCCCTACTTCTCTGTGTCTCTGTGTCCCGTTTGCTCGACGGTAACCCTCGCCCACTTTCTCACTCGCACTTTCACCCTCGAGCTTAAACTTTCCTCGTCTCTCCGCCTCGACCACTTAGAGGCACTTAACCTGTTTGCTGAAAATATTAAGCGCCGGCAAATATCGTAAAATAGAACAAATTCGTGTCGAGTGCTTTCGCGTGTGACTGGCTGGTGCGAGTCTCTTTGTCGATGGAGATTTTTTCACCGACACACCGTTTTCCACACTTTTAAATCTTCGGCCGATGCCGACTGTTGTGGTTATTATACACAATGAGGGATACGAATCATAGAATCTATACTGTGATTTCTTAAATATCGAGTACTAAGTTATTGAAAATTGTTTTTTCACTCTCTTGATTATTACAATTCGTTAATGTGTGTGGGTTAATTTAAAACGATGCTGAAATAATTCCATTAAATTTACGCCGAGTGCTCGCTGGTCAGATGCAAGACAGCGTGAATGGCAGAGTCCGGATGGTAACTTCATTAACACGAACCCTATTCAAATAGGGCGTGCTTCTCTCTTTTGGTCTGCTACCAGGCTTAATCGCGATTACGCGAATTTCGCAGGGAACTTCGAATAAGGGAATTTTACGAATTTGCTTAATGCCGCATTTCCGAGGAATTCTCCGACGTTCCTCGTGTTCCTTGCATAGAACGCAGAATGGCCAGGGGATGTTGCGTTGACAATAACCGGCGTAAGCCGCTTATCTTGCTATTGACACATAATATTCTCCGCTTCCTCCTCCTCCACCTCCTCCACTTCCCCCAAGAACGTACAACAGCTGCATCCATTTGTGGTAGAATCCGCGCCGAATACAACACTTGCATTCTATCTTTCATCTTACACGAAGAGTGTAAGCGTTTACGCATTGACATCCCTCACCAATGCATAACGCAAGCGAGACTACTTGTCAGTACAAGATGAACTAGAAATAAGTCTACCAGTGCAAAGTCCATTTGTATGAACGGTACATGATTCAAATAGATAAATGTTCGATTTGCATAAGCGGAGGATAACAAATGACACTGTTATCAGGAACATTGTTATAAAGAAAGAGGAACTTGTCGAGGATATAAAGCAAAAGTTAGACGTTTGTAATACGGAAAAGGTGAACCGCATTATTTCAGGATTGAGCAGATATACGCCAGATTCTCGTGTTCCATCTTTCCTCTCGACGACATTATTCATACAGGGGCAGCTTAACCAAGGAACATTCAGGCTCCAAGGGACACTCAATTACATCGCGCTCAAGTACCGAAAAATGGCTACATACATTACATCAATATTATGCCGGTCACATTGTCCCCCAGGCGAATGATTTAACACTCGGTCATTCTCAAAAGATTGAGCTATTATTGCACACCACTTTGCCCTTCCTAGCTAAGCCGTTTTGGCGAACCTCGACGGAAACTTCCATCGAATTCCCGCCACTGAATACTTTTTCCCGAGGCACCGCTTAATTATCGCGAACTTCATCGACATATGGTATTTCCAGCGCTGTAACTTACAGAGCTCGCACGTTAATTAACTTGGCCGGCCGCAACTATTTCAATCGATACACGCACACTCGCTGGGAGTACGAGAGAGAGAGAGAGAGAGAGAGAGAGAGAGAGAGAGAGAGAGAGAGAGAGAGAGAGAGAGAGAGAGAGAGAGAGCGAGAGAGAGCGAGAGAGAGCTGGAGGACGAAGTACGGGAATAAAAACAGACATTCCGGCTGGTAATAGCGTGGCGAAATAACGAGGAACCATGAAATTTATGTAAAATTATTAATGAGGCTAAATGCCGCAGATGGAATTCATTAGCGAGAAAAATAGCCTGTGGTCCATATCCAATTGGTTCATATCCAATTTACCATTCCGTTCAATGTCTTTTAAAGTATCTCTTTTCAATTGCATCTCCTATTCATACGAACTAAGTACCCGGAACATGTTTCCAAGAACTTCGCTGTAAGAGTCTTCGACTACAGGATAACAGAGTATGTAAAACATATTTTTCCAAGGAACGTCAGAAGCAGAAGGAAAGAGAGAAAGAGGAGAGCATTGAGTTCGCAAGAGTATCAACCAAACGTGAGAAGATAGTTCGCGTGGCCTGGCAATATTTCCTAGTGGGAATCGACAGGTGTCCCTCGGCAGAGGTGCGCTCCCCTCCGCGCCCACCCCCTTCTAAGTACTGCTTACCGGGGAATTATGTCTGTCACGTCTGTCCGTTTGCCCGATTCATTTCACATCGTGCGTCCCCGTTCATCGCGGATCGGATCGAGCACTGCGTCGACCACCGCCGCCCTTCCCCGCACACCACCCTTCCGCCTTCCTGCCTTTCAATTCAGGTTGGCTTATGGCAACCGAGCGTGCCAAAACGCAAATGCTCCTTCAATGCATCCACCTACACCTCCGATTCCAGTACCGCCGGTGGCTAGCACACCCTCTCACAGGGAGGAAACAGCCAGGATCGATGCTACACCGAGAAAAGCAAGTTTTTCAAAGCCTTTCGTTTCACTGAGCAAAAGAAACACCAAGTACTTTAGTACAGCCATGGAGTTTTTATAAAAATCTAGAGAATATATTTAGAATAGTAAAAGTGGTTTTTGAGATGATGGATGTAATTGATAGGGTAGAATAAAAGGGAATGTTTGAGTTAGTAGTTGGAAGTAATGTAACAGAGAATGGTAGAACAGTACTATCTATTAAAAAGCAGAAAGTCCGGCGCGGGAGGTAAAGCGCGATGGCAAAACGCAACGATGCAAATGCGGAACGATTCGAAAACAGTTGCGAAACCACCACATATACAAATCGATCGTCTTCTTTCCGGAGCGGGAGAACCAGTGGGTGGATGGGTTGGTTGATGACCTTTCGCACCGGTAAAATCGGCCGGCAGCCGACACCCGACATATTTCCTGATTTCCAGTTCATTTGCCCTCACAAAGCGCGCGGCACCCGGCGGACAATGCAAACGCGCGCCAGCTCGCAAAATGCAAACGCGATCATTGTCGGCGGCAGTGCTACGCCGACCCAACCCAAAATTCTATAACCACGTCGAAATAATTATGAAAAATTCCCTTTGACCGAGCACACTCGTCCAATCATATCCATCGAACTCGTAGCCCATTCGAACATAGTATTACGTTAAGATTTTGAAAATCGAGAGGAGAAAAGTCGAGGCAAAAATCAACCTGCCAACTGGCGCGTGTCCCAACTAAATTAACTCAATATGTTCGAATGCTCGACCTCTGATATCGCGTTGGAAAAACTGTCATTGGAGAGAAGATTTTCCCCAGCGCTGATGAAATACACGAGGACATCGTGACAGGCGTTTGTCAGTGGAAACTGGCTTATACCAATCAATCTTCGCGCGAGATGCTGTACCCCTGTACGTAGTGATACGCGTCACTGATAAATGCAAGTTAATAACAATCCTGTTAAAATAACGATCCTCTGCCCCTGTAAACGGCCGGATGTTTGTAATGTGGAGAAGCATGGTGGAAAGTGAACAGGTCGACGAGGAAGTGCACGGGACAAGTGCGGTTATTCATTTTTCAGAAATCCCTGGCAGAGAAAAATTCGCCAATAACGCTGGCGTCGGCTACGGCTACGTTATTGCCAGCTTGCTGCGATAAACAAGTCCATTTTACCCATCATTATTGTTTAGCCGAAGTCAAACAAACCGGACGCCACGCGCCGATTTATACCTCGTCGTGTACTCGTACGCTTTCCCGCATAGCCTCGATTTTTTTTGTTCCTTCCTGATATTTGTCGCTTCGCCACCAGGCAGAAATCAACACGCTGCGATCAAAGGCACCGTTCGAATCTTCCTGCACTCGGATAATTGAAAAACTGATCGCCGGCTGGTGAAAGCTCGTGCGTGAAATTCTTTTTGTATAAACGTTCCCTATGTGTGTGTATGAGCGCGCGCGCCCACGTCCGTGGATAACATCGCGCGATTTTTGGCTGGGTAGTTCACGCCATAAGGGAATGGTGGCAGTTTTCGGTCGGGGAAAAACATTTGTATAATATTGGGCGGTTTTGTAAGTGGATTGCTTGCGTGCGGCCGGTTCGTGTCCACTCGCGAAATTGAAGTAACGGGCAAAGTAAAGCGGCCAGTACGGGATTAAGGGAAAAGCCCCGACAGTTCTCCGGTAATAAAATGCGATCGATACGATTTATTAGCAATGCTATTTTGAGAGGCCAAGACTGCAGTAAGTGTGTTAATAATTCTGAATATAAATATAGCTTTTAGAATATAAATAGCTATCCTGGCGATTTCATTGCGACTCCTTATCCCGACTGGAGGAAAGGGCGCCCAATGAGATCTGGAGCAGTTTCCTCATAATTTCAAGAGCGCGCTCGAACCCGTTTCATTTTTCCGCCGAGTGCAACTCCCAAGAGGAAGGATAATGATAACTGAAGGGATAATAATTACAAGTACTCTCCTAACACGACGTAAAGTAATAGGGCACTTATCCGATAATTAGGCGGACCGTAGCTTGCCGGCCCAAGGGCCAGAGAGAGCGAGAGAGAGAGTGAGAGAGTGAGAGAGGAGAGGAGGATTTCATGAGGATGATTCACTGAGGTAAAGTAAAGCGAAGGTGGAAGAGAACTGACGGGGTCACGGTAGCTTCCAGCGACAGCTACGGGTTAACACGATTATCCAAAAAAGAGAAGGTAGGAAATAAAAAAAAAAGGAACATTTCATTGGGCAAAAGCTCGTAAATGAATTTTTAGCTCCTGCCTTCAATCCGCCGCGAAAGCTGTGTGCCCATAATCTGCATAATTGACGGTTGGGCTCACTCCGGGGCCAGTAATGAAATATCCGAATGTCTTTCCCACTAACCTTTCAGTCAATCACGCCCACTCCGATTTTATTTAGTCCGAATTAAGCCGCATTTCAGCGCATTTTTTACGCTCCCTCGATAGCCAGCCAGTATAACAATCTTGCCGCGGCAATACTGCGACAGGCATTGTTCCATTGGGATCAATCAGCTTTCAAGCTTGATTGCAATTTTCTCCGACTATTATCTATCCGCGATTTCGTCGAGATACATTAACACTGACGGTTTTAATATCATAAGATACTACTTAGACATCCTCCAGTAGAGAATTATCAAATAATCGACATCAGTCTAGTTGTAGGATTACGTGGATGAGAGGATAGCTGGCAGGGTTGGGTGGATAAAGTAAGGTGGAGAGAGGGGTGGGGGAGCGTGTAAATCGGCAACATAACCCGGGAAAAGTTCGACGACAGTTCCTGACGACTGTATCCGCCGTCGTGCCCGATCCATTAGTGTAATTGCAATTTATTTAGTAATTACTTTAATTAGTGAGCAGCCAGCCGTATTCCAAGAGGTTCGCGGGAGTTTCACGGAGGAGTCGGGCCGGAGAACACGAAGGAACGCCAGCGCGGGCTCTAACGGAATTAATTAATGAATTAGCCTTAAGGGATAAGGCGTAAAAACAAGTGGAAATCGGGTTCAAGCAGGGCTGAACGAACGCCCGATTAAAGTAAGTGGTCTAAGGAACGTAAGTAAGCGAGTAACTAACTAAGTGACGACTAAACTGCCGCCACACCGAGAGTAAGGGTGGCCGCCGGCAAAAGAAGGAAAGAAAGGAGTGAGAAACAAAGAGGGAGCAACCGATTGGTAGGGTCCAACGATGAGAATTAATGGCGTGCTACCCAAATCCTTTCTTATCCCGCGCGCACTTCCCTACAAACGGCCGAGTCGATGCAAATTAAAGGAATGCCTCTCGCGTGCTAAAGAGATCTTCTCTGTAATCCTCCGCCTTGCCAGCTCTCCTTAAGAGACTCGTTCTACACTCGCACGGCTTCATCGCACAACTTCCTCGATCCAACTGAATCTGTAAAGCCCAGCCAACAAGCTTGTCGACTAAATAAAACTCGACCAACAATTGCCAAGCAAATAGACGTTCAATTTAAAGATTAAATTAGAACGAATTAGTAATCCTACTGTTCTGCTAAATAAATCGTAATAATTCCTAAGTCAGAACTGTTTATCCAAAGATGTCAGAGATTTCCGATTGGATAAACTTACCCTACGTCTCGCACGATTGGTGTTGGTTGATTTTTCGAGAAAAAAGACGGCTGACGCGACGGGGAAATATTCGGGCATCGCTGTAACGGTACTTGCAGCATCGTGTATTGCATTAGTACGGAGGGCATGTTATCACACCTGGGTGATTTTTCTCCATTAGTGGGTGTTATTCTCGCACGAGCATTGCACTAGTCTGTCTCGTGGCGAGTACATGGCTCGCGCCAAACTGATTTGTAGCCGCTGGGGCAAATAAAAAATGTCCAGGTCGCGGCCCCTCTCCTCCCTCAAACCCCTTATTTTATCTTCTGCAACGGAATGTTTTACATTAGCGAGGCGGCCGAGCCTCCCAGTGAAATGCACTTCGCGCGGTGAAATCAATTTGGATTGTCGACCACCGCACACCTCGTCGTTCGTTAGGGAAAAAGTAGCAAGAGTAGGAAATGAACTCTGTTTTCTAGAGGTTTGTTGAAATCACGAATTCTCGAATATTACAATATTCAAGCGAGTACTGAATGCATGCTATTTGGATTCACATGAAAATGCGAAAGGGAACGTCTACAATAAGTCGAGGCAGCCAATTAAGAAAAACGGTCGAGTATGTAGTCTCAATACACAGGGAACGACGACATGCATACTCAACATGGCTACATCGCCCAGACAAAATAACGAGACTCAAATGTCGCGCAGAGCATTCGTAACCGGCAACCTGAGAGAAACTCCTGGGTTTCTCTCTGTCTCTCTGGCTCTCTGGAGTACGCATTCAAAAAGACAGGCACGTTCGCAAATTAACATGAGCTTCCACATGGCAGTTCCATCAAATTGTAGCGTTTAATTAAAGTCCCGGATACGCATAAATTTTATTCCCAGCAAGGCTGAGAGAGTGGTGCGCAAAAACGGCGAAGTATGAAGGTACAGTTAATTAATTATTCCCTTATTAGAGGGGGGCGACGAGGGAGAGCAGCGGGTCCAGCGGAGTTGGACTGGCGAAGAAATAAGGGGAACGAGTTGGATGGCTACCGGAAGGTTAGTGGACAAGGCGGTGGCGTCGGCGGCGTCGGCGTCGGCGTCGGCGGCCAGGAGAGCGGACACGAAAGTCATCCTGTCCCGCTTCCGACTAGCTAGCGAAAATTTCGCTAAAGTGCTGCTCATGTGGAAATGACATAATTCGCGTGCGGCAAGGCCAATTGGCAGTAATTAAAGTGGGGCAAGGGTCGGCGTGGGCAGAGGGCATGAATGAAATTAAGGCGGGTAGCGAAGATGGCCGTTTACACGGGTCCACGTCTGGTCCAGTCTCGGTACCGCGACAATAAAACGAATTTGCATACGGGACAACTCGTCCCCGGACGAATCTCCACTCTTCTCCTCTCTTCCTAACCCTCCACACTCCTCTGCCCCGCCCTCGTCTCCTCACCCTCTCAGGGACAAAGAGAATTTTCAACGGATAGATGGACACTGGTCCAAATCATCGGCGAACGTGGAAAGAAAATTGGCGAGGGTCGCGCGTCCCATCTGCTAACTTTTCCCCATACCTTCTCTCTCTCTCTCTCTACGATAATCCCTGGCTAGGGCTTGGAATTTATTAATTAATCTTGCAGTAAAATCGTAGGATAATTAATAAAATCGAATAATAAGGGTCACGTTGAAATACGCTCGATTTAAACGGGATTTTCGGCGGTAGAATGTCCTGACGCGCTTGAAGGGAGACAGTGGAAAATTAATTTTGCACCTTTCCCTGCATTCCCTTCATTAAGGTACCACCTGTCTATGGTCTCTCGATATCGGACTGCCAATATTTATTCTGGTCACGGACCATCCGTCCTAGCCAGCCACAAAAAAGCTCCCGAAAGCATTAATTACAAGCCATCCATCGGGAGCGCTCGAGCGCTGGTCAACTGTCGCATTAAACTCCGAACCTTAAATGGTGAATGGAAGTTTTTCGACTGCTCGTCGATCTAATTAAGCGGAGCAAGTTTGTCATGCGACTAAAGGAAGGGGGGGGGGGGGGGGATGAGATAAGAGGGTGAGATGGATTACTATGCAGTTTTAGGGGGGTGTAGAAGAGCGGTGCTAGACGGCGCCTTGTTATAATAACCGCGCATCGAAAGATCCGCTTCTCACTTAGCCGACACGTTCGCGCAACTACGATCGTTATACTCCAGTTTGCCTCCAAATCAACCAATTAAAACTTCGGAAAATCCGGCCGTTAATTATCGCCCTGGGGAACCCTAATCACCGGGCATAATGAGGTAAGAGGTGGCGGCGGCGGCGGCGGCGGCGGCGTCGGTGGAGGCGCGCGCGCGGAGAATTCGCTCGATGCTAAATCGAACAGGACGCGGTATCGTCGAAGGGTGGACATGCGGGGGTTGTGCGGGTGTATGGGATTGCAATGGGGTAGGAGGCTGTTCATGTAACCCGCGCGGGTCAGGGATGCATCGCTGTTTGATTGAGACGTCGATCAACCGTGTATGTTGACTGATAGCTCCATTAACACGCTGACGCACTATCTGTGTTTGCTAGCGTGCCTAGGAATCCGGGATCCATCGTGAATCTATACTCGCCTATCCTCGTTCTGTTTCTCCCGCTGACTCTGTCGTCTCCTATCTGCTCTGTTTTCTCTGCACTCTATCTCATTCGCTATCAATCTTTTCCTGATCTGCTTCGATTATCGTAATAGTCGTTTGTACTTGTTTGTGTATACTTACTTTCATAAGTATGATTCTATATTTGAAAGTACTAATAAGGCTCTAAAACATAATTACGTGATGGGAAAAGGGATTCCTGAATTGGACTTACATTTCTCCTTAAAAGTTATATTCAATCCGAATGGAATATGAGTTAATCTAGTTGTAGGAAACGAGGGCGGCTATTTTTACGCGCGGAGATCGCTTTGAAAGCGATAATTTCGATTAGCCGCTAACTGCGATGAAACTTTGTTTATAATAAAAGTTGAGAAAGTTTTTCAGTAGGATATGAGAGGGATGGGAAGGATGGAGCAAAATCCACGTATTTGCGTATACCTCGCGCCGCAGGCGTCCTGGCCTAAGCAGCGGCGTGCATTGCGTGCAACGGCCAAGGAGAACTTTTCACTGTGCCAGGGAAAGTTTTCATTTGCCCAGTTATAATTATCCGGTAGCAGCAAAATGAAAAGATATCGCGCGTATGTATATCAGCATATGTGTATACGGATGTTGCAATTGAAACTTGCCACTAAGCATAACCGTCGTGTTCAATAAGCCGGGACTCCAAGGAAACTTGACTGATAAACACATAACATACAAGATATTAAACATACCATCAACCATATAACAAGTGCGAAAAGAGTGTCTCGAAGGGATCGCAAGACGAATGATCGGAATTTGGCTAAAAAGACGAAGAGCAAAGTAGCGGAAAAAGTGGTGAAAACAGGCCGAGGGCATCGATCGGTTCAATTAAATTATTCGCGCCCACCCTGACCTCACCCTCTCCCGTTTGCCGGCTCTCTCGCCCTCTCACCCACTCATTCTCTCACTCCCACTGGCTCTCAGCGCGGAGCCCCTCTCGCCGCAACCGGCCGGCCCGGCCCTCGGTCGGGGTAACAAACCGAGGCAATTAACAATCAATCACAGGTGTCTCTCGCGTCATTGAAATGACGTCAAACATTGTATTTGTGTAATTGTCCATTTATTCCAGTCTCTCGGCTGTCACCTGACAAATTGCGAATTCGTATACCAACCCCTCCGGTGCTCCGGAGCGCACCCACTCCGGCCGGCGACGGCCTCTGTACAGTGAGAGCGCGCGCCACTACATGGACCACACACACAGCATCCGCTCGGCCAAACCCGATCTCTCACTCTCCCTCTCCCTTTCCCCCCCCCCCTCCCTGTCCCTCTATCCTCCTCCTCCTCCTCCTCCCGCCGCCACTACCACCGCCGCCACCACCCCTGTCTCTCCAGGTTTGCCGAGTGCGCGCGTTTTCCTGTCAATCGCGAACGAATCGTCACCGGTTATATTAATTAGCCATCGCCCCTCCGGGAATCGTTACCTACCGGATAATTGCGACTGTCAAGTACGAGGGCGTCAACGTTAAACCGTTCGGCGCAAACGTACAGTTCCGCCAGCGATAAGTCGACAGACTGGGTGAAACTCCGAAGCACTTGATAGCTTGATAGCTTGACGCATTCTGGATCGAAGCCATTATTGTATTTTCAAAGTGATAAATTTTGTAGCGGATAAAAGTTAGCTAAAAGTCTATTGGATAGAAGTATTTTTTGGATGTGTGCGATATAGGAAGAGAGGTACGCGTTGATGCAGAAGATCGACGATCGTCATTAATGCAAAATACCAAAAGCAGAGCCTAGAGTCCAATAATTGCCGGTGCTCTGTTTGCATTGTTCTCGGTCGGGCAACCAACAATTTGAACGAATTTCCATAATAAGCCACAGTTAAGAGTAACGTTACTTAGGGCATAAATTCAAACGGGCCTTTTTGTCGAGCTCGCGATCGTCCCTCATCGAACCACAGAGAACCCTTTATTCTCCACCTCCCGGCGGGCTAGGACAACGGGGCATTCCTCCCACGCATAGATGCGCACGATAAGGCGCCTCTTTTTATTTCCATACAATTATATCGATGATATTACTTGGGGTGGCATGGCGTGTCGGTTCCAGGCGATGCACCAGGCGCGCGCGAGCGCGCGCCAGTTCTCTGCCTTAGGCAAATCGGAATTTATTCCGCCTCCACCTTCGTCGTTCGTATGCGGATTTATTGCATTATATTACATAGCCGTGCAGCCGTCCTACCACGCTTACTTATGAGAACTTTGCAAGACGCTACGATGCGACGGTAGCGGTTACCAAGACTTTCTCTACCTAGGACCGATAATTCGCGGTCGTAAACGCGTCATATTCTCTTCCCCATGGAGAATGGAATACGGATCTATTTGTTTGATCCTCTAGAAATACGAACAAGGAAGGGCGAAACAAAATAGATACTTTATTCTGACGAAACAATATAAACGGATCTAGCAGGAAAGTGGAAAGCCCGGCATTCCATAAATTATATCGCATTCCCGGGGAGTGCGTTCGAAAGTGGTCCCCGTTCACCGATCACGCTAAAACGTTTGTGTTAATACATTATGGAAACAAAAGTTGGCTCTCTCGGGCCGAACTAGAAGTTACAGAAGTATCAGCGGAAGAGTGACGAAGCTCTCGACATCCATTTGCGGCGGGCGAATCCAAAGCTTAACTTGGAGACTCCTTCTTCTTCTATGTAGGTATGTAAGTATGTGGGAGAAAGAGGGCCCATTTATCCAGGATCCAAACAATTTCTCCAACGACATTGACACGGCTCTCTCAGCCAACAACTAAATACACCGGGCTTTCAAGTTTTCCAAGTTCAGAAACTCGATTTCACTCAACAATAAAGTCATATCCGAAAGAACGTCAGTGATTCGCCGTTGGAAAACAGGGCTATCTAAAATCCAACCTCCCACTCGAGCAATATATTTTATCTGATTCCATGTTCGTAATCCTTCTATTGATGCGAAGTACTTCGAGCCACTTCTGCCTCTGCTGTGTTCGTCAATGGATAAAGCAAATCGATGACCTTCCCCTTTCAATCGAATCGCTCTCCCACGCCCGACGACACCCTGCGCGCGCGCGCGAGCCCGCGTGCTACCATCGGCGACTAAGTTTGTCGAGTAAACAAAAGAAGTGTCCCAATGCAAAAAATATTACTTTCATATCGGTAGTACCCGATGCTTTAGCGAGTACTGCTGCGATCCACGACACCCATTTCGCGCTGATAGACGCTTCGCGAAAACCTTTATAAATCAATAGCGGCTAATCCGCAGGAATCTCCATTTTCGCTTTAACTGGGATCACTAGAATACATATTCAATAGAATTGGCTGAATAACTCAGCTCGCACACATACACACAGTTAGAGAGAAAGGGAGAAAGGGTGAACGAGAAGAGGGAAAGAGAGAGAGAGAGAGAAAGAGAGAGAGAGAAAGAGAGGGTGAAAGAAGGGTTGGTGCTCTATGGAGCGGCGGAAAAATCCTATAGAGGATCGGGGTAGATATCCAACGAGCGGGCAAGATGGTTCAATATTTGATAAACACATTTCCACCTTTTAGAGAGGGACTCAGGTACTACTCGATACCTGAAGTATCTGCCACTTCAATATATTCTTTACCGATTACCGCACTCGTCATGCTAACGATATTCCATAGTACCCAGTACCCACCTCCGTCGCCCTCACCGCCACATCGAAATCTCGTATAAAAGAACTCCGCTTGTCGAGGACTATTTATAACATGTCTTTTCGAGCAACATCAATGATCATTCGGACGTAAATGAAAGGAGACCGACGTTCTTGAGAGGGAAATATTCCAGGATCCATTCGGTTCCTTTTTCTTTCAGACTATGCGCGCCCTCTGCTTGCTGACGCTTTTTGCGATTAAATGAGCCGTTTCCACGAAAGACCGCGACACTCGCGCTGGATGTTAAACTGCGAGAAGCTTTAGATATGCAAATTAGGGCTGAAAGAGGAGAGTGTGTAACTAACTCCTTCCCTTCACCCTCTTCTTTATTCCACCTTCTTCCTTAGGCTGAAGTGTGTCTTCGCGACGTATTTATAACCCCTTCCTTCCTTCCTTCCTCACTTCCTTCGAGATACGCGCCTCCCAGACGCGCACCCGCTCTGATGAATGCCCGGCTCCCTTTCCTTTAAGTTTATCAAACTAACTCGCGAAAATTATGAATAATTCCGGCGCCATTGTATCATCACCCCCCGGTAGCCGGCGATTCTGCCTTCCGTTTTGCCTTCTCCGGATCTATCTTCTCAGTGTATGATATTCTCTAAAAGCGGGACGGTATGTTGATCCATAATACACCACGGTTTCATTTCTACAGATCTCTATCTTCCAACTTTAAGTATATCGGTCAGCATAATTTGAATCCCTCAACTTTTTACTTATCCAAAAGCCGTTTGCAAATTCGGTAAGCATAATCAAGATTTGGAGCGTGTCGCGCTCGCGCTAGCGTATTTAACAGTGCAAACTGGTTTGCACGGATTAGGCCAGGCATGTCGGACCGTCTAAATACTCGGTGTGTTGCTGGTGCGTACTGAACTGCGCAAACTGGTTTGTATGGGCTCTGGTGTTCCCCTTAGCCTTAACTCCGTAAACCAGTTTACGCAGTTATTCCTTGGGGAATAATTGAGCGTGTAGGCCCTCCTCGCTCTCCGCCAAGCGATATACGCGGAAAGAAATTAGAAAACGGTACGTTCTCGGTTAAACATCCCACCTGATCACCACCGGATGCTGCTGGTCCCGCCGGCAGATAGCCCCATTCGACGACGAGTAAATCTCCAGACTGTATTTATTGGCATGCAATATGTAACTAGACTTCTACAAATGAGAGAAGTCTGCTAGCCTCTCGTTAGGAACGCTTCAACTCTTATTGCAACCTTGTACAACCTTATACTAAATGCATATAAGCAATTATGTTCATATTAGTAGTCGACATGCTGTCTGCACTTTTTATTGTTAATTATATGTAGTAATTATGTATGGAAAGGTTAGGATTATCGTATTTGTATCATCCTCTACAGATTATCTCTCTTATTTCAAGGATTTCAAAATTGAGACGTTATGGAAACTTCCAACATATCCTCAAAGATAATATGAGATCGACGGATTGTTTTCTTCGCGTCTTACGCCTGTTTCTCGAAAGTCTGGATCTTAATCCTTAACACCGACTCCAGCTGCACTCCCTAGAGTTGCTACTGGTACTCGTATACATAGGTATACACCGGAGCGGATGGTGTAAATTTTGGAATAGAGTAGAAGGGCTCGCGCGAGCATTAGTCGTGGGTATCCAAGATAGCAGGAGGAGATCCTGTAGAAGGTCGTGACACACCACCGCGTGTTTGTCTTGCGTTTTAGGTGACTCGATTCCCCATGCTTACGTTCCCGACGACGGCTCCGAGCCTCACGGATTTGATTTCGCGTATATATAAATATTAATGCATACCCTGATCACCTGACATGTAAATATACTGTCGGTCGACGACACAACTCGACCAAACACAGTAATAATTAATGACGCTGTAAAAGATCGATCTTCTTTCTGTTTAATTTACAAGTTTTCTTATTGGAATTTTCGGGTTAAGTGACTTAGTCGAGTCAAGAGTCGCGACAGATTAGATGCTCCACCCTGGTAAAGGATGCTCGTCCGGGTGTGGGTGAATGTCTGAAAGGACGCGAGCGTCGCGACGGTACATTCAACGGTTCCATTAAGGCGGCCGAGCAAGCCAGGAGGAAATTACCGCGGAAAGCCTAATTTGATTCTTCCGCGCGAGAGCAAGGATTTTGGAGGGCGCGAGCCGGAGAGATGCAGGATGCAGAAAGATGGACAGAGCGGTAGGGAGGAGAAGTGGCTGCGAGGGTTTACATGCGGGCGAACGAGGTGGAAACGGAGCTGGCGAGCGGTCGATAACGCGATGTGCAGGAGCGAGGACGAGGAGCCGTGACGAGGCTGCGACATCGGGATTGTGATTAGGGGCCGGTCGGCAAACAATGCCTAATTACATAATTATTGTGCCGCGCGCTCGTAATTAAGACACATTACTCCTGCCGACTGGTAATTCATTACGCTTAATGTCTTCCCTGCCGCGCCACCGTTTCATCGCGGATGACAGTCGTGCGACGTTTCAGCTAAATACCGTTACCGTGAAATATTACAGGGCAACGGCTACGACACCACTGAGTACCACCGAGAGTGAGAGAGAAAGCATGCTAGGACACACGCACACTAGCGAGAGAAACCCCGAGTATTACACGCAGTCCGCTCTCTCACTCAGAATGATTGCCTTTTCCGGCTGAAGCGAAACTTGCCGAGTGTGGAACGAAGATCGCCGAGGGAAGAGAGGATAGTCTGATCCTTCGCGCCAACGTTCCGAACTATGATTTTACTGAACGCTTGGACGATCGACGAAATTAATTGGTCACGACGCGCAAGAGCCAACGAATGAGAGACGCCGATGCTTCGGTGGCCGGCAATCCTTCACTTCGACGTGCCCACTTAAGAAAATTGCGAAAATTCCAATGCTCCATGTCGCGTCATTTGGGGAATTATCTAGAGCGTGAAGCTTTCACGCGTGCGAATTGCTCAGCCACGCACGACAACGCATGCCGCAAGAATAAAGCAATGGCAAGCGTTGTTAGTCGCTGCGGCACTGACAGAAAGGCAAGAGAGAAAGAGAAAGATGGCGGCGGGGGGGGGGGGGGGGGGACGAAAACGCGGTTTGTCGAAAGATATCGGTACGCGCGAAGATGGACTGATGAAGCTGAGTGCTTTCGCACGACGGAATGGCAGCAGGCGATGCCCCGGAATAATGCACGCCCTGCTTGCGGAAAAGCGTCTGCCGGTTATTCGTCGCAGGCAAACACCAACACCCCAGCTGATCCCAGTGGACTTGCTCATTGAAACTTATGCGGATTGGCAGCTCCTCGATACACGCGCCAGCCTGCTTTTTCTTGTAATCTTGAAATGGCACGCGAGCCTCGCTCCCTTTGTGCCTCCGCTCGCACTCCCAAGCGATTTCCAATGGCTTAAAAAGAGTTATCGCCAAGCCCCCCCGCCGGAATGCTCGATTTTTTCCAAAGCGCCAGCCATATTGTTGGGCGCGTCCATTAAATAATTATCACTGCTTCCTGATTAATCGCCTGACTCGTAACTCAGCGCACATACCCGCTGTGCACCAGAACTTGGAGTATCAACTTAATTAACGCGTATCAACTCGTGCACAACAAGTGGATACGTTAGACACGAGCAGAAAAGTGTTTCTTGTAACCTTCGCGAAGCCTGAATATGGAGCACAAGAATTCTTGCTACACAGGCAATACTACTTACCGATACCATTGAATTTTGGTAGCTCGAGCACGCTCCGACATCCTTCCTTCAGTAACGACCCACTTCTTTCGGGAAATCCATAATAAAGGCACTGATTCACTTAACACTCGCGAAGTAAAAAAGCTAGGTTACCGGCTCCGAATGCCGATCATGTTACGCACTGTCAACTAGCCACCGCGAACTGAACCTTCTTGGCAGACATATGTTAATATACATATAAGCCCTTAGACGCCTGTTATTGGTCAGCCTAAACGATCGGGCCCATTGGACGCAAGCGACAAGTTTTCGATGCGAAACGGCCTAAATATTTTGGTTGAAGCAGTGAAAACACCGCAAGTTGTGTAGTGTAAAGTGAAGTGCGGTGTAGTGCGGTATTGTAGTGAAATAACCTATAATAAGAATGAAGTATTCTTATGGTGGAACAGTGTCTTTATTTCGAATTATTCAAGAGGATTGGACTGCGGCAAGCGGCGAATTGTCGATAACTGCTGTAAGTGGGAAAATAACCTGTTGTGTTGAAATGATGCTTATATTCGGCAATGCGGGATTTATGTATGACTGCCAAAAGTATCTTACTGACAATCTTATATTGAATATGATGTGCGAAACCACAGATCGCTTTCGCAACACGCTTTCACTTAAGCTAGAGGTAGTTGCTATTTGCGACACAAGGTAACTTAGCATGCAATGTTTTCAGAGGAGAAGCTTGGCTTCGCGAAGATGCGCCGAGCGCAGAAGGAAGTCTCAGAGAATGGGGAATCCTCCGGAAGAACGGGAGACTTCCGTACTCCCTAAAATCCAACGAGGCACCATTATGATCCCATGGTAATACACCAAGAATTTAAAGCGAACCCTGGGAAATTTGATTAGAACGAGCGGTGTTACTTGTGAAAAAATCGATCAATTATCACGAGTATCCAAACTTTGTTCGGGTAATACTGAAAAATGGTAATTGTTTATTAATGTTGGGTGGCCGAAGGCGAAACGTGCGGTGTAGCGGCTTTAACCCGCGGACATCATACTATCATCCGAATCTACGATGCACGAAATGATAATGGAAATATTAGTATGGTCGCGCCACCGTTACAACATAACTGGCATTAAAAATTTACAGCCGTTATCGGCGTATCACATGTGTGGCATCGAATTTTTGCACCAACTCGCTCCAATTCGCCACCGGCAAACCGTTCGTTCTCTTCCCCGCTCTTTCTCTTTTTGCTCTTTTTTCGAAAACCAGTTATTCGTATGATGAAGCTACTCGTGCACGCTGGTTGCTATGATTACAATGCTGACCATTTCTGGGTTAAATCGATTTTACGCTCGCTTTTCGCCACGCGCCAACTCACCGGACACCTATTTTTCCCATTTTTCCTTTTCACGCTGAGTACACCCGCGTCATTTCAGTACGGCGTAATGAGCTTCATCGAAGGTTGCCCGATGTATTTTAATATATCGACGATGCAGTGCAGTGCGTTCGCGAAAAATTGGGAATAAAAAGCGTGCGGTTTTTCCGGGAACTTTCCCTCCTGGAAAACATGGCATTGCCGGTGCCGGTGCCGTTGCCGGTGCCGGGAATCAATCAACCACGAGATCGTCGCAACTCAGTGCCTGGCCAGATTGAAACTCCAGTGAACGATGCACCGAATACGAGCATGCATTGCACGTACTCTCCTTTTTATTTTTCATTATCGGAATAATTTTTACAAACTTCTGTGATGCGCATGGAAAGCATCCTATTAATAATTCTGCTAAAAGTATCAACTTCCTACTACTAAAGGGTAATGAATAAACAGGGAAATCTGTTACTTACACTTTGCAAGCTATAGGTAGACTAGCTTCTCTCTCCGGAGCTTTCTCGAGGCCTTTCGTACAGGTCGACATGTCCTGGGAGTTTGAATGCTTGTTTGCACGGGAGTTGGCAAATATAGCTCGGTGGGTATCGGAGCCAACCGAAGCGAAGAATTGATAAATTAGTTATTCCGTCAGTCGTCTGTCGCTGTGTGTCTCCCCCATGTTCTACGTTTGATCTGAGGTCTCGAATAATCATGCCCATTTAGATATCGGCTACCTTCGAAGGCTTTCCGATACCCATGCCACACTAAACCCAATCCCACAGTTAGACAAGCGGACACTCCACTTTTAAATTAAACAAGCGACTCCAACGAATTTCCTGATACAAGCACACGTAACTCTAATTATTTTCCATTTTGAAAACAATGCTTTGAAAAGGATGCTACCGTTGAATTACCGAGCGCTAAGTAGCCGACGTTTATTGCGCAACTGAGGATGACGTAAATTGCGGGTATTAACTAGAAAGTCTTTAATGGAGAACGTACGTAGCTCGTTTATCATGAGATAACAGTTCCGGAGTACATCCTTTGAATGTAACTCTACCCTTGGGTACACAGGCGAGCAAGGGTTATGACCATTCCCGTTTGTCTTTGCATCCGGAATCTTCGCTCGAAATCCCCGGCGAGAACCCAATTAACTCTCTAAGAATTCGATTCCGTCCCCCGGTAATTCCAAGATAGTGCCCTGCTAACGCCAGATTAGAAAAGACAATATTTGCCAGGCCCGCAGCTTCTCCCTCTAATCTCATACAGGATCACAGGTGTGCCCAGCCGTTTACGGCTAAGCATACATATTTTGCAGCCTCATCCTCGCGCGTCTGACCTGTAGAACTAACATTACGGGATTCCTCTAGCATAGAATAATAAATCCACGACTAATAGATTCACATGGAAGTTATGCACTCCATGTGTGGATTCAAACCTAGCTCAAATATCAACCCTTTGAAATCTTTTCATTCACATAGAACATTTTCCATGCTATTATCAAATTATTTTCATGAATAACACGCGCAGTATTTATTTAACGAGATATCCTATGAATACCAGTGCTCTAGTGTAGCGAAAGCCGCAGTGTAACGTGTAGAGCGGTGGTGGACTCCTTGAATTTCCAGTTGCGCGACAGCTTAAACTTCTCTTTGGCCAAGTTGTTTAAAATAGGAAGCACGCCGAGCGGAATGCTGGCCGTTCAAGGAGGCTTGGCCGCAAGCATGCGTCCTACGGTAATGCCGCCGGTTTGAATTGAGGATTTTTGCGGACGGTAACTCGTTGGATCACGGGAGCAAGCGAGCGTGCACTAACGTATTTGCAAGATCCGCCGGCCTGATGGACGTATAATGCGACGTGTGATTGTAGGCCCGCCAATCGCGGCCGATTGTGCCTCTGAAGGCCCGCTAACTATCTCAAACTAGCCCCATTCAAGCCGCTGCGACCTCACTCTATCCACCTCTATCCTCCATCCCTTCCTCGGTATCCCTCGCTCGTCCTAGTCGAGCTTTCATCGTCCTCTGCCACCCTCTTTCCCTGTCCGGCTCATCCTCCCTTTCACCCTATCTCGCTCTCGCTCTCTCTCTCTCTCTCTCTCTCTCTCTCTCTCTCTCTCTCTCTCTCTCTCTCTCTCTCTCTCTCTCTCTCTCTCTCTCTCTCTCTCTCTCTCTCTCTCTCTCTCACTCCTCCAACCACCTAACTCGCTTCTCATTTACTCTAACTTCCCTCCGATTTACCCTCTTACTTCTCAAGGCAACGCCGCATTCGCATAAAAGACCGCCACCACCTTTCCGCCTCGACTGAATTTCACGCAACCCCGTTACTCCACATTTTTTTTCCCTACGTTATTCCTGCCTTCCCTCTTATCCTCACTACTCGTGCTTCACATTCTATACGACGTAAACTGTTATAGATCTATCAATTCGTTCTCTGAGCCGTCTGGTTCTTTTGCTGCCCGTTTTTCCATTTTTCTATCAACGCAGACATATCGCTGATCCGGCTTCCACCATGGCTGATCCTCACCGACCTCATTGACACACGCCCCCTTCTTGGTACACTAGCGTTCGACGGGCAACCCTCTCTCGTGCCCGTTCTCTCCCTCTCTTTCTCACGACACAATCGCACGTGGTTACACAAGTACATGCTAACATGAGGGTGGCAGGGTGGCGCATCACCGGTATTCGTCTCCGTTCGAATCCTCGGCCCTATATAACCGGCGCACGTTCTACGTGGAAATTTCAAATCTATCAGCGAGCCAGACGAATGCAAATCGCGTATGAAGCGCGCTTAATAAAGCTCGGCACGAGGCGCGCAACTCGCAATTTTCTTTCCGACGCTACGTGTCGCGCAGTCGCATCCTCTTAATGAAACCTTCGCATGCATCTCATGCAGTAGCGTGCCAGGTGAACACGCGTGCACACCTCTAAACCCGGCTGCATTGAGCATGGACCCATTGCAACAGGAAAAAATCACCTGTCTTAGCCGGGCTCGTTAACCATCGGATTTTACATGCCCAAGGGTATGCCATTCACTGCCAGCTATGAAAACACATCGTATTTGATTCTAGTGAGACGACGACGACGACGACATTTAGAGAAATATTTCGCAACACTCCCACTATATACGCATACATCGCTAACGATTGCGGCGAGCTGCCGAATGTATCGCGAGAATTGAATCAATAGGTTCCCGTCGGATGCTTAATAGGTCCCGTTCCATGGTAGATGCAGGGAGTTGTCGAAGCATAGATGGTACGAAAGTGTACCGGATCTCTCTAGCGAGAAGAGATAGGTGGTGCGACAGTATATGATCTAATCGAATCAAGTACAACGGGTACTGCTCGAGGAAGTGTTGAAAAACTGTAGAGGCGTGTGTGCTGTCGATTCTAAGAGAACGATCGGCAACGGCCCGTCAGCCTGCGCGAACAATATCGAAGCTGGCGGCGATGCTTTTGACCAACCACATTTCGGGCGGGTGAAAATTGAATTTCCAGAGAGCCGCTTGGAGGGGCAAGCGCGGAGGAGCGTAGCAGCTATTTGCGTGGCCTTAATAAGGACGTTTGACGGCACTGGCTTTCCCTTAACAAGCCGGCTAATATCCCGGGGCCTTGGCTCCTCGATGTACTCGCACTCTCTCTCCTTCTCTCTCTCTCTCTCTCTCTATCTCTCTCTTTCTCTTTCTCTCCCTTCCTCGTTCTCTTTCTCCGGCAGCATTCACCTTCCGCACAGCGGCCACCGTCGGGAATCACCAAAGCTTGAAAACCGAACAAACTCAGTTAGAGAACTCGGCGTGAGGACCGCCAGCCGGACGGAGCGACGAACGACAGCCTGCTAGAAGCGCGCAAAACCCATCCGCCTCGCTCGTCTTCCTCCAGCAATTCTCTCTAATCCACGCTCGTCTACACCCGCCAACTTGCTACTCACGCACGGTCATATAACACTCGTACAAAGCATAATGATCCATCAAGCGATACATTCTCGATATCAATTCCACTTGTAACTTCATGCCAACTTGAAAGAAGATTCGTAGGAATACGAAATCGAACTTTCTTCGATTTTTAAAGGATATCTCCTTTGATTTTCATGTTTTATTAAGAAATGGTAAATTCATTATTTCTACATAAGTAAAAGAATACATGTATTGTGCTAAAAGAGTGGCAGGTGAATATAAAAACATGTATCTTGTTCGATATTACAACGGCTGGACAGAAAACCACCGATTAGATATCCGATTTATGAAAGATACATAAAGTGGATAAAGTAAGACAGTAATGTCACTGCCGTAAATCGACTAGCGAGACTAAAATTGAATATCGTCGTGTAATGAACGTGTTACTAACAGTACAATACTCTGGTAGTGAGTGGGATACTTAGTTTCAAGATGGAAACTTCAGGATCGATATACGCGATCTTATTTTAAGTAATCTTCAAGTTAAATAAATATTCTAATTATGTCGTACGTTATTTAAACCGTCTGGCTTTCTCTCTGTAATAATAATAATAAAGTTATAGACAATCATATGATAAGGAACAATAGAATTTGAGTAAAATCTTACCTTTGCAATTGATATACTTCCCCGTGACTTCTCCCTCATATCAGTTAATAAAAGATTCGAGGCAGCCTCCGGATCTGCCGATACTGATAATCTCCAGATATTCATACCATTATGATACTTTGGCTTTGGCAGCCACCTAAATAAATGTCCATATTGCAATACGTTAATAATATTTGAAAATTACTCTCTATACTTTACCTATGTATGACGGGAGATAGTAATTTCCTATCGATCGAAGATGGATCCATTGGTCCAGTTAACCAAGTGACCATTCCACCTACAACTATCACTATTATTGCACCCAACCCAGTGAACCAATGATAAGATAATCGGTACAGTGGAAAAACATCATCTTCACTAAAAGATATATTAAATTTCATATATCAAAGTCTATTGAACGAAAAGAAATATGTATTTAGGACAGAAGATTACTTTTTGTACTCGAATTGTCTTAAGAAATCATCACTTATATTCCTCGGGCAGTGAGAAAGATTAACAGGCAGCTTCTTAGGAACAATGTAACCAGCTCCAACTGCATAGTTCGCACCGAAACTTGCCCAGCCAGCAACCACGAAGCCTGCGATGGCACCAACGAATGCACCCTATTTAACAATGTAAAATTTTCTCAAATCAGACTTGCATTCATCGAAATGCCACAAGAATTTTAAGAGAATAAATTCAATTACCTTAGAATTCGTCCAAGGAAAAAGCATTCCTAACGTAAACACTCCAAATGAAACTCCAGCAGCAATAGCAGCTAAACTTCCAGTTACCTGTGTCGAATTAAAATAAAATATCGCGCTAACAACACCATCATACATTTTGCAAACATACTCACAGCTAAAATTCCTCCTAATTTCTCGACCAAAAATATAAAACCCAGCGCAAGAAAACCAAGCAAAACTACCACCGTCTTCACGAAAATGGTGGAAGTGCGCTCGCTCGGCTTTATCCGGAAGCAACCCTTGACGAAATCCTCCAGAAGAACAACGGACGTCGAATTAAATCCCACTGAGAGAGAACTGAAATTTCTCGGATGTTAAATATGCGAGTTATAATAATAGTTCTACTTTAATGGATGTCTGATCGGGCACCTAAGAGCTGCCCCGAAAATGCCGGCTACGAAGAGGCCGGGTATACCATGCAAGTGTCTGGCGATCTCCATGACGTAGGCCGGCAATAGTTGATCATCGGCAGTAATCAAACCGGTGGCCCTCGGGTCACATTTTGGTGGCGACCACCAAGCGATAAGCACCAAGCCGCACCAGCAGCACAGGGAAATAAATGCCATTATGCCGACGGTAAACACCGCTAATGCCCTGCAATTGTATGTACAAATTGAGCGCATAAGTTTCTCGTTTACAGGCGTGTGCGCTCGCCGCGGCACTTCATTGATTCGAAATCGATTGGCCACTTTCGAATACACGAGCGCTCTAATAGCGTCAATCAATTCTTGGCCCGCGGCATGATATCGTCGAGTATCGCGAGATATACAATATTCTACCGAATTCGTGTCGAACCATCGGTGTACTCACTTACAGTTTGGACGTCTTGAGATCTTTGAGTGACTTGTAGCGTTGTACCATTGTTTGGTTCACTGATATGTAAGCAGTACTGTAGAGCCACGAACCGAACAATACAGTCCAAACAGTATGCCTTGTATAAGGTGAGGAATCAAAACTATGTAAAAAAAAATATACATCTTAACAATATCCAATCATACTCTGATCTTCTTTTGATCTCGATGAAAACTGGATCTTACTTTAAAAATTGTATCCTATTAGTCTCGGATGCCCTCTTCCAGACTTCCGTGGCGCCTCCGAGCTTGTAAGTTCCAAGAACGGTGACGGTGATCACTGCAGCGATCATCACGCCGACTTGCAGAGCGTCCGTCCAAACGACTGCTCTAATTCCACCCTGATGAATATCAGATCTTATAAACCGGCTTATAAACTTGCTCCTTCGGAGGACGCCCTTAAAAGTACCATGCTCTTGATCGACCCGTTGTCTACGGCAATTCGTGCAAGCGTGTCCTTAGGCAGTCACCTGACAAGGGGGGAGACACGACGACACACAGGAAGCCGGCTCGCAGACTTAACCCCTTAGCGCCGGGGCGAAGTTATAGAAGGGCGGAATACTTGGCCGCGCAAACTGGCGGCTAATAGCCGCCGATAATAAACAAATTTGCAAAGAGTCACCGAGGCGCTATAACTTCTCATTAATTCACGGAAGGGTAAGTGATGAGCAGAGGGGGTGGGTGGCTCGGTGGGGGTGGTGTGCTCCCTTGGAAAGGAGTGGGGGTAGCTACAACAAATTGCTTGGATAATTACAGGCGCGCGAGCACGCGATTAATCACCTCGTCGCCGGCTTTGTGATCTGCTACTACTACGGCGAACGACCACTCGACGTGCTCTCCGCGCCATTGTTTCCGGCGGGCCATTGTCGTGCTTTCAGTTTCCGTTCATAAACATTTCCAGTAGCCGGCTACCTCTCCGCCCGGTCGCACGCGCGTCCGCGCGCTACGGAGATTCTTCGCGGCATTGTCCACCGAAAATTGTTTCCTACAAGCTGCTGGCAACCTCCTCCTCGGGGAACCGGCACCACTTGCCCTCTTGGAACTCTAGATCTCCCCTCCCCCACTCCCCCAAGAGAATTCGTCGAACGAGGGTCCATGGAAAATTAGCTTCCGTATACCTAACGCACGAGCCTCGATTTAACCCTTCTAGATTCTACTATTCTACCCCCGTGTAGATCTTGTTAGCTCGTTGCGTTACTGTCAGTAGTTGGTCAGGTCAGTTGTTTAAGTATCAGATTGGGTAGAAAATAAAGAATCGATGATCAAAGTGCCGGAATTGTATCAAAAAGACTAGGAGAAGGCCTTCTGTATAATTAATTTCGTCTAATTCTGACGGTTTTTCTCATGTTTTGCAAGCTTCTTAACATTTTACGGGGCTGAAATTTGGTGGGGAATGTTTTCTTGCATCAAGGAAGGAGTGATATAAATTCCAGAGTCTTAGCTCAAAATTCATTTTTTCGCACATACCCTTTCATGTTTTTTCAATTTATATGGGTAATAAACTTACCAGTACGGTGTAAAACACGCAGACGACGCACACAATGGTCCCGATCAAATGCACATCAATACCGCTTACTGCAATTAATCATGGAGATTTAACTAGTAGCACGTTAATAGCCGCATTGCAGAGCAATATGACCAATACTGTACCTTGATTTAGAGCTAGCGCGGGTACGTAGACCACTATCGATTGGTAAAAGACCTAAAATCGGTTTATTACGCTTATTATTACCAGGACGCGAAGGGACTATCTGGTCCAAGCAGTATTCTTAAACATATAGTCACAACAACAATAATCGCGAAAACAATCAATCTGAAGAATATCAATTTGCATTGATAATAATAATATTCATGCAGTGAATAAACGATTATGTTAGGATATGCAATGATAGTAGACGAAAGAAGAGTATGCATACTTCGGAGTATAATTAATGGATCTAAGCTAGCCTTCCGCACGAGCGATGAATATTTCTCCTGTGTCAGTAGCGTGCAAGAAGTTGAGGAAGAAAAGTCATGCATTTCATCGGAATCGCAGATATACTTACTACGTCCAATACAAATATAAGCGATATTAGAATCCTCACTCCCCGATTGAATCTCATCTCAAGATACTGAAAAAAGAATCATATCGCTAACTGTTTACACATGACATCATCCATTGTTATATAACTTTATGGTAAAAGAAAGTAAGACAGTCCTACCTCATACACCGAATTCAGATTCAATTCAACAAAGACTGGCGCGTACACATTCGCTACCACCAAACCGCAAAACAATAAGGAAATGATGGTGATCCAATACTGAGTTCCGAAATTGTATATTTCAGACGGTGTTCCAAGAATGGTCACCCCGGATATAAAGCTGTAATTTTAATAGAAATGTTGATATAATTATTACAATGATTAAAAGTATCATAATAATAACCTGGCGATGAGTGATGCTGTCACAGGAAAAAGGGCTAGGCTATTTCCACCAAGCAAGTAATCCTCTGTACTTGACTTCTGCGCCCTTTTGTAATGCCATAATCCAGCAGCCGCCGATGAAGCCAGCATCAAGGCGAATACCAGCCAGTCGGCCCAGTGAAAATATCCCTTCTCCAATTCCTCCATGATTCAAACTTAAACTGCAAACATTGCAGGAGCCGAATTAACCAAGGAATCGTCAACAACAATTCTGCGAGAGAAAATAAGTCCATGAATCATAGATCTTGGACTCGGCTCGATTGATTGGATCGATGATTCAATCAACTGATTACGTTCGGCAAGTCTTATCAATGCTCATTGAAAAATGCATTGCTAGCTACCAATCACGGTCCGCTATCGTGCCAAGAGTTCGTCCAGGCTCCTTGATCAGGTACACGATGAGGAACGAATGCGAAAATACATAAGGAAACTATCAATATAAGGCCTACGAGTCCACCACGAACGACACGTAAAACTCATCACGTAAAATGTAAATCTATATCTATATGCATATCGTTTTCGATAAAATTGCAAGAGGATAAAGATCTATGGGGATATATACGCGTGGCGACGTACACTCGTAAATCAAGTAGTGCGTAAAGTGTATGTCTCATCAATCGTTGCAAGATATCCGGGCGTCATTTCTGTTAAAATTAATGGGTCGTGACGAGCCGGTCGACAAGTCAGCGATATCATTGCTACCCGAGCAACGATATGCAGCCGGTGTCAACGCGTGTGCTGGTGTCCCGCTATCGACGGTCACACGTTGCATAAAAATACTTGCGTCCTCGTCGCCTAGGAATTTCTCCCGATGTAGTCTCGTGAACTGTCGGCGGCGCTCCGCCCGAAAATCACTGATTCCATACATAACTCGAGCGCACTTTATTGAGAAAGAGAGAGATGAAGATTCACTTGGCACTTTAAAATAAAATTCAAAGTATCGCGTTTCCCTGGCCGATTGCCAGTATTGAAGATCCCATCTTGTCATTGGAAAAAATTCTAATGCAAATTCTCGATCTACCTGGCTTAGAAGCACGTAGTCCAGGAGAGTTCACTATCGCGAAGAATCGCCCGCACGACGATCCAGTGCTAACAAAGTGGAATGAGCAACGCGTGTCGCAGACAATGAGAACGGTCACGGGTCACTGGATCGGGAATCAGCCTAGGAAGAGGAAGAAAACTCCGAAGGAGAGATCATTGAAAGACTGGCACGGTCCATCCTTGGGATGCTGGACGCCTCTTTCTCTTTGTGAGAGTGCATTCGATGAGATCAATGGGCCGACCTTTTTCGGTGGCCTAGGCCTGTTATTTCTGTTTCGTGTAATTAGAATTCGAAATGATACTACGTGTCCTTCCTCTTTTCATCCTCTCCACTCGACAACACGATTCTCTACTTGGTTTTATGAGCAATTTATGCAAAGAATCCCGAAGAGTATAGGTGAAACGTTTATTAAAAGTTTTCGTGTCCGATAAAATGTTAAGTTAGTATCCTGATACTGTAAGTATCCACACTATTGCGTGATGATCCTGCCTCCTATTAATGTGAAAGGTCCATTCGAACTCAGGAAACGTTTCGATTCCTCGAAGACACAACAGCTTGCGCTAAGGAATTCGGGAAGACTAAACGAGGCACTGTTATCTGTTATGTTTCTAATTATATAATATATATCAATTATTCTATGCCACTCTTGATTACTCTGCTTTGCCGTTATATAAGGCTGTTAGAATCAATCGTGCGATCTACAGCTGTCGACAAAATACCCACGAGCATAGATGTCGAAGTCCGATACATGAAGGACAAGGACACTATATCCTCAAGTGTTACTCGGTAAATTGTGAGAGGGAAATTGCTCGCTGTTAATGTAATCTTAGCAATTTACAAGTTTCCCACATCAGTCAACTTGTAATGTATCGAGTCGAGCGTGGGAAAACTGAGAAGCTCTTGTTTAGGAATTCCGAAGCGAACGATTGATTTTACGTTGGATAAGGCACGATCAACAGCGGGCATATTACCGGCTTCCAAAAATATAGAAAGGGATATAGATGAAAGGAGTCGACCGATGATACACTCTTACCTTTAAACAGCTCGTATAAATAGTCCCTTTTATATTTAGTATCGCAGAGATAGTCCAGCGGCACGTGAAACAGTCCACGATGACACAAGAATCTCGTGTCTTGTTCCCACTGATGATTCGCCAGGCGAGAATCTCCCGGTCACAACTGCCCCGAGATCTCCAGGAGCACTAACTTTATTCGTCCGGCGAATCCGCTCGGCCTTGATCAGCCATCGGTAATAGAAGCATCGAACAGTCAATGCGATATATGTATATTGTCCAGTGAATCTATCCTCTGTCCGCGCGCAATCCTTTTTTCGAAGGCAGGTGAGTTTCGAAGGTATCTTCTGAATCCAACCGTTCTATCGAGTCTCGGAAGGTTCGACGCCCGATAAAGTTGTCATCTATCGTCCCCTTTGACACCCGTGGATCTTGTTTATGTTAACGATCCGCTATCACCGAACTTTGAATTCGACTCGAATCGCCGCACGCTCCCAGTACACGAATTAACGGCGTCCCACGATAGTCTACGATTCCCGAGACTCGCGCTCTCGAATTAGGCCGATTTGCCAAGAGACAAGTCAAGCGAACACACAGTGTGATAGGGCAGGATTGATAAAATGCGGCAACTCATTCAATCGAAATCATGTGTGTGTGATTCGAACGTTAATTCGGGAAGGACGAACTTAACGATGTGCGAATCGCTTGAGAACACGTGAACAGGTGTGGACTGAGTATGGTACCGGTGGACAATGCAATCATTGTTGCGATGGATCACACTTTTTCTATCGAAGGATTGGTTAGTCCGTCCCCCACGTGCAGACTGCGTTACGTATGTGCACCATAACGTTTCTGTGGTAGCTTTTAAGAATAGCTTTCACGGCCGTCGAACGCGCACTATCCTCGCGTAGAAACACTGTGTTTTTGTTAAAAATAAGTATTCCGATTTTGGGTGTTAGCGATTCCTTCAATCAGCCTGCGTTAAGCAGGAGCAGCGGCACGAACGTCAATCATCTCTAGCTGGCAGGGGAACACTAAAGACTGCACGTTTCACCGCTTGCCGGTACCGGTAAACTTTGCTAGTACGTTTCGTTCATGGTCAAGGGTCGCTCGGCCCCCAATAAAAACTTGCCGGCAAAGGTACTTTTATACTCTCCAAGAAAAGATATGAGAAAAAAAAAGATAAGAAAGAATTCTCGACGGTGAAAGAAACAACGTGGTTGAACTGTCGGGCGCATGGGATAACTTTCAATTAATCGAACTGGCTCGAGCTAACCGGTTTACTCGATTTATGTTTGATTCCGCCACTCGCCCGATTCGAATGTTGAGTGAACTTTAAACGACACTTTAGCCAATCAATCGCTGATCCCGTGGTATGCCGCGGTTAATAGATCGGCGCTTGTTAGTGCGAGCTGTGCTAGCAGAATCAAGTGCGTTGGTTACGATGGAGATTAGCTATGGAAGGACATTTCGCTGGAGTCGAGAATCGAGCAAGACATTTGATTTAACGGCAATCGCATTGGAAATTTCTTTGTTCTATTCTTCTCTGATACAACATAGGCACCCGGGAAATTTCCAAACATCTTCTGTAATATTTCAAAAGTTTGTCTTACTTTACTGTCTACCTTCTAATGTTCATACACTCTTAGATTAAAGAGATAACCTCGGCGAGTATTTAACTACTATGACGATAAATAACGTATAAACGCAGACCTCCTTCGTGGTCGCGTATACTGGGAACAAATCGCATTCCGCGTTGACGTTCCATTTATTTTTTCCTACTTGCGCACCACCACCCATGGTGCATTCTGCTCCGTAGAACAATATCGGCAGATCATATTTTCTCCGTTGATATTCGATCGTAAGTCACCGAAGTACATGTAGCTTGTCTGGGATGTTTGAGTACTTAATTTATTATTTCCTACGTGCGCTGCTTTTGCTATAATTTCGACCTGTTCTGAGCCCAATGCTTAATGATTTTAAACCGTAGATACCGCTTATCGCATGAAGTTTTGCCGAATATGTTTCATAAGTACGAGCTGGTCTATTTCTCACTCCTATCGTAACTGGATGCTATAAACGTGATTGTACCAGTTTCTACCCTAATGTGCTAAGTTCGCATTCCATTCCTACAACGGGAACAGACGGAGTGCCGCGAAGAGCCAATGATTTTAATGCAGGTTTATTTACAACATGGCATTTTTATTAATAATTCTCAGCAATTATAAATATGTACAGTATCGTGATATACAACTGGTTCGCATTCAGGGCGTAAGAAATAAAATTAAATAGTATCGAGTGGGAACCAGATCGTAGTGAATTTATAAAGCGAGATGCAGAATGAATGAAACGTGCGTGTGCTGCGCTTTATGTCTCGCACTGCAAGTGTGCCTCAGACATGGAATGCAATCATTTTGAGATAGTGATACACTTTGAGTCCAACATTTGCCAATTCACGAAGATTGCGGGATTTTGTTTCGGAAATTTGGAATGTACTAATTAGACGATATAATAATCAGCCAGAATTCATTCGGATGACTGTGTTGTCTGTGAATTCTGGGACGCACTAACAATTGCATGGCTCGACGAAAATCGCATCAATGAACAAAACCCGTAATCTTTATGGCACCTATTTTATTCACCATAGTATTGGAACTGCTTGGCAGTGTTTATATAAATGAGTGACCTTTCTTTCTGTACCGCTTACGGCTATACCATTTACAGTGAGTTCCCTTTGTGGCTAAGTGGAATTGAATCTTAATAATAACTAAATAAAACTTCACGCCCTACCTACGTGACTCTAGTACTCTTTTCTAGCTACGTGTAAGTCAATTGTATAGACCTCCATATCTAGTAGTTAAGAAGTTAAAAAAGAAAATACAAACGTTATGCATATAAACTGTTCGGCTAGTGTAATACACATACACATCTTCGTTACACGCTTTGTTGAAACCTGTGGTCAAAACTTTCATTTTATTAATACTAGAGTCTCTGGTATTAGTCAATGTTTATAAACAATGACATTGGTGTCTCTTATAGCTGCTGGTGCTATACATGAAAATTATTTACTTAGGATCTGTACACCCACACATGCTTCATTGCTGTCGCACACTGTGTAATAATAAGTATTTCAGTCGTCAATACATACCGCCACATTTGCATTAATCGCTGTAATTCTATCGTTTGCTTGTTCCACGAAGAGTATGTTTCACTATATTAAATCATTTCGTCACTAACACGCGTAACATTAGTATCAGTACGAATAACATTGTTTCGCTAATTTTGTTGACTGGAAGTGTTGTTGTACTGCCATTCTCGAAGTGAGAAATTAGCTAATAAAGCACGTGTTTTACGTCTTTGTGAAACAAGTATGAAGGTAACAAGATCGTATATATATGTATATAATAATCTTTCATACATATCTAAAACTTCAAAAGAAGTGAGGATATCGCACTTCAATTAGAGTTTCTCGTGCCGACCTTCGCCAAACAACCATAAGCACGTTCTGTCGACTATATACGCAAGTACAATGTCTGCAATTAATATTTGCACCAATGTCCAGCGGAACTGTAAAGCAAAAGAGAACATGTACGTACGGTTTGATTGCTAATTGATTAAATTGCTCTTAGCAGCGCTACTTACATCGGTGGGAAAATCAACGATTTCAAATTGCGTGGCTATATCGGGCAGCAGTCCGCAAGCTAATGCCATTATTGTAGCTGAACTGCCCAAGAGACTGTACAGTAGAGCCTTATTTTGAAGTAGACTTTCCATAAATGGTTGACCCTGAAAATAAACACAATTAATTAAGATTCTGTAAAGTGGGGAAACCAATCATTAAGCGTTTAAAGTTCGTGTTTGCTTACCCGGTAGTTTACGGCAAAGGTTGACACTTGTAAGGCCATTGATAGTATATAAACGGTACTGTTTATCAGGTTTGCTTCGAAGGGCTCTTCTTCCTCACTTTCAAGTGGAGTAGAAGGCGTAGTAGTAGTACCCCCACTATGATTATTTGGTGATAAAATTGCTGCCAGTCTGTCGCTACTTTGAAAATAAAACAAAATACTTTCGGTCAACGAATTTCTTAATCAACATTTCATACTATATCAACATTTTCTCTTACTTGGGAGACAAAAGCTTGGCTTCTCTTACTAAATATACCAGAGATGAGAAGTGAACTGCAAACTGTAGGAGAACAGTAGCTATAGTGTATAAATTAAATATATTGGGTAATGGCCTCTGCTTAGACAGTGATTTTAGTGGTTTTGATTTCGATATAAACAAGAAACACGCAGCTAGCAGAACTCCTTGTAAAGTTGCTTGAGCGTCACTAAACCTAATTTCGTCCAAATATAGTACAGACTGGCTGTACGCAAGTACCAAAGCATTGATAGCCAGAATTTTGAACATTTGTAGTGTTGTGACCAAGGTACAGCGACCCTGCTTGATGATATGACAAACTGTAATGAACAAGAAGATTATAACTTTTTAGTCATTTCAAATTGCCTTCAATTTACACTGAAAATAGCACTAACTGCATTGAATTGAAGACATTTTGCTGGTAAAAGGGGCGGCAATAGAAGCATCTCCAAGTTTGACAATGAGAGATGGATCCTGTTCTTCAAGGTCTTTCAGTATCTTTTGCAGTCTTCCACGTGTATTGCCTGATAATCTCGAGTTTGATCTCGGCCCGTTAATTGTAGTTGTATTTGTTGTCATTGCGTTCTCATTCTTCGTCATTTCCCGTTTGTTACTAGATTGTCTTTCAGGAGGGCTTGATAATATAGCGACACCTAAATTATAGACTGATTAATACACTTGAACGTTTTCCAGCTAACGTAGCCTTTAATTCATAGAATGAACTTACCCACTTGAGCATGTTTCAATGCTCCAACATCGTTTGTTCCATCGCCACACATTAATGTTGTGTAACCCAGGTTTTGTAAAGAAACAACAATATATTCTTTTTGCTTCGGTGCACAACGGGCGAAAATGACAATATGCGGTAACAACTTCCGGAGTAAACCTGTTTCATTCGCTTGCAGATATGTTAAACCCTAGAGTATGTAATGTACTTCTCACATGATTCATATCAGAGTATGTAATAGTTCTTATAATCAAACCATACCTCTCCAGTTAAACATAATGCATAATCACGCCAGATCTCATTTCCCTTTGAAGCAACATTTTGTGTGCTCAAATCCTGCTGTACCTTTCGATCAACACTTTCCCAAACCCATTTTCTGCTGTATTCAGTCAAGATAAGTGTATATGGCTTCTTCGTAAAATGTAATTCACGACTGACGTGACAAGCAGTCAATGGATTATCGCCAGTAATCATAACAACCTAAACGGAATAGAAAAAAAATAACACACATTGCCATAAGACCTAGTGTCGTCTTATGAAAAACACCGTACGATACTTACAGAGTGTGAAGCATTAACAATCTCTTTGATAACAGCCCTAGAATCAGGTTTGAGTGGGCAACTTATAATTACGAATCCTGCGAATATTAAGTCAGTCTCGAGCTGTTCTCTGGTGAGCTCTCTTAAATCCTGAGAAGAAAGCGGCCCAGGCAATTTACGATAAGCTAAGGCAAGAACTCTTGCACCACGTCGTGAGAGCGATAGATAAGTTGATTCATAATTGACTGGTACAGAAGACAACTAAAATAAAAGAACGAATTACATTAATTTAAGTTCAAATATAAATAATATCATTTCAAACTGTTTCTTACCATTCCTTCAATAGTTTCGGGCGCTCCCTTCACGGTAGTCATGTAATTAATTTCGGGTGATCCTGGCAGTGTATATCCCGCAACGACAGACATTCGTTTAAGCGCAGACGAAAAATGATGCCTTTGAACTATCCTCAACATTGGAGAGTGGCCCTTCTTTGGTATCATAGAATCGTCTAAATTTTAAAGTAGCAAAGTTTAATGATCTGGGATTCTGGTATAGCACAGAGTAACTGTTCTAGCTCATACTTTTCGTAAGCGTCCAATTAATCGCCTTCAGCGTAGCCTTTTCAAGAGGATCACCAACAATAGAGTCGTCTATCTGCACTAGAGAATGACATGTTGCAAGTACTTGTATACTCTCCAAAGGCGCATCAGTGATCTGTATGACATCGGGCTGACCCCTAATCAAAATAAAATGGTTAATGGTGATCTTGATTTCCAAAGTAAATCATGGTGAACACATACTTACTCAATGCCTGCTACACCTTCGACGACTAAATGGTCACTCGTTAAAGTCCCAGTTTTATCAAAACAGCAAATTTGAACTTTTCCGGCGAACGGAATTCTAAAGGGTTCTGTGCAATATACACCTAGTTTAAATAACGCGAACAACGATGTATTTACAGCTAGAGATAACTCAATTGGTAACTCTGGAGGTACAACTGATGTTAGAATAAGTGTGCATTCCAAAAACAGTCTGTATTTGTTTCGTGTTGGATCTTCGCTTCCTGAAAATATATCCTTTTTAGTTAAGTTACTCATGAAACAGCTATGTATTTGCTTTACCTTTGACCCATACATATGTAGCTGCAGCCACTGCAAAGATGAGCAGGAATAAAATGAAGCCAAATGTTTCCAAATTGTTGGCTGTAACTCGCTTCACACCGAACAATATTGTCCTTAGAAGTTTACCCTGTGATGTTGAAAACCCAGTGCGTAATACATAGGCCACGCAGCCATTATCAGTTGCTGGAATTTAATGGTTCAACAGTAATAATAAATTGATGAAAAGGTATTATAACTGTAGACACATACATACCTCTAAGACCAGGTATATTTCTATTGGGTGCGGTATGCTGGACAACTTTTGTCCCTCCAAATAGCACATGCAACTTGTCATCCCCCTCAATATTCAGCTCTCTGTGACCATCTAGGTCTTCTATAGGTTCCTTCATTTGTGGAACCGATTCACCTATAAAGTTCTTTGTATACTATGTTGCCAAAAACATCATACAATCCTGACAGTGCCTGACATCGGATTACCTGTCAACATGCTCTCATCCACCACACAAGGGCCTCTTAAAAGCAGCATGTCACATGGTACTAAATTGTCATTTTGAGACCTTGTAATGGAGACTATATCACCAGGAACTAATTGATTGGTAAACATGAGTCTCCACCTCCTATTTCTATAAACCTGTAAATAAAAAAATATATAGACATAGTTCCTAACATCCATCCTCAAAAGTTAATAACACCCACCATAATCATATAAGGTTTATTTCCCATTTTTCTAACTTCAGCCATATTCCTTAACTGCTGCTGAACAAGAGTACACTCGAACATGATCAGCATAGTGAGTGTAAAGATACTGTAGTACCAATACTTGTCTAAGCACCAAAGTGCTACACAGAAAACTTGGAAAACAAAGAAGGGAGCAATTGCTCTTTCCTTGAAGAGTTCCCAAAATTCAGGAACCACCATATCCAACCTGAAGAAACCCCAGAATTAACATTTCCAATTACAAAAGGACTGTTCTTTAACATTCATAAACCTACTCGTTCTTTCCATATTTTTCCTCTCCAGCAGTAACCTCTTTCTCATCGACATAGCCCTTCCATTCGCAGTAATATTTAACTGTATGATTAATGGGAAACTGGAGACCCCTGAAACATTTCTTTGCAGGGTCCCAGTGGTACTTGGTCTTTTGGAATATAAACCAAGGTGCTTGGTCATCCTTGCGATGTAACTTAACAAGTTCTGAACTCCCATTGTTAGGGGTAGGAACCACTTTTGCTATTGAAGCAGTATATGGGCTCTTCTCCTATAAAATACACAACATTTAACGTTATGAAACCATAAACACAAGGTTTCCAACAAATCAGCTGGAAGTAGCCAATTTAAAATTGTCCCGCGACTGAGTCATGTGATTGACCACTAACAGAAGGCCGGTTCGAAAAGCTGCCACGTTAACAGAGCATATTGGATCGTGTAATCGGTCCACGTGCTAAATCCCATCCCTTTGCAAAAAGGCTGTCGGCCAAGCCGGCCCACTTACCTTGCTACAATTCAAAAAGGTGTGCACATGCACTGACCACTGGCAACACAGGCACACGAAGATTTGCAGCACGCTGATCGCCGCAATACCCACTAAGCCCGCGTCGTGGTAATCGTCCACCCCATATATAAAGATCCAACTATAAATCCAGACGACGTAAAGAACCACGAAAGGCAGAATGTAGCCCCTGAACTGCAGCTTTCGTAGATTGTGCAAGCTGACAGTATGCACGAGTTCGTCCACCCGTGCTGAAGAAACAATCGCCATGATTACGCTGAAACCGTCGTCACGGGAGTCGCATGTGTTTCAGCAGGCTCGCCAGATTGAGAGAGTTTATGGAACTAAAATGTCAGGTACGGCAAACAGTGGTACTAGCCCTGGCCCTATTCACCCAATATTTATGCAATCTAATGTTAACATATCTGTGATAAAGAATTAGCGGATGGAGTGTTATTAAACTACTCCCTAAGCCTTTATTAAATTCGTACCAGTTACATCGTACTATGTATCTAATTTTCATAGAAGCCTTAGGCATAGTTTACGATGTCATATCATAGAGACCTCTGTGGTAGTATGTAAATACATTCGCAGTAGCGTAGTGTTCTCCAAGCTCCCCGATAAACTAGCATAGCAATCAAGTCTGAACTATAATACGTAGGAGAAATTTACGATCGAATGACGACATAACATAGACAGTTGGTTTCTGAAAACCGTATCCTGATTCGATCATCGACTATGGATAGTTCGTATTTTTATCTGACTTTGTGAAATTGATTTTCGGACTTCGAAAAATTCAAGCACCGTTTTAGGTGTCGGCTTAATTAATTGTACCGAACAACAATTTAGCTGTAATAAAAACGACGTCATAATTGAAACCGGAAAAATATGCTTTCCACTGCACAGCACTGATTAGTGCTTCCCTCTGTGTAAACCGATAGAACCATTCTATCCGAGGTTTGCCTGGAGGCTGAAGTCGCGCCAATTCCCGGTTTTACGTACTTACAAAAACAAGATTTCTAAGACGCCCCTCGAAAATTGGGACACGCCCGATCGATTAATTTTGACTCTGTCGCATTATTAAACCGGTCTCGAGTCTAAGCCACCATTAGGAGAGAAAGTTTGTATTGCATTTGCATTGATGAGAAACGATCGCGCCTTTCCCGGCGTGCCTGACATCTGCCCAAATCGAAGCTATCCATTCACCATCGAATCGTAGAGGTAATACTGCTCATAAAAATCCTAAAAGGATTCCAGTTTTACCCACAATATAAAATAGTGTCATAACCTCCTGCGCGTAGTTATTCCCACTGTCTTCCCACCGTCCACATTGCAATTTGGTAGACGGCGCAAGTGCTAGTACCGCTGAAGTTTCTCGGCCCGAATGAAATCGCTTTGACAAGACAATCGTGTATTGTTCCGCGGAAGAGAGAGAGAGAGAAAGAGAGAGGCAGAGAGGGAGAGAGAAATCTGCGTGAGGTGGTGTCAACGTTTAAGGTCGCTTGGACCACACGAAGCCGCGAAACACGTACGCCAGTGAAAGTATATGTTGGCGTCTGGTACCCCACCTTGAGTAGCATTGGATCGGAACTCGTGCACCTGAGTAGAGGAAGGGGCACCCAGCTACATGGGTATGGGTACGAATATCGGTACCGACGAGTACCTACGTTGCTAGGTAAGATGGTCGCGCGTAAAATTCACTGGAACAAACCCCGACGTGCTGGCTGGACCTGAGAGCGTAGAGTTACCACGGAGATCACTCACGCTCTCTCAGTGACTAAGGCATTAAAGTCCGTGCTTGTTCTCCATAACGTTAGATCTCTTTCACATCACTTCACATCACTCTCTCTCCCTCTCTCCGCTTCCGAAAGTCCTGGCCGAAATTCAGGAAATTCAACATTGGCCCGTAAAAGTGGTTATATTCGCTCCCCGGTGAATTCCGAGTTCAGTGTGGTTCGCAGTACAAAGGATATAATGACATTCGGCAGAATGTATCGCGCTTTCAGTGTAATTATACATTGAACAAGAGTCGAAGTTCGGAGCAGTTGAGGAGAATTTAAGAGAGCAGTGTAGGTGGTACCGAGTGACTAAAATATACTCTTCAATCGCATCTCATTGTCCTCCCATTGCCAATAATAGTCCTCAGTGTCGGAAGTGTCACTGACTCAATGATTATTCCATCGCTCGATCGCCGCTTCAGATATTGGCACGTGCTTCTCGGAAAGACTCGGCGTGATCACTTTATCCTGCAGAAAATAACTGCTGCTCCGATCGACTCACGCAATGTTAATTATACGTTTTAGCTCGTTCAGTCGCCGGTCGTTCGTCGACGCACCTGCCCGCGGGAATGCTGTGCCTGTGATAAAGTGATTGATCGAGTAAAACAAAGAGGTGGTGCTGCGTATCTCGGCCGAAAGTTAGTGGGGCAATTCATACGAGTTCATAGACTATCCTCGTTACACCTTAGGATGAGAGTGATTGCGCTAATATTAGTAGTAAGTATCACATGCCACTCATCAGTCTGGCAAGCACATTATTCAATTTCCGCTCTGGTAAAGAGAATATCAAACGATTAATGAATAACTAGTATTAGTTCATGGGCGATGATTACAGCAAGGCTAAAACGACTAGTCATTAAACTCGATCAGCTAACTATCCTTTATTGGATGTCCTTGCGTCACACTCAACTCTGATTAAAATTCATCTTCAACAAGTCGGAAGTAGATTCAGACATGTTGCACCAGATTTACAAGCTGGATCACAACAGATAAATTGATTGGCAATTGGCCTCGCCTTTCCTACGAAAAATACATATGTCCTGCCTACAACAGTTACTACAAACTACACGAGACTTTCTCGTGGTGTTTGACCGCCAATAAATCAATGTGCCGGCACCATGATTCCTTTCGAGCGTGTACACTCTCCAAAGCGTTCGTGATCTGACAATCGTCGAGGAACAAGTTGTTCACGGCATAGTGGGTGTGTTGATAGCTATCATTTAAATGATCGTTGATACCAGAAATGGTCAGCATAGTTCAATGCATTTGTCGACAACCCACGTTTACACGGAATGAGAGAAAACTGTTTAGTGTCTATCACAGTGTGCCGTGCACATTTGTCTATGTTAGTGAGGCATCGTATGCCGCGTGAAAGTGCGACTCTTTCGCAGTAGCGAGTCTATTGAATGGGCAGACACTTCTCGGTCGGACGCGTGATCGGAAAACGCGTCATCGCGGACGATGAGCCGGCGTAGAAGTAGTTCCGTCACTGCTAGGAGCTCGTGAAAGCAAAGCCCGTCGTGGCGAAATGTTAGCTCGCTCATCAGCGTCGCAATCCCTTGTGAGATATGATCGTTTAATCCAACGGTAAAACCTCGTTGCAGCGTTTACAGCTTTGTTAACCAGTAGCCGATGCTGATGATGATTGCAAAAAAACTTCTATTGAGGAACGGTGATCCATGCGAGTTCTGCCATTAATCAAACCGGACATCAACACAATGTGTACTTTCTGCTGGCGGTATTATCCTATTTCTGTAAATGAAGAGATACGCGCTTGTGATTCGACAAGTGGCTACGCCTTCAATGTAGCCTGGCAAAGAGGATATTGCATAAGGTTGAAAATCCGTCGATGAACGATACGTAGCACGGCCCTTACATATTTTAGTTACTCGCATTCACCGATAGAAGGAAATTTATTCCACGACAATACATTATTTCGCAGTAATAAAAGTCCCCCGGCAGAGATCTTGATAGGCATGAGTTACACTTTCTGTATACCTGGTCTATAATAGTGTGCACGTAAGTATGTATCAGAAATCCCAATCCCGAGAATGAAAAGAATTTCAATAGAAGAAAAACAGCAAAGTTGCCATGTATAGCGCGACAGGAATCTCAGTTACTATTCATAAGAGTATTACATAAAACTCGATCAGAATCTCCGGGAATCCACCGAAGATTAATTAAAACTTACCGCCGAGTTAAACAGGCTGAATGAGCGCCGAATGATTCACCTTTGTTGCGCGTGACATGGAATACCCAGAAAGCCAACGAAAATCGGCGAATGTCAAATCCGGGTTGAGTCAGGCGGAGAGACTCGAAACCCAGATACATACTGATGGGAATCGCAAGCAGAAATTCCGAAAATTATATAATTCAAAATTTTCTCAGAGTTCCCGCGCTCGGTTTTCTGCAATTCCAGTGCAGCATTCTCACTTTAACTTGTAATTTCTTTTAATTACCAGTGATTTATGTGCAGCATGTTTTATTTAACAGATATCCTCAGTGCGGGCGCACCACGAGCCTTGCACCGAATACGGTTGCCCAGGACGACCGCATTACGAGCCTTTTGTTCCTGCACCTCCGGGACACACTCCTAGTTGCGCAAAGCCAGGACAAACGTTCTGCGAAACTCCAGATCATTATCCTCGGTGAGCGTTTTTCTTTCTCTAAAGCCTGCGCCGACCGCCACTGCGGGTTATAATGATTTTCTTTTCAAACGCGCTACCTTTCTTGGACGCGCGCCCCGTCGAGCTCATACTGTCTCTCTTTTTTTTTATTAAAATAACAGAAACGCAGTGTGAATAAATCGTACGTTAATGGTGGTCCCTATCATTTTGCTAGTTACGTGTATGGAATCAGTGATAACATGCACTTAAGATTTACATGACATCAGATCTATTAACGTGTTTATGCGATAATCCTAGCGATCAAATACCACCAGACTCGTAAAAGTCAAATAAACCATGCTACCCATGAATAATGTTAATTATCTTATGAGAGAATTCTGCCAGTCAGATGCAGCACTTCGACACCAAGACGCACATCTATTGTTTTTCCTGACTTCCATTGTATATCATTCATGTTATCTGTAACAGTGAATATTCTCTGTCTATTACACTTGGGATTTTATTATCCAAACATTTTAACAGTGATAAGCGGATATTTAAATATGTGTATAAGGAAAGCGTTCTCGAACTGAGGGCGCTGACACATTTTCCAAAGAATTTCCGAAAAAATGCGACTCGCCTTAATAATATTGATATTCCCAGCGGCGGTACCGTTTCCGTGCCTGCATACGAATCGTCCGCGCGGCTGTACGTGCGTGTCGGGAAAAATTTCGAGAAGGGAAAGTCCTGCGGCGCGTAGAGAGGCTCGTGCGCGACGTCGCAGGAGCGGTGTCCTGTGAAAAGAGACAGTTCGACGACACGAAAACACCTAAAACCTTCATATTCGTTGTAATGTATCACGATACGCTCGAACATCGAAGCGTTTTGGAACGTTTAGTGCTTACGTAAAGCAGAACATCGATGCGAATGTAGAAATGGCTGGCACAAAGCGTCCATGTAATTTCCTGATCAACGTAGCATGACCATGGCCTTGACGCGGTCATATTCTGCTTCTGCCAGATAGATATGCCTGGCTATAATTGTTCTGAACCGTTACGATCGAGAAACGATGTAGCCAAGCGAGTTCGCTTCTCCCAATAGAATGTCTAGGACCCATCGTCGACTCATTCGTATTCCACCGGCAGTCACGTTAGAACTCGTCTTCTTTGCTCTACTCTTCCCATTCTACCTATAGGAACATCTTATTTACAGCGTGTCGACAATGTAGTACAGACATTTCTAGTCATAAATCCCAATAAAAGAAATTGGTGATTTTGCCTTGACGATGTCAGAGTTCCTGACTGATCGAACCGCACCCGTTGAACTTGAACCTGTGGTGAAACCATAAAATGATGAAAAAATCGCTTAAAAATACACATCAGAAGTAACGGTTACGGTATAATGAGTTAAAGTACCGGTCGAATATTCGGGGTCAGTTGGTGGGTCCTTAATTCCCGTGGATTGACAAAGTACAGCGAGTCGAAAGTTCCGGAGCCTCGGGGGAATCGGTGGTAGACGGGATGGTAAGGCGGACAGGAAGAGGCTCCTCGATCGAGATGCAGCGTGTGAATCGGCGCGGCTTGAATAGCGGTAACGAAGTAAGAAAATGCGTTTTAGGCGTGGACGATGAATTAAACATCGAAACATCTCCGACTGGCGACGTCTTTCTCTCGGGAGAAAGCTTGGGCCTCCGTTTGCCGTCCCTTACACACGATCCTGCCATTAAGTCTATTTTCAGCGATTCATTCCGAACCAACCTCCGATCAATCAAACAGTGCGGTCAGTGAAATCGCTAGCTCCTAAAATTCGGCCACAGCAGATCTATTTGGGAACGAGTGATTGCAAAATGGATCTTGGCAGGTCGTGAACCTTCGCTTCTACGAAGTCATGAATAACGTGCATCGAGACTTAACTAACTTCTTATCCGACTGTGACTCGGAACAATTCCATTAATCTTGGGTCACGAAATTGCTATGAATAGTAGTCAGTTCCCTATGCGCGCTTATGACACATGTCAGTACGTGTACATTAATATACATTGGACTCGCACGCAGCTCGAACTTCATCTGAAACGATCACTTGGGCAATCGGGTGCAAGAACTTTATTGTTTTCTACTGGAGTATAGTGGCTGGTGTTACTTCATCTCTCTCTCTGAAAGAAACATTCCACTATTACAGGCAGTTAATCAAGTTTCTGGTGGATAAGTGCAGCTTCGATTTCAAAACCGCTTTAAAGGATGAGTCACAAGAGGACTTCAATACGTACAGGTATTCAAGATCTTTGCGGTTGTTTAAAATAAGCGTGGCAATTAAATGTTTGAGGGCCTCGGTATAACGAGTCTGCTCGGAACCATTACTTTCAAGGTCCGTGCCTGATTACCCGGTGGGATATGACTATACTCCGCAAGAAGGGCCGAGATTACCCTCGGAGGAATTCCTGCACCCGCAGTATCCCGTTCGGGGACAGCCGGCATTGGTCTACGGTGTGCCATCGAACGATACTGAACAAGAAGGGTAACTTAACGGGATATTAACTAGAAGCTTGAGCAACGTTAATAGCAATACTAATGGTCGACAACATGATGCAGGTACAGGTACTCGACACCAGCCTATTCTCAGAGAAATCCTTTTTTGCCGGAGATAACATCCACGGGGAAGTACTACAGAAGCAATCAAGGGAGCAATCGACCTATCTACACTCAAGCACAATCGTTGACCTCATTTGGACAAAGTCAGGCTTGGACAAACAGGTACTATTATTTGATACACTTATGACATGATTTCGCACTATCATTCAAAGACAGTAGCTTACTTATTCGCTCGAATCTATTTGCTTTTTACATCGTCCTGCCCCAAGGATGACGGGGTCTTTGACTCCTTGCCTATTAAAAGTTGTGTTCCCACGTTGGCTTTGCACGGAAGCATGCAAAATTCAAGTATCGGCTCGGCCGCAATATTTATCCGACTTCAATCATCAACTGGTTTGATATCTCGTGTCTGATACACAAAGATCGGGCGCAGCAAACGAGTTCCCTGCCTTTTTTTTTATCGGGTACTCTGCGTAGTATAATTTATGTGGCGTTATGATGAATGTGTGCTACGAGGCGAGGAGAACACGGCGATAATGATCAGGAGAGCGTAGTTAATTATGCAATCATCTCGCGAGGCGCTTGAGACATCAGTACCGCTATTTCTCGATACATATGCGATATACAGCGGTGAATCCGCGTGGCTGTGACTCCTGGAATGCATTTATCTTGAATCGAACGATTCAACACGTCTGTCGCAGGTACGTTCGCAACAATAAAGTGGCGCCCCGAACGTTTTACGAAAATCCGCTGCTCGGCTTCGGCAAACTGAAGGGGGAACGCACCAAGAGACAATCGGGCCCGGATTCTATTGCCCTTTGTCCCACGGAGGCGCACTACATCACGCCGAGAGCAGCACTAAATAATCAGGGTAACTGGATGTACGTCGTGAATCTTCAGGATCCAAACCAGAAGTACTCGCAGGTCGTCAAGAGCGAGAGATGCACGTAAGCATAAACTGCCCGTTTGTCTCCGAAATATGATAAATCTACCATCGATTAGCCTTTTGGCATTCTTAATACCGATTAATGACATTACAATTGGACACCGTCGATTCTTTTTCCAGCACCGACATGTGCAACGGTGTGTGCTCGGTTCCGGCCGGTTATACGAGCAGATGCGAGCAGCAATACGTTCAGAAGAGATTAGTGGCGTTGGAAGGAAGCGGAAATCGACTCTACACCGATGTATTTTGGTTCCCGCACGGCTGCTCGTGTCAGATTATGCTGAATTATTGAAAGTCGGCTTTAAACTAGAGCGTATTAGCAAACAGCGGTCGTAGCGATGGCAGCGCTGGCAGCAGGAGGCCCGTGGAAGAATTTTTCTCGGGGGCAACGGAACCTCCGGCCTCTGGATCGATAGGTGACGCACGCCTAAGGAGACTCCTCGACGCTCTATCCTCGCCGTGTGTTATGGACCAGTCGAAACATGAATTTTCAAGTATCCGAGCACTCTCTTGGATATGCTAGATAATTTCGGGTATCGTAAATTTCACTAAATCATTTTTTTTCTATTTATGAATAAAATAAGGATCGAACTCAATGGGACGACAGGAGGAAGCCGGAGCATTTTTACAATATTATGATCGAAGGGCAATCTTATTGCTCATTATTGGCATGTTTGATGAAACTGATTGACTATTTTTATTTTACTTATGCTATGACTGCTTGAAATGTATGAAAAAAAACCATAGGACACGTTTATAAACTAGGATCCAAAGCCTCCATGTTAAATCATGCTTCAAAGGCTTCTTTACGATTACTCACATTATTTTTATTGCTTTTTACTCGCGTTCACTCTATAGAATAAGAGTCTAGGCAGATTTTACTACGGCTGGTAACGTAGTAGAGAATGTGAAACAGTCGGCAACCTATCCTGAAAGTAATAGCGGCCACCCATTAAATCTTGGGTATATGGAAATATCTAGTGATATTCTAACATACACGAATCTGGTATGGGATGTAGGTGGGAGAGTGCATGGTAATTCGTGGAAGATGCCATCATAGATAAGATAGTTGATAAACCATGTAATCGCGAGAGATGGCACCAGTAGAATCCGCAACATCTGATCAGAGTCGTAGAGGGAAACTGGATGGATTTGACTTGATTTCATTCGAATCTTATCATTTCCCATAAATCTCCCATTATCTCCCTAAAGGCATTGTCCCAGATGCAACACTTTGAATTCACTAGACTAAGGTGTGTCGTCCCGCACGTATCACTCATACGTGTATTTATTTCTTTGTAAAATAGTAAACTTATTTAATGCAGAGCGAATGTATATTGAACCCAAAATCCAAGGGTGATAGTTATAGGGAATGTAAAGTGTTAACTCTAGATGGATCAGCGACGCCACGCGTTCCAAGGAATATTTTAAACAGCAGTTTGAAGCTGGTAATAAGTCTTTAAGAATGTGATCTCGCCCGTAAAAAGAGCCCCAGATTTCCCGCGGTATGGGAAAGACGAAAAACAGGAGATAAGGGCGGGAGTTCGGGGGGTGAAGAGGGCCAACGAGAGGAGGTCAGACACGCGCAGGATGCGCTGAATTTTCTCCGCGAGCAGAGCACGCAACTCCCTCGGCTTTGCGCGGCTTTTACGATCGCTGGGCTTTCCCGACCCTTCGGCAAGCGCTTTCTTCCTGCGTTCTTCCGCTCCGCTCGCTCGTATCGAGCGAGTCCTGAAGCCTATTAATTATGAAGGCGCATCTCGCTCCTCTGTCGCGCCAACCTTTAAAAGTCCTAGCCGCAAAATTTGCTAACGAACACCGATTCGTCAACGATTGCACGCATAACAACTGCACCATGATTAACCGTACAAACCCGGTGTTTATTTAAGTCACGCGCTCGATCGCTAATTCATAGCGTGCAACATTTATTTCCATATAAAATTATATCAAATTCAAGGCGAGCGGGATGAACGCGCTGGGAATACTTTCGGGGTTGTCGCGCGAGCGTCGACTCCGCACGAGCCTTGAATTTCTGAGTAGATTCCGGCCGTTTGTAGTTTTAGGTCAAACAGCAGCAATTTGATTCTCTGATTACATCAGTCTCCTTAATATCCGCAGGGCTAAACATACCAGGAATACAACAGTTGCACCGTCAACATACCAATCGAATGGAGTATAGTTAGATAAAAGCGGTGATCAATTTCACAGCCTCATTTTCATTTTAATAGCTGTATCCATATCACAATCCACAGCATCGAGGCTGCAATATTTTCCTCATGCAAGTTACGGTAGGGCACGCGTAGCATGCAAGGAAGGAACGGCCTAGAGGAAGTGGTGGGACGGTGGGGGGATGGCGAAGTGACGCGTATCCTGTGGCGGGCGAAGAAAAATCCCGACTTTTTCGAGCGGCGACGGCGCTCGGTAGCAATGATGGCGGCAGGAGAGTACGGCGCATACGTAGCAGGAAAAATTGAAGGCTCTCCGTGTCCTCGGCACTAACAGGGGTGCATGCATGCACGCAGGAAGGAAGGCGGGCAAGCAAGCAAGCAAGCAAGCAAGCAAGCAAGCAGGCAGGCAGGCGGGCACGCATGCACACAGGCACGCGTTCACGCATAAGTGCGCGCTATAGATTTTGTTCCACTCTCTCTCTCCGCGAAACGGTGTACTTGTGCGTACCTCTATATGCGTCGTATTCACTCGAGCCCGCCCTCTTCCTCCCTGCGGCCCTCCTCCAGCCACCCTCCGGCCACCCTCCGCCACCTGCGAGCAGAAAAAGGGGTGAATTTCTAGGCACGTAAGCTCTCGTGCAGGGTGCTGCACCTACATCGACTATCTACGTGCACTTGTACTCTACGCGCGCTTCCACCCTCTTCCTCTCTGCCCCTGCCTGCTCCGCCCCCCCCCCTCCCCCTCTGCCTCCATCGTCCGCTATCGTCCTCGAACCACCCTCCCTCGGACCGCCGCACCACCCCCGCCCTGAGACCCCGCAGACCCCCGCTCACCCCTACGCTAATCCACGAGTGCGTACCGGGGGAGGGGGGCACACGCACACGAGACCCGCTCGGGATGGTAGCGCACGGGTACCGAGGCTACTTGAAGGGTTTCCATTTATATGCGCGCACGCACCCCCGAGGGAGTGCGAGCACGCATACACACGCACCACTGGCTGGAGAGAGGCCCGGAGGAACGGAGAGATGCGCGAAGGAGCCTCGAGAGTGGCCGGGATGCAAAGATGCCTCCTGGAGGAAAAGTACATATTACATCTCTCGTGGTAATAGGCCAAGCGTGCCCCGCCACTTCTCGATTCTCCTGGCGCTCGCATTCGCGATTTTGTGGCTTGCCTCGAGAGCCTCCAAGAAGAAATTCATAGCTGAGTACTGGTAGAATAATTATCGTTGTATGTGCCGAGCTTAATTGTCTGCGGCGTTCGGTTGGAAGGAGCGTGGATTAGTTGCTGAGGGCTCTTATTAATACGAATGTTCATTAATGTAGAAAGAACGATTGAAGCGTAATGATTGAAATTGTTCGTCTTGCGTTTGCTGTGGCAAGTGGTTTGAAAGCATGGAAAGTAGAAGAGATGGATACAAGGTGCATTAGGAAAATTTAGAGCGGTATATGTATATAGTGTGTACAGTGTGTGTTGACTCGTTACCCTTTTCCTTCCGGCGCACGCATAATATTGTCTTTTTCCTCCGTTCGCGCACTTCTGGAAATGCGAAGAACGCTCACTTCTCCTGTTTCGCATTTCCATTTCAAAGTTTTAATCACTCGGTATTGTACGAGAAAGAATGGCACAGATTCCATAGTAACGACCCCATCCCTGGTTATATACTTCCTTAAACTTACGCGTACACAGCATCCCTTCAAAGGCATCTCGAACACCAAGCACTCTGCGAAGTTAGCAGAGAAGCGTAGTTTCAAAGAGGTAAACCTGATAAATCAAACGCGCATATTCACCGTCAATAGCCATTGTATTCGAAGCGCTGAAAATCAGTGCGATAACGGGAAGTAAAGTGCACAGGTCGCAAGTTAAATGTGACAGTAATAGAGTAGCAATCAAGAGCCGCCAGTGTACGATAACAACACGTAGGTCTCCTTCCATTTCTTGCTACTTCATTCTAAATTTGAATATTGCTTGTACAACAAGCTCTATTAGCGACCGACCTACATCTTCACCATCCAAGTACTTACATACATCCGCGCAAAAGGTAGAAGCACTTTGCTCGTGCTTCTCTATTTTCTTTTTTCATTTCGTCGAATCTGACATAGAAAAGAACTAAAGAAATCAGGGCTAATGCTCCTGGGAGCCGAGGACACAGGGAAGGAGCAGGAGTTGATAGCGATCGAAGGAACGAGCGGAACGGGACATTTCCGGCACCCCGAGCAGATTAAACTTTTCACCGGGGGTTTATTCCAAGGGTTCCTCAGCGAACTTTTTTCTCCTCAAAATTCTTGTCGCGCCACACACCCCCGCGACCCACCAACGCGTTTTGCGGTAATCTCTTGGCCAAAAGTCGATGGCACCCGCTCTCTCTCTCTTTCCATTCCTCCCGTGGACCATCCGCCTGCGACCTCCCCGTACTCCCCGTGGACTTCTTTTTTTTCTCGCTCAATTGCGAGGGCCGCTTCCTTCTCACTCTTTCTATCTCGCACTCGTTATTTCTCTCGACGAAGCACGAGGCTTCACGGGTCCAGCGTGGCCAGAGAGTCGAGCGCCGGGATAAAGTCACGAGCAGTAATTATGAACGATAGCAGGGGAGAGAGAGGATATAATTGTGATTGATGGAGAGACGAGAAGGGAGGAGGCTGCGGCGTGCGGAGGCGGGTGCGGGATGACTTCCTTTTAATCTCGAAGCCTCTAACCCTTTCGTTCATCCATTGCCGCTTCTGCCTGCGCGTCGACGCGATTTTATTACCTTCAACCGGATTTTTCCGGAAAGAAATTCGAATGTCCTGGCCGAGCTCGTTTAGCCCCGGATATGGCTGATTTGGGCCGCGCTCTCAATCGACTCTAACAAGACGCAATCCGATTATTTCTCATTTAAATATTTCTTTATTGCGCGCCTGTAAGTCTCGGCGTTACAGAAGACTTTCTAACAACCGCTAGTGTTCGACCAACCACCCTTGAAAGATCGTATTAGCCAAGGTATGTTCAGAGGAAGATCTTTAGTGTTCTAGACTTAGAAGTCCATTTGGAATGGTCAGTGATGGAGAGCTTGGCAAATGGGACATGGTAAAGTTCAGAGGGTGTCAGTTAATATTTAATCTGACCCACTTCCGTTTCCCTGATACCGTGTACAATGTCCTAAGCGTGTGGTCAGATAGGTCAAGTTTACGAGATACCCCAATTCTCGGTGAACCCTTTGCGCTCAGCCGAAACATCCCGCGGTCTTGTGCTTTGCTTTAGGTAGGGTCCTCTTCCTCTTGTTCCTCACCTCCACTTTTCGCCCCTCATCCGCACCCTAGCATTGCATACATTTCAACCTCACCCTTCTCACCCGCCACCTATATCGTCAAACGTTTCGACGAATCGTGCGATGCAACTGCACCCCACTCGAGTGTCAGGGGTGTCTTCGAGTTCCCTGATAAAAAGGACGCCGTCAGACGAATTCTCCCATACTTTTCGCACCTCCTTCTCAAAGAACACCTCCCAAAGTCATCATCGAAACTACATCGCCTCTTGAGAATTCTTCCTATCATTTCGGCATCGCTTTCATCCCGTTAAAACGATACACTCTTAAAGCAACGTTAACTTCTATATCGTATTCTCCAAGGACTCTATCATCCTGGAGCATCGACATTCGTTTTCGCAAGTTCCACGAGTCATCGAGCAAAAGGTTCGATTCGTATGTAGATTTCAATCGTCGATGTTGCGAGAAAGAGTGTCAGGGAAAATTCAGTTTCGCGCATCCCGGCGACGATAAGCCACCACCCGGAAACTGAACAACCAGCGTGCCCCTCTCTTCGAGCCCCTTTCCGTGGGCTGCTTTCCCTCCTTCTTCTTCGGCTCCCTCTCACTCTCTTACCGGGCAAAAGTGTGTGTAGCCGCGCGCGCTCGCCGCTCTATATAGCTATACATACACAAGCGCCACGTGCTCGTTGCCGCGCTAAGGCTCAAAGTTTGCGGGGCATCGATCGTACGCTCTCCCAACTCTCTCTCTCTCTCTCTCTCTCTCTCTCTCTCTCTCTCTCTCTCTCTCTCTCTCTCTCTCTCTCTCTCTCTCTCTCTCTCTCTCTCTCTCTCTCTCTCTCTCTCTCTCTCTTTCTCTTTCTCTTTCTCTTTCTCTTTCTCTCTCTGTTTCTCTGTGCACGCGGTCCTAGGCGACTTTCCTCGTGGCAAGCAGCCACCCAGCCAGCCTCTCTTTCGCAGGATCTGTGTGCGTGCGTATACTGTACTAACAGGAGAGCGCCTGCGTCTCTCTACGTGCGCTCTCCGCTTACGCACGTGCACCTCGAAAGAGCTGCGGCTATCTCATCATTATATCCTGGCAGGTTACAAGCTTGCTGGCAACGATTGCAAAGTCCAACTATTTCTCTAAAAGACAGACACAACGGAAGCTTTTAGCTAAATTTCCAGGAGTCCGACGTACCAAGGGCAATATTCTTGTATATCACCGGCTAGCTTGTAGAGTGCGCGTTAGTGTATTAGCAAAGGGGTTGCAATGCTTCTTCTCGCTTTGCACCCTCGCTCGCTAGGGACAAAGGAGACGGAGGAAGCGCTTCTATGATAGGTGTCCTGTGCCAAGGAGGCACCCCGTTTCCGCCTCGTCTCGTCTCGCGAGGCCCGCTAGGTGCTGTGGGGGTGCACTCATTACTTTTACATAGCCTTGCTCCTCTTTTGAGAGCAACCCGCTCCTCGGCCAGAAGGAAGTGTGCGGTGCTATGAGAGGAAAGGGGGAGAGGAGCGCGTAAGAGTGTAGGAGCGCAGCAGATCTACTAGTACGCGCTCGCGCTGCGTTACATGCTTAGGTACATATGTAGGCGCACGCTTACAAAGCCGGTGGCGGCTCGAGCGGGCCTACGGGCGAGGAGCACGCACTTACGCACGATCGAGGCGGATCGTTCGGGCGCTGTGCGTGGCGCGCACCGTTTCCATGACGACCGGTGGCAGTGCCACGCATTGATCGCAGACTCCCGCTCGACGGTGCGTCGAGTCGAGTGCGTAGAGACGAAGCCTCCTGACGAGGAAGGAGCGCACTCTCCTACCTACTCCGGTCTGTATGTGCGAGAGCGAGCGAGCAAACAGAGCAGCGCACGCACTGAGAAACACCCGGAGAGGAAAGGAGAGCGAGAACAGTGCGAGAAGCGGAGGAGAAGCACGCACCACCAGGGATGATGTATGTACGACTTCGCCTTGCTCGAACTGGCTCGGACTACCGGCGGCGTGACTTTCCTCCTCTTTTTCTCTCAGCACGATTCCTCCGCTGGCGATCAGCCCTACCGCAGAATCTTTATGTTTCTCTCTCTCTCTCTCTCTCTCTCTCTCTCTCTCTCTCTCTCTCTCTTTCTCTTACTCGGTTCGTATCTTGGCTCGAGCCGCTCATTTTTTGGCTCGTGTCAATGAGCGCCGTAGTACTGATTTACGGGGAGATGAAGAGAAGAAAGAGAATAAGAGAGGGAAAGAGTTGGTCGAGTGGAGTTGCGGTAGGTTGTCAGGACGACTTCATTTAGAACGATCGTCGGCCCTTTAATGGCGGACTCGTTCGTTTTTAAACGAAGGAAGTGGCTGTTAAGAGAGGGGGGCATCGATGCTAATGAGACACTACGCATTTTGTTGCTGGAAGATTGATCCCAGCGACTCCACTGGAATCGCCACTTCCCGTCTCTGCCCCGCCGAGATATCTTCTCTGTCCTGAGGGTGATTTGCGGGCCCCGAGCCAAGTGGTCGACTCTGACTTCTCTTGTATCGCTCTCTTAGATTTCCTTGCCGACTGAGTTCGATCCCTTTTGATGTCTCCTTCAATAATTCCTTCCCGTTGAGTGATTAATCGCGCTACAACACGCGACTTGGAACTTCATACTTCTCCCTAGCAGGATTGGGATGAAACGTTCTCGCTGCTGCGATTAAGTATGATCGCCTTTCCGCGTACCGATGGATTAAGTTCCCGCTCGATCTTTCATCGTGGTGTAATTAACACCGTCTGCGACACGCGAGCGACAGGCAAACCCCTGCCGAAAATTAATAACAGAGTAATTTTCAATGTGTCACGCGTCGAGTGTAAAAGGTATAATGGGCAGCGGGCAATATCGTATGAGCGTATCGCTCCTGCCAAATGGTGCGTCTCCACTTCGCTCAGGGGCAATAACTCAGTGCCGCCACTTCCTCAACATCTGCGCTCTTTCCTATCGAAACAAGACTCCAGCTTATGATCCCTGTGATCCTGAGTTCGTGTGCCCGTGGCAGAGAACGCGCACGCAGCCTCCACGGACTCCAGATGTCACGCTTTAGGAAGAGAGAGCACACCTTTGATCCCTTGCAGCCGAGAAGAGGCGCCTGTTCCGTAAGAACGAGACCGTTCGATCAGTTCTACCATCGAAGTGAGAAGGGAAAAGGAACGAAGGGATGAATGCCCGCTGGAAACGAAGCACCAGGGAAAGTTAGGGTCCCCGAGTTTTCAGGGAAACCTAGGATTACTCGGCCTTTATCGGCCAGGGAAAGGCGCGTGCCCGATCCACCGTCGATCCTCGGGCGGGAAAAATCAAATAGCAGGCAAAAAGCCAGAGCAACCTGGAATTTTTGAACAGCTGTTGATACACTCGACCAGAGTAGGCTTGGAAAAAATCATCGAGACCGCTTGGGTATCCGGCCAATTTTCAAGGGATACCTGCCCTGGCACTTTGCCACGTCAGAGAATCAGACTTTTTTTGGAATTAAGTCATATTTCCTGCTACGGGAAACTAAAGCCTGTATTGATACAAGTGCTTTTTGTTTTCAAAGCTTTCAAGAGATTATCTTACGAAAATCTTCAAATGAGAAAAATCAGTAGTGAATAATTGATTGATTAATTCTGAAAACAAGCGATGGATAAGATCTTGACGCCTGTTGTGCGGTCAGTGCTCCGGAGAGTGGAAGGGATGGAAGGGACTAGAGGGAGGAAGCGGACATCAATCGGTGAAAGAACAATGCAGAGAAGTTGTCCGAGTGGTAGGTAGCCACGCGTCGTTGTACCCTTTGCCTACGGTGCCCGGCAGATGTTTCTGATGAGTGATGAGCCGGGCTAAGTATGAGAAAATATCGATCCTGATAGTGCACTATTATATACATTGTCACTTTCAACCGACGCTTCTCTCGCACGGTACCAGTGACACTTAATGATCGTAGGACCGCCGTAGAAGTAGCAGTGCATAAGAAATGAGGTGGAAAAGAGAAGGGAATAAGCAGCCCTCGAAAAATTGGGTGGAATCAGACGGGTTGAGTGGATGCCAGGATGCGCAGCACTCCAACCCTCACGTGTACAAGTATAACGTGATGAAATGCATGAAATAGCGTAATGAAAGACACGCCATTAAGTGAGAAGGTTCTCATCAGCGCACTCGCAAATTGGCACGGGGCAATATTTTCAAGGAATGACGTCGAGTGGGAGCACCTTGCACCAAGGGTTGCAAGAGGGTGTCGGAGTCCCTGAAAAGTCAGTGAATCCGTCTACAGAGTACCCCAATGCGAGGGTGCAGGGGTTGCTCTAGGTGTTCGGCCAAATCGGGGGCTCCTGCGACTTTGGATATACATATACAGCTAGCGCGTGCCCTCTTCACTGGAGTAGCCTGGCCTCTGAATTACTGCGGTGCCCTATCGAAAAGGGGTTAAATGCTCTTTTCTTTCGGGGCCCGGCCTCCTGGCCAACCCTTGCCCAGGATAATCAACTCGTCCCCGCCTGAAACCAATACGAATAGAGAATATCGATATGCAAAGGAAGATGGGTCTTCTTAAAATTTTCATGTCCTTTGAGAATCGTAGAGATTTTTTGAAAAATCCTTGAAAAGATGCTGCATCATAAAACCCGCGTGAAGAATTCATACGAATGGAAACGTGGCGCGTGTTTAGCTTGGTTCTTTTTTTTTTTTTTTCCTTTAAATGACACGCTGCGAGAGACGCCTCTTTTGGGAGAAGGTATCCTTCGTGGTCCAGGTGAACATCTCTCCCGATTGCCGCTCGATGTGGCTAGGGAGAGAGAGAGAGAGAGGCGCGCGAGGATGCAAGGGAGCGATTTTTCACTTCTCGATGCCACGAAACGCCGACAATAGACGCGTGTCACGATGTTGCAGCTGCTTTTGCCACTGTATTTGTCTCGTGCACATGGCGCACGGGACAACTCCGTGCGTGACCGCGCGCGCGCGCGCGAACGCTCTCGCTTTTACCTCGCAAGAGAACACAGCTCCCCAACTTTCCTGTATCGAATTAGGAGCGAGGAAATTGCCCGAGATTTTCCGCGGACTCGCCCGATATTCTTCCGATCGAAGTGCGATATTTCAAAGCCAATGGAGCGAACTCGGTAGGCGCAATTGTTCAATGATACTATCTGAGATATTGCTGTTGTAACTCTGACATTTCTGTGAGAACAAGGTGCGTCAATTTTCAAGAAGACTAGAATGTATTGCCTGATACATGATTTTTAATGAAGTCTTGTTCACCCAGTAGCAGCTGCTCCTAAAATCTCTTAGATCGAAGCTGCAAGGAAGAATCCAACGGAAAGATACGATCTTCCTATCGAATTTTGCCCTACGGCAAATATCGGACTAGTCAAAGCTAAATGTCAGGTATAGTCGAGTCTCTTTGTACCCAGGGTTTCTCCAAGCAGTTTTTTTACGCCTCGCGTGAAAAAGCATCCCCTCACTGATATTCACACTCGCTGGCAACTCTTTCACAACTCTGCTACGACACTTTTCAATCTCGCGCGTCTCCCGGTGTGCATGCGAAATTGCGTTTCCGCCGGAGATACAGACCGCAGGCACTTTGTCATCGAGAGATTTCCTTGCATCTCTTCCAAGACGAGAATTACATCGATCGTGTGTGTTATGGATTGCGAGGATGACGAGTTCCAATAAATCATCCATCTGTCTTGGGAGAGTGAGTTTGTAGAAGAGATCGGCTGGATTTCAGGAAAGGAAGCCCTTTAAGTATAGGCGCATTTGTCGCGCGTCAAGAAATCTCTCTCTGTCCGCTCTCCATTCAAAGTCCTCGAGGCCGCAGGCGGGTTCTCGATGATTGAGAATCACTGATCGGGCGCAACACAATGCTTCGTAGACCACTGTAGGTACAGGCGAAGGTTCCCACCTACCTGGCGCTCGATAAACTGATTTATTTCGACATCATTGTACGACCAAAGTCGCATCTGTTCGCCCGAAATTCGTACGAACGATTCTCGACGAACGTACGGCAATGCAACACATTGCGACATTATTCCGCAACTTTTGCGTCATCATCGCACGTGTAATATCGATCGAGGTAGCATTCTTGAATTTTTTCTAATATCACTTTTTAGAAATGTAACGGTAACATTCGAAGGATCAGTGGGAAAGAAATAGTGGAAATGGGTTGGCAGCGATAATACATATGCGAGCACTTGGCCGAATACAATAGAGTTCTTCGTTTGTCAACGGTACGCTTGGTAGTCGAAGAGGTTGACGTTGACATGCTTGCTGAAGAACGCCAGATCCTTGCAGGATCCGGAGAGAAGGAGGCTGATGCATCTCCTGTCAGCCGACGGTAGACACACTGCCATGTTGGCAACCCTCTCTGGAAGAATACGCATTAATTTATATCTGCATACGCCGGCCATTATTATGTTAATGGACGACTCGCTTCGCCGATATCGGCCGCACAAACGTCTTCCTGGCACGTTTTCCAACCTACCCGGATGATCCTCCTGGATCTATCTAAGTGTCCCTGACTAAATCTGCACTCTCGCATGCGGGGAACACGTGAGAAAATTGTCGGCAAGGATTTTCTACTGTGAAATATTTACGATTATTCCTTGGGTTTATATTTGGGAAAGAAAGAAAGAATATATTAATCAATCTTGAAGTTTAAGTAATTTAAAAATATCTTGATTTCATTGAATTTCTAGCAGAATTTATCTAATATCAGATATCGTAAAAATACCGTCTAAAAAATCTAGTCTTCATAGACTACTCGGTGTAGATTTAAATTGACGAACATCTGGCTTAACTACTAGCAATCGAAAAATCCCTCAATGCGCCCGCAGCAAAACAAGTTACGGTAGCCTTTGATAAAAAAAAGTCAGCCCGTATTCGTATCGAGTTCCGCGTCGACACCTTGGATGTGCGTCCACAGATACCCTCATGTATCTTACGTAGCCAATCACCGATGAATTTCTGAGTTCTTTCATAGAGTCAATCACGCCTTGTAAAGACAAGGTTCCGACGATTTCCCTAGAACTGCATAATCATTTGGTCAAAGAAGGATCTTTCAGTAGGACAAACCTACCGTTCATCCCGCTTGCTCCACTTTCCTGTTTTCCGTAAGAGAACGTGGGCGCTTTTCTCCCCCGCGTGGAATTAGGCCTCAATTTGCGAGCTACCGGCTTTCTTTTCCGGGACTCGTAAAAAAAGCTCGTAAAACTGAGGCTCGCCCTCTTCGCGGCAAGGTTCACCTAGCTTTTCTTGTGCCAAGCAACCCCATGCTTTCAAGATTCGACGTTCTTCCAATGTTCTTCCCCCCTCGACTGTGTCGCTAACGATTTATTTCGACGAGCTCTCTTGGATTCGATACCAACGACTTTTCGAGCCCCGCGGCCAAACCATATTCCCAACCCTTCACCCAGCTTCTCTGACACCCACCCCCGCTCTTCCGGGACCAGGAATCACCAAGGTGTGGGAGCGTTATAGAGAAGCGTCAACCTGATCTCGAATCCAGCATCCCTCGCTCTAGATCCACACCCGCTAATACTGAAATTCGGGTTACCGTACCTGATTAACCCCAGCGCGCTGTGGTCGCAATGTGTGAGGGTGTTTGCGCTTAAACAGGTGATTGGAGCTCCCCCCCCCCCCCCCCAGGGGATGATATCTCTTTCCCTATTATCATACGCAAAAGATCCTAGGTAACATAGACCACGTGCAAGCATGACATTATCGTTTCAAAGCGAGCAACAGTGCTCTTTTAGTCGCAATTCAGAGATTTGACAGTGATGTATTATGCGATGGACACAACGTCGTGCAAACGACTGTGCGTTATACGTGTAACACGTGCAAATCGAATGAATTTCATTCGGCAATTTTTGCACGATCGAATAGCATTCGGTGAAGCTTCTTCAAGGAAGAAAAGATAAGTAAAAGGAAGCTACATAGGTAGAGTACGAAGGAAAGCACCGTTTTCTAGTCGGAGCAGGTTCGCAGCATCCCCTTGTTGCTCGGAGATCTCGCGCGAGGGGTTGCAGCGGCGGATTCTGCGCCTGCGTGTCCTCCCGCCGTCCCCCGATCACGCGCCAACCCCCAAACGCAACGAAATCCTTCGCTCTCCGTCTGGCAGCCGGTCAACCAACTCCCAAGCCAGTCCTCTCTCTCACGCTCTTTATGGCTCCGTCGATTCTCTCCCTTCCTCGCATTAGCCACCAGTGCCGACGCTCTCTCTCTCCCTCTCCCTCTCTCTCTCTTTCTCTCTCCTTTGGTAGAGAAGCAAGCACATACGAGAGCGAGAGGAAGCGGTCGGCCTTCTCTCCCTTTCCCTTTCGCCCTGTTCCCTCGGCGGCGACGACGCCGGTTAGTCCTGGGTGTACGTGTATCCTGGCTTCCCGCCACGAGGAGCGGGATGACACCGGCGGGAAGTGCCGAACGCAGCCGAGGCAGTGCCGAGCGTGGAAAGGCGGGCAGCTGTGACTCCGCTCGGACAAAGAATACTGTTGGTGGAGCAGCATACAGTCAGCGCGCGCGGCGAGCACACTCACCACGGGACAGTCCGCCGAACCAAAGGTACAGTGTGTTTTGGTGCGCTGTGCCCAGTCGGGCCCGCCGAGTCTCTCACTCACCCTCGACGTATCTCGGCGCTCCCATACTGCCTTTCGTCTCCAAGGAGCGAGCGTGGATGCGGAGTAGCGCGAGCGAGAGGCTACTGCGAGGAAAGCCCTAGTCGCGCCGCAGAGCGAGATAGAAATCGAGGAGAGAGAAAACGGGTGCATGCATCCTCCTCCTCATTCTCAACGGTGTGTATGTGTCCTGCTTGTTTTTGCCGCCGACTGCATGCGTGCGTGAGTGCCGATTCGGTGGCGCGCGATCTTCTTAGCCGGCGCGTACCGGCAAAACGCCTTTCGCGTAGGTGATAGATGCTCCAAGAGAGACGCACCACCGCTCGTTCTCGTTCCTGGACACACTCTTCTCGTACACACGCGGTCCTCTCGGCACGTGGTACCAACCACGTAAGTTCGTTTATCAGCAGCGCCGGGAAGCGAGAGTTTTGGCGCGGTGAGCAGTGCACAGTGGAGAAAGCGTAAGTCTCGTCGGTCGGGCATGCGAGGGCGAATCGGAAGTGACGGCTGTTGGATGTCGAGGTAACACGGAGAGTGCATTTGGGCAAGTGGCGAGAGCCCTCTAAGGATCGCTGGCTTGTGCGGATATATCGGTGATACGTGCGAGAGAGCTCTGGCTCGACGCTCTCCTGCTGGTGGAGGCACTGTGGGTGGATAGCGGCGAAATTCGGAATGTAATGCCGCCACGGCGGAACAGAGGAGAACGGTAGCAGTGGTGGTAGTGTGGAGTGAGTGGCTGCGACGACGACGACGACGACAGCGACTGGGAAGGCGACAGGGCGGTCGGACGGGTGGAGTGTGCAACTGGAAGGTGGGAGAGAGAGAGAGCGAGAAAGAGGAGATCACTCTCGCTTTCATTCGGTCCTCCCTCTTTATCCTGCCTTCTCTCCTTCGTCGCTGTCTTCGTCGAGAAAGCTGCACCAGGATAGAGTGAGCGAGCGGCCGAGCGGGAGAGAGAGAGAGAGCGAGAGAGCGAGAGAGAGAGAGCTGGAGCACACGCGGCCCGAGCGACGAGCAGGAGGGAAACAGGGGGAAAGAGAGGGAAAGTAGGCGCGCAAGAGAAAGAGAAGTGGAGGTGCAGGAGAACGAGAAGGGTAAGTGCGCGAAGCAGGAGCATTTCCGCGACGCGGTCCTGCCGCCGTCGCCGCGCTAAACGAACCAACGTAACCGGAATAAAATGCGAGTATTCATCCCCTCGGTAGAGTAAATACAAATCTCACGCGCATCCTCCTCTCGTACTAAGAAAAGTTTGCGTTAAAGAACGTGTCAGTCAATTCTTTCGTCAGTGTAGAATTGCGAGAAGTGTCGTACAGGTAAAATAGGGATGATAAATTAGTCTTTTGGTCCAAGTGTCCACGCGGAAGTTGATATCTGGAACGGGATGCGATCGGTTGCAGTTGTGTCCTAAGATCTTTAGTGTACATTCGGCGATCATCACCACCGCCATCGTCGTCGGCAGCACCTCTACCACAATCTCACCACCACCACCACCACCATCACCGCCGTCTCCACCACCACCACCACCACCGTCGGGCACCGCCACCACCACCACCACCACCACCACCAGGCACCACTACCATTGCCGTCAACGCCTCCTGCTAGCCGGCGGCGATGCACGGTAGTGTCCTCGAGCACGGCGTGCACGCATCGTGCTGTGAATGTTTCACGAGATCCCGCGGTGCGTCGAACGAAAACGCGCGTTGTTGTGTCGTCGCGAGTGACGACGAGTGACGGGCCAAAGTGCATCCCTTCGACAGAAAGAGATCAGCTCCTTGCTAGCCTCTCTGAGCTTAGAGGCTTCGCCGATCGCCACCGCGTAGTGTATGGGAAACAGGTTCTTACTTCTCATTCTCTCTTCTATCGAGCGCTCCCATAGATTCGCCAACCCCTTGATCTCTCGCGCGCGCGCTACTCTCGCCACTCGCCACCCCCACAGTGTCACTGGAGAGGATCTAATCAGCCGATAGAGGATACAGTTATACGTTTTACCAGTGCGATTTATACAATCGTGTAATGTGTACCTTGGTTAAATCAACTGGTGCAAAAGCCTCGCCAGGATCTCTCGCTCTCTCGTCCTCACGCTGCAACAGCCAAGGAATTACTTGTGGAAACATTATGCCAATCCAGCGTACAATAGTGTACAATAGTGTTCTCCTCCTGCGGCTTGATAGGCCGATGCAGGGATAAGCCGCGAGCAATTTCCCCCCTGATACGCAGCCCCAGGGAAAAACGCGCGCCGGTAATCACGTGCAATTTGCAATTTACACGATAATAATCGGCGCGAACACACGCGATCGACTTGTCGAACGTGAAGGCCGGCTTAACGACACACTCGGCGCGCGCGGAATTAGTCTCTCTTCTCTCTCTCCGGAGAGATGCAATCCAGTTCTGTCCGATGACTGTTCTGTAATTGCGTTGGGATTGCGCGGCAATAATTTCTACGATTGCCTTCCAACGGAAATGGCGAAGGTAACGGTGAAGTTTTCGGCAAAAGGTTCCAACCGGGGGGGGGGGGGGCTACACCAAGTCGCTAGAGAAGTTTTAGAGCGCGATCAATTCTCATGCGCTCTTCGTTCCTCCTTACGACACACTCTCTCGCCCTCTTTCTCGTCGGCTCCCTTTCCTGTGGGTGTTCTTTCTTTTTTGCACTGCTTCGAGCACTCTCTCGTGGGGGGGAGGAAGGGCGAATTTCGGCCTACTCCTTCTAAGGAACGCCGGAACGGATCGGAGCAAACGCAGAGAGGGAAAGAGAAGGAACGAACGAACGAACGACGTGGACCGCGAGAACAACGGGCGCCAAGAGATTTACGGGCGCGCACAGCTCGGCTCCCTTTTACCCTTTCTCGAATTCTCCGCTCTAGATCTTTTCCCTTGGCTCGCCTAGTTTCGCCTTGATAAACTCTCCCCGTTGAAATTCCCCCGCTATTCCTCTCCCTGTAACCCGCACCAATTCGAAAGAAGGACTCGCTAGAGAGAATCCCGCCGATTCCATGGACCGATCTCTCGTCGCTTCACGACTTCAGGGAAAAGAGTCTGATTTACTTATCGTGGTCAGCCTCGCCTCGCAAATCAGCCCACAGCCAGCAACAGGCAATAGACAATGCTTAACGAATATTTTCCCGCCGGCGGAGTCGATAATTTTATTCTTAGCTTCGTGATAGGAAATCTCTATTAAACGGAACATCAAAACAGATCTTGTTGTACTTCGAATTTACGCTTCACTTCCATTCGCCAGTTATAATCAGTGTTCGATGCATTCATACAATCAGAGTACATCAATCAACTTCGTAGTTGGTTCTTACACGATCGTTGCTTGGAATTCATATAGAAAGGCAGAGTTATTTGAGAGTCGAGTGAGTAAGGAACGCAGAGAGAGAGAGAGAGATAGAGAGAGTGTGTGTATAAGCGGAGGTTTGGTAGGTTGGTCGTAGTGTGTGCCGATAAAGGAAGGAGCCGCGGGTTCATAGACGTACATTTCCTGGGCAGCGCGCACACCTGCCGAATACACCAGGTATCGTGGCAGGAAGGTAGCGGCGACGGGCGGGCTGGCCTGCGGCCCTTAGACCAGCACGGAGAGCGAGAGAGGGCGTCATATATTATTTTTTTTCTTTCTTTCTTTCTTTCACCGCACGCCCTTTTTCAAGGCACCGATGCGTGGGCTCGGACGTCGTTGCGCGCATTAATCCGTGGTTTAGCGAACCAATTTAAATATCAGCGGCGCGCTCGACGCAATTTTATATCATTTCCGATATCATGCGCTTGTGTGGGTGGGTTTAACAGTGCGCCCGCCCCGCCACCTCCCACCACCCCAGGCATGACAGAGAACTCGGCTCGACTCGAGTCGAGACTCTCTCTACCTCGAGGGACCGTTACACATCTGCACGAGATTACCCGTGCTTTTCGATGCGTGTCTCTTCCTTCAACTCGTCCTCCCGCTTCTTCTTCTTCTTCTTCTTCCTCCGTTTCTCGTCCTTTTTTCTCTTACTGCCCCGAGCCTCACTTTTCCTTCTTGAAGCAAAGGATCGTCGCCGTCACGGCGCGCGTCTCCACGCATCAACCCTAGTCGTCGACGTCCGTCGTCGTCCGTCGCGTCGTCGCCGGAACGAACTTACTTGCGGTATCTTGCGAAAACGCACGCACGCATGCGCTTCGCGTGCGTTAGTGCTCGCTCGCGCACGTGCATGTGTGCGACACTCTCTTGCACTGCCAGGCGAGCGATTCTTCCGCTCGTTCTGCTGGCTTTCGGTGGTACGACGCGACGCACGCACACCGATGCTTAGCGTCGCCAACAAATCCACTGAAAGCGAAAGAGAGGGGGAGAGAGAGAGAGAGAGAGAGAGAGAGAGAGAGAGAGAGAGAGAGAGAGAGTAGCGCAAGCACATATAGGCAGTAAAAGTGCGAGAGCAGCTCTGTATTCGGGGGCGCGCGCGAATCAGTGCGTGCTCGAGTGCGTTTGCACGAACGCGGGACACGCAGTGCCGTAAAACCGGCGCTCGACCGATACCTTCCGGCACCGGAGCCGACCACCACTTCCGCCGATGCGAATTCGATGCTCTCCTCTCCTCTGGAAGCCGCAGCAACAAGTGATCGACGGTCCTTACGCCCTCACGGCCTCTCTTCGCCACCGTTGTTGTCCTCTTTCCTTTACCGCAACTATTCCATTCCAAGCCATCCTACTTTGAAGGATAAGTCCTCCTGAAATCCTGTACGCTCGGTTAAGCCAGTTCTTCTTCACCCTGTCCGTTAGTGCCAGAAGGGAAAGTCAGAATTCAACTTGGCATAGCCTTGCCAGGGAGAGTGACGAGTTAATCGATGATAGGTAGAAACGTAGAATGTAACATCGTAATACGTAGTAGAGATCGTATAAAGTCGAGGTTATCAATGGTGTACACTCTACAACGGACGGACACTTCGAGCGGATGAATAACTTATGCTCTCGACGATGTTAATAATCGCTGCTACAAAAACAGTATTGTTATGACTGAGCGGCAAGTGGGTGACGTCAGTTATCACGGCCTCTTTCTTCGCTATTTATTGCTACTTAACACCGGGCTAACTACTGTTTTGCGACGCTTGCTAACCAGACTTTTGCTCACTCGGCATTCTTCCTCTTTCGGATGTCATCGATACCTGATCACTTCCGATCTCCTTCGAACGACCCATCCGTGATCCATCTCTTCTATCAGTTTTATTCCAATCTCTCTCACCGGACATTAGTATTTGCATTCGTATCAAGTAATTGCCAATATCCTGGTACAATTATTGATGAATCCAATCGACAGGAAGTGTCGGAAGTTGGTAGACTACCCTGTTTCGCATTGCAATACGCTCAGGGTGCTCGGATCTCTCGACACGAGAGTGGCGGCATGCGCTCGGACGAGCGCCGCGTGCATTCGTGCGCGCACACCTACACGAGACACTCATCGGGCCACACATAGACATACTCTGTGTGGTGGTATGTGTGTGTGAGTGTGCGTGGGACCTTGAATCAAGCAGCCTTTGTCGCGAGTCTCGGGCGGGCGCGGGTGCGCGCGCTCGCCACCACGAGGTCGGCGAAAGTGTACCCGAGCTTTTTTGCTCGGCGAACTGCTGCCGCTGCTCGCTCGCTCGCTCGCTCGCTTGCTTCCTCGCTCACTCACTCATTCGCCAGAGAAAGACGCGGCGCACACTCTTTCCTTTTTCGCCTCTCTCCGCTTCCTCGGCCCGCTCTCGAGAGCTAGAGCCTGGCACCGTGCGTACTTATGGGCGAAACTCTACTTGCGCGCGAGCGCAAGGGAGCCGCCGGTTCCACGGCTTTTCGCCGAGAGGCCAGCCGAAGCTGCTCGAGACTGGCAATGAAAGAGAAAGAGAGAGTGAGAGTGAGAGTGAGAGAACGTGTATGGCGAGAACCGCCATTTTTGCCAGGGCGCAATGCCGGAATTAGCGCGGCCCGGTGTGCCGTCAACGAAAAAGAGACCTTATCGGGGATTTACGCCTGCGGAAACGAAGATAAGCGGAACGGAACCGGAATAATAATGGTGCCGCGAAACCACCCGGACGGACAATGCGCTTGGCGCGGCAGCAGCTAACCCGCTCGCTTGCTCGCTCTCTCCTCGTCGCGATTCTTCTTCACGCACAGCCTGGAAGGCCGCTTTCGACGAGATTGATCGTGTCCGCGGGACTAGCTGCTGATGCAGATGCAGATTCGCCCGCTCTATTGTCGGCCAGTTGATCTTCCCGTCTGCTTATGCGGAATACGCATTTCTGTCCAGTCTCTATCGTAAGAGGGACGAGATGCACCGTTACTGGATGCGCGCACGTGAATGCCCTCGGTTCTTTCATTCGTTTAGATGCGTGTCTCTCCACTACCGCTTCAAGTTTTATATCCCGCAACGCCGTCGGACTCGACTCCGCTAGCAAAAGGAACAGCATCCTCGAACTTTAATTTTAGATTGTCGACGACTACTTTCGCCAGTCCGTAACTCATCTTTCGGATGAGAATCTTTCACAGACGTTTATTCGTGTAAGGAAGAATTCGAGATTGAGTGTAGCTACGTCTATGGGAGGGTTGTAGTGGCAGAAGTTGGTTGCGGCACGGTCTACGGGTGTCTAGTTGGCAGCGCGAGCGAGCCTGAGCGAGTAGAACAAAGGAGTTCTAGTCAGACCTGCCTGGCCCGGCGTAGTAGCGCGATAGTAATTAATTCAGACGCCGCTTCGCTCTGTCATCCTTTGCCCGGCAAAATCCAAGCAGACAGATTCCGTAAAAGAGACAGGCCTTGCACATTCGGACGTCTACTGTTCCTAGTGCATCTCAACCGAAATTCCGAGATATCCCTCAGCCGAATATTTCACTCTCGCAGCGTCTCAGCTGGTAACGGTTTTTTCGATTCGCCGCGCTCACCGGCCACAGCGTCTAATATTAATTCCAAGCGTGCGGAATCTCCGATCTCTAAGGCAGCTGGTTTATATGCGCTTCCCAGAATTCGCGTCGGCCGTTGCCGTTGCCGCCGCCACCGCCACCGCCGCCGCAGTCGCCGACGCCGACGACGACGAAAGAATCCGCCGGGATATATCGTTCGGTCGCACCGGGTATATACGGCGCGTCGGAGCGTACACTATGGGCTGCTTGGTGTTCGCAGCAGCGCGAGGAGCGGGTATTGAATTTTTGTGCGTACAGACTACGCTCGCCTCGACGAGAGTGCAACGAGAGGCGCCAGCTGTTCCGACGCGATGACGCTCTGCAACGCGAGCTCTTCTCCTCTCCGACGCGTCTTTTCCAAATCACCTCACTCGTCCGTCAACGCGCGCGCGCGCGCGCGCCCACCGTGATTTCCCATTTTTTTTTTTTTTTTTTCATGAGTCACTCACGGTTCCTCTCCAGTAAATTATGAAAGTCCTGCATCCGTTTCTAACCAGCACTTATGGATCAGGATGTTGTTAGATACAAGGATAAGTGTTAAGGAAATGATTAGAAATGTTTCGTGCCTTGGTGTTTTCGATATGTGGACAGAGTGTGTACCAGCCGGTCATACGTTCTTTTTCAACAGAAGGTTGTACTGCATATCGCTATGAGCAATCTCGTGAAACCAGCGCGCTCTTCGTACAAAGTGGACTATCTGCGAATCGGTGTATCCAGTTCGGTGGCATCTTTTTGTATCGACCAACATACACACGCGCACACACACGCATATATTCTCTCTCGAGTGTTGTGTGTCGTGCTTTCACGAAGTAGCGCGCCGATCGTGTCTAATTACTATCTCGGGCATTCATCTGATTTATTTGATGGGCGAGCTAAGAAACTGTGGCGGGCGTATTTCAGAGGTGGGCAGGTATTGCTCGCCGTGCAGAACCAATGGGAAGGGACAGGCGGGAAAGTTCGGTAACTGAAAATTTCACGTCAGGATGAAAAGTAGCCGTCGATACGAAACTGATCGACTCCAGTCGTATTTCTGTCAAGCGAGCCAGGATTTATATCGACGGGCTGGGCGGCCACGGCCGATCGAACTCCACCGCGCGTTACAGATTACACCAAGTTCTTCGAATTTCTTTTTGCATTCGCTCCCGCCGATACGCAACCCAATGGCGCTCTCTCGTGCGCGCGCGCGCGCCCGCGCATGCACATAAACACAGACATAGAGACACACACAGACTGCTCCTTTTTCTCGAGGAGAGAACAACGCTGCGCGCTATCCAACGCAGTTTACGTGGCCAGCGCCATCGCTATCAGGACTCCCGCGACCTTTAAAGATTAAAGTTCGCGGTATTCAGTCTGGACTAGATTTATGGACGCTAGGAAAGTTCAATCGCCTATGACCCGGCGCATGCAGATCTCCCAAGGTGCATTTCGACACCGGCAGAGAGGAGCATCGGAGCTTTCGCAACGAGCAAGAGAGTTGCTCTGCTCTCCACCTTGGTCGTCGTTTCGTTCATCCAACGCAAAAGATCTTTTCGCTCTAACGAGGACTTCCAGCTGAATTTATGCCCCTTCGAACGATCGCCGATAATTTATATGGCATTATGCGAGAGCGCTGCGTGTGTCGTCGATCATTATTTCAATGTGCCAGTTGGCGCGCGTCAATAGGCGTGGCAGGGTTGGAATAAACGTCGTCACTGCTTTCCCAAGATAGTGTGTACAGTAAACCGGCAGCCTCCGTGCTTCTTTCTCCCCGTCTCTTTCGGTAAACATCCCGGCATCTTTCTACACGGGGAATCCTCGCTGCTCGGAGAGCATCCACTCTCTGATTGTTCTGTCCGCTCGAACGACCACTGCTCGGCATTCTCCGACGCTCTAGTATTCCCAGTCAATTACAGTCTCCGACAGCACAAGTTACCGACGTCGACAACGCGCGGCTCGTCCGCATTTTCAGCGCCAATGAAACGAAATGTATACCTCCTACCGCAAGTGCGTCGATTCGTCTTGCAATGCGGAAAGAACGCGTCTTAAACTTTCCCGGAAGAAGACAGAAAGATTCTGTCATAGACATATTTATTTATATAAAAATATTCTAGAAAACATTTCTTCTATCATTAAAAAATAATCATTCATATAGTCAAGAATATTGCAAAGTACTCACAAAAAATGGGGTGCGTCAACAGTGAGTGTGCAAGAAGCACGGCGGGATGGCGTGCGAATTGACGATGGACACGCACGCGTAAGGGTGGTCGGCGTATAATTGGCTTATCATCGCACCGTTAATTTTCGCCGTTTAATTGATCAGGCTGTTCTGTTGGTTGATGCATCGGCTGTGTACGTACACGGTAGGCGGCGCGTGCTGAGCTCGACGCGAGCGAAAGTGCACGGCGAACGACAGTGCAAGTTTCCCAACGATAGCGAAAGCTCGAGAGTGCGTGGCGTGTGCCGCGCACTGAGAGCACAGCTGTAAAGCTATTAGATAGAAGGAGAGAGAAAGAGAGAGGATGAGAGAACGGGCGACAGTTTTGCCACGGTCGCCAGGTAATAGAGTAGGAAAATCGCACGTGAGACAGCGTCCAAAGAGAAAGAGAGAAAGAGAGAATCCCGGTGCATTCTATGTATCACGATGGTACGTGTATTCTCGCTCTCTCTCTCTCTTTCTGCGCGGCGTGTATATATCCACCAGTCGTGCGAAAGCATTCCTTCTCTCTTTCTCTTGGCTCTCTCATATATGCCTATGTACCAGGCCGTGCAGTCGACTGGTAGCCACGTGTGCGTGAATCTGCATGTTACATAGGCCGACTTCAACTCGGCCACATAGTATGTACACAGTGTGTGTGCGTGTGTGTGTGAGGAACCGACGTACGTGAAAGAGCGGGACGAGAAAGAACGTCGAAGAGTGAACGGAAGAGAAGCGAAGAGTGAGAAACGCGTGTGTGCGCGCGCGATGGAAAGAGAAGAGGAGAAAGAGCGAGAGTACTAAACACCGGTCGATATCACGAGCGAGGACCAAGAGAGAGAAAGAGAGAAGGAGAGAGAGAGAGAGAGAGAGGGAGAGGGAGGTGGCTGAGCCGGCTTCGGTTTTCGACGATGGCTTTGAGCCGCTTGCGAATGCTTCGCTCTCTGCTTCGCCAGTCGCATCCTAGACACGCCGAATTGAATCAGATGACTAACAACGAATTCATTGAGCGGATTGCGCCGAGACACACTGCCACCGAGGATCCGCTCGAAATAGTAGCAATGCTTCGTACGAGTGTGCGATTCGTAGCGATGCTTAAATTGAGACACTCGTTACCAACCATTACTATCGCCGTGAACATTGCTTAAGCACTGGCGCACTTAGCGTCCTGGCATCGCGGAAGAATAAGTTCAGGAGTGTAACATTGCTGGTGTTCGCTCGCAGTAGAATATGTCTGAGCCCTGTACGGCAGAGGCCTATTACTTTCGCCGTTAGAATTCATTGAGTTATCGTAGCAAGTAACTACGATGTTACAATAAGACAATTCATATCGTCACGTGCGGTGAAGGAAGACCTCGAGCGTGCGGTTGAGTATTGCGGCGAAATGTTTATTACTTTATTGGAAGGTTGGTGCGTTGCGCGACAAGCTCGTAGCCATCGTCGGAGGCTCTAAGCAACGTGGTGAATGAACTGGCGAGGGACTAGGGCACAACATTCGCGGGTAGTATCAAAGCGAGCGAGTAGGTGTGCAGACACGCCGAACGTAATAGTAACCTTGGCTTAGCAGCGGCGTGGCGGCTCGACGGCCAGCAGAGAGCCAGCCAGCCAGCCAGGCCAGCGCGCGATGGTCACGTTATGGCAGCGTCTATGACACGTTCCCACGTAGTCGCGTGTCACGTTCTCGCTTACGATCGGCTCACGTGACCCACGGAGAAAGGGGAAGGCTCAATGGGAGACGAACGGCTCTCTGCGGCCGGTTCACTCGCGGCCACGGCCGTTTTTTGCCACGAAATTTTCCCGACTACGCAGCCTGATGCGCGCGCGCGCGCGCTCGCGCTCGCGCTCGTTCGCTCGTTCGCCCGCATGGCCTTGCTCGCTACGCCGCCGGGTCCCGATGCTGCGTCGTCTCGCACCGAGTTCACTCTACAGCCTCACACGTGTACGACTGCACCAAGCGAGAGCGAACGCAGAGGAATGTTAATGTGTTGTGTATGCTTGATTATTTGCCAAGTATATAGCCAATTGTGCGTGGACTCGAGCTACTGCCCAATCTCGCTTGGTAGAGTGGTATCACTTGGATTGGCAATGCGCATCGAATCACCCTTGTAGGATCGTAATACTCGTCCGTTTAATATTATCGTTTAATTAATTAATAAAGGTAGAGCGCATGTGTTTTTCATGTTTATGTATGAATGATCAGGAGAGAATGTTTTATCCTAGTAGATATTGAAATCTTTACAGTTTGTAATAATAGTATGCTCTTTCTGTTGCAGATCGTACAAATCAACCGCCTTCTAACAAGCCACATTAACCTCAAGTGATTTATATTTTCTTACGAAGCGCGAAAAAAGTAATTAGTGTGTTTATATCGACGTAAGAAAACAAAAAGATATTCCCAAGAGCTTAAGTTCAGGAGATGACAAAGGATTAAGAGCTATAGTAAGTCTAATTAGTGTACAAAGTATATCTGAAGTAACAAAAGTCCGCCAGTGCCAAATCGGGAGAGAAAGAGAAACGAGAGAAACGAGAGATCGACGAAAGGGAGAGCGCGATTTACGATTGTTGTACATTGAGGAACAAAAGGGGATAGGATACGCCGTACGAACAAAAGGGGGAAAAAAAAAAACCGTAAACCAAAGAATCTACCATTTCTTTTCTACTAATCACTCAGCAAGTAACGATACTCATTAACCAGCGGGGAACGACGTCGAAGCAACGTCCCGAACCCACTGCGATTGCCAGAGCAAAACCGTTCGACAAAGTTTTGTGAACTAAGAGGAGAGTCGTCGCGTACTAAGGAATAAGTAAGCACAGTTTTTTCTAAACGGACGCACCTACAAAAGGACAAGGTACCTAGTGGAGGAGTCCCATCCAAAGTGAGAGGAACGCAGAGCGCCCTATCCGGAGAAAGGGACTCGCTTAATTACTCCCGGAGAAACCGATCTACTTCAGTTCGTAGCCTAAACCTGTTGAGTACAAACGACAGAAAAAAAAAAAATACTAGAGATATAGAGTGGAAGAGAGTACAAGCTAGCGAGAGAGTGGCAGAGGAAAGGAACGCGGAAAAAGAGAGCTAGGAAAATCCAAGAGTGGACGCGAATAGAAATAGAGCGTGGCGAAGAGTGCGAGAGAGAGAGAGAGAGAGAGCGCCAGGTGACAAAACAGAAGACCGAGCGGCGTCGAGCGAAGAAGACACGGAGCAAAACAGAAAGCGGGAGAGCGAGGGAGACGTGTTCCTACATCGAGGATCGTTGAAGGGGCCAACGGGAACGGGTCGGATCCAAAATCGAGAAGTGTAGAAGCGTGGAGGGTCGACTGGGTCTGCTGCTGTTGGCGCATATGTCAGTGTGCCAGGGAATCGAGCGCGGAGCACGCGTCGGCGAAAGCAGGTAATCCCAGTAACGAGGATCCAGTCACGAGCCTCGAAGGGAGAGAGAAAAAGGAAGAGTGGTCCAAGAGCAGCAGCAGCAGCAGAAGCAGCAGCAGCAGCAGCAGCAGCAGCCAGGAGGACGGGAGCAGGAAGTGGAGTAGTAGTCGGTTGGTCGTAGTGGTAAGCGTAGGTACGGCTGGTCAAGAGAGAATCGAGAGCAAAAGCAAGCGAGCCTCCTGCTAGCAGGGGGTCCAGGTCGAGATGATGTGGCGAGGAAGATGAGCGCCGAGATCAAGAAGGAGGTCGTCGCCACCGAGAGGGTAACAGGTAGCCCTCCGGCGGCGGTCGCGACCTCGCCGAGCTCGGCTGGTCCAGGTGATCCGGCGCGTCACCTGCCGCCGTTCAGCAGCTTCGCCGGCGACAACGCGATGGACAGCTCGACGACGCTAACCACTCTCCACCCTCAGGATGTCGGACTGGGTCTGACTACCTCCTGGGACTACTACGAAGGATTGACCGGCCGGTTGATCGACTCTCGTGGCGAGGTTGTACTCGCCAGCCAATACAGGCCTTGGGAGTCGAAGAACGCGGCTGGCGGTATCCCGGTCGCCGGCGGCGAGGGCCTCCCGAGCTTCGCCAGCCAGTTCACGGCCCCCAGCGAGGCAGAGCCTCAGTTGACCGCCCTCACGCCCCTCTCGCCGGCCTCGATATCCCACTCACCACCTGTAACCTCAGCGGTCGGCCTCCCGAGCTTCCATACCCTCGGCACGCCACTACCGGCACCCCATCCGCATCGAGCTCCCGTCGGATACCCATTGGTACCGGCACCGGTACAAGCCAGAGAGGTACCCGCGCTACAACAACAATTACTCGATGAAAGGCATATACAACTGCTAGGATCGAGCCCGGTCCAGGCATTCCCGCCGCCGCCGCCCGGCCATCCTCATCACACCGTACTCACCGTCGTCAAGTCCGAGTATCCGCAGTTGCATCATGCCAACTTTCAGAACCCGATGTCCACCGTCCTGGACTCCACGCCAACCACCAGGCCGATCGGAATCGACGGCCGAAAGAAGGAGCGCAGAAAAATCCGGGCTGGCTCCATGGAGTCCGAGGACTCCGCTGGGGCAGGCAACGTCGAGAGTTCCGGTCAAGTAGCCGCTGTATCCTCCACTGCGAATAGAGGACCTCATCATCTTGGTGGCGGTATGGCCGACAACGATGGAGGTCTCAGCGATAAACCAGCCAAGAAGAAACGCAAAAGGTGCGGCGAGTGCATCGGTTGCCAACGTAAGGACAATTGCGGTGACTGCGCCCCATGCCGAAATGACAAAAGCCACCAGATCTGTAAGATGCGACGCTGCGAGAAACTCACCGAGAAAAAGGTAAGTCACTATCCCTTTTCATTCGTTCCCCGCGTTTATCAATCGCTTCTCATTATCTAATCAATCTTTATATCCACTTCTCTCACTTTAATTATCTTTAAATTAATACCACCACTATCACGGTAAATTGGATAGTCTCTTGATCAAACGATTCGTTTAATGGGATCACCGGAACACCAAATGTGTGTTTCACCCTGAAAATTCGAGGAGAGCAAAGGCGGCAACGCGTGGAAAATAACAGTGAAAGTTAATCAGGCGTCCACGTTGCGTTTGCGTAATAATGGATGGCCGACCGCTTGCTCCAAATTCGTGAATTCCAGGTGCCGGTGAACGCGCAGTTGCGGGGTTGGGTGGTATACGGGTGGGTTGTTGTAGGGTAGTGCGAGCGCTGTATTGGGATGTATATATATACATATAACCTGAACTTGGCCCCGATGCCTGGATGTGCCGAGAATCCCAGAGGGAAATACAGAAATACAGATAACCGAGGTGGTTTATTTATTATTGTAGCTACATCGAATAGAGGGTTGACTGACTGTCTGCTCGGTTCCTCGTACATCGTTCTACCAACATATACCAACCATTCTCACTAGTTTATCCAAACTAGTTTAAACTTCTTTACACAACTCTTTCTACTACATAATAAAATCAATCTTTACAATCCTTCGAATGAAATCGTGTATTAAAATATTTTTCCAAAGATCAAACATAATATCATAATATTAATACACTGTTATACACAAGCGTGAGAGAACCGAAAAGCAGAGGTCAATGCACTGAACGTGAATACGTTGAATGGCGAAGCAAAGTGTAGTTGGTTCGGGGTGGGTGTAGAGAGGAGTTGCGATCAGTGAGCAGAGCTCGGCTTATCGTAGTGCAAGTTCAAGGCTCGCCGCGGGTCATAATAATCGCGTATCGAACTCTGCCTCGCTCGGAAACAAACGTGTTGTTTGCCGGCGATACATGGCCCCCGGCGCCCTCCGCCCCAACTCTCGCCGAGATAAGTACGTGCCTAACAATTAAGCGAGCTGTCTCAACGCGCATAACAATACCCTCCTCCTCCCATCCCCTTTCTCGCTTTCTCTCTCTCTCTCTCTCTCTCTCTCTCTCTCTCTCTCTCATTTCCCCCACGTGAAAGCACATACAGCATAGATCTTTGAATGCGCGCTCCCTTATCGCTCGATTTTGTTCGTCGTCCGGGCAGATTAGAGCTATGAAAGAAGCAGTGATAACGAAAGAATGCAACAAACATAGGGGATGATCGATAAAAGGGGGAAATTGCGTGAAGCATGCTTTCATAAAGTTGAGATCATCCGTTGGTTAAATCGGTGGAATTTTTTTACTATAGCTTCTTTCTATTTTTAATCGATCAAGACTTTTTCCCGATGACTCGAACCACAGATGATATTCTCGGTTTATCGACGCGCACTCCTTCGTTGACTGGTCGACCTTAAGTGAGTCACTGATGGCTATTATCGTGACTTTCACGGACGATCGTGCGTAGGTAGAGCGCATCTCGTGATGGGGCGCGATTAAACGAGAAAATGGTTGCTCGCAATGATAGGCCGTCGCCGGTCGACTAGCAAATTATAATGCGCGATTTCGCGTGCCGAAAGAGGTTTCTCCCGCCGTTTTCGTGCACTCGTTCCCTTTCGACCTCTCCGACACGATCGATCCATACTCCATGGATTTCTCAACGCCCCCTCCATTTTCTTCTTTCACTGGCACTATCGGCGCGTACAATGCTTCTTCACACTTGATTCTAAGAATGCTGATATTACCCAAGAGAGAAAGAGAGAGAGAGAGAGAGAGCGAGCGAGCGAACAAGAGATTGGTTCTTATCAACATGCAATAAATGGCTAAGGAATCATTGCCGGGCATTCCGCCGTTTGCCAATTCGTAAAGCCATCATCCGGTGAAAACAGATGAGTAAAGTGCGAGGGAAAGTCGCGTGTATCAAATGGAAAGGGATGGTGCGAATATGGGGTGTGTGTCGTCGTTAATCGAGGGGCGAGAGAATTTGTTGAGATTCACGGCGCTTTTTGTACAGAGCCGAGCCCCGGCTAAGCAGCATCCCGGTCCAAACGATTTCGGCGTGGCGCGGCACGGCGCGGCAGCAGTCGACGATACTGCGGCGAAAGGGGTGCGACAAAAGGAAGGCGGAAAAGGGAGAAAAAGGAAGAGAGGCGCGCGTGGATGATAGATGGGTGGAGAAAGAGAGATTGAAAGAAAGAAAGAAAGAAAGAGCACGAGTCGAAGACCGAGCGTATATAGGGCCGCCGTCACAACAACCCACACCCTTCGAGATCTTAACACCCTCTTTATCCCGAGGGAAAGCTCTCGCCCCCGCTGTCTTTCCAGTCGCGAGAGAGGAGGACTTCTACCCTCGGAGTTCATCGTACACCTGCCGCAGAGAGTCCGTCGCTCTGGCGCACCAGCGATGCCCTAATTTTTATCGCCACTCTCTCACTGTTTTGACCTGATTCCTGCTGTGCCGTAGGGAAAGCTTCCACCCCATACCAGTAACACAGCCACCCCCTTGCTATCATCTTCGCCTGCTTTCTTTATGCATCTCTTATACATATACTTAGCCCACTCTTACACAGACTATTCAAATTAAACGTTCTTTAATATTAATACAATTTTCTTTTTAATGACAAGTGTTACTCGGTGAGAATTTGTCTTGTGCAAGAAGTCGTTGGCTCTGTTTTCACTGTATGGTGTTTACAGTGGTCCCGTTATTTTCGGCTGCGCCCTGCTATCCAATGACACTGTTCAGCCCTTTAAAAGAGCTCGCACTCCTCGGGTTTCTCCTGGCAATCGGATCGATACGGGACGCGCCCTGGTCAGCCTGTTTTTTTGCATAAGCAGTTTAACCGGTGCAATTGACAATCGGTCTGTTCATACTCTAGCGTGAAGCAGTGAGCTCATCGTGATGATCGTCGGATCTAGGAATCGCGGTAGAAAATGGGCGGAGCGGTGCAGTCGGAGCGGGGAGAGGACGGTGGGGTCGGCTACTTGTAAAGTGACTGGGTGACGAAGGCCCCACTGAACATACCAGTCACTCTGCTCCGCCTATGTTATACGCTAATTTATACACGAAATCAGACCGGTCATTAGAGTTTTTTCGTCGGCTCGCAACATCAATCATCTCGTGCACTTTCGCCGGCATAATTCCTACCCCGACACTGCAACAAACCTTGGGAACTTTATGCTTTCCTGCAGCTGTTGACCAATTTTTCCTTCACGCATTACTTTCGCACACGCGTGTTCACTTTCCAATGAACGTATTTGAGTATAAAATTATCATTTAATATTTGATAGTAGATAGAATTGGAAAGTTTTGAAATATTAATGATTGAATTGAGTGAAAGACTATTGGTATTTCCTGGCGCTTCGTATTTTCCGCTGACAGACAGGACGGCAGAGTTGATTGGCCTGGCGTGAGATAACCCTGAGTAACCGGCAATTCTATCCGGTTATCGGTCGGTTATCGCTTTGGCGAATAATGCAAGGATCGCTCTGAGAATTCTCCGGGCGCCGCGCTCTGCCGCGGCGAATCGGAGAGCAGTGTAGAAAGAAAAGGAAGAAGAGAACTGACAGAGAGAAAGTAAGAATGAAAGGAATTGCGAGAGGCGCAACACATATCGTCTCGTCAACGTCGTCGGAGCTCTACGTAACCGAACACTCGTCCGTCGCCGCCCGGATCCTCTTTCTCGCGTCTTCGACTTTTGACGGGCTTCGTGCAGTTTCGATTTATCGAGAAACCGGAACCGAAAAGCCCGCCCAATGCCGATTATACTCCTTTCGCTGGAACATTGGGGCGCAGCCCTTTCGTCCAATCGATCGGGCGCACGCTTCGCGAGTAGCCAGTACGTACTAGTACGTGCTAGAGACTTCGCAGGCCGATTGGTGTGCCCTTTCCCTTCTTGTTTGGTCGTTTCCAACCCCGAACGGGCCCTGCACCTTATCGCTTGGCTTTGCTGATTAGTGCGACCTTTTGCCCAGGAACCTCTGAATTAAGACCAAGGGCCACGATAAATCAGCCGGAAAACGAGCGTTACGTCAAAAAGCACGCGAGCCTTTTTTAGGCCATGATTCGATAACAACTTCCACAATGTCGCCCACTCGTAAAATGTCTCCGATTGCCTCTATCGACGATCATAATTCCTATTTTTGGGCAACGCATTCGTGAATATGCTAAGTTATAAACGTTTAAATTTCGTAAGAAAATCGCATTCGAACGCTGGAAGATAGAGTGACCTATTAAAACGCGTTTCAATTTCGTAGTGGGAAGCTCGTACTTGGCAATCGTCCTTTTCTCTCTCGAGGGTTCGAAGCAGTGTGCTCGCTATTTCGGCGTAATAATGGAAATTGAAAGTCTGCCGGGGCACGTGGTAAGATCGATCGAGGCTGAACGCGGAACTCCAAAGATTCGTTCCACTTCCTCCTCGAGCTGTGTCGCTGGGACGTTTTACAGCTCCTTTCCTTCCTCCTACGCCTTGGCAGGGTGGAGAAACCCTCTTCCCAGGCTTTCCGCTTCTACAGGTCTATCTAAAACTTCAATTTTCCTTCTCACACTCATAAAAACAAAACAATGGAAAATATAAGTGGAAAATTGTGGGAAAAATATAAGTGGAAAAAATGAATTTTGAGCTAGGGCTTTGGAACTTATATCATTTCTTTTTTAGTGTAAGAAAACATTCTCCACCAAATTTCAGACCCGGAAATTGTCGGGAAGTATAGAAAACATGGGAAAAACCGTCAGAATTAGGTGAAATTAATTATTCAGGAGACCTTCTTCTCGTGTTTTTGATACTATTCGGGCATTTCTGCCACTGGTTTCATGTTTTCTATCTGTTTTGATACTCGAAGAATTGATTTATCAAGTGTTCGTCAAAGTCCCAGAAGCTTGGAAAAATCTAAAATTTTTGAAACACCCTTCCCGACCGTTTCAGGGTCTGGTATTTCGTGCAGAGGTTCAGTATTTAGCTAGGAAACAGTGATATAAATTCCAGAACCCCAGGTCAAAGTTCATTTTTTGGGCCAAAAATTCGTCAAGGGGTATACCCAGAAAAATTTGCGAAAAAATGAATTTTGAGCTAGGGCTCTGGAATTTATATCACTTCTTCCTTGATGCAAGAAACTATTCTCCACCAAATTTCAGCCCCGGAAAAAGTCGGGAAGTTTGAAAAACATGGGAAAAACCATCAGAATTAGACGAAAATGAATTATTCAGGGTCCGTTTTCCATGTGTTTTCGGTACAATTCGGGCATTTCTGCCACTGGTTTTATATTTTCTATCCGTTTTGATGCTCAAACAATGGAAATATCAAGCATTCGCCAAAGTCCCCGAACCTTCGAAAAATCGAAAATTTGTGAAGGGGTACATATGGAAAAATTTACGAAAAAATGAATTTTGAGCCAGGGCTCTGGAATTTATACCACTTCTTCCTTGATGCAAGAAAACATTCTCCACCAAATTTGAGCCCCGGAAAATGTCGGGAAGTATGGAAAACATGAAAAATCCCGCTTAAATTAGGACAACTCGATTATTCAAAAGGCTGTTTCCAAGTGTTTTCGGTACAATTCCGTCATTTCTGCTACTGTTTCATATTTTCTATCCATTTTGATATTAAACCAATAAATTTAACAAGCATTCGCCAAAGTTCGTGAACCTTTGAAAAATCTAAAATTTTTAAGGGGTAGATTTAGTATTAAAAGTTCTCTTAGAACAATGTATCTCTCGTTGAGACTCTTTCTACCTCGATTTCGTAGCGGGTTTACCCAAGACTTATATCAGGCGCCGCAATTAACGCGATGTAATTGCTTCGGGCTGGCCGAAATTCGCATAAATTACCAGCTAGCAGCCGGGCGAGCAATCCCAATTCCAGGCTGCCGGGGAAAGGTCTCGCCCAGAGGGAAAGTGGAAAACTTGATTTCCTCTCGCTCCTCGGTGTCGGGAGGCTGTGCTGCGAAGTAGGCAAGGAGGAAGACGTCGCGACGCCGAGATCGCGCGCGGGTAACGATCGACCCGGGCAGAGCAAGAGCTCTCGTCGAGCTTCTAGAATAGGGCGAGCAAGGGCAGCGAGAGCGAGAGCAACGAAAGCAACGCGATTTCCACCGGAGCCTTCATCATCCGAGTGTGAAATCCACTTTTCGTAATCGTTAGCAACCCGGCTGCGGTTTGCCAGCCCGGCGGCGAACCGTCCGATCGAAATGCCAAATTGAGCGGATTTTGCCGAAACTCTCGCACGAGATACTTCAGGCTTTTCTAACTAGTCAAACTGATATTCCTCTTCACTTTATTATCCAAAAATTTCCATTATAGTTAGACAAATATTCGGATGATTTAAAATACTAGTTCGCCCGGTGTATCGAAAGGTCGAGTAGAAAATGATTTATTCAGTGTCGGGCTTATTGTATGCTTTGGCCAGAGGCCGGCCTTGAATTCGGCCGACGAATTCTTCAGATTAGTACACGAAGATTACAGGAAAGGTCCCATTTAAATGTGAGCAGATGTACCTGGAGCCGACAGATGCTGCCAGAGGCCAATTCGTCAGTGGAGAGCGAGAAAGAGAGAGAGAGAGTAGGATAGAGGGAGAGAGGAAGCTTAGGGCTAGCTATGTCAGGCGCAAATTCGTTCTGGTGTCGCGCACGTCCTGTGTGCCCTCACGAACGTGTGCTCGTGTCGGATTCATCCAATGAAAAACACTCGGTCTTATGATCGTAGAGCGATCGGGGCGTGCGTGCGTATATATTTCAGGATTAGTTCGATTGAAAGCCTCAACGCGTCGAAGAACGCCCGTTGAACGCTAACCAGTTCCGCAAATAAGAGCCTTTCGCGGCAAGTACATAGGCGCGTACGATAAGCCGCGCGACAGATGGCACGTTGAAGTATGCATGGGAAGGAAAGTCGCGGCACACATAGATTTCATGGCAAGATTTTCGAAATGAGAGCTCGCTTCATTTCATTCCCATGAAATTCGAAACGCCGCCATCTGCCAGGCTCGACGCGCGCGCTCTTAATCAGATTCTTATGCCGGTTTCATTCAGAGAGGATGTTACTCGTCGAACGTCAAGCGGTATTTCTACACCTGCTACTAACAACGTTTCAAAGTCTCTCAAACATTTTTGTCTCCAAAAAAAAACAAAAAACAAAGTATCTATCGTAGGAAAATATTCTAGTTTGATTCAGGACAACAGAAATGAGAGAGAAAGTGTATATATTCCCTACTGCAATCTGTGAGGACGCATTCGTTGGTGTTCCCAATTCCGGGCGGGGAGAAACAGTAGCCCATTTCGGTGCCAACTCCCAAAGGAGGAAGGGCCTTGACTCACCTTGAACTCCTCCGTCGGCACGGCACACAGAGAAAAGTACCTCCGGCGAAAATTCCAGCCTCTCGCTGAAAAGTGAGGAGCGAAAAAGATGGACTTTCCAGCATTGCGAGTGTGTGCTCTCTCTTCTCGTTTCCCTCTCTCAATGCCACTCTGTCTATGTGCGCGAGTGAATCTGTTGAAGAAGGGAGAAGTGTATTGGTTGCAAGTGAAAAAGAGAGGAGGAAGTTGCGAGTGAGTGAGAAAGGAGAAGCGAGGAGAGTGCGAGAGTAGAGTAGACTCCTTCGATGGAAGAGCGTGAACGAGAAGTTAAATCCGAGCGAGGAAAAGAGAGAAGGGTCGAAGCTACGCAGTTCCTGCCAGCGGCAGGAACGTTTCTCGAGTCGATATATCGATCCCCGCCCCCACTCGCTGCTTCCTGCCACGGGAACAGGACTCGGTTTCCACCACCCTCCCCTCCGACCACTGCCGCCTCTCCTTCTCCCTCTCCCGCAGGATGAGTCACAGCCTCCCCGTGTAACACAACGATACGCGGCGTGCTCGCTCGCTCGCTCGCTCGCGCGCGCTTCGCTGCTGCTGCTGCTGCTGCTGCTGCTGAGCCGGCTCTAACTCTCTTCTGCTCTCACCGACCATCATGCTGTAGAGCAACTGAGAGACTGCACCCTGTCTTCCTTTTCTTTTACCAGACACCCCTTAAAACCACCCCAAATTTCTTCTTCCTTCTCACTATTTTTCTCGTACTTTTATCATATTACTATATCGACTTGTTTACCCTCTAGAAGGACCTTTACGCTGCTCCTGTTTCAGGGCACGTGGGACAAATCTGTAGGTATTTAATCGACCCATCCTTTAGGGCGACTCGCCACCATCACGCGCTTCGAGTTTCTAAAGAGAAGTAAAAGCGTTTGAAGTTCTCTCTTTGGTTTTCTTGATTGGCCAAGTTTTTGGTCTTCCCTTTCTTTTGGACTCCGGATACTTACTAGAGTCTTCTGCCTGATTTCCGTCCTACTAGAGCAGAGAGACAGACTTCCACCTTCGGTAGCCGCTCTTTCGTCTGGCTGCCCTGCCTCTCTTTTGTCCTTCAACCCTCGGCAGCCACTGTGTCGTCGTCGTCGTCGTCGTTGCCGTCGCCGTCGTCGTCGTCGTCGTCTCCTCGCGATTTCTTTTCCCTTTGTTCTCTCTCGGTCTGCTGGTGCTCCTGCGCTCCACTTCCTTTTTTCCTTTCGCGATCTTACCGCGCCGACCACCTCTCCTTCAACTTCTCTACCCATCGCGGAGTAGTCCTCTCTTCCTCTTGTTTATCCGTGGAGAAGAAGCGTGAGAGGCGGGAGCGGGCAGTGAAGCCGCTCTATAATTTCGGGAGATTGCGAGCGCGCCGTGTCTCTGGTGTCACCGAGAAGAGAGCGGTCGAAATTCTTAGCTGGACGAATATTACAGTGGGACGCACGTGCGCTAGCTATGGAAGGATCAGAAGGATCCCTCGGCAGAGAGGGAGAAGCAGCCAGCTAGTCGCCGGTGCAATCAAGTGCGCCTTCAGATCGATAGCCGCGTCGTTGTGCCCCGTTTAATTACCGTCTCCCGTTCGTAGCCGAGAGTTTCTCTCTTCTTCTCAATTACTGGTGAAACTTAAGGTGGAATCCTTCATTGAAATTTCTTCATTCCTTTCTCTCTCTCTCTCTCTCTCTCTCACTCACAGACCAGGACCTTTATCCGTCCTTCGTAAGGATTATTAAATTCTTACTCATCCAAAGGATTTAACGGCTAGACTGGACCGCGAGCGGATGATAGATACAACAAAGATGACGTAGGAATAACTGAATAAGGTCTAACACTGAGATGATTTTTTCATGAGAAGTCTGTCTTCTTAGTAACTTCATACGCTTAATATTCCTGGAACAAACCAGCAAGCGGAAGCAGCTATTTTTCGCAAAACTCGAAAACCGTCCTCGACTCTACCTGCACGTGCACCCGCTCACGTGTACCTAATGACAAGGTGGAACCAGAGACACACACACACATATACATATCCTGCCTCCACTCCCCCCTCTCCTGCTGCAGGCGTGCAATTACCGCTGAAAAATGCAAAGTGCTCTCTCTCTCTCTCACTCTCTCTCTCTCTCTCTCTCTCTCTCTCTCTCTCCACGCGACTACTAGCCGCTCGTTGCCGCACTTTCGCTGCGTTTGTTAAATCTCGTTGCCACGCGGTAACTAAGTTGCAAGCATGATTCCCCAAACGAACCCTGTTTTACCATGGCTTCCTGTTTGCTGCCGTTCGTTGCCACAATGTTCCTAACTTACTCGATATACTCTTGTTCGATTCTGATGAAATTGTAATACAAGTCAATGTCACAGATATTGATAAATCCTTTGACCTGAAATCGTAGTTGATAGAGATTACAGGCTAAGTGCAGCGATGTTCGGGTAATCCAAGATCGATGTTAGTATTAGATTGGTGGGTGGGGGGGGGGAGTGAAAGAAAGAGAGAAAGAGTGATCGACTGGGATCGTTGGAACAGTATCCGCAAGAGAACGCTAAATATCATCGTGGTCTAAACTGCGGTGGCGGTTTATGGGGGGGATTACGAGCATTGCGCGAAGCCCCGTAAAGGATATAATCCGGCTAGATTCGCCATATCGATTTTGAGCTGCAGCACTAATGCGTCAGGCACGCGCGTCTCCCCGCGCCCGATTTCTCTCTCGCACGCTCTCTCTCTCTCTCTCTCTCTCTCTCTCTCTCTCTCTCTCCCCCCCCCCCCTTGCTCTCCTGTGCTCGCTCCTTCCGCACGTACGTACGTTCTCTCTATGTGTGACTGTGTCTGTGTATGTGTGTGTACATTCGTCCCTGGTATGTCTGTGTGCATGGTGCGTGCGTGCGCGCACACTTTACAAACGGCAGTCTGACTCATGCCTCTCCTCGCGTGTGTGTCCGTCGCCGACGCCGCCGTCGCCGCCGCCACCACCACCGCCGCCGCCACCGCCACCGCCACGCACATGCACGCACGCTCACTCGCATCGCACACGCACGAATCGTGCGACCTTGCGCACGCATTAAGCCCGTGCTCACACGCTCCCACGGTGCCACGCACGGCTCGACTCGTATGCTCTGCCACCATAAAGCCTGTCTGTCTTTCTCTCTCTCTCTCTCTCTGTGTACATTTCCCTGGAGTTTTTCAATCGATCGAATTTCGAACGGCTAGTGTGACCGGCAAGGATCGCTGATCCACGACCTTGCTGCTCCGATGAAAGCCTTCGGCTTGTCGTCTCAAAAAAAGTGATCGTTCTTCATCTTTTTCTTTTCCTTGCATATGAAATTTTGCAAAATATTGTTAAAGATATTAGCAATTCGATTTTTTGTATTTTAAATCGCTGTGATTAATTGGGAGAAATAGCAAATTCCGGAAACTCCGTCTATCGCTTCGTAATGCTTTGGGGATAATGAAGATCGAAGGGTGCGAAGCTCATAATCAGCCTGGAGGTTGCACCCTTGCCAGGTGGTGTTATCAGTCACTCCCCGAATCCTCACACTTGTGCTCGAGGTTCATTCGTCGATGTTTACACGCGCATCTCTCCCTGCCTCTTGCAAACCTCCCCTATTTCGGGGGTGTCATCCATAGAGATCTTCGACCACCCAATATTCCTGCACCCTTTTTCGTCAAACTCTCACAAAATATTAGTTTCCCTACTCTAACTATATTTTTTATTCAAATATCCATCAGAGGAATTAATAATTATTTTATTACAATGATCAAAGACTTTATAATATTCCTAGTTTATAATACAATTCTCTAGAATTTCGTTAGTAGTCGGCGCGTCTAATTTCACGTTCGCGCTGCTTTTTCATTCGCTCTCTCCTGGTTGCGGGGAGCAGCGGTTTGCGCCGAAGATACTACATCCGGCAAGCTGGCTGGCGGATCGATAGCGGCGTGTATACGGCGAGAGAGTAGTCTGAGCGAGCGAGCGAGCGAGCGAGCGAGAGTCTCAGTCTCTCTGTCTATGGTCTCTCGCTAGGCCGAGGCAGCGACCCTGAAGCCAAGCCGAGACCTTGAAGCTCTCTCGCGCCTCACTCCCGTGAAAGGGAAACTCTCTCGACACTACCGCCACCCCCGCACAACCCCCCAAACGATAGACAAAATTTCTCTCGCGATTTTTCTCAGCGGAAAATCGTCACAATGAAAATGCATACTCCCAGATAGATTCTCGCTCCTTGCAAAAGCTTCCCGAGACAGATCGATCCCAGACATCCGGAGAGCACAAGCATCCTCGTCTAGCATCCTGATATGACAGGAGAAACGCATACATGGATACATGTGTTCGCTTCATACTCTCCGAAGGGGAAACACGCTGCTGGAGCCAATTGTGGAGACAGAACTCGCTCCAGTCGCATTCATTTACATAGGGTTGATATAACAGTAATCCGCACCGTGTGCGCCGTGCATTAATCTTCTTCTTGGACCTTGGAATGCATTATTGTTGGAAATACAGAATTATTAATGATACTGATATAAATTGTATATTTTAGAAAAAGAATATTATTCATAGAAATCAGAAAGAATTTATATTATATAAGTCAGGGTAAAAAAGAAAAATAGTAATAAAGTTCGATTGGGTAGTCGGAAGATGTAATATAAAGATGGCAAAGGGATGCAATGCACGTGCTTGCTGATACCTCGCATCGTTTACTCGACCGCGTGGCGCGAGAGTTGGCTCACTTTTACCGACGATTCCTGAACGCGTTTGCTCGGCCACTTCGACTTCTTTTTTCGCCGGTGGTGTTCTCCTGCTACTGGACTCTCGTACGCACGCGGTGGATGGAGCAGGTAAAAAGGCCCTTACAGCTGTCTGACAGCTGCGGCCTCTGTCCTATATACATACGTGATGAACCACTCGGACGTACACACAGGACGCGCGCCGACCAGACGCTCGCATTGCTAGTCACACACACACACATACATTTATACGATTCCAAGCATACACATACAACAGTCCTGTCAGAGAGACATTCGGTTTTGCCGGGCGAAATGCATTTCTCGGTGCACGTGCATCGCGCGCTGGCTGCTTCTGCGCGTACGTTTGCCTCGCACAATGCGTGACGAACTGAATGTAGAGTGAACGAGAGACAAACTTTCTGTCAGCGAGAAAGAGAAAGAGACAGACAAGAGCGATGTGAAAGAGTAAGAGGGCCGATGACGAACATAACGGAATTAGTAGCGCATCATTTCATCCCTTTTCTCTGATTGTACCGTCACCCTTCGAGGGAACACACTGTGAATCTCGTTACTTTCCTCCATACTTGTCTCTGACACACTCCGCCATACACACAATCGCTTATATTCTTCTACCTCCTGGCTAGTTCGAACCCTCCCGCATTTCGGATTAACTCGATCGATACAACCGGCATTTCCGAAATTCATATTAGAGCACGTGCCACAAATTTCTTGGCAGAAATCCAATGTATTCCGCTTTAGTGATGCATCGTTTTGTTTTAGCAGTTTTCGACTTGGCATTGCTCTCTCCTGGAGCCGACAGGAGTATCGACCGAGCTATGTTCATTAAGAGTTTTTCCAGTGTTCGGCTGCCGGGAGTTGAGATAAAAGCGGTGTGCCCTTCGTCCGAGAGGGGAAGGGAAAAGTCTTTATTCGGGTTTTTGGATTACTTTTCCGCCGACGCGGAAGATCCTTCTTCTTCTTCTTCTTCTTCTTCTTCTTCTTCTTCTTCTGTCTCCTTGGCGGTTCTCCTCCCTCTTTCCAACTGAGAAGGTGGTCGAAGCTTGGAAGGAAGGCCGTTTCAGGGAGGCAACGCAAGAAACACGGGACTCGAGAACACAATGGCGAGCTCGAGAGTCGTACGTTCGAGTGAGACAACGGCCCGGGAATTATGTCGACAATGCTGCTGATTGCCGGTTCATTATGACGTCATAAAAGCGAATCTAGTTGGTGCGGTATGTACCTACCGCTGGTGATAAAGGATAATCGCTCTCGAGGCGTGTACAGGCCTCTTCAAACTCCGGCTTGTAGAGTCAATCGGGTGCGCAGCGCGTGTCGCGTGAAAATAGGAGCACCTTGGCACAAGAGCCTCCGGAGAATCGAGCTACTACTAGAAACCAGGGCAACGTCCAATCTTTATCCAATTAATCACTTTGCAGAGTTCAAAATCTCATAGATATTATGACAATTTAATCGAATATGTTAAAGATAACTTAGTGGAATTTTCGTAGAATTAAGTGGTTGAAAGTTCTGCTAGTCGAAGTGGTTTGCCATCAGTGTTAGGCTTTGGTTGCAAAGCTCATCGAAGTGGACTCGAGCGAGCGATTAATTTTCATGCTTTACGGGCCGAGGATGAGGATGCCGGGTGCGCGAAGCGGCCCGTAAGCATACTTACATATGATTTATTTGCGCCATGGGACACCGTGGCACGGGACATTCGGCCCGCAGGGAGAGGGCGAGAAAAAGAGCTCTGTAGAGAAGTAGTTAGAAAGAAAGAGAGAGAGGGAGCAACGGCAGATCACGGTGGCTTGACGCACTCGACTTGAAATTGCTCGCGCGAAAATGGAAGGGCTTTCAAATCGGCGCACTTAATTGATCCAATTGCAACGGCCACCTCGACGCGCATCCAAAGAACCGGTGCATCCACCGTGAAACTCGTTTTACCGTAGACCTTCAATTACTATTGGTTCCCTTCCTGATAGACAAGAAAGAATTACTCTCACTATGCCATCTTGTTCACACGTCATCCGATCTTTATCAAAAGCAAATTATAAACAATTTTTAGAAAGTGTAAAATTTTAATCTTGTATTATTCAAGAAATATAGTAGATGGAGAACTGAAATGAGTCATGTGTCACTGCATCAGGTACATTTACAAATCGGCTAATACCGACTAGAATTCTAAGCGAATCGACTGATTCGTAGACACCCCAGGCAATGGGTAACAGGAGTAGCAGCACGAGCCACGTTTGAACTAAGCCACGGCTAATTCCAATTACAAATGGCCATTAGTTTTATTCCGACCGAAAATCGGGTCAGAGCCAAAGCACCCTTCCCTTCTCTCTTGGACCCGATATATCCCCCTTCTGTTCCTGAATCCCCCTGCACACTGATCGATCGTGCCCTGCCGCTACCTTGATTTATGTTGCACGCTAATTACGCTCATTTACATGAGGATAGATCAAGCTCGCTCCAATTAGATCTGCCATATAAACCGCTGCCAACCGATCAACCGTGACAATCGCAGGCTTCCTCCTTCGGTTCTCGCACATTTGTCAGTAAAAAAAAAAAGAGCAGAACTACTACCGAAAGAAAGTGACTCAGTGAAAATCACTTCGACTACCATTCTGCCTTTTGTGATTCGACTTCGGGGGTTCAAGCGGGCACAATTTAATCAAGCGACATTCTTCTCGATTGCCATGGAAAAAGGGGTAGAAGCATATTGTGATGGTGGCCGCTGCGCCGCATCGAAAGTGGTAATACAGTTCACCGGCAAACATTAATCACTGCCGGGCTTTCGAGAGATGAGAGTAAACAGTACAAAAGTACAATCGGCCCAGGAATCGATTCTTTCCACGGCCAACATTCGACGACTCGCTTTTCGAGCTACTCCTGCTAGAAAGAGAGAGAAAGAGAGAGTCTATTGGCTGCGAAGGCCTAGAAACTAGATCCTCGCAGCTGTCGCACCGCATCCCGAAACCGGAAGCTCGTCAGCCATCGTGTTTGTACAGTTACCATGGTTACCATGGGAGATCCTTTCTGTAAGGATGCACGAGGAGAGTAGCTCTGCTTTGCTATGCTCTGTCGAGACACCAAGCCAATGGCTCTACGGGGGTTTCTCCGTGCCTAATGCGCTACATTGTGCTGGATTTCGGGCGGCGATTTTTCCTACCCGATGCGCGCCGGTTTTAGATTTCCGGAATTTATGGCCCACCACTGCAACCCCCCCGTACATCCTCTCTCTTTCTCCCTCTCCCTTCTCTTTCTATCGCTCCGACTGCTGTTCACCCCATGGATTTTTCAGCCCTTTACGCGCCAAAGCTAGTCTTGTTGTCTCCGAGCATTGGCTTCGACCCCTGAGATTCTCTAATACGTTTAATCGGCTAGCGGCGGTGGAACGAGCTTGCGGATCTCGCAAGCGCGTTATTGATGATGACCTCAGCGGATAAAGCGGCAAGAATTATCGCTCGTAATACATTCTACCCGGGGACTGTTATTAAGGCTGGAAAACGGGGATTGCATTTGTGATCAGCGTTGGTGGTGGCGACGGCAGCAGAATGGTCCACGGAAACGTTATTAAAGTATTGATTAAGCTTTGCCACTTCTCGCTCTTTCACCCTCCTCCTCCTCCTCTTCCTTTTCCTGGGCTTCTCGCCCTCCGCAAGCCCAGGAGAGGAGGAACGTGTCGAGTGTGGTGGGTCCGCGCCGAAACACAGCATCCGTTCTAAAACGAGAGAACCTCGCGAGGAAAGAGCACCGCTTGCAGGTTTTTTCGCGCGCTCCGGCGCATTTTTTTCCCTCCACCCACTCGCTCTCCTAATGACTGGAGAGGAGCCCAAGAAGCGTGGCCCCCGCAGAAAAACATAACCGACATGGTAGAGAGTCTGAGGAACGAAGGGGGTGGACCGCGATCATTAGCTCTCCCGTAGCTTTTCATCTACCGTCCTTCCTAGAAATGACCTCGCACATCTGGAACCACTAACACATGAATCCTCGTTAATCTAGAAACAAGGAACTACTATCGCTTGAATGTCGAACATTTTATCATAAGATTTCTCTTAGAAAAAATGCGTTGATTGATTCTCGATTTTTAGAATTGAATCATTTTAGTGACAAGTCTCGCAAGTGTGACTTATTCCAGAAGATTCATTTACTATTTCGAAAAAGAGTATATCTGGCATCGCTCGACAACTGTTCCCGTCTCGCACCGACAGATGTTCCCCGTCCGGAGTAGGACGGCTTTTGGAAGCTGCACGGGCCCCGAAAGCGAAATGAGTAGCACGTGTAGAGGAAATCCATTTCCTTTTACGGCCCTCAGCCCTGGAAAACGGCTCCGGCAATCCTAGAGGAAGCGCAGATGCGCCAGGAAGTTTATTTCAATTGCAAGAGGGATTTTCTTCGCTCTCGAGTACGTCTCTCTTCACTACAACTGTAGACATACGTACAGCAAGATGCAACAGCTATTTGAAAGACTTAGGAGCAAATCTGGACCACTTTTCAAGAGAGGTTTATTAATGAGTGTCGCATGTTCTCGACTCTAGTTTCTTCTCTAGAGTGAAACTTTCTCTCTTTTACTAACCAATTATTCGTTTCATTAAATCGATTCGTCTCAGAAGGCGGCAATAGTTGAATGAAAATTCGGAGACATCGTTAAGCACACGCGGTGGTGAAAGTAATCAAGTGGGGGTGGGTTCGAAGGATCAAACTAGAGAGTTAGATCAGAGTGCACTCGTTTCAATTTGGTACGGCTGTCAGGGGCAACCGATCTTCTCTCTTCGTGCGAGCAGCTGCCTACAATTATATTTCTGACCTGGCTCTTTCTCGCACGCGCATTCTCTCTCTCTCTCTCTCTCTCTCTCTCTCTCTCTCTCTCTCTCTCTCTCTCTATCGTTTTTCATCACTCTTCCACCGCCCCTCCCCTTCCAGATTACCCGCTATATATGTGCCAGGGCTTTTGTCGTTGCGGCGAGGGCATTTTGCCCCAGAATCGATGACGCGCATCGAGCCCCATCCTCTTTGTCATGCTAAACGGATTAGATGCATCCTGTTACCTTACCAACTGGGATTCCGTCGAGATTCTTCTCGTATCTTTGTCATAATTTATTATCTCCTCTTGTTTTAAAAATTACATCAATTTCTCAACGATTGATTTACTCTAAACATTTAAAAGCTTTGGAAAATCAATTCTCTTTCATTCACATATATCTGTGCATTGTGACAAAGCTGTGACAAGTCGATGGGATGAAGAAGAAGAAAAAAAAAAAAGAGAAAAGGGAAAAAGTTCGGCGGGAAAGGAGCGTTTCGGGTGGTTCCAGCGGCACAGACCGTTACGGGCTTAGACATCGCAGACAATGCCGGATATTTTTATAGCGATTCGCGACGGCAGCTACATCAACACGACCGGTTTTCCAGCGCGCGTTTGAACATCTGCCGCCTCGGCTCGCCCGTCTCGCCTCTATGTTGTGTGCGTCTCGCTCCGCGTGTATTGCCTGCTGCTTGCCTGCTTGCTTGCTCGCCTGCCTGCTTGCCTGCTTGCTTGCTTGCCTGCGTGTACCACCGGTGTGCGTGGTTGCGCGCCACGCAACAACCATGCCGACACCCGTCCACCTATGCCCGAGACTTTCGGCACAATAAATCAGGAGGATTTTTTCCCACTGCCACATATAAATCTGTCGAGAGCCTGTTATACGAAACTGCATAGCGCAATTGAACATTTTGAACCACCCCTTTACGGGAAAGCAATAATTTAGAAGATCTGTGAAATTAATTCTCTTTAGAAAGGAATTGAACATTCTTTTTAAGTATAATTTTTGAAAAACAGTTATATGATTGAGAAAAAGGGAGAAATGATGCATATTGAAAGAATTGTCTATTACAGTGCTTGGTATATCTCAATGTCGGAAGAGTAAAGGTATGAATGGAGTGAAGTTGGAATGGTCGATAGGAACGAGGAGGCCGGTTCTAGGCAATTGGCGCTGGCAAGAGGGAAAAGGGAGGTTGGGAAAGTCTTGGCATTGTGAAAAGGCACAGTGGCGGGGCAACAGCGATAGTCACGGTCACGGGCGAGGGGCTGCACACACGGGTTCTGTGTACCAAGGCAGAGAGTCAGCCAGTAACAGCTAACAGCACCAGGGGTATTACCATTTTCGCGCGCGACACAGTCGCCAGCTCTATTCATCGTGCGAGGCTGAAACGAAAGAGTCAATCAATCAATTCTCTCTGCCGCACAATTCTCGCAATGAGATCTGAGTGAATTGCATTAACCTACAGACATACATTACGCGTCTATGCGTGAGCGCGCTCTACTCGCCGCATAATAGCCATGCCGTCACGCTGGTCAGCCAGTGTTTCTGCTATCTCACGCTCATTTCCACCTTTTCATGCTATGCTACCACTTCGATTCACCATCAAACAATTCTTAACACCTACTTATTTCTTGTTATGATCGTAATACTTTGTCTTCTCTTACTCAATGTCTCACGAATTTCTTGAACGAATACTCTTCGATGCGTTACCGATGACCGACAGATGATATTGTCTCCAGACTTGTTTATGATAGCAGACATTTTTCTGATCACGTGCTGTTTCGCAAGCATCCTATTTACAATTTTACTTTACACCGCGAAACATGTCCCTTTCAGTGGCAGAGATCTCTCTCTTTCGAATGCAAGATGAAAATAGAATCCGTACTTGGTCTTATATAAGTTTCTTTGAGTCTCTTGAGTTCGTATCCACCAGGTAGAAACTGGAAGCCTGAACTTCCACTTATCTTTCACACATAGGTTTATCTGGTACTGACTGGGAAGGTCTAAACTCAGGTATAAAGGTAACAGGGACCAGCAATTCTAGAGGAAACAAGCTGGTGATTTGGTCGAGAATGATTCCATCTTTAAAAGTATATCACTGGTATCGGAACTTTCTTAAGTTTATCTCAAGATTTTGAAATTGCGATAGTACTTCTTACGAAATTCTTCAAGTAGGAAGGAAAATGATGTGCATGCCGCAGTTGTTCGGCTCACTTTTTGCCAGGGTCTTTATTGTTAGTAGAGCTTTTGCGGATTTAATTAAAATCGCCAGAATTCCCGTGAATGATGCGCACCGCCACAAGAATTTCTTCATAAGCCCATGCAAATGTCGACCAGCGACGTGTAAGCTGCAACGAATTCCGGAGTGTGTCCTCGGCTATGCGTAATTAGGGATCCGGGACCTTCTTCGCCCGGTCTCTTCTGCCTTCGGGCGACGGCACTCATTCGTCTCCGGCGCTGTGCCACTCTTTCCCTCTTGGCACTTTTTCACTTCGTTCTACGTACGAAAATGTTGATACTTTGCCACGCCATATTCTCTTTTTCATGTTCCGAGTCATGCTGCGTTCACCAATAATTATAGCAGACTCGATTATAAGTGTGGCTAATTATAAGAAGGCCATAATGATGCTTAATCGATGATAACATCGCTGGAGATCCCATACGTGTAATTTAGAGCTTCTCGAGCGAGCGAGTGCCAATTGGTTCTTGTTAGGTATTAACAAAGAAGGCAAATAAGTATTCTTTCCTTTATAGCTTGGAGCGAAAAAGGTTCGGATGAAGGAAGGAAACATTGCAATGTGCCATTCTCTTACATGCACGCTACATTTTATATGGATTCTCATTAAGAGCGCACACATGTAGTATGCGCACTCCTTTATCACATTTGCTTTATCAGATTCGGGAGCACTACGTGCGCGCCCGATCTCGTCGCTCCGTTATGGAAACTACAGCGGCAAACCAGTAATTACTTTGTCAGAGAAATTTATCCGGCTTCTTCGCTCGTCGAAGTCTGCAACCAACGAGATATTAAGGCAACTTGCTCATTAATCCATTAATTGCCACTCTGTACTTTTCAATAGCCATCAACACGATGAGAGACACCGAATAATAGCTCGTTAGTTGGGTACAAATTCTTTAATTAGGGTGCAGCTGTAATTACTCGTATTCCAGTAATAACATAAGGGAATTATGACTATTGTCAAGATAACACTCGTATTTTATAAAGACTGTGTTTTATAAATTATTGAAATTCATTTTTATCAAAAATATAAAAGACTACCTGTAATGCAACCGATACGCTCTTGTATTCCGTGCACCGCAGGACTTTTAAGAGATAGAAAAAGGAAGTACGTGCAGGTTTCTTGGACATAGGTGACTGCTTATCGGTGTGATAAACTATCGTTCAAAGGACGCTAACAGTTTTACGAGGCCGCTCGTCGACGTGACGAGACGCGTCGAGCACTCGGAGAGATTGATACTGACAGTCGAAAGTAGAGATACGCTACTCTCCGCACGCCGAGATTAGAGAAGATGCGCTCTCGTGTTCTCGCCTACTTAGCAGTGGCAGCCGCCGGCCGCTTTGAAGATAAGAGCGTGCCAACACCCTCAATGATTCTACATACTCAGATGTATGTGTGTGTGTGACACAGTAAACCTTCTCCCATCGAGAAGGTTCCGTTCAAATTTGACTAGTAATTCAATTCGCAAGAAGGAAGTGCCATACGATAAAGCTGCTTCCTCTCGCCGAGATAGCCCGCTCGAATTGTCCAATCCCTAATTATGCTAAACGCTTCCTCCAGCGCGCCTTTTGCCAACTCGCTCATAGATAAATCTAATTTACAACCTGGTTTGCTTGGATGCAAGGTCAAATTAAAGCGACAAGCAAACTACTTATCAAAAGATACAACAAAACCACTTCTGCGGGTATTATGATACCTGCTTTATACAGAAAAAGGAAGACCACAATAATTACACTCTTTACCTCAAAGCATTTGGTTATTCAGTGACGATGAGCTGTACGAGGATGCCCACACTGATGATCGTTACTTTTATGTATCTATAACGCGGAGAACGGAAGCGCGCCGGTAGCGGCGACGATGACCACGACATTCCAGTGCGTGGCTCTCTCGGTCGCTCTCTGCCGTGGTAAAGTCCCTTGTCAATTTGCGACAACGTCCTCGTACGTGTGTACGGTACTCGTGTGATCGTTCCATCTCTCTCTCTCTCTCTCTCTCTCTCTCTCTCTCTCTCTCTCACACACACACTCTCTCACTTACCATCTGCTACGATTTTTCCTTCTCACTCGCGCCTGTTTTGATCCGTGCGTGTCGCGCTATTGGTCTCTCTCTCTCTTTCTCTCTCTCTTTATAAGAGGAGAGTGAAACGAGCGGGGAGAAGAGTAGATATAACACAACGACATAAATTGATTAGGTTGGACCGAGCGATTGAACGAGAGAGTGAGTGAGTGAGTGAGTGAGTGAGTGAGCGAGCGAGCGAGTGTGCTGCCGGTAGTTTGGCCTGAGCCCGCCGCTCTCGGCTGCGATGGTGGATAGAAAAATCCTGGGAACGAGACCCTCGGCACAAGAGGCCCGTGAGCAAGCCAATGAAAATAAAAAGGATGTCAGATTGCCGCGGCGTCGGAAGTTACGGATTAAGTTAGGAAGTAGACAGTTAATGTCGCTTCGGAGAGATCGGCGGCGGCGGCGGCGGCGGCGGCGGCAGCAGCGAGCGAGAGAGAAAGCAAGCTATCGAGCATACACGAGGACATACCAGGGAGAGACATAGAGAGACGGAGAAGGAGTGAGCACGGATGAAGAGAAAGGGACGAGAGAACAGAGAGAGCGATAGATCGTTTAGCGTCGGATACATACATCGAGAACGAACCAACCTTCACTCACTCGCTTGTTCGTTCGATCGCCGCTGAAAAATTGCAGTCCAACCCAAACTCTCTCCTTTTTTTTCCCCCCTCCTGCCTTTTTTTTTTGTTTCCACCCTCTCGCGCTCGACCAGGGTCATTTCGACGGGGCACAAAGCCGGCGACGCGCGCGCGCGACGTCGGCCAATTCAATTTTCGACTAATTCCCTTGAAAAAAAAAAAATCGAGTCTGTATTCCTCTCTTCATTAGTCCGCTGCGTTCGTTTGAATCAGCAGAGAATTGGGAAATGGAATTTCATCTGGTTGGATTGATGTGTGTGAGAGGGTTGAGGGGGTGGTTGGTTGGTTTGGTTGGTTGGTGGTTTGCTAGAAATGGATATGAGTGGGTAGAACAGTGAAGAGATATGATCAGTGTGTCGGAGAAGACGATACCCGATATAGCTAGCCATCACACAGTCTATGTAGCAGACCGAGTGACCTTTGGGGGTGGGTGAGACGGCAGTATTACGTCTGAGGTGGAACCTTGACCCCGGAGCCCCAAGACTTTGTTTGGGTTGACCGCACTCCGTATCAAGTGCTTCCGCATTCCCTCTCGCCAAAGAGAGAGAGATATATATATATATATATATATATACCTCCGACCGAATTAAATCGTCTGCCTTTGGACACCCAGTTCATTAGCATGCATGATTTCATTAGCGTCTTATTAAAGTTGACTCAGCATGATGATACGTGAGACAGTAGTTACCAAAAGTTTCACTATCCATCTTGGTTTTTCCGGGTGTGTACCACAGCCTCTCTCTTTTCTCCGGGAGAAACTGTCAGACTTTGGAGAATAGATGAGCGAGCCCGAGAACTCAGCTTTGATTTACACGCCAGACTTCCCGGCAAACTGACTCGAATTTCAGACCTCCACATCTTTCTTTTTTTTTTTCGCTCGCTCTTTCCTTTTATTACTACTACTTTGACCAGTGACAGGCTTGATTTACTGACACCCGCCACCAGGAAGCATCAGGGGATCCGATCCTTTCTCGTAGGTAGCAAGGAATAGTGATTCTCTTCTCCTGGAATTTCCAAAAACCATTCCAACTCACTGTTGAAATTCCTGTTTTTCATATATTCGAGGATCCCGAGTATTCTATTGCGTCGATCGCAAGTGGACGATTCGTATTTGGGGGATGATTTAATTTCGACTGAAACGCTTCGTTGTTTCGCTCTCATGAAAAACACGATGGGGTTGCAGGGCCACCCTGGCAGGTAAAGTGCCAATTCATCCGGTACTCGTGCGACGCCCGATTGTTCTCTCATGTACGTCTGCGAATTTGCATGCACCTTTGCGCGGTCCTACCTCGACTGGGGTGAGTATACGGATTGAAGAGGACCAAGGATTGAGGGATGCTCGGGGAAAAAGGAGCCGTGATAAAGTATAAAACGGAACCCTCGATTGTAGGAAGTCCCTCTCTCAGAATGGAACTGGGCTGGTTGCAAGGGTGGTGTATATTACGATTGTTGGCTGGGTCGGGGACACACCCGACTTTCTCTTCTGCATTAGGGAAATACATTCCATTCCGATATCAAGGTCATAAGACCAAAGTAAACCAACCAACCACGTGTCTTCTCTTCCCCAAGTTACATAGTTTCTCAAGCATGTCTCTCTCTCTGTGCACAGGTACATTCAATCGTGCACTTTCATACTACAGACTATATTCATTCTCATCAGTCAAGAGCGATCCAATCCGTACACGCTTCCCACACGTGGCATCAAAACACAAGTCAGTTGACGATCGAAAGGGGTGGCTTGACAGTTTGCATCTTATCAGACTCCCCGCAGGACACCGATAATCGGGGGTTGGCCAGCGGTGGGTAGACAATAGGGTGTCGCAAAAGGATAACTTGGAATCCAAGGGGTTTGACAGTGTCAAAATCGAGAACTGACCTAGCCGTATCTTGTTTAAAGCGAGCCTGTTAAGTAAAACGTACTATGAGGGTGGTTTCGATACCTCCTTTTCATTTCAAGAGCGCATCCCCTTTTGTATTAAGATATCAAATAGCCAAATCCATAGTCCCCTTTTCCAGATGTCATATGCCACACGAATTGTAGTCATCGTTGCTTCCAAGACCTCGACTACTACCCTTTTCTGGCGGTAATGTATCGCTTGCCCTCACAGCCCCTGGAGAAGCGCGGGGACGGGGGTGGCTTTCGGGATCATGAATGAAATCCCTCTTGGAGGGTCGAGTCTGGGGTGCCTGACCCTCCGTACCCATACCCCTTACTGTACTCCTGGCCCAGGAGGACACCCTTGTTCACGAAACAATAACATAACCACGTGGACAAAGTCCACGTGCCTCTTCGCCCAATTCTTCCTCGCACGCATCCTTACACTTGTTACGAATTCCACATACCTTCGTTCAAAGTATTTCGAACTTGTTTTACTCAAGTTTTTAGTATATGTCCTTGAAGCTTTTGGTGTAACTTTATATCGATATTGACACATTTTGGTAATATAGGTTTTATGATCTCTAATGAACGGTCGCCTTTGTAAGGTTGCTCGTGTGCTAAACTTGGACAAGCCTCGCTGTTAGGGAGATTTAGCCGATGAAGAAATTACGGCGAGTGCGTGCAGTGTGTGTTAGCTGGGCCCGGCCACTCGGTGCAGAAAAACACGTATTAAATATTCCCCCGGTGTTTTAAGAGCACGTTATATCCATTAGTTACACCTGCCTACCGTGGTTGCAGCCTGTCTTCCTACAACGTTTCCACGCTATTCAATAGCGTGAAAATGGCGCATGCAGTTTGCACTCAGCTGCCTTGACGCGAGTTCTCTTACTTCGAAGATAGTAGTTTTTTCAAAAGGATATTCACGATTTTTGATTATCCTTTTATCTCTAATTCAACCTACGCGCACCCAAAACTTCACGGATAGAAGAGGTGGTTGAGAGCGGTGGAGGGTTGCTCGATGACGCCATTTGTTCCGGGGGTTGTTTTGATACCAGAATAGATCTGGCCACGCGAAGAGAGAGAGAGAGAGAGAGAGAGAGAGAGAGAGAGAGAGAGAGAGAGAGAGAGAGAGAGAGAGAGAGAGAGAGAGAGAGAGAAAGCACTCCCTGACGAAAACGCAATAGAGGGTGAATCCCACGCAAGGTCAAAACTCGCACACACAAACAACGATTGCGCGCTTGCTTTGTCACCGCTTGTGAATTGCGTGCCCAACTTAGAACGTTCGAACTTTACATTATACTATGATATCCTATAGCAAGGCACACACATTGTAAGAGGGGTTGAAACAATAAGTTGACGATAATGGCACGGTTACTTTATTCACGCGAGGATAACCTTCATCGTGCAACCGGGATCTCCAAGAAAATTGCTTTCCACCTGGCTGCCCTGCAATGAAAAAAAGCGGCGCGCATCTAAAAGTTAGATTAATAAGCAACTAGACATGTGGAGCAGGCGCTATTCCACCCGATGACCTGGCTCGCTTCATGGGAAAACAAGCAGTGGCGAGCACGAGAGTACCCTTTGCTACTTCGTGAGAACTCGAACAGGACATAATGCCTGGCGTCATAGAAATGCAATTAGTCCTTGCCGAGAGGAGATAGCTCGTACATGTTAACAGGGAGTTCTATCTACGAACACGTGGTAAATTCGCAAGTTAATCTTGACTGTAAGTAGCTTTCAATGTAACGAATATAGATAATAAGAAGAAAAATGATTTGATATATATATATTGCCTGGTCTAGTAGTCTAAACGCGCTCCAGTAGTATAGGTACGCCATTAGTCAGACAGGCGTTCTATGTAGAATATAAGTAGTTAGACAATTCCCAGTTGATTTTGGCGACTTTACTATTGCATGAGTGGTAAGTTCGCTTACCGGACTGGCTCGCATACGATGTCACGGGGTTCGTATGGGAGCCAGCTGCGAGTCGGCCAACCGAGACGAGCTAAGGTCGCGTATACTTGGAAACGCGCTGTAAAAATAATTATCGGAGCCCGTTAAACGGCAGGCAGTTGCTGCCATGAGTGTAGAAAAGAGAGGAGAGGAGAAACAGAGAGAAAGAATGAAATCGACGGACTGCATCGTAAGAGAGAAAAGATGGTAAGAGCAAGCCCGGATGGAATGGCGGAAGAGAAAATTTCCTAGAGCAGTGTGCGCGCCTCGTATCCTCGACTCTCTTGTCGAGCGCAATTAAGTGCGCTCGCACTCCTCTTACTCCTCCTGAGAGAAGGGAGGCGTGGTGTACTGGTGAACCGCTTGCTCTCTGCTCCGCCTAAGGCTCCGTTCTCCGAAGAAGAGAGGCGCTCTGCCTCGTGTTACCCTCTAGTTTCATTAGCAGCGTGCGCACATCGTATGCCCACCTGCACCACCTACCCAATGATTACGCTCTCGAGAGAGAAATCCGATTGAAGAAATCCCGGGCATTCGAATCTCCGTAAAATAAATTGAATTCCCACTGCCAAGTAGAAATTGGTGATCATTAATATCTTCTTTCTTTAAGGATGTTTCAAACAGAATTCGATAGTGATTCTTTCCTTGCCAAAATATCTTTTCACCATCCATAAGCTTCCTTTTACGAACCATACGAAAGTCATCGATTTCAATCGACGACGCGGAAGTAACACGGGATTATTATTATTTCTCCTTTTTTTCGCGGCACGTTTCACCGATGAGAATGCCCGAGTGCGCCCCGGCATCCGCCCCGACCAAATAGGATCGGGCGGTTGCAATTCCCTTGGATTATTACATTTTCCCGAAAGACATTCGGCCCACCCTAGTTCTTGCCTCCAATAATTCGGTGAGTCCCGCTGATACGACCCTCGCCGATTCCCGTCATCCAGACAAGGAGAAACCAAAGCAGACAGAGACGAATGTACATGCTATTCGGACGAGATTTTCAATGATAGATTTCACGCTCAAATGATCGACCTTCGTTTCAACCATCTTCTCTCTAGCTTTTCAAATGTGCAAGCCCATCACAATTATTAATATCGTATTACACGTATGATTTACTCGGAGAAGCTTGACCGATTTCTTACCCGATCAAATACATTATGTATAAATCGATGCTTATAATCCAACTTACTTTCTTTTGCAAACCTGGCAAAGATCGAATTCGATAGAAAGTATAATGTTAAATATCTTTTGATGCGAAAGTGGAATACATACATCGCAGTTGCAAGTCGGCACATGGTACCCTCGATAACCTGTCCTACGGATGTACCTACCATTTTTAACCGTCGCACTTCTAATGGGTGCAACGGCTCTTTCGAACGACGGCTCCGCCGACCATCTGTCGTTCAGTCGGTCTGTGTACACGTACCTTGACGAAACAGAGCTCGCTCAGCTGACCGAGAAACACGTCTATCTTTTCTACTGATATTCTTATTGAAATTTTCATGTTATCCATAATCTCCCAGGTGCATACTTGAGAATGTTTTCTATTATAGTACGAGGAAATTAATAGTTTTATTTTAATGAATACCAGGATAATTCGAGTACGATTGGCAATGAGGGTTGTTAAATAAGTAATGGTCCAAATATGTGGGTATATGTATTTATAGTAGTAGCTGGTACTGACTTTACTGGTCTTGATTAGAAGGAGTATCGCTGTCAGACAGTTTCAAGCTTTGTCTCATGGAATTCCAAAGTTACGGCTGCCTTAAAAGGGTAATGCTAACAGAGGCAGATGTCCTAAGACTAATCATTCCATCTGAACGGACCGTGTTTGGTTATAATACCATCTTCTCGGGCAAATGTTCGGTGTCGCTGGGCCCTAGATAAATACAAGAACCGGCTGCCAACGCGCTGTGTTTCCTTTCCCTCCTTGTTTGAAAGCTTAAAAGTATATACTTATTTCCTACCGCGCGCCTTCAGCCACCGTCGGAACTACGCCCGCTGTGTACTTGAAAATGCTCTCAGCCGCCTTTTAGTGAACGTTTCGGAAAAGTGTCGAATTCAAGGCATCTGGGTAAATCTCTCTAAAGCCAGGTGATCCTAACTGTCAGTCAATGCGTGGACATTGTTTTAAAGTTAGCACATAAAAATGTTAAACTTTTTAATACAAGAAACTTGGTCGATTTATTACTGTTCATTTGAATATCGTACGAAAATCTCATAGGTGAACTGTGTTTAAACAGGGACACATTTTCTTATCAAACAACGAGCATCTGCTGGCAACAAGGATGTAAAACATGTTTACGAAATATTTTAATTAGTTTATCAGTTGATCAAATGACAGCTGGTCGCGTGAGTCGCGTGCCTCTAATTGCTGATCTAGAATTCCGATGATCCACTTGCCACGAAGAGTACCATGTTTTACAGGATCATTCGCACACTATTTCGAACTTCGACTCCATTAATCAACTATTAATAATTTGAACTTTATTCCTCGGTTCTGCGTCATCTTACACCACAAGTTTTCCGGGTCTTGAAATGTATGTCGAGTACGCGCTTACTCGTGCGTGGCCGTGTTACGCGCTAAGGAAGTTGCTGGAGCGTGTTGCAAAAGCGACGCCGACGTCGGAACACTGGCCGCTTCTTGTGATGCTTCTTCGATAATCTATTAAAAAAAAAAAAAGAAGCGCACACTCTAAGGCAGCGTTCATTTGCAAGTACGCCTATTCGCATTATGTCACGAGAATTTCTTCTCTCGATTGGTTCAAATATTTTCTAGTAAGGAAATCAGTAAGTTCAAGATTGATTCTCGAGTCCTGGCAAAAATCTCATAATTGGCGTGCGTGAGTAATAGCAAGAGACGAATATACGCGTAAATGTGTGTATTTGCTGAGGCATTCTGCTTGTGCTAAGGGTTCGAGGGAGAAAGAAAGAAAGAGAGAGAGAGGGAGAAAGAGGGATAGGACGAGGTGTGCGTCAGGAAAAAGGATAAAGAGAGAGTTTCTTTGCTTCCACGATTAATTACGCCCTCATTCCCGCCCCAAGTGCGGCTCTCTTAGCGATGCATCGTCGATATTGACATTTGCCTTGCTTCCCTCGCTCTCCTCCTCTCCCACCTTTACGCACCCTTTCCACGCATCATATTTCACCGGCATACTCTTTCACTCACTCACTCACTCTCTCTCATCTACTTTCCGCTTTGGCCAGCCCTTCCACACACGCGCGAGCGTTTTCTAGCTGGTTGCATTAGCGCGTTTAACTCGTCTGCATTGCGTGGATGCCTGGAACGGGCGTACGAGCGAGAAGGGCGCGAGTAGCCGGAGATCTCTCGAAGCGTACAAGAGAGAGAGAGAGAGAGAGAGAACGAAGAGAGGCTGGAGCCACCTGTGCTTACGCGCAATTATACACGCGACACGCATCCACCCACGCAACCAGGCGAGCGTACAAGCGAGTGAACCATCCGCATCCCTCTCATACGATGCTCGTACTCTCCTGCTTACCAAGAGACCGAGCGTAGCGATCGAGTCCCTCGGGTTATACGCGCGCTGCCCAGGAGAGAGAAATGTGTGTACCAGGAAAAGCGGGAAAAGCCGAGTAAGAGGCGCTCGAAGAAACTCGAGGGAAAGAGAGTGGCTCGAAGGAAAGGCAGAGCGCGATTGAGCGAACCAAGTGCGAAAGATTCAGGGCTCTAGTAGATCGTATATGAGAGAGAAAGAGAGGGAACGATGGCGTGTATCGCGCAGGGGGTTGAAAGGAGGAAGCTGGAGGAAAGATTGACGGGGTGAGAAAGCGCCGGTAGGCCTTCCTCAGGAGGAAAGAGGACCCTCAAGAGGCAAAGAGGGTACCGGTGGTAACCAGAGTGAGCAAGAGAGAGAGAGAGAGAGAGAGAGAGAGAGAGAGGGGGGGGGGGGAGAGAGAGAGAGAGAGAGAGGGATGAAATTAAGGGGCCACACCCCTGTCTGTCGAGCGTGTACGCTCATCGAATGCACCGACAACTACGGTTTTTCCTCGTGCGCCGCTCACTAAGACACACCGTTGGCAGCAGCTCTCTATCATAGGATGCCGGCAGTGGAAGCCGGTGTCGATGAGAGGCAGCCAGGTAGGTTGGTAGGTAAGGTAGGAGGTAGGTTGCTGGGAATGCGCGTACAAGGGAATTAGACCATAATCGTCCACGCGTGTGCCGCGAAGGGGACGTTTTCCGCCTGGTTCGGACCTCGATGTTCACTGGCGCGCGCTATGAGCCTCCTCCACCCTACTCTCTCTTTCTCTTTCCTTCTCTCTCTCTCTCTCTCTCTTTCTTTCTCCGCGACCCTGTGCTCTGTGCTCTGCCCGATGCAAACACCCACGCATCCAGCAGCTGGGATCGCGCCCGGATCCTTCACGCCTGTTTCTTTCTTCCTCCTCTCTCTCTCTCCCTCTCTCTCTCTCTCTTGGCCTTTTCTTTCCGTTGCTCTTTAATTTTTCTTGCCTCTTACGCGTGAGAAACCGCCCGGCCTACGAAGGTGACGCGAGATTGCCAAGATTGTGACAACAACGGTCACTCATTAGAGAGGGTTGAATGTTCCCGTGACAGTCCTTGAATTTTCCACTTCGTCATCCGCTTTCTATCGGACTGTGAATGAAAGAGGATGATTAATATGTTGATATCACCTTTTTATATGTTTCTTGTAGACCGGAATATTTTTATTCTCGCGATGATTTCAATTTTCGAGTATACATTCTAGTATAATTCAGTATTCTAGTCTCTTAGTCGTCCTCCTGATGCTGCTGCTGCTGCAGCAGCACTTGACAGGTGCACTCGCAATCAGCTCTCTCGAGTTTATTACAAATGACTTGAGGGTACTTTCTTCGGGGGATCGAGGCCTCAAGGGTCGGAGCGTGATCCTGGCGTCCGACTTTTATAGCCATTCGAGGGTTCGTCAACCCTGTGCGTCAAGTCGATGTAAGAATTGTTGCTGGGAAAGAGAGAGAGAGTGGCGCGTCTAATAGAAGTGTTGCAGGATTGTTGTCAGGACCCGCTCGCCTCGAGTAGGAGACTCAAGTACTTTAGAAGAGGCGAGCGCGTGCCTTATTAGCGCGCTTTCGTATCTTCCCGCGAAGTACCCGCATCAGGGGTTGAACACCCCCCTTGCGTCAACTGAATTCCATCGAGCAAACGCCATCTGACGATGAGCTTCGAAGTTAGTGGTAAACTTGTTTGATGTCGCTGTGTGGTAATGCAGAGTTCTGCGCAGAACACCCGATGGCAAAGAAAACTTCTATGCCATTGGTACTGTTTTAGCCAAGATTTTGTTAACCACAAGTGTGAATTGTTAGTAATTATTTTTTAAAATAGGTTTGGTTGATTGTTACATTTTTGGGAATAATAATATTGGTTATATTTTTGGAGGATTGTATGTTTTGTCGATATTCAGCAAGTCTGACCCTCAGTCAGTAACCGAGGCAACCTTCTGTTCCGACAGACTTGTGGCGGAAGGTATACTACCTTCGGGTTTATTTGAAGGATAATTATTAATACCAATAAACATTAAGCGCGATATAATTCGAATTTAAAATATCTCATTTCTTTAAATACACTTGATTCAATTGGGAGTTAAATTTAGGGGTATTTCACAAGATTCGATATCCTAGATTTACTCCAAATTCTAAATGTAATAATACTATTTCTAATTTTAGAAATCGAATTAGAATTGGGATAATTTTACTTTAAGTCGACATTGGATTCAAGAAGGAGGGTGTCAAATTTTCACTAATAAGAAAGATATCAAAGAGATCAATGTCGATCGGGGACGATCGAATGACTGTCTTCGGTCGAGTATAATCCGGAGCGTTTTGTCGCCGGGAATCTAATCTAATAGGTTGGCCCTGGAAGGTTATACTTTTATTACCGGTTCTATTGGACTTAACGAGGTCAATTGAGGCGATACGGTTGCCTTGATTTTACGATAGTGGCCAACGTTGTAACGATAACGATCCCGAAACGCCAGCACTCGCGCGATTCCAGTGTGTGCACCGGGCATATGCAGCCGAGTGTCCGGCGGAACGCGCGCTGGATAAAGATAAAGAGCGAAGCGATAAAGTGAGAGAAGGTTGCGGTGAAGAAGAAGAAGAAGAAGGAAAAGAAATTGCAATGCGGTTTGCATTTAATTCGTTCGATTGTGTTTCAGCACCTGTACCATCTGCAAACCGGCGAGGGTGCCTTCCGAGAGCGAGGCAGGGGTCGAGGCAAAGGTGCAAGCCGAGTAAGTAATGCAAATACACTTTATCGACTTGATTTACCGTGCTCCATTAGCACTGGCATAGCAATGCCACTCGCTATCCACTTGTATTTCTCATTTTTTTCTTACCTTCTATTGCAAAGCCCAAACCAGTTCCATTTACTACCATTTAATAATACACTCCACTTCATCAAGACACAAACTTCTAACTATAATAGATTCTACTTTCTTATAATTGTATTTGAAAATCTAATTATATATCTAGGAAATATCATTTGAAATATCGTAAATTTATTTCTCAATCTCGTACGAGCCACGAACGAGTTTATGGAGTTTACAGAGTTTACAGACCTTCCTCTAGTATTTCTCGAAGCCCTCGGCACGAATGCCTCGCCGGAAGTTGGAGCACTCCCCAGGAAAAAGGTAGTGCCGCGTATACATACAGACTCTCTCGGGCCAATTTTCCCCGGCGGCGCGCCACGCCGAGAGAGAGAGAGAGAGAGAGAGAGAGAGAGAGAGAGAGAAAGAGAGAAAGAGAGAAAGAGGAAAGAGAGTCAGTCGTTCTTTTTTGTGCGCGCCGCCCGAGAGTTTACGCAAACGAATCCCGCCGGGCTTCAATAGCGGAGCACCGCCACCCAATGGGAATTGGAAGAAGGGCTAGTCTGCCGGTGACGCGTCCAATTCGCTGATCGTTCGCAGCCCTGTTAACAAGAATTGTAATTAAAGGCGCGCACCGGAGACGGCCGGAACTTAATTTCCTAGCCGGAACAGAACTGAGAGTTCTGCAAATACGAAATTCGTGATGATTTCTCTCACAGATAAGAATCTCTTCTATATATATATATATACATATATATATGTATATGTCTGCTAAGTTCTTTGCATTTCGAGAACTCGGTTGGAATCTATTTTGAATAAATTGCTTGGCGGTGCCGCGTGCACACGGCGAGTTTGAGAACTGATATTAAGCAACGCTGTTGGTATTGATCGAGCTAGTCCACACCGTTGCGCATGTGCTTTTCCTTCACCGCCATGTTTAAACTACCTTGGAAGCTGCAATTCTACCCCGAAAACCTTCTTCCCGCACTTCTCAATGAAATCTCCTCCAACTTAGGAAGGAAAATTTCATCTTCAATCTTTGAGACTACAAACTTGGCGCCACTCGAACGATACCCATAACTTGTCAGACTTATCTTTAGCGAACACATTTCTTTGCGATCGCGTGTCACGAAAGCTGACGCATCGCGATGCCACGTCGTCCGCAACCGATGAATCATTAATGCTCTGGATTTGCCTTTAGCAGCAGCTTGCTCGAAAGAAATGTTTCGAGTCGAAGTGAAAAATTAGCAACGACTTTTCGGGCGCGACAGTCATTCGATACTAATGATTGCAATATCTTTCGATCCTTGAATCGACCGGATATAAGTGGATCGTTAAAATGTCTCGTGTTATCTCTTTCAGACAGGCAATGGTAAATAACAGTAATAAAGAGAGTAATTAGTAATGAAATCGACGTTAGTTCACTGAGCTGCAACTACATGCAGAAAATCTCTCCTCGTCTGATTTACATCCGTCGCTGGCGCGCGCGCGCTCGTCGTCCCTTCGACGAGCTTTCCATATCTTTCTCGCGTCGTTCGAGCGGAATGCTATCGATTTCTCGCACGGTGAAACAGGAGTGCTTGCACACGTGCACCGCTCTCTGGCACCTGTGTCCCCTCACCGTCTTCCTCTCGACTTCCCTACAAAATGCTTTCGGTCCTTCTCACACTCACCCTTCTCGTAACTCCCGAAAATTAAATGAACCTATTAAAACCGTTGCTTGCTAAGATTACATTCAGCGGAATTATATTTCGAGAGGAAACTTGGTATCTTTGAATCCAATTCTGGATTTCTCGTATCGGTCGTCGACACCAACTTTTCCCTTTTTCGACCTCCGACTTTAATTCCGCCAGCAGCGAATTTATCTCTTCGTCGTCTATATTGGTACTTGATGAAAATTCTTGGTACTACGAAGCGTGCAATGTCATATCGTTGTATACGATTGCGGAATGCGTCGAGCAAATGACCGGCATAAAGGGTGTCATGGTGGAAGAAGTGCGTCGTAAAAAAAAAGAACGGGGGGAGGAGGAACGGGTTTCTAATTGTTTCGCCTGGGGTATTTGGCCTTTTATTTCTCCCTTGGTAAGGCGGCCCCTTCTCGTTGCACGCACAAATAAGATCGCGCGCTGGTAGAAAAATATCAGATGTCCACGAAATATTGTGTTACACGGCGATCCGATATCGATCGCTTATAGACCCCCAGCAAAAAGCGAGGAGCGCCGGGTCACGTAGCACGCGATTACCCATGAAACAATCCGATCGATGGGTGGAGGCATATTCTACTTGAAACAGACCTTTCCTCAACCAGTCTCGACACTGACAAATTGATCAAACTACTGTCTCTAACAAGTGATAGATTTTTTTCGTTATTCCTGGGATTTAAGGGTTTAAGAAATCGTGTAAAATTAGGAAGATTGAATCGTTGATATAATTCTTTTCCTTATTCTACTTCTCTCGCACTTGGGGTCTTTTCTATTCGATCCACCCCCCGTTCTTTCCTCGACAACGGCTAAATTGCATTAGGTCGACGAAACGGGGGTGGCGGTGGCACCTACCCCAACGGCGCGACAGGGTGGCATGTCTGTGTGTGCTGTTGTCGGCGATGCTTGTGTGCAAGAGGTGTCGGGGCACTATGCGCCATCTTGAATTTGCGAACAATGTGTCGGCTTCCAAAGGTTCCGCGGCCGCCTGAAAACGGAGATGAACCTGGCCGCAAATATCGATCGAGCTCCAAGCTGCAAATAAAATGCTAATTCACTCGATTTCCATACCCTTCGACCGAGCCACGTGAGATCTGGTTTTTGCTCGGTTGCCGCCTGTGTGTCACCGATTCGAAAGCAGTTGCTACCAGTTTACTGACCAAGCAACTGCAATTCACTGTTTTCTAATACTGTCTAATAAATATTGCAACCCACGTCGAAATATATCTGCAATGTGCATATTTTATTTATCAATTTCAAAACATATATTCATACTCTTCTATTTCCTTATTCGTGAAAGTAATAATTATCCTACTTGACTATTGAACGTCGTACAGTTTACCGCACGAGAGAAAGTGTCACGTCTTATGTAAGCAGCTGCTAGCTAATAAATTCGCTGGCTGTCGTCTACTTGGTGCACTACGATAATTAGAAGCGCTCACTGCTCGTAGACGCACGGCTTTATTTATAGTACGCACAGAATTTTTCTCGCCAGCCCACTGGATGGATGTCTGGGTGAAAAGGTGCGCTCTATGCGCTCTAATTTTCTCTATTGCGAGCAGTACGCTCGAGTTCCCGTGAACGATTTTTCCCGCGTCGTCGGAGGAACCGCTTGTTATTTTGCACCCAGCCACCCTTCCAACTCCAGCTGTGCGCGCGCGCGCGAGCGCGTTCTGTCTCCAGATCTTGAGAGCGATTAACGAGATTTTAATTACCAGCGAACGACGCCATAAATTGCTGCAGGCCCATTACGTCTTCACCGGTTATCGAAAATTCCACCGGCCGAGCCATTATTCTGCTGGCTTAATGCGAGCCACCGTGCGAGCAAGGAAATTTCATCGAACCACATTTCTCCTCGACTACCAAGTAATCTCGTCGACGTAACTCTTTATTATTCGTGAGAGAATCGTCGTTTTACATGTGTCGGTCAGAAGAAAAGTTTGTGAACGTTTGGGTCTTGTCCGGGCCTCCTTTTCTCTATCTAATCTAGCCGCCTCTCTGATAACATACTGTTTGCCTCCTTATTTCCTCAAGCGCGGGTGCTCTGATAAAAATACTCGTTATTCACACAGAAGGAAATATCTTGGCCCTGACAGGTATCGCAACCCTCTTTCTCTTGTCTTAAAAATGACTGACTATTTTTTGCCATGTCAGATAATCATAGTAGACAATAAATAATGATTTAATTCAATCTGAAGTGTTTCAAGATATATTGTGTACACACGTCAGTAGCGAGAATATACAATTACGGAACTTATCCGGAATTATCGGAGCGTTCCTCCCATGTCGCGCGAATAAATATTTATTATGTTACGTATCGAATGACACGTCGCATTAGCAGATATCACCGTACAGCGTTCTCTATCCGTTGATAAAGCCAGGCTTTTTTCGACGTACGAGCACGACAACTGTTGAGACGAATCGAACAAGAATCCTCAGTCAAATAAATCGCATGGGATTAAAAACGATTGGCTTCGAATCCCTCAGCTACGCTAGGATTTAATTCGATCCAGTAAACAACCCTGTGGAAGCTTGCAAACCCAGAGCGATAACCAGCATTTCCCAAGAGATTTTAGGGAAAGTGCTTTCACTCGTTCTCGAAAGGTGTAAGAACACACATCGCCCACTTGAACCTCGAGAACCGATAAACCCTGCGATCGTTTCTCGTTTGCAATCGAGAATCCAAGTACTCGAGAGAGTTTGAAGACGATGTCTGTCCCATTGTGAACGAGACATCCGGATGAATCACGTATGCATGTTTTCACGTGTTCTCTCCGACACAAAAGGGCAGGAAAAATGAAACAAAGTGAACCGAAAGTGGTTTACATTTAACTCTTAAAATCCATAGTCTTTCTTTTATAAACGAAACACAAGGACTCATTGACAAGTATATGAATGTGAAGAGATACATAAATACATATGCAACAGAGTGAACGACAAGTATCTGCGCACACCTGTATAAGAAGCACCAGTGGACTTCCTGTCTTTAGAGTTTGAGTCATCGTAACTCTCAGCTAATCGCTGTTGCTAGCGGATCGTTTTACAAGCAGACTGTAAAGTCCCTTCGGTGATAGGATGGACGAGAGGGGCACGGTTGCCAAGAGGGCAGGGAAGGGTTTAATTACGGAGGCTTTAATGCGGTGCACTCGGTGGCCGGAAAAGCCGGCAATCGAGGAGGAAATTTGGAAGGCTGACCGCGATTACACTGAAGCAGCGGTGGCGGCGGTGGCGGTGGCGGCGGCGGCGGCGGCGGCGGCGGCGGCGGCGGCGGCGGCGGCGGCGGCGGCGGCGGCGGCGGCGGCGGCGCCAACTCACTCGGCAAATGCCTTGGGAGGAGAGCGTTGCTCGGGCGTCGTTCACCGAAGGGAGAAGTTAGCTACTGCTTCCTCCTTGAAAGGAGCGGAGCCACCAACCACCCTGGACAGCCAAGCCTCGCCTGTAAGGTCAGAAGGGCGTGTTATTCAGCAGCGGTTACGCGCTCAGCAACAAGTTGCAGTGACGTTAATAAACGAACCCTCCAGGAACCATTTTGCCCACCACTACACCCTACATATCCACCACAACTACCAACCACACAACCCTCTGACTTTCATGACGATTCCTTCCACCACCATTCAAAACACATTTCTCTTCCTTTATCTTTTGCCTATCATCAAACAAACCAAAAAAGAGACGAGGAAAACATTCTTAAGAGAAACCCTTCCATGCTTGTCTAACCAAGAACTCACAGGGAAAGAACGATGTCATTGCGCTGGCTGAGTTAACGAAGCGTGCGGAAAGAACACCGGGGATTAATGACCCAAGAACGCCAACGGCCAAGGGAAAGCTATATTATACTGTGCGGAATGAGACAAATGATTATCTCTGGCAATTCATCGAGCGATTCATTTTCCTGAACAAAACAACCTGTATACAAATATTTCACCAATGATACTGGCTCCTTGCCAAAGACAAGTTTAGGGTGACTTTACATAAAGGAACGATAAAGTGGTTAACTATGATAACCCTGGATGAATATAGTTATAGCTGAGAAGATTTTACCATGGTTGGTAGTGAGAAAGACAGGATGGTTGGATCGGAAAGACGTTGGCCAGGAGTAGTAGCAGGGAAGCAGGAGAAGTCCTTTGAACGCGTCATCCTAACTGGAAGGTGGTTGGACGCAGCCAACTACCAACTCTCTTCAACCAAAGCGTCTCGAATATACCTGACTCGAACAGAGAAATGTTTATGTATCGGAAGAAACGAAAAGCGACGATAGTAAACGAAGAAGAAAGAGATTCCTGGAAGAAAGGATAGAATAACAGGAAGAAAGAGGACGGAAGTCCGTAAGCGGGAAAGCCGCGACGAGGGCGGAAGGCAGCAGCCACCCATGGTAGAACAGTGAGGCACAGCCAGAATCCATGGTGATCGAGACGAAGAGAGAGAAGCGTGAGCAAACTCGAGACAGAGCAAGAGAGAGGGAACTAGTGGCGGGTAAAGGGTGCAAGAGAGAAGTTGTAAAGGCAGAGTAGAGGGTGATGAAACGAGAGAGGGAAAGCATGAGGACTGGTGAGGGAGAGAAGGGTGAAAGAAGGGGAGAGAATGGAGGGAACACAGCGAAAAGGCACGAACGCTTCCGAGCGTCGGATGACGAGCCGCAGCGAAGAACATCGCGCGCACTTGACGCTTCGGAGCAACGACGGGTGCAGTCGACTCTCCACTGAAACTGAGCCCTTCATTAATTGGACGTAAACTGGCGTAGCAAGGATTTTCCAACTACTTCAAATAAATGGTAAAGTAGAAAGGGAAAGGTCTCATTGAGAATGCAAGCATGACTTCTCTGACGTCTGCTACCGAATGACAAGGCGGTATTCCCGCGGGACAAACTCCACTCTCTGCCAGACAAGCGCGCGTGTCTGACTACGAAGACCGCGCGCGCCAGGCTTACACCACTGGACGGGCGCGGGCGGGCGCGCGTCGTCGGCCACTTCCGTTGGCGGCGGCGTCGTCGTCGTCACGCTTTTCTCCCCGTCGCCCTCTCCTATTGCTCTCTCTATCTTTCTACGAGCTTGTCCATCGTGCTTGCTTGCTTGCTTGCTTGCTTGCTTGCTTGCTTGCTTGCTTTCCCTCGTCTGCTCTGGGTGTGGCGTACAGAAATACACAGCGAGAAAAGGCCAGATGAAAAGAGGAAGACAATTTCCACTTCTTCTTCTCTATCCAACCATTTACAAAACTACCTGCACCACCGCCGCAAACAACACTACACTTTTATGTAATGCTAATTCCTTATCGTTATCGCCCGGCGAAGTAGATAACATAAAACGAAAGAGAACAGAGAGAGGAGAGACTCCAGCAACGAAGGAGTTGAAGAAAAATAGGGAAAGGGAACCTCGACGAAGGTTCACAGAAAAAAGAAAGGGGAGAAAACGAAGCCGAAGAGAGGGGAAGATTGGGGGAGGAATTCAGACTAAGAAAGAGTGAGACAACTAAAACCAGAGTAATAAAGACAGAACCAAGAGTTACATATACACTCTCTCTCTTTCTCTCTCTCTCTCTCTCTCTATTCCCATACGTACACAGACAGAAGCGTGTGCTTGCGCGCACCCGAGAGGGTATAGCCACAGAGAGAAGCGGGAGAGAAGCCCGCGGCTGTGGCTGTGGCTGCGACGGCGGCGTCGGCGTCGGCGTCGGCGTCGGCGGCGGCGGCGTAGACCGATGGAGCAAGAAAGACAGAGAACCAACGAACGAGAGAGAAGCGGCGGAGGGCGGAAGGCAAAGAGATAGAAGGAGAGCGAGAGGGAATGTGAGGGTAAGAGGAAAAGGCTTTGGTGGGGGCGGCTGGTCGCCGGGAGGAGTGCTGCGGGGCGGGGGGGGGCGGAAAGACGGCGGAGGAGGGCGGCGGGCGGACGGAGAGGGTAGATAGAGACAGCGCGAAGTGCCGAGGACAAACGGGGGAGACGCCGGTGAGGAGGGCAACGCCGATTGGAGAGAGGGAGAGAGTAAAAGAGAAAGAGGAAGAGAGAGAAAGAGAGAGAGAGAGAGAGAGAGAGAGAGAGAGAGAGAGAGAGAGAGAGAGAGAGAGAGAGAGAGAGAGAGAGAGAGAGAGAGAGAGAGAGAGAGGGAGCGAGTGAAAGCCAGCAGCAGAGGGGCGCCGAGAGGCAGAGAGGGCGGAGAAGCGTCCCACGGGAGTTTTTCGGCGGATCGCTGCGCGACCAGAGTGATCTCTCGCGAGTAGTGGACTCGATCGATCTTATTGGTGGCAGAGCCAGCCGAGAGAGAGTCAGTGCACCGCGGGCATCGCTTGGGGGATAGCACGAGGCTCCGTGTCCCACCACCGGTGTGTTCAGTTTAACAAAAGACAAACACAGAGAGAGGGAGAGAGAAAGAGAGGAAAATAGAAAGAGAGAAACCGAGCGGAAACGAGGAAGTATTCGCCGGGAAAAAGCGCGTCGCAGCACTTCAACTCGTGTGCCGGTAGCCCTCCGGAAAATTCGTGTAGAACGCGATCGCGCTCTCTCTCTTCGCTTTTACTTCGTGCAAATATCATTGGTGCAGTGCGATAACAGAGAGGAGGCCTCTTGCACGCGCGAGAGAGTGCCTACAGTAGACTCCTGATTACGAGACGGAAAAGCTGAAGCACTTTACAGGGGAGAGAGAAAAAGTGGACGTGTACTATTCAACACTATCGTATTGCCCGGCGGGAATATCAGTGTTCTCGAGAAACAGCAGTGAGTCTCACTTTTTAATAGTCAATGTGTTTGTCTGTGGAGATTTGAGAGAGAGAGAGAGAGAGAAAGAGAGAAAGAAAGAGAGAGATCGAGTGTGTCTGAGAGAATGGATGATGATTTGGAAGCTAATGAGCGCACGATGCTCATTGGAATCGACCGCAAGAGATCGGCATCGAAACGGCCAACACGAATGCCAGAAGGCTACCTTGCGGTCGGACGAGCAACGATAGCGCGGACGCTCTTTTATCATTTTAATAGAAGAAGTCCTTGGACCCCCAAGGCAAGCCGGACAGAGAGACAGAGAAACAGAGAGACAGAAAGAGAGATTGGTAGACGCCCGATAAAACCTTCGCCAGCAAAAGACCATTCTGCTTTCTCTCGCTATCCTCTTTCTTCCTCCGTTTCACCCTCGCTTCTCTCCTTTCCTTCCTATCGCATCTCTTCTTCGAATTCTAATTCCTGCTACGAATGCCCAATGAGCTCTGCGAGAACTGTCAATTTCAGAGCGGCGAATACGTTTGTTTCTCTCCTCGTATTGTTCCTGACGAACGCGCACAGTGGCACACGCCAACTAGGAATATTGGCGCGCTTTTACCGGCGTCGATATCAGCCGCACCAACTTTTCATCGGCACCGTCCCCGTCGATCAAAACACAACATTGCAAAACGTGATTGACCGCGCGCGCGCGCGCGCACTTTTACTTTCTCTCTCTTTCTCTCTCTCTCTCTTTCGTATTTGCCAGCTGCTGATCAACAAAAACCTCGTGGAATAGCAATGACTCTTTGACACTCATTCGAGTGGTAGGTGCCGTTTCATAGTACATTCACTTCTTTCGATTCTCCGGGTGAACAGTTTGCGTGTCGATTTCTAGTAGCAAACACAGAGAAATACCGGTTACCGTCTCTATCCTTGAATAAAGTAGTTTAACCGGCAGTTTATTGCAGTCGTTAAGAGGCACGTTTGGAGGATCGTTGCTTGATATCGTATTCAGAGGGATTACGCGAGCACACGCCACACTTCTTGACAGTATTACATAAGTCCTAAGTCCTCGAATTCATCTCTCTCTCTCTCTCTCTCTCTTACTCTCTCTTTCTATGTGTGCGTAGGTACTGCGTATCCCATTTGCGAAAAGACCATCACGAAGCGCGAAACTCGGGAGTTCGCAATGCTAGGGTTACGCAAGCGTTCGTCTATCGTAGTCACGGAATTCAGGTCAAGCAATGTGTCCCGTGCTAGCAGCGGGTAAGAGCTCGTCTTGCATCCAATAGCTTCCATTCGAGTATCAATTCCTCCGCGCGCTTGGCCACTGTCGAGCATCAGTGGTAGACACGTGTTTTCATACACACCAAGAGAACGAGAGAGACAACCTAGTAAGAGACCAAGAACGGATGCCGATTCACTGGCCAGTTGTGCGCTACTGATAGTGAAAATAGAACAACGAACGGTGTACATATAACTTGCGGCTTGTAAGCGCGAACGAGTAAATATAGACCGCTAATGGTCCCAGAGTGGCGGCGCGAATAGGTGAAATTAGTAGGTACGCTTATCGTACCGCACTCGAAGACTAAAGGGAAAGGTGGTTTGTAAAGGTGTGTTTATTCGAAAAACACGTGCCACTGTAACAGGCTAGCAAGCTAGTAATTACGTGGATTTAGTGTAATAATGGTCTTTTTGGTAATGCAACGTTTTTCCTGAATTTATCGTGTTCCCTCTGCTCTCTCTCTCTCTCTCTCTCTCTCTCTCTCTCTCTCTCTCTCTCTTTCTCTTTCCATTTTGCCGCTATTTTATTCGTTCTGTCTCGGGATCCGACTCATTAAGAGTAAAGAGGGCTCGAAATGGCATTTTCGAGCCAGGTCGTTGGCCACGCGCTCACCATCCCGCTGCTTCTCCGTCGGCTGTCACAGCTTTTCATTCAAGGTCCACTTTTCTATAAATACACGCGCTCTGCCAGATTGAGCCACGTGAATCGCCGCAGGACACAATGGCTGCGTCGGTCACGATTGAATATTCAAAATTAATTCGTGTCATGAGCTTGCCGGGGTCAATGAAGATAATCGAGCCGACACGCGCTATAACGTCCCTCAATTACGAAGAACATCGGTCACGTGCCGAGTTATGCGAACCAGGAACCAACTTTTAGAATAACTCTAATCGTACCCAATAAAACGTGATGCTGCTGCATTGGAACAGCCGCATTCATAGCCCTGAAATTTTCATGTAGATTTCGTACTTCGCATGAACGAGCACTGCTCACTTATTACACTCGAAAACACTGTGTTCAGCAAGCTGGTTCGCATGTAATGAAATGGCGAAGCAGTGAGCGACTAAAGAATGCTGCAATGCCGCCGGCTGCGGGTTACAATAATGCTTGGGCACCGAACAACATTCCCGAGATGGAATCGAGCGGAGGATCCTGTAATAGAAATTCCCCGGGAAAAATGGGTATTAAGTCGAATACGATCTAATATATTAAACAGGGTGCAATATACTTGGGGGATGCTACCCTTGTTAAAAAGAATCAACGATGCGTAAATAATTGACGAATGTAGAAAGAGAGGAAACGATTTGTAAGAATAGAAGTATTGCGATCGAATGTAGGATTTCCTGTTCCAATAAACAGCCACGTGTCCAAGCACCACGTGGTGGGGTACGCGTAACATGCGTAGGTAGTGTTATACAGGGGGTAGATCGCAACCCCAATAAGAGATAATGGGATAAGTAGGTAAGTGGTAGTAGTAGAATCCAGGTGTTCCTTACCCTAAGCTTCATTTTAAGAGGTCCGACAAACAATCCTCTCGTTTCCCAATCGATGATTGACGTCTAAAAAGAGGCCTCATCTTTCCGTTCAGTCCGCCCATCATATTCCATCATATTCTTCCTTACAAAAAAGTGGAAGAAATAATCTTGCTGACAGGTATACTATTTCGAAGCCGGCTGTAATTTCTTCTTCGTAAAGATGAGAAGAGGCTGAGAAGCCAGGTAGAATATCTAGTGAAGGTTGAACAAGCCAAGGAGCAAATTGTTCTTGCACAGTTCTTGGGATCTATTGCTTCTATGCAGAATGCTTGAACTTCCGCCGGAATTGGCAGTAAAAGGCAGGATTAGCACGAGTAACGATATAAGGCCACGTTCCTCGTATAACTTCCCCATAAATTTCCTATCTCGACTCAAATAGATACACACACTTCCACTTCACATACTAGTAGCTACTACCTTGATGTTTTACTCGAGCTATGTTCCTCTCTAAAATATTACCCGCTATTACCACTGCTACCTGAATTTCATCTCGCACGATTACATCCTCGTAACCTAAGATTCTCTCTTATATAAGAATTTCAGACGAACGAACCAGTTCTTTTTCTTCTCTCTTTTTTTCGTGGAACGAACTCAATGGTTTGTTGTTTCTCGGCTGGTGAAAATAATCATCCGGTGAACAATTGGAGCACGGTATACGAAACGACAGATGTACTGGCATTAAATCACACCTGAATGCCGCACTACTATTCGATCATTGAATCGCGCGCGTCGACTTAATGAATTTCCCCGCTCAGTTACAGTCGTTAAGGGTGGGATGCGCTTTTACTTATGCTCGTCATTAAAAAGCTCCGCGTGTGCTACGTGACGCGCAGCCTCGAATAAAGAGAACGACCGACTCACAGGGAGAACGGAAAGATAGGGTGAAAATGAGATAGAGATACACACATATATATATATATATATATGTGTGTATATATATATATGTGTATATATATATATATATAAAGACAGAGAGAAGTCTCGCTCTTTTTATCGCCCTCTGTGGGCTGCTCTCGCCGCGGCTCAGGGCGGATTTATTTCCAACGAGATAGTCGGAAAAATGAGCTCGTGAACAGAGATGCAAATGCACTTCTGGACCCCGTCGTTATAAAAATGAATCGCGCGCCCTGCTCTTTTCTCATTCAAGCTACCAGGGCAATGTGACTCTTTCTCTCTTTGAGCTACATAAAACAACCCCACCAACCCCATCTCTTTCACAGTACAAGTTTCGTGGTATGATGCGCCACATCTGTTTCATCAGGACTGATGAAACTGTCGATTCCCAATGGCGATAAAACACAACGTGAATTCCCTTCGAAGCTTCATGTCGATCCTAACGAGAAAGAGAGACAATTCAGAATGGAAATATTATCGACAAAAAAAAAGGTAGCAAAACCTGTCAAGGCCAAACATACGCATATCCGTAGCATCCCAGTGTAATCATACGTGCTTCGGATGATTATCTCGTTAGAGAAATTGATAGAGAGCATGGGGGACGCACCGGTTAGTAGTAGAACAGCTGGTAGTCAAGTTTGTCGGAATCACGGAACATTAAAATCGCAAACAAATTATAGGGGCAGAGTGGATTGCCGAGGATGATCGGTTGATGTCGCACACGTGCGTGTTTCTATAAGGATGCGCAATAAGATGATAACATGTCCGAGCGAAAGCTTGACTGGTCAGTGTTGGTGATGTTACCTGTAGTTTACGAGCATTACCTCAGGCGACGTCGTTAGTGCCATCGCAAAACTCATCTTCGAAGACGATCGATGAGTACTTAAATCCTTCGAACTATATATCTCTCTCTTTCTCTTTTGCTCATCCTCTTTATTCCGGTTCACGAATAAAGAAATTTCTATGGGCTTCATATCCGGACAATGCGCCAGTAAAATATTATGCCGCCTTCCTGCGTACCCATTGTCGACCTTCATCGCTCTCTTTTTTGCCCCGTCAGTCTTTCTCCCTCGAACTGCCTCTTTATTTTTCAACGGGATCGTTCCTGTAAATTGCGGGTTGTAAATCCTTGCCATCCGCTTTCGATGAACCTCGATATATCACTCTCTCTCTCTCTCTCTGGATGACAAAAGTACCGATGCGGTTCGCTCCCTAACGATTCAACGAATCGTTCGATCAATCCAGAAAATTAAAAACAACAAAAAAAAACAAGTCCACCATAAATGTTAGCTCGAGTGATCCCCTGTGACAGATGTTATTACTGATGTAGACAATTCTAGTTGATTTATATAACAAATCGACACAATTGTCAATGTAACTTGTCAGTGGATCGTCTATCAGTCAATGCTACTTGTAAAATCAAATTTTACCAGATATGATTTGTTGGTGTGCATTAACTCTCGTAGATGCTTATAATAATTCATAAAGCAGGGTCGAAGGGAGAGATAGCGCTTGTAATTTATCGGCACTAATGTGGCTAGTAAATCGCAGAGCTAGAAGCAGTCGGCGTGAAGTACTATTAATACGCCACACTAGTATTCATTGGTGCGCGAGTTAGCGAAGGTGTGAGAGAGTGAGAGACACAGACAAACGAGTCGATCTCGTGAAAGCGGAGTCTCTGGCATAGGCGTGCACCGGGGGTACTCGAGGATGTTATGCTCGAAAGAGTGGCATTCTGCGCGGCTCTCAATGGTCGTCGTCCATGAAGCACTGTTACCCACGTAACAGCGGCAGCGCGTGTGCGATCACGAGTGTACACACTCTACTAATAGGCCGCCTCGTGTCCCAGCAGCCTCCTCTGGAATACGTGCACGCGTGCACACGGAGGATCGTATGGCGAGCACGTGTCGCCGAGACGATCTAGAATCCCCGGCACCGAAAGTGCACGACGGTATAACGTCGCCAGCCGGCGCAAGTAGAATATCTCAGCGGGTGAGCAGACAAGCTGCGAGGCGAATACGCTTAGCGTGGGCCTCACAAGTCTTGTCTATTTATGTAGAACGATAACATATGCACCCACGCGATAGTCAACTGACAATATTAAAATAATTAGTATTATATTTCGGAATTTTCTAATTTTTTTAGTCATTTTATTATAGATGAGATTTAGGGTTGAAATGTACTTTTGTCGATGTTTTTAGTATTATTCTGGATTTTTTGTACCTGGTTCTATGTTTTCTATTTGTTTTGACAGTAAAAGAATCGATTTGGGAGCGTTCGGGAAAGTTCGAAAACCTTCGAAAAATCGAAAATTTTTGAAACACCCTTCTCGACCGTTTCAGGGTCTGGTATTTCAGGCAGTGATTCAGTATTTAGCTAGGAAACAGTGATATAAATTCCAGAAGCCCAGGTCAAAGTTCATTTTTTGGCCGAAAAATTCGTCAAGGGGTATACCCAGAAAAATTTACGAAAAAATGAATTTTGAGCTAGGGCTCTGGAATTTATATCACTTCTTCCTTGATGCAAGAAACCATTCCCCACCAATTTTCAGCCTCGGAAAATGTCGGGAAGCTTGAAAAACATGGTAAAAACTACGGGAATTAAATGATCAGGATCGGTATTCCATGTGTTTTTAGTACAATTCCGGCATTTCTACCACTGGTTTCATGTTTTTCATCCGTTTTGATACTCAAACAATGGATTTATACACCATTCGTCAAAGTCCGAGTACCTTTGAAAAAACGAACATTTTTGAAGGGATAATCGAAAGCTCACTCGTTCGTTTTGGAGTACGAAGGAGGGGGTATGAATTACTCTGACGTAACTAGAAGCTACAGTTTCTAGGAATGAGTAACATAGATCCCGGAAAGGTCATTGCGACGGCGCTGCTTCGGTAACACGATCCCCCTGTCGTTTAATGTCGTAACAGCATTATTTCGTTGGCGGTGCAAGCTTGCTCCGATGCATTGCGCGCTCCACTAATTATGAGGCTGATTGCGCTCGCTCGTGCCATTTGTTTCGAGGGATATCAACGACGCAGGAGCTTCCACTCCGATTTCCAAACTGACATGTGGAATCCCACTGCATTTTGTGGGTACAGTAATATCAGAGACTTGAAAGTCAATAAAGGCATGATAAGGTAGCAAGGGTGATTTTCGTATCAATCTTGACCTGATTATAATAGGAGTGAAAATTCGTCGATAAATGTCACGTTACAGCCTTGGTGGTAGGATGCCTCGAGTAACTTGGTTTCGGGTAGGATCGACGTCATAATAATTGATCAAGTTTGCCGATGGGGCCATGAAGAGGGGAAGAGTTCCGGTTATAGCCGAGCCGACGGCGCATGTTGAACTATGGAAACCGTTTCAGCCGGCTCGGCCTACTTAAGCCACCTTGTTATTTTTAGCATTAGGGTCACATCGCCGTGCAGTTCACTCTCGCGGTGCCATCCTTTCTTCCTTCGTTTCTAAAGAAACGCACGGCTGCACACTACCCTGCTCCTTTATGGCAACGGGCACCTGTCGCACCTCGATCCTTCTCTTTCTCTTTCTCTTTAGGACCAAACTAAAGATCGCCTTCTCTCCTACGTGTCGTTCAACTTCCAGCCGACTCGTTAAAACTTTGAATATATTGGATAATTGTGCAGCCCGGCTCGCAATTTCCCCCGCCCGTAAATTCATGGTAAATGGTGGGACTTTGGTGCAGGCGAACCATCAGCTTCTTGTTTGCTCGAACGAAGTACCCATGCAAAGCGAGGAGAAGAGAGACAAGGAGAGATAGAGCAATGGGATACGAACTTTGTTGCTTCTATGCTAATGCGATATGCTAATAGTTAAAACCCTGTTCTTCCTTTTTACAGAGTTATCGGAAGATTGCTCGGCAAGTGAGCACTCCTGATAGCGCGCCTGCAGGTTTGGGCAGTCCACAAGCTGGAATAGGCGGACTCCAGCAACAGCAGCAACAACAGCAGCAGCAACAACAACAGCATCAACAACCGCAACAGCAACAACAGAGTCAACAAGCTCTTCATCAACAAACAGATCCAATGCAGCAGAGTAAGGATAATCTAAATCCGGCTGCTAGCCAACAATCAGCGGTACTCAGGAACGGAAATCCACCGCCTCCTGTCGTCTCAATGGTAAGTCGAATTTCTCTCACTTTTACATTGGATCAAATACTCGAGAAATCGAGAAGGGAATATCATAGGGTAGAGAATTGCTAACATATTGCGATCAATTCGTGCGAGAGGGTAGAAAATCCAGTGCGAGATCAGGGATTTCATTCTCCCCAAGGAAACGCATCAATCCTAGCCTGCCCCATTTCGCAAGTGAATCGTTTCCAACCCCAGCGCAAGCTCGCTCGGCCTCTAACACGTTGTATACTTCGGGGAATAAACACTGGCCTGTCTGTGGTGGCATCCCTTCCCGCGCCTCAAGTATATCCCAATGCTAAACCTATGCCAAGGACCTTGACCTACAGGCATCGAGGGTTCATCACTCGAACCTGTCTTCAACCCTACACACACCAATCCGCCCACTATCAAACCACCTTACAACCGGATACCTACTCTCCGATAATACCTAATCCTGTCTCATATTTCCCACAGTTAAATCTTCTCCTCTAATCCTTATCAATAATTACATTTAATTAACATTATCCTAAAATCGGTCAACGATATTTCAACTGTCTTAAGAAACTATTTCAAGGTTGAATGGTAGAAAAAAAAAGTTCGTAGTTAAATATGGTGATTCTCATAGCGAAGAGTATATAGGATTCTTTTTGGAATGGGTATCGGCTTCTTTGAGGTGATCCTGGCAGGCTGATCCTTCGTAGGCTCTTGGTTCTCGACTTCCGTGGCTTTTTCCACGCAGAGGTTGTCACGGCGTGCAAGAGAGTGAGAGTGAAACGGAGGATAAACGGCATCCGGAGGAAGGAAGGAATGTGGTTCTTCAGATTCGTTGCGACTGTATCTTGCAGAAGAGGTCTCCTCCCTTTGAATCTTCTCTTTGTCTACTTCTCTCCCTCTCTCTCTCTCTCTCTCTCTCTCTCCCTCTTGTTCCGGCGGCAATGCGAGGTTACTGGGCAAACCAGTCTGCGCCACTACGGCATGTGCTGTTTATGTACGAGCGGCACCGAGGGGAAGACGCGTGAGGATAATCCACGTGTAAAAGCACGCAGTGCAATGTTACTAGTGCCGAGTAGCTGGTGCACTCGATGTTGCACTTTCGCGCGCGTGCTGCTGCTGCTGCTGTTTCTACTGGCCATTTCACTTGGTTATTGAAGCTCCTCTGGCTAAGGTCGCGTCGTTGAACCTTGATTCTCTCTCTCTCTCTCTCTCTCTCATTCCTATCCTCACTTACTCACACAACAACTTCCCTCTCTGCTTTTCAAGCGTGGGATTCGCTTAACTGGCGATATTACCGTGCTCGCTGTAAATCGTGGCCAGATTTACATCTTAACTGCTAACGAGGCCGAACCGTGCCTCGGATATATACACTCGCACACACACACACACACACACATAGAGAGCGAGAGAGAGAGAGAGACAGACACGAGAAGCGGTAATCCCAGAGGCAGGTTAAGTAGATTGGGAAAGCGTGCTGGTGGATCTCGTGTCGGCGTACGGGAGCCGCAAACATTTCAGTAGAATGAGCATGTGTCGTCGGTCGCGTCTCTCTGGTACGTTTACGAGTGGTACTGCTTGGAAAAGCGCACATATGTATACGTGTGTCGAGTATCCTCTTCTCGATTGCTCCTCGAGTGTACCTGCACTCGGCTCGGCTTATTTTTCGGTATTGCGTGTCAATGTCGTGGCAATGGCACCTGAAAATCAGTCCACTCGCCGAGAGTACTTTTACGCCACTCTCCATCCGCTCGCTCGCTCTTCGAAGGGTTTATAATGAAAGAGAAAGAGAGAGAAAAAGGGAGAGTAGGATAGAAAGAGATTGTGAAAGAGGAAGAGGGTTGGTAACGAACGGCGCACCCGCAGAAGGAATCGCGAGGCGCAGAGACAGGTATCGGCACTTACACCCTCAACGTTTACCCTCTACTTCCCCTCCTATTACTTCCTCTCTGTCATTCTCTCCTCTTTCTTACCCTTCCTTCTCTTACTCTGCTCTATACGATGCTCGCTTTTCCTCCTGTTACTGCTGCTGCTGCTGCTGCTACTGCTACTGCTGCTGCCGCCCTCCTCCCTGATGGCTTCTCTCCCTTCGTGCTTCTGGGACGTCGTCGTCCCTCTCTCCTCTTGGGTAGGTCGGTGGTTCCTGTTCCTGCGGGTATTGATTCGCGTTGGCGGCCGGTCACCGCCCCCATGGTCGCTGTCTGCCGCTAGTCTACCCTTGCCCCACAACGTACCACCGCTATTTCGGCGGCCCCCATCTCCAAGCAAGCATCCCCCGTCTTTGCCACTTCCGGGGAAAAAGACCGCCGATCAACCTCGCACTTTCTCAGTTCAACTGTATCATTTCTTAGAGTGAGATCGTCAAAGTATTCTTTCGAATCTTCAAGGACACAGTATTCAAGATCAAGAAATTCTGATAGAACTTGATCCATGAAGAATCATTATAAGTGAACTTTAATCAACTCGAAGTATTACGTAATAGGTAATAGGTGTTTGATAATTTTATTGTTAAATTAACCTAGCAAGTGGTGGATGTTTGATTTTGTAGCCTGTTTTAAATTCTATAGCTGTGTAGAATGAAATTATCATTTGCTATTGTATTGGATGTAGAAAGGTGATGGTAAAAGGATCGAAATGGTAACAGGTCGCTTTCGAAACATGCTGTTCTGAAATGAGAGGAGCACGCGCGGTAGATTTTGCACCGACCTCGTAGACACAGGGGCTTGCCGTTAATTGTGCATTTCCACGCGTTAAACGAGCCAGGGATGGTTGGGGGCAGAAGCACAGCGTGCATATGTGGTGTGCATATCTGGGCAGGGAAACGCGCTCGGTGTCGCGATACGGTAATTGGCAATATCGCTGGCGATAAAGGAATCAGCGTTACATGGGCGGCGGTGCGCGCACCGTTGCATCGAAACGCACAATTATGCAGTAAACCAAAACCACGAAATGCCGCAGAGCCGTTCATTCGCTGAGAGAGAGAGAGAGCGCGCGCGCTCGAATTGCGCTCAACCACCAAGCACGTGCGGTTTTCTCTTTCGCAATTTCAAATCCAACGACTGGATTTCCTTATCGGCAATCCTCTTTGTCACTTTTGCTCATGGAACGCGCGAGAAACACGTACACTCTTTGGTGGATCGTCGATTTCAATCGGTGGCGCAGCATCCGCTTGCTGCTTCGAGAGAGGTCTTTGGACCGGCTACCGAAAAAAGGCAAGCATCGATGCGCGTACGTTAATGCGCCTTTGTTCGATACACCACTTTTTCCTTTTCTACTCCCATCTGGCCAAACGGCGCGCTCGTTTCAGCTGCATTGTTCACCAAAAGCGAGCAGTTGCATCCGTGAATGCCGCCGATCCTCGCCGTGCGTTTAAGATGTAGATAGCGAATTCGGATGGCAACGTTGCTGCCCCTCTTGACACTTGCCGCCTAAAGCCTGATTCACATTATACGTCTCTCTAAATTCAAGGAAAAAATAATTGCGTTGACATAAAAGGAAGAACAATATTACAATTAACACTTCTTTGAAACTCAACTGATACATTGCAAGACAAAATATAATATCCTGAAATACACCTGAAAGTTACTTATAATATGAATCAACCTTTAAACTCCAACACCTTTTTTTTCTATGAATTCTCAATTTTACGGTAAGAATACAGGGTTGTGAGAAAGCGCGTAAATCCTCCACGTATTCTCACAGCACACAAAGCTAAAGAACGGCGTTCCTAGCTATAAATCGTCCAGGTGAGAAAGCTCCGCTTGAAAAAGCTCCGGTGCCGGAGGCGGTAGAATGTTAGATCAACGCCGCAGACTTGCATCTCCCAATGCGCACACTGCAAAAGGCAAACTTTGACTGCGATTGATAGCTGCGATAAGAATACAGATGCTCTCGCACGGCATAACAGGCGAATGAACGGCTATCCTTCGGATTTCGAGAGGATCGAACTATTCGTAACCGCGTTCGGCAGGGAAAGTGCGAAAGTGTATCGCGCAAAGTTGCCCCCGGAGAACCAACGATCTATCCGAGTACACTGTGGTTGCCGTTCTCGTACTTGGCGTTCGATATAAATAGCCCGATAAAAGCTGTTTTACTGCGCAAACGATTTCGTTTTATCGGCTTCCAGAACGTCGAAACGAACGCTCGCGAGACACAGCTAACCCGTAGCGGGTACAACACCCTAGAATACCTATCGGTACATATCGGCTGACGTAGAAGTTGCATTGATAAATAAATTCCCTCTACACCAACTCTTTCCTATCATGTCTATGTATGTTTGTTACCATCTGTACCCTTGTGGAGTGAAACCCTACGCGGATAGGCCGCTTAATGAAATAAACGCATCGACGTTCGATTGATTGCTACAACAAATTCACCAATAAATTTGTAACCGGCTTTCTGTCCCACTCTTTTTACCATGACACATAGAGACATGTAAAGTGAGGACAGTTAAATTAATACCAAGGCACGCTTAGTGATTGCCTTTTCAATTAGTCTTATTTTTCCAAGCATCATTTCTCAAAGAAACCCTCAATTACTTCGTCGAATTATGTCTTATACGCGTTGAGCTGTGAAAGCGTCAATACCCATGATCAAATTGTGAGCGACAGCCAAGTTCATCCTACCTTTCATCCTCGCCACGAATAATTCCGCCTACGGCTGAGCATCCGTGTGTAAGGAGTTTCGCTTGCTCGTTAATAGGGATGCATCTGGAAGATGCTGTGCTCGCGCAATCGGTAATAAGAAGGGACATTTGTGGAAGCAGTGGTGCTTTCGCTGACAAGTGTCAAAAGTGGCCAAGGTAATAACAGGTCATAACTCCATGAAACTGCAGGCCACTTTAGAGGCATACAATCAGCCATGAGAGTACATTAGGGTACGCATTCCACCAGCAGCTGGCAAATATATCCTTCTCGACCGGCACTTATCGCACGGTGATTCTCTGGGTATTAATAATCGTTAGGCCGATATTGATACTGAATAGCAAGAGAAGACACCCGATGTGCATTCAGCGCCAATTTATCTCGCGGCCGTTGTCGAACCTTTTGGTACAGCATCCCGGAGGATCTTCTCTTCGATTCAGTGGCGAAAGAGGGAACTGGTAATTTCCTGGCGGACAGCGTAGGAAACGTGGAAGCGCGTTCGATAAAGTTATGCCGAGCGGTGGAGGCGCAAAGAGAGAAAAAAGAAGCGGGAAGGAAGGGTCGAGGTCAATGAACAGAGTCCGTGAAGGTTCCTTGGTAAGGAGAGAGGGTTTGCCGTCAGGAGGGAGAATAAAGATGGATTGCAAGAGAGCAAAGGCGAGGAGAAACGTGGATCCTGCGGGTTATGTTTGGGTGCTGTCGTGGCACATCCCGTTTTATCACGCCTTGGGTTTACGTTGCCCTAGGTCACGATGTCAAGAGAACGGAAGGATTTTCCCCTTGAGAGCTCGACGGTGCGAGCGAGCGTGGCGCGCTCTTCGTGATCGAGCGAGAGAAAGAGAGAAAGAGAGTAGGAGCCTGAGCGAGAAGCCGTAGAGGAGGAAAGGAGGAAAACATGAAGGAGGAGGTGAAGGTGGTGGCTGAGGGATCACTGACTCGCTTGGCGAGACGCCCGGCTCTCTTCGATGCTATCAACCTCGACCACAAACACCGATTCACGGCCACTTTGGGGCCTCCCCGGAGTTTCTCGGCTCGCCACCTCTGATCCTCCTCTAGGCTACTCCAATCCGACCTACTTTTTCAATAACTTATAATATTTTAACCTTCCATTGTATATCTTCGTCTCTATCAATTTTCTCTTTTATTATTCAGATCCTTTTTTAGTCGTAAAAAAATCTTTATTAGTTGAATAAACCTTCTCTCGATGTTGTTGATTTTTACTGTTAATGAGAACAGTATAAACATGTTTGTAATAGGGGTGAATTGTAGATGTAGCATTCACAGGAGCCGGTATTCGACTGGCATGGTGAATACGAGGAAGTTTCACTTCCTTGCTTATCGTCAATGGCATTAGCATCGTAACTGAATAGGGGCTAATTGAACTGTAGCATACAATGGGTCGAGTAGTGCTTTGCAATCGCAGAAAGATCAACATGAAACGAGCAGATATCGCTCGGCATAGGAAACCGAGTGGCCCCCAAGAATTCCGAGATTTAATCAAACACTCCCGCATAGGTCGATCTGAGTCACGGCGAGTCCGGTTGAGCCAACTCGAGTTACGGATATGAATTTCACGTGATTATCAAGCGGGATCGCTCGAGTGGACTTTCGAGGGAGAACAGTGAAGTTTACAGTACGCGGAGTCCAATTAAACCGACCGCAGGCCGAGGCCGAATATCGAGAACGGAATTCTGAAATTCTCTCGAACGGAACACTCGATCTGTTCCTTAGGTGTGCGTGGTCGAACATTCCATTCGGCAAAATTGATCGATTCGAATAGAAGAAGAGAGGGGGGTGCGGGGGGGGGGATAGTATAGATGAGAGAAGAGGCAAGAGAGATCGAACAAGATGAAATAGAACGACAAAGATCGTTGGTGGTGTACTGTCGGGTGAACTGATCGTTCTCTCTTGCCGCTTTCCTTTTGTACGAAGTTTTATAGTCCGGTTGCCAGTTTGCCAGGTTCTTTCCTTCGTCCTCAGTGCCCTCTGCTTCCACTCTCTCCCCTCTTCTCCGATCTATCCAGCTAACACTTCTTCTCTCCCGGTGGTTTCTCTCCACCGAACTCTCCCCCTCGACGACTCGACTCTTTCTCTCTGTCTCTTTCTCTCTCTCGTCTGGTCCGCATTGGCAACCGATGACGGAAGAAGAGGAGAAAGCCGAGTATACGAAGGCGTACAGAGCCAGAGAGAGAAGAGGGATTTACACAGACAATAGCACATGTAGAAGGTACCATCCTGCCTCTCTCACTCCTCCTCTGGCTCCTCTCTCCCTTCCGTTGGCTCACGGCCTCCGGGAGCGCAAGTGGAGAGGAGGTCGAGTGAACGAACCGGCGAACGAACGAAAATAAACGAAAGTGCATCGCACAGGTATAGTTCTTCGTGCGGGGTATGCGACTTCATTGTGCTGTGGACTCGTTGGATCCTCGAGTCCGCATGAAAGCCCTGAACGCGCCGTGAGAAGAGGCAAATACTGTCGAAGACCCTTTTCAGTCAACCACCTTACATGTTGATAGATTACTTGTAGGATACATTTGTTTAAGTATGTTTAAAAAAATAGTATATTTACATTAAAACGTATTTTTTGTTTCTTTGTACAGTCACCCGGAGTAATGCCATTCTACGGTGACACCGGCGCCGGTTTCCGGCCAGCAGCTGGTTTTGGAAATACTGTCTGGCACCAGGGAGTTGCTCCCGTGGGCGCGGTTGCAGTGGAAACCTCAGCGACGGCATGGCCACCTCAGCAATTTATTCAACAAATCCCTGCCCCGAATCAGCTGGAAGAGCTGAGGTATCATACCCAATACACTACAGCTGCACCATACCACCCACAACCAGGTAAGATAACATAAAGTTTGTATTTTTATTAGAATTCGAGGGACAAGTAATTTTATCGGTGAGATAGTCAAGGAGACCAGTTGTTTCCATCGGAAGTCCATCACGACGTCTAACGTGAATGTGTGAACTCAGCAAGCGAACGTTTTGTTACAGTTGCATATCAGCAGCAAACTTTCATTACGACGGATCAGTCGGCGTTTCAACGAGCTGGGGCGACGGGACAATACACAATCACGGGGCAACCCTCACCCTTAACGCCAGTCGCCCCGCAGACGGTACCGACGAGCGCTCAGCGCCCGCTAAATGGTCAATTCATGGACCCCGCCGCTACGGCTACTCAACCAGTCGGTTACGAAAGGCAGGATTACGTCAATGGTTATCAACAACAGGTAAAAAATCCTTGGATCTATTATTATTAAACGTATCGTAGTACTATTTCCATGAGCTAATGACGCGAGCGGGTAACCAATTGTTAGAATTAAATAAGATCTTGTACAATCATACCTTACTTTATGTTTCACTCGAGCGAAGTAGAAGAAAACGCACAAATTAGTTTGAAAGGGGCTGAACGTTGGCAATACTATATCAGCAAATAATTTTAAGTTACAGATCGAATGATGCTCTTTTCAGGATGTGACGATGGCACCGCCGCCTTCAACCACCCCAACGAGCCGTAGCAGCTCGGTTCACATGGAGAACCAACAGCAACAACAGAACCCTCAACAACCACCCTCGCAACAGCAACAACAACAGACGGACACACAGGTCAAGGGATTCGCAACGATCGCGGCGAACAATGTGTCGGGAAACGAGATGCCTGGGTATCCACTTCAACCGGGCCCACAGAGTTTACACAACTCTAACGGATATCCAGGCTACGTAGATATGGGTCAGCAACAAGTGCAGAGCCAGTGGCAATCCCAAGTGGCTCAGGCGCAGCAGCAGCAACAATCGCAGCATCAACAGCAACAGCAGCAGCAGCAGCAACAACATATGCAGAGACAGCACGCGGTGCCTGATGGTAGTCAAAGACATATATGGTCGGACGCTAGTACCAATAGTACGAAAATGAATAATGTGAACAGCAACATGGGCTGGTCGGATGGTACCTTGCAGCAGCAACAATCTCATCAACAGGCGAAACAACGCCAACAGCAACAAAGTATGCAGCAGAGTATGAAACAACAAGGTGAACAACAGCAAAATATGGCTATGCAAGCGCAGCAAGAGTTACCAAGGCCAGCCAGTCACATGAGCTGGGAAAACGGTAGTATAAAGGAACCACAGACACCACAGTCGTGGACAGAAAATACCGATAATCAGCAACAACAGCAAACTCAGGGAAGTTGGTCGCGACAGAGTCCGAAGTTGAGGGATGCTCAAAATCCGAGATTGACACCATCTAGTCAACAGCAACCTCAACACCAAGGGTGGCTTCAACATTCGCCGAAATTAACGGATCACCAACAAAATCCGTCGCATCAAAATGCGAGAATGACACCATCAAACCAGCACAACTGGCAACAGAATAATCCAGATGTGCAGGCACAACAGAACCAGGCGCAGCAAAATCCTAGATTAACTCCGTCTGGACAGTCGATGCAACAGCAGCAGCAGCAGCAGCAGCAACAACAACAGCAACAGCCGCAACAGCAGTGGCAGCAGCAAACAAAAATCGAAAAGAATCATAGGCTGACACCTTCTAATCAAATGTCATGGCCCGACACCCCAACTAGTCAACCGAATTGGTCGCCAAACAGTATGAAGAGCGACGGCAGCCAGCAACCCCAACAACAATGGCCCGAATCTCAACCTAGTCCAAGAAGAACACCAAGCCATCAACCTTCCTCCTGGCAATCCCAACAAGCTCAGGAGAATAAAATCGAGAATCAAATGTCCTGGTCGCCAAGTTCGGTGAATGAGAATCAGCCGACTTGGGGCCAGCAGACGACGAAGCAAGACATGCAGAATTCCGGGGAAAGAGTCCTTTGGCAACAACAGGCCGCTGAGGCAAATAAGCCAAATGGCTTTCCCGATAATCAAGATGCTCAGGAAAATAACGTATTTGCTCAATCCAACCGCGTAAATTTAAACAGTCGACTGAAATCTATGATTCTGAATAAGCAACAACAACAACAGCACTTGCAACACCAGCAAATGCAACAACAGCAACATCATCATCAACAGCAGCAACAACAGCAGCAACAACAACAGCAGCAACAACAACAACAGCAGCAGCAGCAGCAGCAGCAGCAACAGCAGCAACAGCAGCAACAGCAGCAACAGCAACAGCAACAGCAACAGCAACAACAGCACCAACAACAACAGCAGCAGCAACAACACTCAGTTGGTCATCAAGATCAACAACATTCCCAACAACAACATCACAACTTGCATCATGCTATGCAGCACATGAACAGCAATAATGGCCCGAACGGTGAATATCATTCGGATGATCGAATTCGGGACTCACATGAAAATGCGGAGAAAATGCAAGAAAAACAAGCAGATCAATATATGAATCAATCGAATATGATGGCTATGTCGCAATCTAATGAATCTTTGACCGGTAATTTTTTATTGCATAGCCACCACCCTCGGGTCGATAGTTTGCCCGACGGTGGTGGCTTATGGGAATGGACAGGAGGAGGTAACAGTTTAAGTAATAATGGTATGCTATCTGAAAGCGGATTAACGGCCATAGAAAATTTTATGAAATTTGATTCGGAGGAAAAGCACTCGGAGAAATCATGTGATAAGCAGACACAAGGACTGCAGACTAAGGAGCAGAATCTTTGGGAAGAGGAGGATAAAAACCACGACAATCAAAGCGCTGATGAAAAAACTTTTCAACGGCGCCCATCCTCTGATGAACAATCTAATGACCAGAGTTTTCAAAAGTGCCAGAAAAATCCTGATGAAGATAATCGAAAAGACGAGAATATAGATTTTCCAGAATCGGCGGCTTTTCTGCATGAGGGCGAGCACACTCGTGTAAGTGATACAGAGAAGACTTCGTTAGAAGAAGTCAATACTACAAAGTGCGAGTCATTACAAACCATTAAGCAGGAGAACATTGGAGACTACAGTTGCTCTAGTTCCGAGTGCGGACCACCTTCTATTGCTCCCCCGAGAAGCGAAAACTGCCCGATGGTGGAAATAAAGACGGAACCGGATCAAAGATCCGAAGAAAGTACAGAATACAAGTTTCGGGGAGATGGTGGCCCCGCCAAAGTATCACCACCTGTGGGATCATGGTGTTGTCGAAGAGGTGGCACCGAGCAACCTACCCCTGAACATCTGCGGGAGGGTTGCTGTCAGGGTCTACAGACAAGGGATGAAATACTCGATGAGGCCGAGAAATCGGGAACTGACGTAAAGACCGAAGCCCCACAAAGTCCAAGAAGTGGTAATACGCCCGCAACAACAAAATTGCAAGACCATTTGGATAAACTGAAGAACAATGTGAGGACTGAAGTGCCGGACTGCAACTGCTTCCCACCCGACAAATGTGAGTTGCTATTGTGTATTCAGCACGACACTAACATGGAGAGAACACACTAACCACTAGTCGATTCGTACACGAAAGAAAATTGTATTAAGAAACGTACTAATATTATGGCCGATACACCGATTATGCGCCTTGTCAGTGACTGAGAGAAGAATGCACGTACCTAACTTACTCCCTTCGGGGGGGCGTACCCAATACGTGGCATAAATGTTTCCGCTTCTGTTGCTTCCTTTCGTTGAAACATCAATTTCGTAAGTAAAATGAGGTTCAACCACAAGGTCCACCAGAACCCGGCTCGTACTACACTCATCTCGGAGCGGCTGCTAGCTTACCCGATCTTCGGAACGATCTTGAAAGAAGAACTGGTCTTAAGGGCAACGCAATAAGATTCGAAAAGGTCATCTATACGGGAAAGGAGGGCAAAACCACTCAAGGCTGTCCAATGGCTAAGTGGGTAAGTCATTTTCCTATCTATCACGCACAACTCCGATAACAAGCTTCTAATATCTGCTTCGCGAGGAAAAAACATGTTTTTTCTTCTTGCTATGATAATTAATATGTCAGTGCTTCATTAGATAATACGCCGTTCCGGGTTAGAAGAAAAGATCCTGACCATCGTAAAACATCGACAAGGACATAAGTGTCCGACAGCATGGATCGTAGTCGCAATGGTCGCTTGGGAAGGTGTACCTAGCCATGAAGCCGATCGAATCTATTCTCTTTTGACTCACAAACTCAATCGATTTGGACTTCCGACCACCAGAAGATGCGGTACTAATGAACCTCGAACTTGTGCTTGCCAAGGCCTCGATCCTGAGACTTGCGGTGCAAGTTTCTCCTTTGGATGTTCCTGGTCGATGTATTATAATGGTTGCAAGTATGCCAGGAGTAAAACCGTCCGCAAGTTCCGCTTGTCTGTACGGTCGGAGGTGAGACATTATATTTTTTTTATTAAAAATTCCTACGTCGGATACCGGAAATATTTACAGAAAAAATGTTACTTCTTCCAGGAGCAAGAAGTAGAAGAAAGAATGCACGTTCTAGCCACCCTTCTGTCACCCTTATATCTCAGTCTTGCACCAGAAGCTTTTAATAACCAAACGCAATTTGAGCGGGAGGCAAGTGAATGCCGCTTGGGATTTAAGCCCGGTCGACCGTTTTCCGGTGTTACAGCTTGCATCGATTTCTGCGCTCACTCTCACCGTGATCTCCATAATATGAACAACGGATGCACAGTGGTGAGTGGATGGGTCCATTGAACCCGCCTTAGAATTTATAAACGCTAATAATACCTATGCTAAAACTGTTTTATAATTTGCTTATAGGTGGTAACTTTGACAAAACATCGGACGTTATCAAAACCTGAGGATGAACAGTTACATGTGCTTCCACTTTACATAATGGACACTACTGATGAGTACGGATCGAAAGAAGGACAAGATGAGAAAGTTCGCGCTGGAGCACTTGAAGTTTTATCGAAATATCCATGCGAAGTTAGAGTGCGGTCTGTTCCACTACAACCCTGTAGACGCCATGGAAAGAAAAGGAAAGATGACGAACCAGATACTGTGAGTAATAAAAAGGAAACAGTGAAACATGCCGCTGAAAAGAATGTAGAACAATCGAATCGCATGATAAGTCATCATGATCCCGCAAGACCACAGACGAGGGACTCACAGTTATCATTAGAAATGGCATCTATGTTTGATGGAATGGATGCGCAATTGCAAAGCTCTCAGGTATCATCAACTGTGTTAGATAGTCCAGTTTCAATGTATCAAGGATGGGGCTATCAGAATGATCAACAATGGGGTAGAACTGGCTGGCTTGATCAAAGAAAAAATAATTGGCTTAATCCTTGGGGTGAATATTCATTTGGTGGACTAGATAGAGATGTGAAAGTCGATCCGGATAGTACTAGTTTGGATGATGTAAGACCAAGAAGCGCCATTTCTCAAGATGATCATAGACCAGGATCACGAAACTTACCAAATTCGACGGTGGAATCTCCAAGAAGTTCTTACCCACAATCACCCAGGGCACATCCTATTTCACCAAGGAGTTCACATCCAGGAACGCCAGTAGATATTCAGTATACTATATCTCCGAGAGGCTGCGTACCACATCCGCAAGATCAAAAAATGATATCACCAAGAGGTCCTGGATACCCAGTTGCCCCAGATCCTGGCTACAACCATGCACCAGCACCGAGACATTATGTGAATTCCACTCCACATTTAGACCACATTCAAAGAAATACTTTACGAGGAATGAACCATCCTCAGATGATAAACAATACTCGTCAAAGAGGCCAGCATTGTATGGAAAACCAAGCAAAAGTAGTTGCAAGGTGTACTCCGGAATGCGGACAAAAATATCCGCCTGGTATTACACAAAATTACATGGAGGCCCCTACAAGATTTATGCCACCGAAATCTGAACAGTTGTACGTAAATAGACTGCAACCACAGTATTCAAACCCAACTACACATTCAATCAGAAATCTTCCTTATAATCCTAACATGCCAGACATGTATTCTGGGTTGGGAACGTCTTCCGGTACGGACAATATTCATAAATCATTTGGAGGTACAAACCCCGATCTCTTTCTCTCTGGGTCACTGCATCCCTCGCAAGTTGATCGATCTCAAAAACCATCGAACCCGAAACCAATGGCTAATCAGCTATCGCCCGCGCCTTCAGACCAAAGTGGAAATTGGAATATGAGCAATACATGGAATACGGATCAAAGTCGGCAATATGATCAACACAATCCATACAGTGAACAAGCGGGAATCGAAAGACATCAGCAACAAATAATGGACCATCAAAAAAATGTATGGAATGAGAGAGCACAATATCCCGAACAATTCAGACCTGGTTCTTGGGAAGCTCCTACTGAACGTTCACCATTTAGGGTACCTAAGGGTAGACCACCTTCGAGAACACCATCGAATCAGAATCCGCCCACAGATAATGCATATCAAAACTCCACAAAAACGTTCCTCAAGCCGCAAGATCCCTCACGACTATCTGCCCATTCCGATGGTTTGACTAACGGAATGCAAGGCCATTGTGGACCTAATCAAGCCCAGCAGAGGCGACATGACTGGCCGCAGGAAAAACTAAGAGAGGGACTTCACGAGCCGAGACAAGACAGTACAAATCCAAATCCCAACTGCCTAATGTGGTCTGAAGAAGTGAAGCAAGTACAAGATTTTCATGCGATGTCTGCTTTGGGCCACACGCATACATTTCCTCAATATGGATACCCAACTTATCCAGTCTTCGACAAACCATACCCGAATACCTGGGAGAGTTATCCAAGCGGATACCATCAACCATATCACCCTCAAACACCAGAATATCCACCGCAATTTTATCAGCAACCAAAGAGAGAAGCGTGTTTCCCGTCTCCCCAATATCCATATCAAGGAGTGCCTGCGTATCAAAGTTTGAATCCAGGCTGGACGAGATGGGATACCTCGCGGTGGGACTTATACGGCCCGCCACCCCCCTACTTCCCGGTGATACCAGAACCAACTCCAAAAGCCGAGCCACTTGGGGAAGTGGCTGATTACTCTGACAATGAAGAATGCTTCAAAGATTCGCAAATGGGGGGTGTCGCTATTGCCCTCGGCCACGGTAGTGTACTTTTCGAATGTGCCAAGCACGAAATGCACTCTACCACGGCACTCAAGAAACCGAATCGACTAAACCCAACCCGGATTAGCTTAGTGTTCTACCAGCATCGCAACTTGAATAGACCGAAACACGGTTGGGATGAGTGGGAAGAAAAGATGCGGCTTCGTAAATTGGGTATTACATCGACAACGTCGGTAACAACCACGACTACGACCAGTTGCACATCGGTCATCTCGCAGCCGCAGTCCCAGTCAACTCCTTCGACACCTAGCAGTCCAGTAGCAACAGTCAGCAGTGAGAAATCAACACCGCTTCCTCACATACCAAGCGTTCCTAGTTCACAGTTCATGATGCGATCGCCTACATACACCACCATGACCTGGACAACATTATTCCCCATGCATCCATGCATGATAACGGGCCCATATCAAGAGGGTGGGGCCATTGGATGAGTGATCGTCGATGAACACGGATCGGACCATCAATGACCGCACTTCCTACTGAAATCCATTGGGTTACGCCCACTCTCGGAACCGTCAAGTCGCCAGGGTCCAGAAGGTCGAGGCGAGCTAAATGACGTCTCGATACAGTGAAACTCCCGCAGAGGTATAGTAAGGGCACGGAGCTAGAACTCCGAGAAAACGATTGGGAATTTTACGACATACGCATTGTCATTACAAAGGGACGTTCTATTTCCTGTTGTCCCCGTCCTGTAAGTGTATAGTTATTTACTGACAAAGCAAAAACACGTTTGCACTGCCAATTTTTCTATTTCACGTTTCGAGCGGAGTGTAACAATAGCGGGGAACATTGGATAAGTGAAATGCGATCCTTGGAAAGAGTCGAGTAATTCACCAACTTTATCGGGGCTTCCCTTTTTATACCAATCTTTTACACGAATCGCGGTAAGATGTTGCAGACCCGTAACGACTGATATGGTGCAACCGTGTTTCCGGTCGGCCACGGTAAGCATAGCATGATTGTTAAACCGAGGATGCACCGGTAAGACTGTATGAAGCAGCTAACCGGGTAGTTGAAATCGCGTAGTAAAAGAAGCATGAGCAATTGGAACATAGTAGCGATCAGCTACGTCTTATCGTGCAAAGACTTTGATAATGATAGATTTAACGAATGGAAAACCAGGTATTTGACAGTACACTTTAAGTAATATCGCATAAAGGTTTCGTGTTGGTAGAGTGATAATCGTATTAGCTAGTCCAAGCCTAGATGACAAACTATGCGACATTACACGGCACAGGGAGTTAGTTATTCGTGTGTACACTGATGGCACGTGTGCCCGGGTACAACTCGTGCAGAGCAATCACGTATAGTCAGCAGAGGCCGATTGTTAATCTGATATTTTCCGCACACTTGTAGTGTATGTTGCATCGAGTGAACCCAATCGTCCAGTAATCAACAAGGTAGATACAGTCTCCCCACCCCCCGTTAGTTTACCGATCCTTTATGAAAGTCAGTGCACAATCCTGAATGAGGCTCCGCGGTCAATTATATCCGCGAAACGGACGGAGCACCACACACGAAAATGATCTCAACGTTTTTAAACTAATTAAACGGTAAATATCTCATTTTTAGCCTTTGTACATTGCGCTTGTTAATCATCGTATTTATTTGTATGCACGTGTTTGCACTCGTAGCTATGTACTAACTATGATTAATGGAGAGGAGAGACGTGCGATAATTACTAACCATTCGTCCTTCGGGTCGGCTGAGTACAAAGCATTTTTCTAACAATCACTTGAGGCATAACCGGGAAGACGGGTTTTTCGTGTTTCCGGAGTGTGCAGTGGCGGCTGCGAAATTGCGGCAGGCGATACGTTAGTTGTTGTCCTAATCGTGATACGTTCGACGTTCTTCCGACTGTTTTTCCAAAATTCGACTTTCATTTCCCATCTCGGAATGAAAGGAATACGCGATACCTATGGATTTCCATTGCGTGCTACGCGGGTGGAAGAGCCCTTTAGCCTACAAGTGATGCCTTCCAGGCAGGCCACCTTCTTCGCGAGGGCACGCACAGAGATGTATTTTCTGAAAAACAGTCACGGTCTCCCAGAGATTCGGAGGTTCCAAGGAGTGTGTCGAAGTCAGAGAGAGCCAAACCAATCTGTTTTAAGTTGTTCGAACTATGTACCCCTTTTTGTAAATATTAGGCGACTTTTCTTATTTCAGAACGTACCCCACCTCAGTGCTATACTCTCTCTTTTTTTATTATCGTTTTTTCATCATTTTCACAGTAGCGAGTAAGAGTTAGGAATTTAATGGTGTTAGTATGGAAAAAAGCGATAGAGGCGGTTGAGAGTTAAGGGGAGACGGACGGAGGTACAGAAGATGAGAGAATTGTGCAGATGTCACGCAAAGTACGCGCGATTTTATCTAATTTATTTATTCGTCCGCGAGGATCCATCTGTTTCGGTTTCATGCACGGCTAAAGTTATAGTGCGATTCCTCGAGGCTTCCGCTGCGGCTTATGTTTGAATGAGAGCAGGCTGGTGGCCGAGTCAGGTTGACGTGAAAAGTACGGACCGGTTCGGCGAAAAGTTCAGTTTGCATTCGCATTTCGAGACGGAAGGGTCAGGTGAGGAGGACGGGTGTACACGGAAATTCGAGAGACGAGAAAATACGAATCGGCTGAAACGGGAAACGAGTACGGCGTCGGACCCTTGCCCACCGGAGTATTAATAAGAATCATTAATATATTATCATTCATTATTATCGTATATAGTAGTAATAATAAATGTAGCGCCAACACTAATAATTAGTAATATAATCTAATTTAATCGATTATTTATTTCTTAAGTTTAATCGAACGCGCTGTTCTATTACTATTCTATTCCGACGCGCGGGCAACCAGTCCGAGATCGAACCACCGAGAGTTCGTCGAAAGTGCACCGAGCCTTTTGTGGTTCAGTTCTGACACGGCCGAGTTCAATCAGTTGCATATTCTTTCTTTTTGCGCGCTTCTCACGCTCTCGAGTATAAACCTACGAATGTACATGAGCCGCGCACGTATCCGTGGTACTTCGTAAAAACACTAGTCGTCCTTATTATATTCTTATTTTACCGTATGGCAAATCTTATGTACTAGAACGTAACAGACACGTCGCAGGCGGGCAGTAGGGCATATATTCCCTGTTTCATTCATAACCCGAGGAACACATTGGACGAAATCTTTCGCAAAAACCGTGAGAAAAGTTAAGTCAAGGAGAGCCGGATGGACGAGGATTGTACGGGTGGAATACTTAACCATTCATTTGCGTCTCGCTCGTCGTTTATCCGAGTGGCGACGCTCGTGAAAGTTTGCAAGCATCGAAGGTGCAGAAATTTGAGTATGCACGCCAAGAAGAGGTTACTGAAACCGCAGAAGCCGCGAAGCACGTTTCCCTCGGGGATCGGACCCGGGCTAACACAAATATTCTTTCGCCATAGTATGATGGCTCATGTTTCCAGGCAACCGGTGAAACGTTTCAATCGCAACATTCTTCTCTTAATTCTTTCGTTGAGCGGCGAGTTCGATTGAACGTACTCGGTCCTGTGCTTGACGTGATTCCTGTGCCCCGGCACGAGAGGAATCTCGTCAAATACAGGCAAGAGGCTAAATAGGGCGGCGATCAATCGGCTTCGCCGTGAAGTAGACGGGCGAGGGAAGCCAGGCATGAATCGAGCGTTACGAAGACTGGCATGATATTATTGTCGAACTAATTCACGATAAACGTTCTTTTAGTATCGTTGAACACTTTAAACGTACTACATTAGATTTTAATACTGCGTTCGCCTCCGGTCCTCGGATATTTCGCCTTTGTGATCGAACCAATCGCGCAGATCGATATTCATCACGGTCACGCGCACCAGACGCGGGAGATTTGCTTTTTTACCTTACTTTGTACTCTAGGTCAAGCAGACAATACGAAAGACCGACGAAACGTTTCCTTCCTTCGATTTTGGTAGGGTCGTCGTAGCCTAGGTAAAGCACTAGTTCGAAGCTCGACTTCTCGTTTTGTCCACTTTGTCATCGCGATCTTTTCTGTCGTTCCGATTCGTAGGGCTTTCCCGATGAAATTCATAGAGAATGCTTTCCAGAAACTTCCGAATTATGCTCAGGCACCACTAGGAGGATGCACTCCTAAGATCCATCAGGTAGCTTGTGAAACTTCTACTTGCTGCAAACAGCACCGTGAGATTATTAATATCGACTACTTCCATCTGACTGTAATTTAAAGAAGGAAACGCGAAGATCGTTGTCATTGCTGTTCTTTTTTTTATAAATACGAGTGAGCATGGAATTTTAACGCGACGATGCCAAAATAGTATTTTAAAGGTAATAATTAGAGCGTAAAGGGAAATACTTGTAATAGCTATTATACGAGACTATCGAGGCAGACGTATGTAAGGGAAGAAAATGAATTTTTTTAAAGATGAAGCTAACAAAGTGATTATTAGAAGAGACAAAAGGGTAAGGTTAAAAGCAAAACGAATGAAAGAAAGGGAGAGAGAGAAAGAAGTTACGGTTGAATAAAGACGAGAATGAATAAAGAATAAAGTTGAAAACTGTATTTTTTCTTCCAATGCCAAAAAGATGCCATTTTGTTTTATACGAAAAAAGCTACGAAAATTCACAAAAAAAAGCGATGTGGGGGAAAAACAAATTTTTTAAATAGTTCTTAGCGAGCGTAACTAGCTGTAACAATGGGAAGAATACTTGATGTATATGTCTCGTGAAATAAACTTGTCCGCCTTATGAAACGATGAAGCAGAATACAATAGGGGAATGATAAGAATTGACAAGAAAAAAATAATATATGTAGTTTGCAGTAACAGAGTTTGATGAAATAAACAGTAGTACGGTTAATAGAACCCGAGTGCAAAAATTACGAGGCTCGTGCACGCTTTCATCCCTTGCTATCTGCAGATATGTGCATAAATACATTGTGGCGAGTACCCGCGATATGACAAAGGTAAAAGGAGAGCTCACAATTTTTGCACTGGGGCAGCAAGATATCCCTGGATCCCCCAATAGGGCATACGAATATAGTGCTGCGTATATACACCGATAACATATGTGTACATATATTTTTGGATAAACGCCCTGAAGAAATTTTAAATCGAAATTCGGGTTGCGACGCAGGAACGAACTTCTCTCAGTGGATCTCTTCTCAAGCCCAAGCCCATCATCCCCGGTCGTTGCTCTAATCAAAACGCAATCGTGTCCTTCCGTTAAATGTTCGCGCAGTCTTTTATACAAATAGTTGTTAAGAGAATTTACGATACTCCACAGATAATGAAATTATGCAACGATCCTGAATCGTGTTGTTCGTCGAGCCCCGGTGATCGTGAGAAACGGGCCCCGTCATTGTGAAAAGTACTTTACTGCCCCTTACCGGAGAGTAGTAGGATCTATCGAGAGAATGCTTGGCGTGCATCGCTCCCAGATGTATTTATGAATATTTATTTACGCGAGATAAAAGAATGGAAGAAAATCTAATATATTGACGATCTAAATAAATGACCGTAAGTTATAGCGTAAGTTTTATAATGAATATATTACTTGTAAAGCGTTTTACTTTCGCCGTTCGATAAGGCCAAGGCGAACACGCGAAACGAATAGCGAAGCAATGAACAAAAAAAGACTCATTTCGATGGTAAAGTGAACAAATGGAACTCGACATCTTTCGTATCGCGAACGTTCACGACAGCGTAACGTTTGTGTAAACGAAACAAAAAGTAGGTATTACGTGCATTGAATTGGTCCAAAGGAAAAGCAAATGTACGTACATAAGCAGGTATGCTTGAGCGATGGATCACAGTATGCTTAGAGTACAGTAGAGAGTAATAAGTGATAAGTAATAGAATAACTAATTATCGCTATCAATGACTATTATTGATATAAGAACACATTTAGATGAGAGTATGTTATAAGTAAGATGTAATTGTCCTTTGTGAATATACATAAGAGAGAAATGAAAAATACAAGAAACTTTTATGAGTAAAAATTGTGTTTAACTATACTTCCAATCTTTGCATCACCTATAACTCATCAATCAACAATGAAAGGGCAGACGCCAGTGCACTGGTAAGAGAGGCATATTCATTATTGCATATATCTTTTATTATAGGTCATATCTTATATAATACTTGCATACATCGGCATACACATGGAACAATGGCATATCACAAAATTAATTGCATTGCATTTTCAAATTATGCTCTGCTATAGAAACTTAAATTGGAATCTTTGAAAAATTCAATTAACTTCCTTGGCATCAACTGGCAGTAGACATGGCTGTGTAACCAATACTTCAGTCTGTTTTGCATCTTGCAATTTTGTCCTTAATTCTAAAATGATATGCCTAATACCAGAAATCCATGGACTGCATAGACTAGCATATTGCAACATTAGTGCAATGTGAATTTTATCAGCTTTGTCAACATCTTTCTCGTGTAAGGCTAAACACACAATAATCCATGTATTATGGAGTCTCTTGATACGAGTATATATTAGTAATACACTACCTTTTGATAGGTCTAGTACTTTTGCATGTATACTACTATTCAGTTTGTCCTCAAGCCAAGAAGCTTTCATGAGATCTAATCTCTTTGTTATCTCCTCTGCCTTTCCTTTGTTAGTCATATGCTCATTGATCACACCCTTTAAATTTCTTAATGTCTCTTCCAACACATCATTTTTATCTAAATCTGCTTCACTTTTATTAATGCTTGTATCTGTCGGAGGCATCATTGGCTTATGCGGCGCTGTTGTTAGATGAATCGATGATTCTAATGGTGGTGGCATATTTCCTGGTCTAGGACTTGTTTCAGAAGACTGTTCTTTATTTGCAGTTTGAGGAGATGTTAAAGGAAACGCTACTCTCTTATTAAGCAGTCTCTTAGTTGGAGTTGACGAACAGCTTTGTCCTCCAGGCACAGCCCACTTTGGAGGATCATTCCAGCCGGGATCATGACTGGATGACAAAACTTTTTGTGTTGATAGATTTTCTCCTACAAATTAAACGAAGTACACCATACAAAGTCATTTCATCTGACAAATATTAATATACACCTGTAGATTAGCGTCGATCTACAATTTTACACTTTGTTCCGAATAGAACGACATGTGGATTTAGAAAATTATCGTTATAGGTGTTAATTTTAACATATTAGATTTGATTTTTCTTAACGAGCATTATTGAGTATCACTTGTACCTGTTTCATTAGTTTCCATGTCAATGACAATTTACGATTGACAAACTAGGAAACCCAGGTGTGTATCTACATCGGTATTTCTCAAAGATATCACGAATCTCACTGATTTGAACGAACTATTGACATATGGTTCACACTATACACTAAGCCTATTGGCATAACCACTGTGCTGACTCTTGATCTTGATGTTGACTGCAATAACTGACCTCCGCTTGTATGCAGAAGACTTTAACATTTATGTTACATTTTTGCCACTCAAAGGTAATGTTAGACCAACGGAGATTTACAACTAAAAATCGAAGATTTCTGAGCATATACTTTCCAGCAAAAATATAACTAATCGCGAATAATAAAACTTATTTCTATTCGTTATTATATATGTATTTTAGTATATAATTCAAATTTTCATTTTTATTTTTCGAGACCCAGAATATTTTTCTTGCTTACTTTTTATTCTTTGTGATTATTATTGTAAATAATCGAATATTATTAAAAATTCATTTAAATTAAAGGATAAAGTTTAATTAATGGTTTGAGATCCAAATTAATTTGATACTTTTCGATGCGATTTGACCATAGGAACCCACATGCGAGCCAATATATGTGATTAACTTACGTCGATAACAAAGCTAAACTTGTATGCTATAGAAGTGTTCAAACGGATTGCAGATGACGTTTCATTGAAAATGTAAGGTGTGCTGTGTGTGAGATCGAGCATCTTCCTTGATTTCTATTCAGTGATCGCTGGCAATGATCAAGTATGGAGTGGTTATGTGTGTCACTGTCCACTGATGACAGTTCTGTGACATCTATTGAAACTAGTATAATGATAAACAGAAAACCATGAGTGACACGACAAAAATCGGATGTATTTCTTATATAAGTATCGAATAAAGGTAAATGAGTCCAACAAGTGTTGGAATATCGCTATCCATTCGTAAATAATTTTACTAGAAATGCAATTTTTATACAACAATTATTAAACGTCAAATTTACAGCTTACTACAAAACAATGAGATTCTCTTCCTGGTACATATTATTAAGGACTATATATATTTGCATTGTCAAGCTTTACAGACAAAATCATTGCGTTGTATGCCTTTTAGCTTCCGTCAAACACGGATGGCGTATTCTCAAAGATAACAGTTTATTAATCGGTTATAAGAGAAAGATTAGATAAAATGCAACAGGGGAATAGCTCGTACAAATCAATTCATTCTAACGATGAATAGTTTACCTTATTTCGGGTGTATCAATCAGGTTATGTTTACACAAATATACATTTTTTATTGTCCTCACTCATCTATCCAAACTAGTAGTCTTATTACTATCCTTACAAGATGTGGCTCATCTATGAATGTTATCAATAAATATTGTCACTTTGTAAAACACCTTATCCCATCATATCAGTGTCAGCTTTTTACATAGATGTACATACATTAATTACATAGATTACAATGCTTTTCCTACATACCTCAAGTCTACTCATGTCCACACAGTATACATACTGAAAAAATATGTTTAAGAACTATAGGAATGTATTCTTCATACTTTCAGCTTAGAAAACAGAATGTCCAGTTTCTTGATTTAACAGTTCAAAGGAAAAATAATACATAGCCATGGAGGAAAATGAACTGTACAATGTTACGGCTCCATCCTTCTCTGGAATTGAACCAGCTTTCTGGAATTACTCCGATCATGTCATCCTGGATGACCTTAAAATGGATAGTAATTTTATATATTTGCTTTGTTCATTGGTCTCCGCTATCTCTTGGATTATTTATATAGCATATTATAACAGCAGAGTTATTGGCTATATATTGACAAAGTTAATAAATCGTTTTATCATTAGAGATGGATATTTAAAAGTTGGTGAGTAGATATTAGTATTGTTGGGAACAATGGTAATAATGATATGATATTAGACCTTGCGGTTTAATGTGATCTTTTATATTTTTTAGGATCTTTTACTCTAAGTGCACTAAGTGGAAAAATTATGTTCAGGGATATAGTTTATATTACAGGAGATTACAGTCTGAGAATTCAGGATGGTTGGTTAATATTTCGATGGTGGAGAAGTTATGTCCCAAAGGATGTATCTGAAGGTATGATTTGTTATGCTATTTGAAGAAGGAAATGGGACAAAAATCTTATTTTATATGGATATGTTTACCTTTGATTTTTAGATCTATCACATTCCGATACTCGTCTTTCCGTTATGTTAAATGGCTTCGAATTACATGTCTATAATCGCTGTCAACTTTATGCACAACTTGAAAAAATGTTTGGTCTAACATCTCAAATGTTTCCTGATGAAGAAAATCATAATGTTAATATGGATGAACGTGATGGAGAGTCTGTTGGCCGTACAGCAAATGAAATACGCCAACAAATAAATGCAATGGATGTGTCCCGCCATGTAGATAATATCAGAAAAAAGGAAGCGCATGTTATAGCTCGTACTTGGAGAGATTTAATACCAGTTATAAAATTAGATGTGTGCACAGTAAGTATAAAGACACATTATAGTACAAAGATTGCCAATAACTTTAGTTGGATCTACTAACAGGATAATTTGTATTATAGGGAAGATTAGTATTCGGCAACCGATTAGTACCGACTACATTATCAATAACAGTGGAGGAAGCACATTTTGTGTACTCTACAAAACCAGCAGCTTCCCGTCACGATCATTTTATGCACTTTACCAAATGCAAGGCAGAGAATTTCAAAGTCATCTTAGCACCAAGTCCGAAATATACTGGAATGGTAGATGACCCACCAAGATATATGGGAGAAGGCTTTGTTGTATTGAGTTCGAACAATATGGAAGTTTATTATTATATGGATGAACCTGGGTTTGTACCCGAACATCCGGAAATGATACAACTAGTCAATGGAGATATGGTAGAAGCAATGCCACCAATATGGGGCATAGATATTAAGTGCGGAAAAGGGACAGATTTTAGTTATGGACCATGGGCCGACAGACAACGAGAGCATTTGTTTAAATTCTTTTTTCCGAACGATTACCAACCATTAAAAATTACGAAAACTCCTGTTCCTGGAGAGAAAAGACAAGTTCAGTCATTTGACATTAGATTATCAACATTGAACGAAGCAACAATTGACATATTGTTTAGTAAAAATAGAGAAACTAATGCTGTTCATGTTAATGTAGGACCAGGGTCATACTTGGAAATTACTATGCCATGGATTGTACTCCAAGATGGATACTCTACTAAAATAACAGGGCAGTTGCTTCATCTAGAAGCGACAACAAGTTTGCAATACCGAAGTTTAGTTGAGAGCGAAACTTTAGAATTTGGCATAAAATGTCACTATCCAATTCGATGGAATGATCATCAAGAATGGACGCTCAATTTAACCGGCTGTAAAGCCACAGCAAATTTAGTTTACTCGCACAAAGAATTTTTCCAAGATATGATCAATGATTGGGCTAGTAAGGCACGGCCAGATATCCTGCATTTTGTACCATATACGTGGAAGTTTAATTTGTTACTCAAAGAATTTGAATTGATCACTCTGTGTAACGAATACAATTGGATCGATTGTTCGTCACAGAATCAAGAAAATGCGCACATCGCTTTTTGTGGAGATGTCTTTGATTTGTCTTTCGACCTCCCGTTTGTCGATTATCTTCCTGTCACAGTACCGCTCCGTTTCTGGATTCAAGGTGAAAGTGTTGATCTATCATTTTACTTGCCTGAGGTGAACACGAGCCGCACCATTCTATTAACTTTGGATAAAAATGCAAAGATCATGACACGTGATGGAGCTCACATACACTTAACAGAATTGCAGAAAGGGAAAAATTGGAGAAACGTATGCCAGAAAGGAGCAGGCTGGGTTGATTGTTGGTCTGTACCTATTGTCGCGTTAAGTATTAACTACACTTATCATCCATGCCCACCATTGGGTCCAACACCTCAAGCAAATATAACAACGCCAGAAAAAGAAGAAATACTTTTATCCCCTATGCGAATACCGCGCTGCAGAAAATCACCTGGTCTTCAATGGAGTAGAAATGGTTCACAAAAGTTCGATCCGCAGTCAATTGCTCCTGATAAAGTTGGTTTGGAGCTAGAAATAGGTCCATCTATATTGATACTATATGGATCTCTGCTGAAAAATTTCATGCATTTAAAAGAAAACTTATTTGGTGATTATCAGTCATTCACTGACATGCAACAAAGTCGAGCAAATACTACAACAATAAATAATGAAAGAAATAAGGACAGAGACGTTCAAAACAGCAGCATCGAAGCATCTATGGAAGATGAAGAAATAAAATCCAAGGCATTTGATCCGCGAGATTATCGTCCCCTAGAAGTTACTGTTGGAATAACCATGCATGATATCCAAGCTCATTTGATCAAGAATTGTGGTGAAAATGACCCTCCCTGCCCTGTTATACTTCTTGAACGCTTTGGTTTTGAAATGAGAAAGAAATACAAAGAAACAGAACTTCAACTACTTCTTTCACCGGCGATCGCACTTATTACTGATAATGTGCCTCGATCGAGTAAAGAACGTCACCTGAATCAGGGTCATTTGATGTTAAGCGCTCTGCAGGTCAGAGGACACGCAATGTTCAGTAATGAAGGAAGATCTTTGGATCAGGAGACATTAGAATATGCATGGTTAATTGAAGTACAGTTAGGCAAATTAAGTGGGAAAGTAAGTTCTCCTCAATTACATCATCTAGTTACTTCATTGGAGACGTTCCTACTGATGGTTAAAAATACCGAAAATACATTGCGTCCTCCTGATTTACCGCACCATTGCCATCATGGTCTTCCTCCTCTACAATGCCCTGACAGCGACTCCGATAAACACTATAGGTATGAAATAAACATTGCAATTGCAATATATTAACACTTGTAATTCATATGTTCTGTTGAACTCCTTGTAGGTGTCCTAGTTCAGAAGACATCAAATACAGAATGACTAGAGTAGCCATAGATGCAGTTGACCTATATTTGCATGAAGTAGGTACTGCTATACATTTCTGGATAACACCTGTTCGTGTATCAACTTGCAATCTTCATGGACAACAAGTCAAGTCTGGTGTGACAGGAGTACTCCCCACTATATTAATACGCCAATTTGTATCAGCTGCTGAGCATTTTGCGAATACAAGCAATACAAATACGACTGGTAGTGGAAGATCGCATAACAATGCAAGCAGTCGTATGTCGGGTAAAGTGCACTAATATGATGAATTCTTATAGTATTCTTATTTTCACTATATATCATGCAAGAATTATTATCCAGGTGATGGGTCCGATATCTGGCTCGAAGTTGGCTCAGTGGCATTAGGTCCAGTTATATTAGAAGCTGCCGTTTCACTTCCTACTCCCGAGCACAACTTGCATTTAGTACAAAATAAATATCTTAAGCTGCACGACGAGGCAACAAAGCGATTATGGTTTTTGTGGCCTCAGGAGAGTGGTGTGAAACCATCCAAGTGTGGATGTATAGGTGGATGTGCATTTTTTGGGAATAATCGAAATGGTACAAGGTTTTTCAAGCCAAGTCACTATGACTATCAAGATGGCATTAATATAGCTGCTTACAGGTATTTAATACAACTCCTAATATTAACGATTATACAGATATACAATTTTCTCATTGATTTATTTTAGAATAAATGAACCTGGCAAGGAGAAAGGCTTTGGACAGTCCATATTACATGATAATAAATTAGTGTTTCATACACCACCCTATAGTTTAAAAGATGTATCTCTGCAAGATGTATGCCATCCTGGACTCAAAGTACCGGTCATTCAAGATGAAACTCAACCTTCGAAAAGAGGTGTTGAGCGACCAAGGTCTGTTGCAGATCACATTAAAGACACCTGCATTGGCGAATATAGTAGTACAAAATTAATTCCTACATCTACAAGTCCATTCGCATGCAGTGAGGAAAGGAAACCGTTGGGCAGAAGATTTTCTTATACATCAATGCGGTAATCTATGGAATAGATATGCCGTCGCTTTATAATAATTTAACTTTGATGTGCATAATAGTGCATGATTGTTTACAAACTCCGCACTTGATATTGATTTCATTCTTATAATAGAAAGCAGTGCAAAGTTACAGAAATGTAATATATATTTTATTGCCCGTGTTTCAGTGGGTTCAATCTCCACCATGCTGCTTTTCATATTCTACTTTTCAATGTATTTTTATTGCAAATTCGTAGAGTAGGATGAAGATGTGTGTATGGACTTGTTTGCAATGCAGCTAAAACTGATAATCAAATGTAATATTTACTTAAAGACTTACCCAAATAATCTTTGTTTCAGTGGAAGTAACATGAAAGATGTTCCATATGCGCGTTTAGTCGATGCTAGTCCTGTTGCACAATTACCACAGAAATTAGATTCGGATTCCAAATTGGATACAGAGCGGAGTAAATCTATCCTAAGTGTTCCTGAGATTGAAACAGTTCCCAAAAGCAGCGTATCGGATTCGAAATTAGCAGTGGATTATTTTAACGCTTTGGAAACAGAGTCGTTTGAAACCAGTAGTCCGCAATCATTGCCAGTAGTTTCCACAGAACCGAATTTCTCTGATTCTATGCAACGTACAACAAAACCTGCCGGTGGAATGAACATATCCGATTCACGACATTCTTTATGGGTGCGCTCGGAGTCAGGGGAAAAATTAAAGCAAGAGGTATGCATGTAACATAAGTAGGAAATCTTATACATAAAAGGAGTTAAGGCAAATTAATAGCTTTTAAATGTTTGAATAGGTTCAACGAACGATTTCAATGTCCTCGGAAAATCATTCTGAAGCTTTCTATTCTGCTGACGAAGATACCAGTCACGGGTTAAGCGGGAGTCGTACGTCCAGTTTGCGTCAATCAATTGTTGGATCTGGTTCTGTCTTGAATCGTAACGATAGTATAAAGAAAAAATTTTCATCGGATTTATCAATTGTCGATACTTCTTCCAATGTAAATCACTCTGTTCCTGAAAAAGCACATACATTGGAACGTGCAAAAACACAGACCCTTAGTACAAAAAGAAGTCCCAGAATAAATCGCAATACAAGCCTTACACGCGATAGCGAAACAACTACAAATGGTGTATTACATGATTCGTCAGATAGCCATTCCGTTTCATCTACAAGTTTTATATCAGCTGTCTCCTCACAAGAGGATGTTACACTTGTAAATTTGCACATGCAAGTGAACAAACCAATAGTTGATTCACCACTGTTAATGTCCAGCTATGTCAGTCATTTGACTCAGGTGCTGTCTTCATTAATGTCGCAATTATAATCATACGAATTCTTGATTTTCAAACATGACACTTTATCGTAGGTACGGTGTTCAAATTGGAGTCAATCTTCATTGCCAACTGGTGGTGGTGCATTTACAACTCCTTTATTTCAACGCACTGAAGACGGTAGATTAGTTTATGTTGGTGGCAGATTCGTACCAAAACTTGACACAGTAACTGAAGGGTTTACATCTTTGAAGATGATAACACGTTCTGATGGCTCTCCCGTCGCTAGCTCATCTAACAAAACGCCTACGCATCCATATAGTTGGGACAGCACAGCTTTGAATCAAATGGAAGGTAATTGTATTATAATATTGCTTTTTACCATGTTTTCCTAATTACGAAATTTCAATGAGATCCATAAAATACTTAGGAGAAGAGAATAATACAACTCGCGATGAAGATGAATTATTAGGAGCTCAACATGAGACTGGATTACGAACAACAGTTATTGTAAAATTCAAAGGAGATGTGGATATCATGTTGAGCCCAATGGTATTAGAATCTTTACAACGATTCATCGAGTCTATTATACCTACATTAGCGAGCCTACATCCGTTAACCGTTTTGAATCATCTTCACAACGTGTGCATTGGCAAAGTGGAAGACGCAAATGTTTTAAAACAAGATCAAAGTTTGTCTTATTGGAGCCAGGTTCAAACAAGTTCAAAGCGCTCTACTGCGGAACGGAACGTAAAAGACGGTCACGCTGACGACAAACGTTAGTTTATATAATATCAATTATTTTGTACTCATATACTTACAAACTCGACTAAACGATATTAATTCCTTGCTGTAACTGCAGACAAAATAGCTTTGCAAACAAATGTCTACGAAGAAAGTATTACAACACAAATACAAGGCAGCGTAATTCTGCCTAAGGTACAAAGCACTAGTTAATGATCAAACTATTTCTATTGCTTCATTGTTACATCAAATTTATTTTGACATGTTTTACAGATGAATCTGACGTTGTTACAAGCTTCTGTTGTTGAAGAAATAATATCATTCTCCGCACTAGAGAATATTCGAGATTTGACATGTGTATCACTATTCGCGGTTTCCTTGGATGATGTAACTGCTAGATTTTACTTGTGTAAGCAAGCCCGCGAAGTAGTCCAAACTTTTCATAAGCCACCTGTACTACCAAATCAAAAGAAACTCAACAAGATTAGCAAGGCTTTCTTACCTGGTCATCAAACGGCTGCCGTAGTGTCGGACAGTAGTGGTGGAGAAACTGTGTATATAGAAACTTCGGAAAAGCAACAAGAGGAAATAATAGTAACATTGAACGTAGGCAAGTACATATGTGCATTGATACTACGTAATGTAGAATCGTAAGTAAATGTACAGTTATACTTACTAGGAAAGGCCCATACGCAATTGAGGAGACTTAGGAATGAATCTTCGATATTAAAAGATGCCGTCATAACAGCAATACCAGCCCATTACTCAAGAGTGCTTTTTACATGTACGCGAATGGCATCTCCTTTGAAATGTGTTGATTACTATTTGCAACAATTTGTGGAAGACAAAGACAAAGGCGTACGATTAATTTGTTTCACGCAAAAGTATTACTCAATATTTTTTGTTAGATTTACTTTACTCAAATATTACCTGTTCGGATATAGAAACAGAATGGCTCTCCTCAAGCTACCGAGGAATTTACAATGGGAACTGGAGAAGATAAATTAGGATTTATTATGTTTGAGTGTGGCTTGGAAGGTATTAAATTGAAAGTGGTAAAACGATCACAATTTGAGAAAGGAGAAAACGGAGGTGATGTTAAAAAAGGCGATACTGAAGTAGCATGTGCAGATAGTGTGAAAAGTCAGGATGAACCCGACAGTGGTACAGGTTTGTAGGAAGTTATTTAAGGTATCGGTCTAATTGAAATTAATTTAAGTACATTATATTTCTATTTTTCTAGCGACTGGGGCTGCGGCCAATGAGCCAGAATCAGGAGCAACAAATCTGCCCAACGGAACCCAGATAAATACTAGCGCTACTTGTACTAGTCTTGCTTCGAAAGCTACGAGTGGAAATACTGCATCTTGTGTGATTGAATTAAAAACTGTATGGTTTAATTTCGCTGCACCACCACGTACACCTATAACGAGAAAGATAGATTACACAAGATTAGATTGGAATCTGCTAAGCACAGCATCTCCTGCCATAAATGCTTGGATGAACCCTAGTAACAAATTTGCAATTCGTGTTGTCCACATGTTTAGAACAATGTATCGAAGATCTACTGCTATTGTTGCATGTCTCATGGCAGAGGCATTGGATGTGCAAGCTATTCATATGCCAGCTAAGGTATCAAACTATCAATTTATTAACACAACAATGGAAGTTTTCATCTTATTTCAATTTGTATATAGAGTCGTTATGGAAGACTGACACCTTTGGCGAAAACGCTTCAAGAAGATCCATCATGCCAATTATGTACAATATTACAAAATTATGTTTTACTAAATGATTTAACAAATATTGAAGCTAACTTAAAAGAATCTGAGTTACCTTTACTTTCTACGTTACGCCAAGTAAGTATATAATACGTACTGTATATTATTTATGATGCTACAATTCAAATTTTGTTATTAGGGTGTTATTGTGCTAAGCCGGCAGTGGAAAAATGTTCTGTATACGCCATTGTTACTGGAACATAATTATAAAACAAAGCACGTGAAACCATTAAATGTAACATTTGCCGTAACGGATCCAGATGAGGTACAATTGCTTAAAGTTTCCCTGATTTATCTTAAATCACTATCTTACTACTAGAGATTTTAACTTGTTATATTTCACAGTACAACGCTGTATTGGGTATCTCTGTTTCTTGATTACTGCTAAACTTATTAAATTTAATATTAACATAATCATTTAAATTGTGGAGAGCATAATTTGGTAGTTGATTCTAATTTCAGCAAATAAACGTCGAAGGGCAGGAGGATGGTTACAGTGTAATGAAGAGTAAGAATCGTAAGAATATGATTCAAAGGAAAGCCGCGATAGCTTATGTTAAATTATTTGTTTCAAATTTATGATGCCTAGTATTCAATCCGTATCGACTTATTTAATTACGAGGCATCCTTTCCTTATTTAAATAACTATATTTCTATCGTTACATGTTTATATATGCAAATACGCTTCAAACTGTAAATACAAATTGTTTTCTAAGTGGTAACACTATTACGTGCTATGCTTATTGGGAGATTGTCAGTTTAGAATTTGATAGATGTGTGTAACCAATTGCGCTCACGCTTTCAAAAAGTTCATGTAGCAGGGAAACCTTAATACAGCTTTAAAATTGTGACTATCATTAAATAACGTCGACATACATAGAAACGGCAGATAATCAAAACTTCGAAGCTTTGTAAATGTTTAGTAGGACATAACAAAGACATTGGGTTTGGCTTATTGATGTGTAGGAAAATCTCCTGACGGATGGTGAAGGTAGTGCAGGCGAAGTTGACGATCAAGAAGTTACAGATGAATGTGCTATGTTAATCCATACGGATCCTATGCATAAACATACACATGTCAAGAATGCTCAAGACAAAACGCCAGGTAGTACAAATTAAATTGATTGCAATGTCATATTGAACACATATAACAATTCATACTGCAAACACTTGTTCAGTTTGGACAATTTTGCGATGAAGATATGTTCGATACATAATAAGTATTAGATGATCTTTGAAGTCCTCCCAGAGCCTTTTTTAATTAATCTGAAACCTCTTTTCCAATGTAGAAAAATACAAATTAAGCTTTCTATACTTGGTATTGGGATCAGTTGCTTTGTTTGCTTGGGAAATGCGACTTTCTCTTCAACTTCTGTGATTACTTAAAATCTTCATACCATGTACATAATTCTATAGTCTACAGTTCTTATGCTTTATTGCTTAGATTGTCCGAGGGAATACAAATCTTGCTTTCTTTACATTTAATTTAGCAGTCACACTTTATATAGAGATGAACTTATTTTCATCAATGACACTGCTAATGCCAAATTAACGGATACTGTAAATCATTGCCATAGCGACAGAATGTACTCTTTCCAAAAATACTCCTAAATAATCTAATTTTTAAGCTTTTTAAATGAAATATGTTGCTTGGTATGAAATAACCAGGTGTATGTGGTGATGGTTTGACGGTTCCTGTAAGTTCTCCTCGGGGTAAAGACACCACCCCCTTAGCAACACCGGTTCCAGGCCCGGATTCACTAACTTCCCCCTCTCCACCAGTAGTTCATTCAAAGAGAGGAAAATCACTACAACCTACGCAAGTGCCTGTTAGTACAAGAGCAAGTATTGTTTTCCCATTGCTTGCCAGTGGTGGGCTATTCAATCAAACTCGGGAATCAAACAATATAAGTAAGTGCTGTGGCTTTAACGCTTAACAAGCATTTTAAGTTTCTATGTTGCAATGTTGGAAATGTAAGCTCCTATGGGAAAAGCTTTTCATGCCTATGATGTTGCGGTATGATGTATGTGACAGAAACTGATAGTATAATTTTTGGCATCTCTTGTACTTCATTGCTGGCATTATGTGATACTTATATCCTTATTTTGTAAAAACCATTGTAGCTATACTATATGGTTCTAGTTTTATGTTTCTTTCTAGTCTCCTGATACCAGTTACTACTAATATAATACTAATTGTCCTGAATCTTCCAACTAATATTAAGCTTCCCGTAGCATGATTTGGGGTAAAATTTTCTCCATTTTCGCACCAGGTTATGGAACACTACGGGAAGAAAAAACACCGCAAATACATGTTTCTCACTCTCATCAACTCAGCTCCAATCCAAGTATTTACTCCGGTGGTGTAGGGCATGGGAGTCAACATAGTATTGGAAGTCTGGACCAGGTAACATCACCCACTAGTCACCAGTCCATCAAACCTTTGAATACTGGTGAGGATTTGTATAGTTGGATGGCCAAACAGCAAGAATTTATAAAGGATAATGAACGAGGAAATTTGAAAGGAAATTGGGTAAGCTGTATACTATCTTTGGAGTCATATCAAATCAGAAAGTAAAAGCAAACATAGAAGCTTCTCTTAATTCCACTATCTCTTTAGGTCTTTCGTGCTGAGCAAAAATCTTTAAAGGTACTTAGGCAAATAATGTTGTTCAGTTGCGTTTACATCTTTATTAATACTTTGTACTATTTGTTATATATTATATGCTATATAGTTCTATAATCATTTCTTCAATATTATGTTTATTGATTATAGGATTCCAAAATTAATACAATGACAACTGATGACACTGAAGATTCGGATGTACACAGCGGCGCTTTCTTATATCCAATGAAAGATTCATTGAGATTATTGGATGCACATCTAATCTTTGAGCCACTTCTATCTTCTCTATCAGTTATGCCGCAACAAATGTTATCTGCAATTGGATCGGGCAATGTGAATAATGTTTCATCACTAGATTCATTAGGATTTAATTTATCTTTGGTAGGAAGTATGGATACAATGCGTATTGATATAGTTGTTAGTGAATTCGGGAAAGTGAACGATAAAAAGAAAGGTCAGTTAGAAATTTGGTAATTGGATAAAAAATTCTCCAAGATCTTTCTTCTATGTTTCAATGTTTCAGCTCCTAAAATACAAACGAAAAAGGGTACTAGCTCCAAATTTTATTTGGACATTCCACCAGAAACTCCAGCGTTTTTATGTGAAAAAATTGGCATTGATATAGATATTAAAAAAATGGCAGATATGACCGTAGATGATATGATACAGAAACAAACTGTTTTATATATCTCGCGGGGCCAATTGAAGAAGCATACAAGCACAGATGTGAATTTTAGTTTAAATATACGATATATCAGTCAGCAGGTGAATATGCCTCTACTTAGATTATTACATCAAATTAGCAATATGTATCAAAATGTGAAAGAAACGCAAATGGAGTTAAAAGAACAACATCCTGAAACGAAAAGGAATACAAATCTTATCGTGAATGACAACGTTGTCAAGAATGGTTCCTCTTCAAGTAAGTATAGTTCTTATTACAATTAAATAGATTTCAGTTAAATTTTGTTTACCATCATTTAATGTCCATCTTTTTTATAGCGTCGGATTTGCAAGATCAACTTCTCCTAGATGGGAAAAAAATGGAAGTACCGTTACTTCGTAGTAACTTTGATCCTAATTTATCCAAAACTAATGCAACCGAACTGAATGTACGTTCACGGCCCCAAAGTTTTGCACAAAAATTGCGCAGCACAGGAAAAAGTGTGAAGGGCTATATAAACCTGAGTGAAGGTGTAATTACACCAAGCTTTGGAGCTAGTCCAAGTGGATCTGGATTGGACAAATTCAGTATAGTCTCGGAGAAATGTAGAGATACGAATTCCACACCTCGTTGCTGGAAGACAATCTATTATTTACTCGACTTGTACGCTACCCGACCGGAAACGAAAACTATTACACACCGCTTTTCAATACCAGCTGAAGCAGCAGAACAGTATAAAGCAGGGAAGAAGTATGAATTATTAAATGAGACAAAAGATGCTGATATTGAGAAAGGATTAAATGCAGAGAATAGTTCAACACCCGTACCATTGCCAAGAGAACTAAGTGCGTATGTCTTTGAACTAATCACTGTGCCATCAACACGATAAAAAGAACTTCCATGATAACAAATTTATTTTTAGGTATAGTAACAGGTGAAAGAACTAGGCTGGTCATTTTCGGAGTCGCGAGAATTCATAGGACTAGATTGCTGGCTACTTTGAGTGGCTTGAAATTAGAAGCAGAAATCACAAGTTTACATGCTAGTCTAACATGCCGTAAAAAATCAAGACCAGCAAGCTTAGAGTGCAGTTTAACAGGACAGATTGGAAGGACTATGATTGTGCTTCTGGAGGGCGTGGCACCAAGCCAGCAAACAGTTGTTAAAGTTACTGTGGGAAAATCGCAAGCCTTATACTCTAGTATTAGTAGGCGACAGAAGGATAAAAATAGTGCGTTGTTAACTGTTGGAGCTGTGAACATTGACATACCACAACATCCTGTAGCTCTGCATGGCATGATGACAAGAGGAAGTAAACAATTGTCATCGACTCTGCAGGTGCGTTTGTCTTAATATTTTTTTAAGGGGATGTCAGCAAAACATAAATATATACTAATATTGTTACATCAGGAATTAAGAGTAACGAGAACATCTTCGAGAATGTCTCGAGGACAACAGCCAGATGAAGTGGATGGTGTACCTGGTAGTCCACATCAGGATGCTCCCGCACCATCTGTTGATATGGAAAAACCACAACCAGTTTCTGGCCTTCTTGAACCCATTGTTATGCAATTTCATATTATTCTACAAAGTTTGAGTATAACTGCAGCTCTGCTACCATCGTTACAAGCGCAATATAAAATGGACCAGGTGAATAGTTCTGGTATTACTGGCAGCAAAGCTAAGTTCACAATCGATCTGCCACACCACAGTTTGAGTTTTACGACAAAGCTTCAAATAACAGAAGCAAATTTGCCTTCGGAAGCTAGTATCGAACTACCAAAAGTCCATGTCTCTGCAGAGTACATTCAAGATGGTAGCAATAATATGAACGATAGTAAATTAGCGGGTAAATATATTATAATGTTAATACATGATTTGAAGCTCCTGTTACAGGATGTTGATGTTTTTTAAATAATCGACTTGTGGCATACAGATGGTGTAGTACTAAGACAAGGCAGCTATCTCAGTGCAACTGCGGACATCGGCGTCTTTGAACATTCTTTAACTACTGATCTCTTGAATCATTTAGTATTCGTACAGAAAGTTTTTATGAAAGAAGTAAATGAAGTTGTACAGAAAGTGTATGGTGGAGAGAAACCTGTGCCGTTGTGGTTGGAAAATGAAGAACCGAGTAATTCTACATTAAAGAGGATATTATTCTCTTTAATTATTCGAATTAAGGTATACAAAGTTCAATATGGTAAATAATCACGCACTACTTCCGAATAGATAATGAAATTCGTCTTCCGAATTTAGCGTATTCAGTTGACTGCTACTACTCCAACTAACTCTGCAGTGCGACTGGAAACTGGAGCTGTCGAATTCCAATTATCAAATAGAGTACAAAATGTGTCTGGCGCAACCCAACCAAATCCATACATGAAATTATTTGGAAAAGCACAAGTAGATATAAACTTAAGTCTTGGTCAGTTATTAAAAAATGTTTTATTTGAAGAAGCGGAACCAGAGTTCCAACAGTTTGCCTTCTTTAATACAAGAGTTGGATTAAGAAATGCGTTCCAAGAGGAAATGGCTCGGGGAGAAGATAAAGAAGTAGTATTGATAACTTTAAAAAGGCCCCTAATTTATATTCAACCAATTGCGGTGGACAAAGCAATACTCGTTTGGTTGAATTATAAAAATGCGTACGAATACTGGAACGAAAAACGTGCGAACTTAAACAAAGAAGTTTTGACAGCCACACAACAAGTTTTCGAGAAAGTTCCGTTTGGTCAGATTACCAGTCAACTTAGTGCTCCTCACTTAGGAACCCTTTTCCTTCAATTAACAGTGGATGATATGGGTATTTGTATACCACTAAATCCATTGCCTCCGAATAATTGGGGTCTTAATAGAGGATTGTATGATGGTGAATCTAGAGGTGCTGTTGTAGTAACATTAGAAAACACAAGTATATCTGCCTGTAACAGCGGCAGTCTTGTCAGCAAAGCGAGGTACCATGAAGGTCAATTACTTTGAATTTGATTAGAGCATACACCTATAATGTGACTAATACATTACAGATTTGTGGGCCTCTGCTTAAGATTTGCGGAAGATTTTGAAACATCCCTTGATGATTGGAAACCTGATATGAATGATAGTAGTATAATGAATTTATGTGTTGTTTCGGAAGGAACCTACGAAGTATGCAGCAGGACAATAGCACAAAAACAAGATAAATCTGGTAATATGCATGAAGTTGTTATATATTATGTGTGACACGAGTTATATTTATATATAGACTCTGAATATAAATATTTGGTAATTATTAGATAATGCAAAGTGGATTTTAAATGTCCAATGGCAAATGGAGGGTGTTGATATTCACCTGGATGTAAACGTCGGACAACAGTTATCAGCATTAGGTCATACATTAACAATGTTAACTGGATCAGAGGAAGATGATATCCATGGACCTGTAGATTATGATAGCGACGATGGAGACCAACCAGATAATAGTACTAGCCAGGTTAAAAAAAAAGTATGGTTTAATGTTTCTTTATTTTATTATTTAAAAATTTATTGATGAATTCATTATGAAGTAAGTAAAGTAGCTTCACAGAAATAGACTTCGCATGCTGCGTATAAATGTTATTTAGAATTTTGTTGATTTCTTTCATTTATAGCTTGTACTAGTCTACATTGTATTTGCACATTCCAATGAGATATATTTCTCCAGGAAAGCATATTGATGAAAAAGTCGAAAAATTGGACAGACAGTTTACCTGCGTTTGTATTTGATCCTACTCTCGACGCGAAGAAGAGATCAAAATTAATCGAAAAGGAGATGAATGAACAAGCTAAAATTATAAATGACCTTCGATCACTGGGAGCATCTCATGGAACGATAGAACAAGAAATGAAACGCTTGCATGAATTGGAAGCGATGGTCTTTAAAGATTTCCGAAGGTAATAGATAGTTTATAGATGCATTATTGTAAAATTATTAACATACCATTTGTAAAATACCTTTCCCCGGTTTAAAAAATAGAGATATGATCCAGAAGTTGAGAAGACAATCCGTCAAGGCATCAGGAATAAAAGGGAAATTAGGCTTGGGTAGCAAAGCAAATGCTTATCGTTCAAGATCATTTATTGTTCCATCGCCAACACCCGAACACCAGTTGGAAAGTCCCGAAGATATGAATATGGAAATTAATTCGGCGAACTCTGCAAGTTACGAGAGTAGTCCTCGGAGTGGGCCAAGCCGGTATGACATGATCTGCTATGATCATAATTAGGAAAGTAATATATGTTTAATAATGGTACTACGTTTTAGCTCTGCTTCCCTGCGTGTGAGAGGGCTTAGTGGGCCACGTGTAACTTTTAGCGATACTCATACGATGTGCAGGTACATATAAAGATACATGCAATAAGTTGACACAATGATTCTGTTCTTTAACAATTTTGATTTCATAGGCAAACATCATTACCAAGCGCGGGTTCAGAGCTAAGTTTACCAGAAGGAGAGATAGAGTGGCCGGAATCTATAGAAATAGATCGAGAACGAGTTGAATTGAGAAAGAAGAATAGAGATACTAGTTGCACTTCAAGTTACGATAGCATGGAAGGAAAGTGAGTGTCACAATTAGTTTTATAAATTATAATCATTCAATTATGTGAGAATAATTTCAAGAATCGTCGAAATACTTTGTGTTCTTTAAGTGCGCCGCTTCTGGATTCATTTGGCAAGGAACAATCTTCGTCTACATCGTCGCCGTACATTACACCTCAAAAGACACAAGAACCCAATATAGATTTTGAATTAGACGTGAAAGTATTAATTAATAGCGGCAAGTGTGTACTTCATACTAAAGACCCAGGGAGAGAAGAGGAAATTAAACTGTAAGAGATGATAGCTTCCATTGGCTAGCATATAGTTGTATATATTATCATTCTAAATCTATTTACTGTGCTTAAACAGAATGAGTCGGATGAAAAAAGAAAGATCATGTTCAGGAGGAACATTTGAATTCCAACCTAGTAGTCCCAGTAGCAGCAGAAAGCCTTTGAGTAGCAAAGAAAAATCGTCCACGACAAGTACATCTCGATTACGATATTTGCAACACGCCAATGTACATTTGGTCGATTTGACAATTTTCCATATACCAGGCTTAGATGTGAAAGTAAGTTCAATCTTGACCCTACAAATCTTTGACTATTGTATATTAACTATGGCACACTTCTCATTTAGGTCCATTATGAATCCAAAACACTACCCGAGGAATTAATATCTCCTCGAGTATCGTCCGATAACACTTCGTTGAATCCTATTTCAATGACTGCGCAGAAGAAGTCAAGTACTAAAAAAGCTAGTTTATTTGCTTGGATGACACTTCAAAGTATTCCGGAAGAGACGATAATTAGTCCACACATTCTGGAGTTTCTTGAGCAGACCTTAGAACCTATCCCAAGCAAGACCAATTTCCAAAGTGGTGCACAAACTAACTCGGTCTTCCCTCAAGAGAATACAGAAAGCACTTCATGGGCTGCTACAGCAGCAAGTAGCAATTATGTATATGCTAGTTTTCCAGTAGACGTTATAGTCTATTTTCATATGCAGCCATCAACCTTCAGGTACAACTAGCCGTAATGTTTCTCTGCTATAATTACAGCTGATGCTCATCAATCTCAACTGATTTCAGATTCTCCTGTTTGCCTGTGTCTCGCGTTGAGTGCATGCTTCAATTGCCGTCCCTTGATAGTGTATTCTCGTCTAAACGTGCAGAAGAAGAGCTTATAGAATTTCGGGAATTCAAATCGTCCAGCACACAATCCTCTGGGAAAGAAGCTGGGTCAGCAATAGGTGGATTATCAGTCACCGGCTGCCTAGCTGACTTCTCCGTTTATATTTTCCATCCATATGGTGGTGGTAAGAAAACGGGATTGAAAGAGGCACAATGGTCTCCTTTGTCAGATAGCGAAAGGAAAGACTCTTTAAGCATTAATGTAGAATTTGTAAAATTTCACTTATCTCGGAGTCGCAAGCTGAACTTTCAAAGTGAACAATCAAAGAAGAGTGGTGATACTAGTCGGGCTGTTATACGATTTTCAAGTACGTAAATAATACTTACAATGACCTACAATTATCATGAGTCTTAGATTAGGAAACTTATGTCACGTTTCACTTTACAGCGATTATTGATATTGGGTCTGCTTCATTTAAGTACGACATGCGAAGACTGACAGAAATCTTAGCATTTCCAAAAGCTTGGTACCGTCGTAGTATAGTGCGGCGTTTGTTCCTGGGTGATTTAAGTACTGGGCCAGCACATTCTGAAGGAGATGGTAGTCCACCCTTGAATCAAGAAGAAGCTGTTATGGGTAGTTCGTTGTTGAAACATTATGATAGACACGGTGACGCTCTTTCGAAAAGTGCACCTGAACGCAGTCCAACGCTAAATAGGGATAAATTAAGATTGAGTCTTGAAAATGACATACCTAAACATGCTCGGTTAAAAGGTATTGTATGCGAAATAAGTTTCTATATCTGATCGCCATTTATAAATTTGTATAATTTTCCTATTTGTGTGGACTTGGTAATATTTGTTACTATATTTATCTCACTTTCAGATATTGGAAGAGGCTGGAGTTTTACATCAGGCAAGCCAACACCTTCTGAAGTTAAATTAAGAGAATCTGCGTGGGAAACTTTGGTTCTCTTTGCTGTGAATTTTACTCGCTTGAATGTCCATATGAATATGGGCAATGTAATGGGCAATGTTACGTGGATGACAAAAGATTTCAGATCTGATGGAAGATTGTCCATTGGAAGTACAGGTCACAAGAACTTGTTTATTGGTATAGGGCTAGGAGGCTCAAGTCTAGATGCAAAGGGAGGTATTGTTGGTGGCACAATTGAACTCAGTAAAATTGACACATACAGTAAGTATAGCAAAAAGATAATGGTGCTATAAACATAATATCTATTATAAGATCATAATAGTGAAATTGTAATCTTTTCTATAGTACATATACGAGAAGAACCAGGGATAGAACCGGATCATACTGTAGGATTGAAATTGTTTGCACTGGAGTTGCGTTTAGATTATATGGGGACAAGTGTATTAATGTCTAGGGTATCATCATTAGATGTGACCCTTAGAGATGAATGGAAGATTAATCGAACTAATAGCGGGGATGCTTTTATTCCAACGAGGCGACCGGCTGTAATATTCATGCATGGAGATTTGGGCTGGGATCAATTACAGATCATGATTAGCAAGTCTACCACGGCAGATTTACTCAAAATGTTTTATAAACTTGATGAGTTCTTCAGCCAGCAATTTAAAAGTAGCAAACGTGTGTTTAGTTCCTTACAACCAAGACAAAAGATCAGTAATAGTAGCGTTAGAAAGAAACAACAAAAGAAAAGGTCTACTGGCGAAGGTAAAGTGATAATTCATTTTAAGAATATAGAACAACAATGTGAGAAATATTACTTAATGACTACATATCATAGGCCCGTGGAACATCAATCAATCTGCTGCATCCGATGCCCGTCATCATAGACATTGGCAGCGGGTTTTGTCGCAAGTAGCTGGTCTTCAGTTGGGTAGTTTACGATTTTCTTTACCTACTACGGGAACCGTACTGGGTGGCACAATGGAACTTCATGGTTGCAATATTAGTCTAGCATGTTTCCATGGAATAAATTTCAAAAGTAAAAGTTGGGCTCTATTTTCACTCAAAGAACCGTGCATCAGTTTCGCTACTGAAGCGCAAGAAATTCCCAGTGTTGAGTGTAAGAATATCTTTACCTCTCTTCAGATTTTGAATATATAAATGGCCTCATTTCTTCAATCGAAACTTTTAACATTTTATCTTTAGCTCCGAATACATCCGACGTTCACGTTGTGCAAACACTAACTATCAGTTTGGGGCAGCAACAAGAACAGCACGCAAGGCATCATTCTATGGCAACAGTTTGCCGATTAAGCCGTAGTGTTCTTTTTCCGCCACAATTTAAAACACTTCAAGAATGGTTCCATTATGCTTTTGCTAGCAGTGAAATCGATGGTACTGTACCGTTTATGTTACATGTAGCTAGAACCATTAATCTTTTAAACCTTTAATTCTTCCCCCTTTTTTGCAGCAGTAGATCGCTTTCCATGTGTCGAGCGAGATAGAACAGATAGTACTTCCGATAGTAACGCTACTGCACGTGGAAGAAGTACGTCCGCTACTTCTGGCAAATTGCAAGAACATTCTCATACCAGGGAAGTTATATTTGCTCTTCCATCTTTGCAATTGCATTTAAAAACTGAGCATTTGCAAACAGCAAAAACTCCGGATGTAATAGGTGAGATATTTCAACTTCTTATATTACTCTTCACGGATGTGGCTATTTGTCAAAACGTTTACATTCAAATTATATTTGAATTGAATTGAATTCTTTTCATTCTTGCGCGAGTGGAAACTTAATGTAGATACGATACAAATGGTTACGTATCTCATTTCGAATTCACTATTTCTGTGACATATTTTATTAGACATATTTCTCTTGCTGCCTTGAACGTATCTCGCAATTATTTTCTACGTGTATTTTTAGGACTTCCTAAGCATATTGTCCATAGTAAGTATAACTGAAAAATGAATTGACGTTCACTTTGAAACTGGGGTATTTGCTTTTATCATATTTTGTCTGCTTTAACAAATTCTGTAGTATGTACTTATTACACACGCTAACCAGAAAAGGTGTTATTTTGCATGAGACATTGGTATCAGCTTGATAGATGGTGCCAAGAATAATATTAGATACCACCTATATTTGTTACATATTATATATTATATATGTATATAGATTGCCACGACTGTTGCTAACAAAACCTACATTGGAGACTTCAAATTTTTTTGAAGCCCATACAGTTTTTCAACTGCTGGAATACATCCACATTAAATAGTATTAACATGTGTAATTGTTGTGTGTCATTTAATAATGCATATTAAGGTAGTGTCAAACATGTTGTTACATAATGCGAAACTTAGGACTACAAGGATACGTACTGCTTTAACTGACGCAGTTCTTTTCGGATTGTTTTTGCAATTAATGATATTACGTCGAACCAATTTTACAAGTACTGTTTACTCAACAGGTGAGAAACCTTTAGTGGAGTGCAGTTTCATAACAGAATTCGAGGACCATATTTTTGTTACGGTCGATGCGGAAGCATTTTTCTTCTTACACGATTTGATTACATCGTACGTTAAGGAGAAAAAGAAGGTGGTAAGTGTCGACTTGAGAAGAATTTTTAAACAGCTTGATAACACTTCATTTCTATATTTTACAGCATACACTGCAAAGCTTGGGTGCACGAGCTCACAGCCCAGATCCTCAAGAAAAAAGGAGCAGTAATACAAGTACGGTTACCAGCTCCGCCGGAACAACTCTTACTACGGAGGATGAACGGAAACGGAAGCAGTTTGACCCAGCGGAGATGTTTATAAAAGACTGGAGATCTTATAGATGTAAGACCTGGCATTTGGAGCCAACAGTGAGGTGAATATAGTTGAACATTTTGCGTTATCATAATAAAATATAAAATCTATACTAATGCAATTTATCTTGGAAGATTACTCTCATGGGCTGGTAAGAGTATTGAACCCTACGGAATAGATTATATCCTCCAAAAGTTAGGATTCTCGCATGCACGTACGACAATACCAAAATGGATCCAGCGAGGTTTCATGGATCCATTGGATAAACTACTAGCTATACTTATGCTAAGGATGGTGTTAGCTGTTCGTGAAGAACCATCGGAAGAACAAAAAGAGCATAAGAGAGAGAAATAATTTGTTCAAGAAACCAAGTAGAAGCAAATGTAATGGGAACAGATTTCACTTCAGCTGTGCAGGTAAAAACAAACCGCACAGCATGTAACTAAAAGATTTCTTGGTGTCTATTTAAACTAAAAGCTGTTTACACTTTCATTTCAATGAGGCAACGAGATCACTTTATGATACATGCTTGGTTTTTACTTAGGGAAATCCGAGGTACGAAAAGGCTGTATAAAGAAGGTAAAGCAGGATGGTCGTTAATTACAATTAGAATCCTGCTATTAAAGCCAGTAAACGTTTCACTTTTGTCCAAACTCGTATACATACATTAGCATACTTTATATTTAGCACGGATTCCGATAGAAATTTATAAAAAGTATGAGTAATATAGTAATGTAAGTAATATAGTAATTGTACATTAAGCCGAAGATAAAATTCAATCATAGTCAACGAGATTCCATTTTGAACGGTGAAATGGTTCGAATGGGTAGCGCATAAATAAACACTGAAATATATATAGTATGTTCAGCAATACTTGTTTGTACATATACAAAAATTTAGAAATACTATAAGCGATAGGAGACAAATGTTTTAATTTGTTTCGTGAAAAGCAACAGCGCAGCTTGCAATTCAACACACTTTACAGGTGAATTCACGTAATGTTTTGTTCGGAGCTTGTAATGCATAATGATTACTAATTCGAGTTATTACATATACGAATTATAGGTAATGAAAACATTATTACCAGAAGGTCTGGATGATCAGGGATGATTGCCGACATTTCAAGTGTGTTTGGATATTTCGGTATATATGATCTTGCTGCGCCAGAAAAATAGAGCTTTATTTGCATTGCTTGCTTTTTTATAAATATCGCCGGCATTAGACTGTAAATTGTAGATATGTGGTGATTTATATCTAAACACGGTAAATTAGATTCGTCTTCGTTCGACCGTAAGTACAATTTGGCTTGCGTTTAGCAATATGAAGTCACTGTTATGAAGAGACATATCGTTTCTTACGCCATCCATTCGCATTAACTGTTCTATGTACCATCCAATGTCTTAATATGAATTTATAAATGCGACATGCGCTCTAGCAGCCAGCAGGATAATGAAGTATATAAATAAGTTGTTATAGTAGCCTCTGTAGGGTGAATGTATATGCTGTATTTTAATCGTCATGTATAAATATTCGAGCAGTGCAGGGAAATCGAAAAATGGACGAATCGCTGTAGATGTTTCGAAACCCACCGATGTATCTCGAAACCAGTAAGTTCGTTGATTCTTTTCGATTTTCCTACATACTACTTAACATTAAGCACGATCTATAAAGGGAATGATCATCTCCGATGACGTGATCACTTCTAATGAAATTTTTGTATCTGTAAAAATGACACTTCTGTAGAGTACCCGTGTGTTCTCCGTACAAGGTGGTGAGATATTTTTTTTAGATCGCGGATAAAGATCGAACAATGCCGTCACTCTGAAAGCATTCGTTGCCGATGTGTCCCATGAACCGCGGCACTTGCACGACGCATTTTGAGTATTACCTTCAATTTTATAATGTCAAGCATACAACATATAGAAATGATCCATAAATGATGCACATATGAGTATAAAAATATGCGTCAAGTAGATTGTTGCGAAAGCGTCATCTATACGTGATTAGGAACTATGTACACTATCGTTTGTTATGTCAATTATTACAATCCTTAAGTTATTATCTGCATAAGGTGTTCTAAAAATGGTATAACGGACTGTAATTATGGGATATAGAAAAATAATTGTATTCAGACCTTTTCATATATTAATTAATGATACTCATGGCGAAATGGGTGTCATCAATGACATTTCTGGAACGCCTTGCATTGGTTCATAAATGTATTCTTTAAACAATACTTTCAGCAGGTCAGTGCGTTTATGGTACACCTTGTATTGTAATTGGAGCGCAGTTGAACAACTTAATGTGTTCGGTAGATTAAAAGTTCAATGATATCCCTTTAAGATTTACTCTTCGATTTACGGGTGATACTTCGAGTTTTAAATCGTATAATATTTTATCATCGGACCCAGTACTATGTGTACAGTTGCTCACTAATTTTTTCACACTTAGCTCCTGGCTAAAAAGCTTTGTCGGAAACCAATACCTTGCATTGTAATTTTATCTTTATTTGTGATAAAGTTGTATTTGTATAAATATTTATTATTTATTTCTCTACTCGAAACATAGGCTTCGCTGTGAAATAGAGACCGGTCACAAGTAATTGGAAATATATACAGCTTTTGGATGAACAGTTAGCCATTCAGTGAGTCGCGAAGCATCCAGTAAATTAATACGAGCGAAAATATCTATGTCTATATCCACATACGAAGGTACACATTCAAATATATGCAGAATAAGGGAAATAAAATAGTGTGGCGCAAAAACCGCAAAATCTTCTCCAAAAATCAGTGTTGTGTGCAATGAACTCCGATCGTCCCAAGCTATAGCTACTTTTACTGAATTCTCAACTGTTATCCTATTTTCTTTGTATATTTGTTATCTATATTCGAAAAAAAAGTAAGTCAATAAAAATATGAAACGAATACTTAACTATCTGCTTGATGACGGTGCATTACCCGGGGGCATGGCAAATCGAGAATGATATCGGCGTAGGTTTAACGGGGTAGGCTAGGCTCATCCGTGGTATTGCAGAGTTGCTGTGTTACCGGCGAAATTCGCCTAAAACATAAGTTCAGGAGAAAGCTTCCTGTTTGCACATATGAAATGATTTTGAGTTGAAAAAGATTTAAATCAAAAGAAGACAATCTAATAGTAATTTCTCCTAAACTCATATTTCAAGCCGATAACGCAGCAACTCTGCAGTACCACGGATGAGCCTAGCCTACCCTTAAAGGGAACAATAAAATGGCAAGTTGCGAGTACGGGTTCGAATTGGTGTTACGGTGTTCATAGGGTACGCAGTGTGCGTAGGTGTTTCCGGCCGGCTGAAGCACGGGCATCTGCCCATCCATTCTCGAAAAAGAAGGAGAAGGGCGAGTATGGGGAGCGCGTGGAAAAGCAAGAGGGCCAGGGAATGAGCGAGTGTAAACCGGCGAGCAGCGGAGTCACCGACCAAAGTAAGAAAAATAGAGTACACGGACAGGCTGAGGCAAGTGGAAATGCGGGATGCGAGGGTCCGAGCGCGAGATAAAGAGAGAGAACGCTCGGCCGGAAGCAGTTACTCGTGCGATGCAACGAAAATATCGGGCGTCCGTTTCGCAATCGGTCTACCCGCGCTCGACTCAAGTTTAATATAGAACACTCGCACACCCTGTCGCGAAAACATCACGGTATGTCGTTTGGCTCGCCCTTACGTTGATCGTCAAATATGATCGATTTCTTCTATCCACTTTTTCTCCAAACTCCCTGACATTGCACCGCAATAACTCGTCTCCCAGTTACCAAAGGCGCTCCATTCACAATTATATCATGGTTAACCTTTACCGTATACCTATTTCTTGAATCGTCGATAACGTTTGGCCCGCACTGCACAAGTTTAATGTCCCTCGCCGGGAAGCGCGTGACATTACAACCTCTTTGGACTGTGGGATTCTGATAATGCGCTGCCCCTACAAATTTCTAAGTTAGTCAGCCCGATCACAAAACGAACTTGTATCATTCAGTAACCACATACCTTGCCGAATGAGCGACCTTCTCAGTGACGTGTGGTCCTTACGAGCTGTTGACTCCGTCTGCCAAGGTTGCTCCATTAAAGATGTGCTGGTTGTTAGTCGGACTTATACTGTTAATTGATGTACGAACCAGTTATCCATCATACAATAAATGCAACATGCCTAACACGATACAAGAAATATCGCTAGATTCTCGGAATATCAGAAAGCTTCCGTGAACGGTCTATCAGCTTTATATCTTTTCTGATTCTAGCTCATAGCAACTAGCCTTTATTATGATTGAAGACTCGCACTAGTGTTGATCCGGACTAACTGTATTAAGAATGAGTTTAGAATCAAACTTTTCATGTGTATATGATCCTTCATAACATCCTATACACAAGATACTAATCTGGTTTACGGATTCTGTTATTCTGGAGCGAAACTACGTCAAGAGTTTTATCGTTTCCGCTTTGCGGGTGTTATTGTATTAACGATTGTATTGTTATCGTACCGTACCAAATTTATGGCTCTCGTATTACTACAGCAGCACTTTTCTTGCGGAGTTCTCATAGCTGGTTCGTTCATAAGTTCTATTATAACTTCTTAAAGTTATATATGAATACTTATAGCGACTTAAGTAATTTTCAACCGAAGGATATCTTGCAAATAAATAAATCTGGTATCTATGAAATGTTTCAGTCTATCCGGGAATCATTAAAATATAGAAATACAATGGGAAAGGGTTAGAGGACGATGTTCGGTAACTTCGACTTCTTTGAAGCTGATAGAGCGAGTCAGTGAGACCGGGCAAAGCAATCTTCCCTCGTTGATGCGTTCGCTCGTCCGTAGAAGAAGGGATAAGTAGTCGGGGGGAGCCGAGAAAGAGAGGGCCCATGGTATGAAAGAGATCGAGCTACAAAGAAGGGGGCCACTTCCGGTCACGTGACACCACTGGACCAGCCGGCCACTTTGCTCTTCTTATTTTCGGCTTGCTGTGTTCGCTTCGCATCCGCCCCTTTCCTCTCATCTTGATTAAGCCCAACTCCGTCACAAATCGGTCACGAACAAGTGAAACAGATGGACCAACATGCCTTTTTCTCACTCGTTCCCTTCGACTATTCGCCACGTGGAGTTTCGAATTTCGCTAAACTCTCGAGCATTGTAACGGAAGTAATACGGAACAAATGGAAATTTACTCACTGATGCTCATTTCAGATGAATTTTTCATTCTTCTTTGTATCAAAAGTTAATTCTTTTAAAGTTACTTGTTCTTTAATACCGATAATTTATATGCGCTGCATTGTAGTTATTCGCCATGAGCGTGAAGCAATTACAACTCCGTCAAAGTGAGAGCTCGTACGGGGCCTAAGGATATAAAGCCCGGCGTGGCAAGGTTCTTCATCATACAGAGCTACCGGTCTTTCACATGTTCTCATTTCCCGTTGCAGAACCTACTCGAGCATGCATTTATTCGGTCAATCCTTCAACGATCAATTTCCCATGTGAACTCCTCTATGCAGCAATAGATCGTGTTGCTATGATTTTCCTACTTCACTGGATACTTCATTGAGTATAGATTGACCCTCAACTCCTGGCAATCGTTATTCAGTTGGTTTACTTTGTCCAGTTGATTGCACATATGGCTGTCTCAATATTTTATACCGTTAAAGATCAAAAAGACACGTGTTGATACATGTTAATTGATATTATTGAACTATTTGTTCAAATAACTTAAATTAAAGGATCGAATTACAGGGATTTGGTGGCATGATTTTTGGTCTCTAGCATCAAATGTGCTAAATAGAAATGCATAAATATATACGTATATGTATATATATAATATATATGTGTATGTATATATTTACAAGACATATACAGAGCGTATAGATTTAATGTTAATAAAAACTTATTTTCTTTCGCTTGGCGAGACACACGCACACGCATACAGGCACGCGCAGGCACACACATTCAGACATTCGGGGACCGCACTCTCTCGCACTCGATCGTTTTGGTGATCGTGTTGCTTCAGAATCCGAATCAGATATCACCACTCCGTAGATTCCCAGCGAACAATTCCCGGTTTTGCATCTTCGACACGAGGCTCTGATGATACTCTCGCAATTTCTACCTCGCGAGTAAAAATTCGCCTTTCGTTCGCTGCGTTAATTATTACATTACACTCGTGAATCAACATCAGCTCGTATAAGAACATGTGTCTAGTACGAAACAAGTTCTTTCAATCTCTTAATAATCCCTTCGAGAACTTTGACAAAGCATTTCTAAATACGAGCCGACTATTGCCACCATTCTTGGAGCCGTTTTCGCATTCTTAAGAGAGACAGCTTTTACAACACACGAGACCACTCGCAACCCTCTCGCGTTCAGAGAAGCACGCGCATTTCTTTCCATCTACGAATATCCTGTGCTACAATACTTACAACACATATGCTCTCCTGGATAGTACGCCGGCTCGCTTGCCACAATGATTCCCGATACAAAAGCACATACACTCGTTGTTAGAGAAGTACGCGACAACGGCGGCGGTTGTTGTTTATTTACTCATCACACTGACACGCAGAGTCACAGTCTTTCTTGAGAGACACGCCGAAGACACGCGCGTTCGGTTGACTCGGGTCTCTGGCTAGGGTGTCGCAGCACGACACACACAATCGGCATAATCCTTCGAGGAACTCAAGGATACAACCGTAACAGTAATCGCTCTCCTACGAAAGTCAAACGGAGTGGTGGTGGTAGAGACTACCTTCCTACAGTGAGGCGCGTACACATTTACATTTATCTGGATTAGGTGCGGAATTACCAACGCGTTTACCTCCTCTCACCGTGACTGTCCCCTAGCTAGATGGTGGTCTCAAGCATCCTAGAAAGCTAGTGGAAAGTCTCAGTGAGGTTCTGGTTCGCCCGAGTCAGTCAGAATCATAGCTAACGGAGAAGAAGCGATTACCCATCCCGTACCGACGTAGGCCCCGCGTTCTTCATAGACCTCTACTCTCCCGACAGGCGCGCACGCATCACTTGCCCCCCTTTCTAGAGAACATTGTTAATAAAACTCGCAAGACTAGATAATACTGGAAAAGATTAACAAAATGGAACCGCCCGAACATTACGAGACCTATCCTCCCGTGTACTCCTTCGACGCCCCCTTCCCTACATACAATTGGCCTTCTTCCTTTAAACCGCATTCTCGCCGTTCCCGTGCACACACATCCGCCTGGGACTCGCCTAGCGATCCTTCCAAGCCGCCTTCTTCTCTCTCTCTCTCTCTCTCTCTCTCTCTCTCTCTCTCTCTCTCTCTCTCTCTCTCTCTCTCTCTCTCTCTCTCTCTCTCTCGTTCGCTCGCTCGCTCGCTCCCTCGCCACCCGTGCGGTACGAGTAATACGTAGCGCACTGTGCTCATATTCCTCGGCAACACTATACTAACAGGGCCGCCCGAACTTAATTCCTCCGGTTCGCTGAAGCCGGTATAAAACGTAGGCGCGATCGACTGTGAACAGGAGCCGGCGATCGCGGCCTCCGATTAGCAAATCAACGTTTTATACAAGCAGCAGCGAACACAGGGCGGTCTCGCTCCATCGTTATTCATGACACCCTTCGAGTCTGTACCGGCCTGTCCGATAGAACGTCTCGCCTTCTCCTATATGTCCTACGTAAACTATATACTTGGCGATACACCCACGAATAAATTAATCGTAGAAAAGTTTGTTCTTTATACAAACGTAATATACAATATACATATCTATACCTATACATGTATAGGTGTACGTGCTCGCATGAGGAGGGTGCCGTGTACGGGACACGTGTACAGCTATACATATACATATATGTATATACATGTGCTTGCGTTAATATACTTTAGTTCTCCTATTTACCTTGCGCGTGCACGCGCCCGTACTATTTATATGTTTCGTTATGTATAGAGTTATCTATACGTAAGTGGTATGTCTGCATAATACGCACGTTTGCGTACTTTATCTTTCTCAATATTCTCGCTCTCTTTCTCTCTCACTCGCACACACACACACACATACTTGTTCGTTCATACATTCGCTCTATCACTCGTACCCTTTCTCATTCATCCTTGCGCCGTTCGCCTCGTGTGTTCCTTCGAGTCGGCCCACCTTACTCTTTCTCTCTCTCGCATGTCCTCCGAGTTCACTTCAGCCAACACTTCCCCTTTCTCTCTTTCTCGCATACTAGCGCGCGCACAAGACCATTCGCTCGGAATCTCTCTCATTCTCACTATCAGCATTTCGTTCTCTCTCGCGCGCGCGCGCGCGAGTGCGCGCTCATGGAAATAATAAATAAAACACTTGCGACGTCAGACGCACGAATTCGTCAAACCTCCAGTGGTTTTCGACTTAAATGCAACTCTTGTACTTAATGCAATGCACTTTTAACTCCCTCCTCTACCGTTGTCCATCCTGACCATCTGGTATTGGGGAATCATCCCTCGACAGTAGGATTTATCGAAGGCATACTTCTCTTCTTTCTTCTCGCCAATGAAATCCGACCCACGAGTTTCCTGTATCCATGTGCAATCGGGCGTGCTCTCTCTCCTAATTGCGCCGATATGCTGCGGCGAAACTGTAAGTTAGAGTTCCGGCGTGACCGGGTCGAGCAACCTCTTCTCCGGGTCCCTCGAGTCTCCGATATCGCTAGCGATCGGATGATGCCTCGCGTTGTTTCCAAGAGTGTTCGGGTTGCACTTGCATCCCTGGGAAGCGTGCCGCGCGTAACAAGTCTCACAGACAGCGACACAGCCTTTCAACGGCCAATAGCAAAGAAGGCAAGGCATAACGAGGGTGAGGGCGCTGAGGCAAGCCCACCTTGAGGTTCGCCTTGTACCCGTGCAAGAGCAAGGCTCATCCGCACAACTTCCGGCTGCTTCACCATCTATTCCCCCAGCAGTGCTGCCATCCGCGCAATGATAGAACAAACCCTTCACGCAGCAAAGACACGAAGCATAATCAAGAATGGTATCCGCCGAGCAGTAACACGAATTGTCGCACAACCACCGACTAGGCAACGGTGGCGGTTCGCGGCAGGATTCGCAGCGGCACCTGCCGCAAAAATCGCACATTATCGACAGACCGGCTGGATCATATGCTCTCGAGGCCAGGGTACTCGCTGGCTCCTTAGTGAAGGAGACCGGTTGCTTCGTCACGGTATTAGCCGTCGTTGTATTCCCCGCGATTATACTACCAGACGTAGCGGTGCTTGTTGCATTCGGACTTAGACCCCGGAATACTTGGTTCCTCGAGTGTCGTTGTTGCCGATGTGTCGCTGCTACCGCCGAGTCCCTAAGCCCCGCAAGCCCTTTGTGACGATGCCTACGTTCAGTCTTTGGACAATCACCAGGTCGTTTTCCTTCATCGACGCGTCGATCCTGATTGCAACAATGTTTGAACGGTGCTTCCACATATTCATTGATGGTCCTTTCGACATCTGGCCTTGGCACTGTTAAACTAACAGCACCAACAGGACTCCTTGGTGGAACTGTCGTTTCCGTTGTCGGTAACAATCCTCGTGTATTCGCTTCGTTCGAAGCTTCGACGACACTCTGCGGCTGACGCAAGGATGGTCTGCTTCTGAAGGAACTCGAGAGTGGCGTCAAAGGTGCGGTAACAAGGACTCTTGTTGTTCCAGGAGTCCTAGTTTCAGCCGACGGTGAAGCCGAGCGTATAGTGGTGTTAGGATTGGGTGGTGGCGTACTTGTTTGTACCACCGCCGGTAGTCGGGGCGGTGGGAACGGTCGGTTATGATCGTGGACGCGTGCCGGCCTACCGGGATGCGCGTCTCCGTCGTCGGTGGTGGCGCTTCCATTATTTAGATCACCGGTAGCATCGATGACGCCACTGGGAACAAAGGCGCCGGTGCTCGTAGCAGCAACGGCGGCGGTGGCGGCAGCGGTTTGCGAGGGTGGTGGCCGCGACAGCGGCGGAATCGCATTCTTTTGCGACATCGGCCAACCTCTCAATTCAAGATGCTCGACTTGGCAATGGGAGATAACACCGTTGGAACGTCGTGGTTGATGATGATGAGAGGATTCCTGCTGGTAATTCCTGTGCTCCTCCTTCTTCTTCGCCTCCAAGTCCGCCTCCTCTTGCTTGCGATTCTCGAAATCGAGACCAGCGTTGATGTGGCCTCCGAGCCGGCTCGTTGAGAAGACCTTTGCTCCTGATGATGTTCCTCTTGCACCTGCTGCTGATGCTGTTGTTGTTGTTGTTGTTCCTTCTGGCGAGGGTGATGCTGCGCAACGATCCGACAAACCCGATGATGATTCCCGCTCGCTAGCCCATCGTTCGACGCCTCGTGGTGAACCTGGACACGATGCGCTCTGCAGACCTGACGTTGGGGTACGTGTCGCCTCGGTAATCCGCACTGCCCAGCCCGCGCGAGGTGGTGGCACACTCGACGAGGGCGTTCCATTAGCGAGGGTGATGCTCGATAATGCTCCGCGTCCGCTTCCTCTCGCCCTCGCGACACGCGCTTCATCCCCACCTGCAACCGAGAAAAAGGAAGAACTTATCTATTTGTCTCTCTTGCAACAGACCAAACAGCACATCCCGCAAATCTACATCCCAAACGCGTTAACAGCTATCACCATATCTCTCTCTCTCTCTCTCTCTCTCTTTCTCTCTCGTTGTGCCAACTTCGATCACCGATAGCAGAAGACCATCTCAATGAAGAAATCCGAAAGCGGTTCACGAATCACACGGTACTGAAACGACAGAACGAAGAAGCGTTAACGAAAGACACGACCCGCGCTGTAGTACAACCTACGTAACCACGAAAGAGAGAGAGGTTTCTTTTTCACGTGGGCGAACATGGACTTGCGAGTGGGCGCGCGCTCGTCGACTCTGCAACGGGGTTCTTGATTCAGTGGTCACCAACCCACTCCACGCTTTCACAGTTCTGGAAGAACCGGGCATTCTGCTCCACAAGGAATAACCTTCGCTAGATCTCCGCCCTACCTTTCAACCAACATCGTATTCTACTCGAATGAAATGAAATGAAATCTTCCTTCTAGAACTATATTTATTCGACAGTTATTCTATTATTTGAATAATCTGTTTTATTCTTATACAAATAAGAATTTATTGTATTATCTATTTTATTGAATAATTATATTAATATTAAAATCCACAGAGAACCTTTTAAGCGTACGTCGATGGAAAGCGATCGAAAAACGCTTAGGCGAGTATATCGCATTAAATTTGCCCGCAATCGGTACGGTGTGCCTGGTCGGCCCACTCGATGCGCCTACAGAATCCGAAGGAACGACTTTTGTCCGTGCGAGACCGATCGCATCCTACACGCATCCGCCGTGGCAGGCTCGTACGACCATGCTGGCGCCCTGAGCTGCTCAATGAAACCGAATACATTAAATCTCAGCAGTAAGGGAACCAACAGGGTTCCTGTCTTACAAACCACAGGCTCCCACTAATTTCGGGGATATTCAACCTTCTAACCAGGTATTTCCAAATGACTATCTTGGAAACCCACATGATAATACTAACCCAACCCTCAACTTCCGCTAATAAATCATTCCAATCGAAAGGAAGAAACTATTCAAAGGTTCAAGTATGGTTGAAAAATATGATTAATATTTCTTAGGAATTATTATGAATTCATGACTGCTCAGCACAACCCACGTGTCTCGACACGTGTGGCCATGTGTCCGAGGCACGCTTCGAAGTGCTCTCGCGAAGGAACAAGACTGGTCATTCAGCGGATGCACTCTTGGAGGAAATGCGAGCTATCGCCGGCCTACTGTCATAGGTCAGAACTTTCAAGCACTATGCTGACGAGCATAGATAACAGATAGGTTGTATGAGCCGAGTGCTGAATGACTGCGGATTCCTCCGTGTAGGAGATTCGTCATATATCTCGACAAGTGTTTCGATCTGACATTCTCATTGAGATCAAAGATTTGTATGACAGTTTTAATTATTATATTGCAATTAAATAGAACATTTTCTCATAAAATTCGTGTAACAAAGTTTTAATTATTGTATTACAATTATTAAAACAGATTTGTACCTTGTATCAAAGAACGTAGGAACTTCAGAAAGTCAGTCAACATCGTCAAGAATATATTCACTGGTTATTCACACGACACGATTAGAGAATCGAAAGAGAAGAGAGTCTCACATTAATCGAACGATTTACAAGAAGAATTCCTATGGTATTTGCAACATGGAGTGGGAGTGATATCGAGCGTAGCGTGACACTGTGGTTCCGGTGAATAAGCCCACTTTCCAGGTAAGGATGAAACGGGGTTTGGATCAATGATGAATCACAGCCCAGGTATACAGAATGGGAAGGACTTCGGGGAAGATTGGTAATCGGGTAATTGTGACACTGCCATTATTTAGCCAACATCCGCATACATCGAATACTCGCGCACCGTCACTTTCAACTCGCATGCGTAATCCCGATTCGTAATCCAAACTACTTAGTAATAATGAATCAATATAAAGAAACCCAACATTATAATTCCTTAAAATCCTTAATTAACAAATAGTCATAATGAACCAAAAAAAAACCCACAATTCTAATACATCCAAGAGACTTAACTACTTCCTCGAATAAAAGTGACTGCAACTACTTTTTAATTCGTCTCGGAAACGATAGCCCGACGGCGGATGTCCTTCCTTCCTATACATGGTTTCCGTTCAATCGAGCTAATTGATGCGAGTCTCGATCGCACAGCGGCGCGTCGTCCAAGGAATGCTTGGATCATCGAAAATGATGATTAAAAATCGACGCACGAACACGGGGGTGGCGAACGATCGCCGCATATGGCGATGAGTATTGAACAAGCGTTCGTTTCGATCATCAAAAAAGATTTTCTAGCATATAAGATAATGTAAGGAACAACATAAGAAACTAACAAAGTGGATGAAAGGGAGAAGAGACGAACTTACTGAAAATTCATGGGACCAGTGAGAGTGGAAACGAAAGGTGGATATGGTTTGGCCGGGGCCAACGGACTCCGTCTTCGGTTTGTCGGGACAGGAAGCGGGCGTACGCCAGCTCGAATTTCCAGCGGTCCGATCGGCCAAACGGCGAATTCCATGTAACGCCAGAGAGCTGCCTAGAGCGCGCACACACACACACACACATTCACAGATCCTCACAAACACAGAGGACAACACACACCTTATCCGTGTCTTGTATAGCCGCGAGGCATAGCAGGCTTCTTCCTCCTCATCGGTCCATTGCCAGCCTCCACTTTCTCCCGTTATCCTTCTCTCCTTTGCCACTACTAGCAATTGCAGCCTCGGCACCGCCGCACAACACACAACTCGCGTTTCTCTCTCCTTTCGTCTCTCTTTCTATGCGCAACTCTCTGACTCTACTCTCCGAGGAGCAAGACGAGAGGCGGCGACACGTCACACACGCCAGAGAGCTATGAATGAAGAGCTCGGGGGCCACCAACGTCCGACTCACACACTACCCAACCACTACCACTCTACTCGCCGCCCTCTCCTTCTCCGATATCTACGTGGCCGTCGTCCACTCTCCGATCCTCCTACCGGAAGTCCTCCGCCCGATTCTACCTTCTTAACTCTTCTCTAATACAATTACCCCCCAACTACTTCTTTTCCCAGAAATATAAAACCTCTTCTATACATATATATATATATATATATATATAAAAGAAAAGTCGATATCCCAATCGGCAAAGTGGCGAGGCAATAAATAAAGCTAGAGGAAAAAAAGTCAAGTAAATAGAAAGAAAAGAAAAAGAAAAGGATGGATGTATCAGTGAAGAGAGACGGTCGAAACGTCAAATACCGAGACAATCTCAATGACGGCCGGGGAACGACTGACAATGGGCTTGCCGCGAGCGGATCAAGCCGGCGGGGGAGGGGAGGGAGCGTCGGGGAAGGCGGGGGGGGGGGGGGAGCGGGCGGCAGGCGATTGGACGCGGTGAGGGTGGGGTGCGGGCGGCAGAGGGGCAAGGGAGTTCCGAAAAGAGCGAGAGAGAGAGAGAGAGAGAGAGAGAGAGAGAGAGAGAGAGAGAGAGAGAGAGAGAGAGAGGGGGGGGGAGGGAGAGGAGAGTGTACAAGACGGAAAAAGAAAGAGCGGTCGGGGACCAAGGGATGGTGAAGGAGAACGGCAGGCAGAGAGCCAGAGAGAGAAAGAGAGAGAGAGAGTGAGAGTGAGCGGAAAGCAAGAGCAAGAGCAGGAGCGGTAGACAGAGGAAGGCGTGTGCAAGAGAGAGAGAGAGTGAGTGAGAGGATGAGAAAGGCAACGGCAGCGGAGAGGAGGGTGAAGGGAAAACAGGAAGAGGGAAGGTGGGAAGGAAGCCATGAATGGCGACAGTCAGACGAGTAGCCCAGGAAGAAAAAGTGGAAAGGGTAAGTGGCAGGCAGGCAGGCAGGCGGTGGCTCGAAGAAGAGAGGGAGAGAAAGGAAAGAGCGAGGGTGAAACGAAGAGAGACAGAGAGAGAGAGAGAGTGTGTAGTACAAGGGTGTCGGGACGAGGGTGCGCGCCCTGATGAGGGTACGCGCGACAAAAGGGAGGAAAGGAAATATAGTGGAAAAGAAGGGAAAAAGAGAGAGGGAAAGAGGGAAAGAGAGAGATGGTAAACAGCAACGAAGAGAGAGCTCAACGGAGTGTGCGAGCGCGCCTCTCTTTCAGCGGACGGCCGACGCCGCCATCTGGCGATATCGTGGCCAACGAGCCGCTCGCAACACGAAGCTTTTTATGAATGGGCGGAAGCTATCATTGAAGCTTTAGATTGAATGAAAACATTACCTATGTCGTCAGCATGTATACCGGCGACGGCGTCGGCGCGGCGGCGGCGGCGGCGGCGGCGGCAGCGGAGTGACGCTCTCGTCGCCAGCAGATCGGGAGGTGGTAATGCCTGCCTGCCTGCCTGCCTGCCTGCCCGCCACTTTTTTTCTCCCCCTCCCCCTCCACCCCTCCCCCCTTCGTGCCCGTGTCAAACAGTTTACACGGCCACTTCCACGCCGTGGGAAATCTTTTTTGTTCCTCCTCCTCCTCCTCCTCCTACAACGCTCACACCCCCTTTACTCTCCTCTCTTGTTCTCTCTCTTTCTCTTTCTTCCTTTTTTTCTTTCTCTCTCTCTCTCTCTCTCTCTCTTTCGTTTTCTCTCTCGCGCGCGCGCGCGCGCTTCTCTGATACCGTCGACTGCTATCGATCGAATTTAAAATGCCGCGGGACGACGCTCCCATGCCGGCGCAGCCCCCGACCAGCCACCAGGGCAAGGAACTTCCCAGACTGACTACGACGACTCTCTTATCTTCACACCGCGACCACTGATTTTTGTCGCATTACACTTTTCTCACTGGCAACTTTCCTATTTCGAGCAGTCACGAAATGCTAGTGTACGTGTACGGTCTGATGCACGACTCTCGGCTATGTCAATATTAGGTACCCTTTTGCGTGTAATGTCGACGAAGTTGACTCATCTGTGTCACACGTGTGCTTTCGGCAAATGAGAAATCATTGGGAATAATAAGTAGTTGGGAAGTATTATTAATGATGTTTTTATATGAAAGGAATGCGAGTGATTGAATAATCAGGTTGCATCTTTCATAAAGTTTCATTTAATCAGTAATGCGCGTTGTATGCCACCTTTGGCAATGACTGATCATTATTCGTATCATTCGCTCATTAATATGGAATTAATCAATATTAATGCCAACAGCGTTCGATCAACCCACTTCGAGAACACCGGATGTACTTCTCCTAATCATGATGCAAACTGAGAAATTAGAGCGAAGCGCGTCGCGACGCTTGAAAATCCTCTCGTCGACTAACTGTACAAGCAAGACGAAGAGGAAATCCCGATCCAGTTCATAGCTCGCTTGAGTGTTCCGCCTTTTAATTCGGAGCGCGCGGACATGATAGATCCGTGAAAGTTGAACTCCGTTGAAAGGAGGAGAGAATGAGAAGGAAGAGAGAAAAGGAGGAAGGAAAATGTTAGATGGTTGATTTTCATTGAGAAGAAAGAGTAAGCGAACAAAAGTCGGCCGAGTTTTATCTTCGTCCTCAATATTACAAGCACGAAGATATCGCTCGAATGGCTATGCTATCGAGAATCGAGTCGACTAGTGGACATCGACTTGCGAAAAGATTACTAGTCGCAAGTACATCCGGTAGCCGTCGTAAGCGACGCTTGAATGAGTCTCGAGTGCAATCTACTATCGACTGCTGGCTTAAGTCGAGCGCGTAGCATCATACGCGTTCATAGATAATCCATGTTTCCTTGTGTTTGTAACATTCAAAATAAGTTTCATCAAGAAAGTGGTAGTTAAAAGTATACTGGAATCCTTTCGTTCTATTTCATTTACTCTGTTTTCAGGGTGAGTCTTTCTGGATGTTCGCTCATGCCAGCATCAGCAGAAGCAGGAGCAGGAGCAGAGAGCAGCCGTCGAGCAAGTCTCGGCATGGTGCGACAGAGTCGTAGCAGTCGTCGCAGCAACACGCGAGAAAGATGCTAAAAGATCCGGTGGAAAGAAAGAGAGAAGAGAAGACCGCGAGCGAGCGAACGCGCGCGCGCGTGGATAGAAAAAGAACGGAGAGGAAGAGATAGGTTCTCTCGTTCTGGCTTGCTGGTCGCTTCTATATTTATCCCACTCATTAATTCTGTCCTCGTCGTGCACGGTTCATTCATTGGTCGGTCTGTCCTGTTCTATCACACTGTACCGGGCCGCCAGTCCTCTCTCGAGGCTGTCTCTCTCTTTCTCTCACACGCACGTACGTTCATTCATCTCCTCTCTGTCTTCCCGGTACTCGGACGCCCGCCGCTCTCCTCTCCACACTCCTTCCGTTCAGTGTCCTTCTCCCTCGCCGCTCTTACTTCTCACTCCCTCTCCCTTATTCCTCTTCCCGCTCTCGAACCGTCTCCCTCGCTCGATTCTCCTCTTCCTCCCCAAACCTCTCTCGCTTCATCCTCCGACCACGACGGGGTACGTCGCTCTTCTACTCGATCGTACTCCACCCGGTACATCCGCACACGGCGAATGCCAGTAGCGTACTTGCGAGAAGCCCTTCTAGAAACGACAACATTCCCCCCCCCCCCTTTTCAAAGCCAGAAAAGCTTTCCAATTGTTCCTTTTCAACTCAGGTAGAAACTGACTCTATGAATAAATTATACCGTTAAGTCGAAACCCAGCCAAATATCCTTGGATGTTTCATCTTTCGTATTTTAATGTGTCATAGGTTTATTATGAGAAAGTTTGGAATAATAGTATTTAATAATTGAATAATAATTTCGTGATGATAGATGATTTAATTTTTATGTTTTAATATTTGCGAGATTTATAAGGTAATGAATGGAATGTTATTGCGTGTATGAGGAAATTTGAAATAAGGTGGGCGCGCGAAGGCGTCGCTCCATATGGAGGGACACGAGTGAATAAGCGTCTGGCTGATCCTGCGTTGCGTAACGTCGTATTTCCGGGTCGCACTCTGCAATACTATACGAAAACGAAATAACGCGGATAAGGCGATATCATATTTAGAGTGTAATATTTCTCGGGCGTATCTGGCGTGTCACGTTTCGAGCGATATTGCACTCACGCGTACACCGGATTGCAAGCGCTCATTTGCGAGGACGGCCGATAATCACCTCGAAATACTGCCGAGTGTTATCGGGCCAATGAAAAAATATACGGCTCTTTTAAATTTTACCAATACGATGCTGGCATACGTAAGAAACACTGGAACATCACGTTTCATGGATGACATTAGTGTTGCGAGTGTGAATGATGTGAATGATGCGGGGCTTTTCGCAAGGTACGCTACTGAAGCGTAGAGAGACAAGCGCACGGGAACGTTAAGCGAGGCAGGCGAGCAGCAAGTAAATAAGCAAGCGAGCGAGCGAGCGGCCAAGTAAACTTTGACGAAGGCTTGGCTCGACTCTCTGCGAGTAACGCTTGCGGAATGAAAGATCTCGAAATTGTGGTCTCGATAAAAAGCCTTCTATAAAGAATTCGACTCTTTACTGTCTCTTATTCACTGACTCGTAAGTCCTGGTGTTGTAACTCGTAAATAAACTAGTCAAGGAAGAATTTTATCTGACCAATAGCAAATCGAGCCAAGTCGGAGTATGAATTATTGCAATTATCTTCTCGATGATTCGTGTAGAAATGAAAATCTACTCGTATGCATCGTGGTGCATATGTCCCAATGCAGGAGTGGATGGCACGTGTGCATATGCAGCAAGTCGGGAAGAGTTGAAGCTTCGCGAAGTTATTTTCGGCGTTTCCGATTTCGCGGAGGCAGACTTTCCTGCGGATCGAGCGCTCGCGCGCGCGCGCGCGCGCGCGCCCAATTACACAATGGCGAGGCAATCGCCACTCAACAGGACTACTGACTATATACAGTCAATAGCCTCCAGTTAGATTGTAACACCGTCGCATTATCCTTAAGGCCGATTCACATTGTAAATACAATCATTCTCCTCTTACAATTTCTTTCTTTTCTATTTACTATTAATAAAATATAAATTCTTATATAAAACATAATTTAAAAATAAAATACTTTATATTAATAAATATAATTCTTGAAATATATATTTTTAAATCGACATATATTATTACTATTTAATATCATCATTTGCTTTTGAAGCGTAGTTATAATGTGAGTCGTGCTGTACAATTAGCGCAGTAAGCAGTCACCCGAAGCTGCTACCAGGAGATGGCAATGGGTCGCGCCAGATATGTAACAGCGCGAGCGGAGGATAATATTTTGATCCGCGTTTGTACTTCCGAGAAAGCAGCGGTGTTAACGTCATCGATTATACCGGGGGCGCAGGAATAAGCAAGGAATGATGTCGACTAGCTAGTTGGAAGCAGGTATTCCTGACACAAGCAGAAAGGATCAAGCCTCGATTACAAGTTGCTTCACGCCAGAGCTGACTGGATGAACGGAAAGGGGCAGCGAACGAAGAGAACTCTCCCTGATCGTCATTCGTGAGGGCGTCGCGACGCATTTCCAGGTAATATCCTACTGCCAAGAAACGGCACCGGCTTGCAACTCTATAACTCGACGAGAAAACATCGTCTCTCGCAATGAATATCTTCGATATTTCAAATCTTTGCAATGTTTTGCATTAATTACTTTTCATCTAGAATATTTATTCAAGTTCCATTTTATTTTATTTACTTTTAATTATACTTTAAACATAAGTAGAATCAGGCACACGTGTCAGCCGTTTGGAAAAGTAACACCTACGCGTTTCACAGGATTACTTTAAAGATTCAACCCTTTTGAATATTTAAGACTAAAATAATATTTGCAAGTAATCCAATATTGTAAAACTAGATTTCTCAAGTCAACGAATGAACAAGCAACGCCTGCTTTTTAAATGATGCGCGTTCTATGTAACTTGGTGCGAGCGAGACTCTCGGAAACATCTGCCGCAAGAGTTACGCCGCGTGGGGTGTGCATTTGCTGTCAGTTGTGACAAAAAAGCACGTGGCAGAGCGTGGAAAACGCGTCGTAGGCAGCCCCCTTTCCTTGGTTCTTCATTCTGTCGTTTGTAATCTTCCTTCTCTTTGTAACCACCTTTCCTACCACCTTCCATTCGGAATAATACCTTGCTTCCCAAGAGGATCTAAAAAAGCGTTCGAGGCTCGGTGAGCTTCGGTATAAAGCGAGCGGAAGGAGGCGCTCGTGATATAAAACAGTCCATAACAACCGCTCCGAAATGACAGCTGGCAGAAGGGAAGAAGAAGTAGAAGAAGAAGAACAAGAAGAAGAGAGAGGGAGCAGGCGCTAAGAGCATAAAGTGGCAGCGGCATAAAATCGACGGCGATAAGCGGGCGGGAATGAGAGGAATTTAGTAAGAGTCACAATAGGAGTAAATAAACGGCTGGAATAATGGTGACAGAAGAAAGGAAAGGAATGGAGCACGCTCCACCGGATATCCTTCAGACTACGCCCACGCGACGACGTACGTGCGCTCGACGAGCACTCTATTTGTATGCCTGTGTATGTACGTATATATATATATATGTGTGTGTGTGTGTGTGTGTATGTATTTATTATACGAGAGCGTCTATTCTCGCCGGTCGGTTTTCTCTCTCTCTCTCTTTCTGCTTTTATCTCATCCGTACGAGCTTAATCCCTACACCTTGAGTCCACACACCTTGCCGGCTACCTAATTCCTCTCTCGGATGATACCATTCTCCTCGTTGCTCTCCTTCAAGTATTCCTCGCGCCAGGCAGAGGAGACTGAGAGAGTTTCTTCTCAATTGACGTAAACACGACCAAGCACGTGGGCATATTTACTCTCTCTCTCTCTCTTTCTTTCTTTCTCTCTTCCCATTATGATGTCCAGCCAAAAATAAGAGCATCCGGTTTTCCTTGAACGTGCCTCCGAATCTAGTCGGGCGATCGCTGATCGGCCGAGTGTCTTCTTCTCCTTCGGCACACACACATATATTCCTCTAGCACACACTCTCCATTGACCCGTCTTCCAAGCCAGTGATTTATTCGGCGGAGGTATTAATCATAGCCACATAATTGGCAAGGCTCGCTGAAACGATCATGTGAATGGCGAAAGCTGAAATATCGCCGATTGCCAGAGTCAACAGTATTCGCCTCGCTCGACTGAGCTTTCCTCAATGAACAGGTACGAAGAATTTCTAAGAACACTAAGAGAATATGAAAAGGATGTAGTAGTTTAAGAGAAACCGTTTGTTTCCCACGAACTTTTCATTAGTAATAGCTAGTTTATGCACCTGCCATAGACTGGATTAGCTCGGGGGGGGGGGGGGGGGGGGAAGAGAGGGTCAAAAGGCGTTTCTTACAATTGGAATACGAGCAGACCTAGTAAGAAGTACACTGCGTTCTCTTATGGGTGTTAGAAAGGAGGGGGTAAAAGCAAGATCTTCTTCGACAGGTATCCGTGGCTGTTCACAATGACAAAGTCATAGAAATAAGCTTCGAGGAACTCGAGAGAGGCGAGTCACCACTTTTATACAAAGGATAGGAAGACAATGGAGATCCTGGCATATCCCTCCTTCTTTCTTTCTATTCCCCCTTGTATACCTTTCTCCCTGCTGCGAAACGACGATACCTGGCCTGTCCTAAATATACCTGCAACACCCGCCCCGGCCCTCTGTCTTCCTTCAGCCTCTATCCGGCATCAGTTTCAAATTTAAAGGGCAATAAATGCCTTCAGGGAAATATCGCGTTACAGAAAAAAGCTGTAATTTATAGCGGTGCCTTGTCCGCGGTACGGCGCTCCGTGGCTAATCGTACCGATTCCGGCTTCTACCAACCCGAGGCCGGAACACCAGCTTAACAGCCGGCAATAGTTCCCTAAGATCCGTCTAGCTATGATGTATATCGGGTGGTATACCTTTGAACCGGTATTGTAATTACTGACAACGATCCTTCCAAGTCTTAAAGCCGGAAATATATTTATCTTTCTGTCAGATGTATTATACTTCTTATAAAAAATCAATCTTAATAATCAATGATGATTCAATTAGAAATGTATTATCTTTTACTTGAGTCAAAATACCCAGTTGATTTTTTTATTACAAGTTAAGTCGTCCATGATGTGACACGTATTGGTAGGGATTGCAAAGCGGGAGAGTATCAGGGAGCAGGCAAAGAGAGCGACAGGATAGAACTGGCAAACGAGAAATGGAATGTGGACACCATATGGCCGGGGATCGTCACCCAACCACCCACTCTCTCTTCTCCGAGAGCGTAAGACTCCAACGATCTCTTACACCATACACAAGAGACAAACCAGACGACAAGCCCGTAACTGATTTCGCCATAATTGCACGAGCAAGTCAAGCAAATTTATAGTCCTTCTTGTCACATTTGCATGGACCGAAGAAATTATTGGTAAGTTTCTCTTAACATATAAACTTGTATAAGTATTTAGTTATCTGTGATGGCATTGGAAATAAGTTTAGTAATACTCATAAAGCGAGTCGATTGATCGGTACTTATCGAAGGAAGGAATCACTCGCACGGCTAAGGTTAATGTCGAGAAGGCGGGCACAGCAGATATTCCGGAGGTAAACACCGGCTAAATGGGAGTAGACAGTGGAAGCCTTGTCGAGCTATTCTCGCCCGGGAGATAGACGTCCTTTGGTACACAGCTGAGCGAGCACGTCCGCTCTCTCTCTCTCTCTCTCTCAGCCATAGCCACACCACGGCGACGTGAACGACGACGGCGACGGCAGAGCGGCTGGCGAGTTGGCGAGCGAGAAGTGCCACCGATAAAAAGGAGATCGCAATGAACATCTCGCCGTCGGCGGCGGCGGCGGCGGCGGCGGCGACGGCGGCGGCAGCGGCGACGGTGCCGAGGAGAGGTAGAACTTGTCAGATGTCGGACCTCTAAATTTAGACGACGATTTTGGAGCAAGGAACTTGCTCCACCGAATATAGCATCGTCCGCTCGCTATAGCAACTCGGGAAAATGTACACGTTCTATATGTATAAACGTCTCTTTCCCATTTCTCCCTCGCAAAACATTTCGAGTCTTGGAATACTCGCCAACGAGGACAAGACAGTCGTCTCTCGTACAATGCTATTGGAGAGGCTGAGCACGAGAAGCTATTTTCACTGTAAGCGCATCTGCCTACCGATTATCGAATGGGAAGACCCCGGAGAAATCCGGATATCAAATGCTCGGTCACGAAACGTATGCCTCACTAATACTAGCATAACACACGTATCTTTCACTACAAATCCCACGCACGGCTCTCTCATACACTATTACAAACACACACGCATACAGAAAAAGAGAATGATAGAATTAGTGGTGTACGATGAAAAACTATTTTCGTCGTGTAGCATTGTTTATAAGTAGAGAAGGCCGCCGGAAACCCTTGTTACACGTATACGATAACATATTCCTCGAATACACACGCTCTTCTCTCATCGTTTCTCCGCCACTAAGAAATTCCTTCAATTAAGTCGCCGACTTCTCCTTCACCCTCTCCGTGGTAGCAAACGGTCGGGAACGAAGGAGAGAGCGGAGGAGGAACGGGGAGAGAGAGTGTGCCGACAATGCCAGCAAGTGATTTACATGCTCCACTCGCGTCAAATGTAACGAGCAATTGGCACGGCGACCTTGCCAAGTGGAGACATGGCAGCAAAAGCAAAGATTTCATTACTGCAAAGCTTTGTCTCCATTCTATCCTTCTCTCTCTCTCTCTCTTTCTCTCTTATATATATATATATATATATATATATATATATATATATATACAACGTTACTCTCCTCTCTCGCCTGACCCCTGCACGGCATTACGCCAGTAGGAGTATGCGCGCGTCACCATGAATGGTACGTGACGAATGTAACACGTCGCACGAGAGTAGCCGCATTCACATCAACATTCATACGAACCTACACATACATCGAATCTTTCTGTTTCTCTCTATCTTTCAACCATTGGATTCCCTAAGAAAGCATCATCATTGGCTTTCAATGTTAGCATCCAAGAGGATCATGGATTTTTGCTGAAGGATTCATAACTTGTCTTAAGAGTAGCGATTCGACTTGAGCTTGCCAGAAGGATTCATTAAAGGAGTTAACAGTACCGGTGCGAGAGATACGCAGCATCATTCCTCATCGTGCGTATCGATGACGATCTTTCGGAGCAGCGTGCCACTCTGAATGAAATCGGCTCTACACGTAGGTAGAGTAGAGAAAGAGAGGTATAAGAGAGGAAAGAGAGAGAGAAGAGTAAGAGTTAGAGAAAGAGAGAGAGCAAGTGAACGAAGAAACGCATGGGCGGACGAACCGAGAGACAGATGGACGGTCGTGAGGGTCAACGTTCCCTTCCCCCAAGGACGGCCAGGGAAAGTCAAAGAGCAGTCGAGCGGGAGCGGGTGAACGAGCAGGAGCAGGAGGGAGGCGAGCAACGAAAAAGAAGGCAAGCAGGCGCGCGCGCGCGCCAGCCAGCCAGCCAGCTATCCAGCCAAGGGGGAACAAACACGAACTCACGCCGAGGAAGAAGCGACAAAACGACGGCCGAGCAACGGATGGCTCTCGTTCTTAACCCGGCAGAGGTCGCGTACCTCGATTCAGAGATACGTAAGCGCTCCGCTCAACTCGTAGAGCGCCTCTTCCTCGACTCCTCTCACTGCTTGTATCGCGCTAATTCGTAAAAGTATCGCGCGATAAGCGAGAGAGCTCGCCGCACCCGCACGATACACATATACACACACATCGATGTAGCCATGTGGGTCACTGCTAGCTTCGCCCTCGAGAAAAACTCAATTTCAGACTCGAGTGTCTCATAGCTAGTCTTATGAAAGTCACCCTTACTTCCGGTTAAATACTTCCTGGAGTTGTATCAGAGATTTTTTGTTGAATTTATTACAATTCTTGACTTGATTAATTGGTAATATAATTATTGTTATAGTAAAATAAAATATATGTATTGTAATATAAGGTACAAGGAATTGATAGAATAGTCGATGACAGGTATTAAGAATTAAGACTGAGTCCGATGATCTCCAACAAAATTAGAGCACAGGGCTAAAGACAATGGGACTCTGATGGCGAGTGTTCGACAGCGCTTATTACAGCGAGTTCTCTGAAAGAGAGAAAGAGAGAGAGAGAGAGGACTGACCCGATTCCCGGAAAGAGAGCCGGTGGTTGCTGCATCACGATAACGCCACCGCGGGCTCGGCATTGCTAATTCGACGTTTCTTGGCAAGATATCAAATTACTGCTGCACACCACGCTTGCTTGCCCGCCGGATTTGTCTTCTGCCGAGTCAAGATTTCCTTCGAGCGAACACCAACGAATCAACGAATCCAATGTCGTTGTACAATCGTGGGAAATCCTTCGCCGAATCATTTCCGACTGCCAACTATCTATCATCGCTACTTACTAAAACCGTAGCAACAGGAAATCAATTCCCCCAGTTACTAACTGAACGAATCGAGCACTCTTCTCTCGAGCAGAGTATCGAGTAGCGTGAGGAATTGATCACAGCCGATCGTACGATAATTGTAAGCCGGAAGTGCCAATTCCTCGAGTACCGGTCGATCTCAAATCTCTAGTGGAACACTAAGCCCCCCCGGGACAATCTCATATCACTGTTCGATATGACTTCCGGTTGATTCACAATATTAATAATTACTTATACAAACATCAATACAATATTCTTCAAACTTCTATACATCATCAATCAACAAACATCATTCAAACTACCAACTCTTCATTCCTCTATCAACAAACACCAAAGAACGAAGCCATCGAAAAAGGAAGTGTGACACAGAGGTCCGGCGATAAAATCCGATCAGCAGAAAAAAGGGTGGTTTCCGGCGATAAATTGCAAGGAAACACGAGTGTAGCAAGATTACCGTAGACTCAAAGAGACAGAAGCGTGATGCTTGCCGGGCGAGAAAAAGGGATAGTATGAAGAGAGAGAGAGCGGAAAGAGGTGGAGAGGAGAGACCGGATATGACGTTGCGGCTGGCGTGTAACAATCATCGGAGATTGAGTTCGTGCGGCTGTCGTGCAAGAGCGAGCATCCCGCCGCTCTAACTATGACGAGGACTGGATAGAGTCTGCTGTCCCGACTAGAGAATAAAATGACGGAACGAGAAAGGGCGAGGGGAGCAGCGGAGCGCGGAAGGCGGAAGAGACGAAGTCTCTCTCTCTCTCTCTCTCTCTCTCTCTCTCTCTCTCTCGATAGAGAAGAAGCAGAAAGAGAGAAAGAAAGAGAGAGGTATGAGGGGCGGAGGAGTACATATCGAAGGCGGAGGAACAAGAGATAACGGGGTTGGCAAACACGGAGATAGCGTAGCGGCGGTATTCTTGTGTTAGCTGGGCCAGAGCACCAGGGAAAGAGGAGAGAAGAGAGGGAGAAAGAGAGAAAGAGAGAGACAGAGAGAGAGAGAGAGAGCAAGCAGTTGAGAGTATGACATCGAAGTCGATTGCTGTAGGATAGGTCGATGGGCTTGGCGCTTCGATATATCAAAAACAGACTCGCTTCTTGGCCTGCTTCGCCCAACCGAACCGATCAACCGCGAGCGCTCCCTACGTATTTGGAACAGGATATCACTGCTATAGAATATCGAGTGGTTACTCTCTGCTTACTCTTCCCCTCGTCGCAGCACTCTGTTCTCCTTATCATCATTAGCATTCAAACGCGCCAATCGTACCACTGAGGTGTACGGAATGGAATGCGGGCTCTCCTCTACTCTTCAAGCTTTAGTAGACCCTCACCTAAAACGTTGTATGGACGCGCCTTAATAGCTCCGCTTAATGCCGGCGATATTTTCCCTGGCTAAGAGAGCGCCGATGTGTGCCACATGCGCGCGCGCGCGCGCGCGCGCGAGAGCTCGATAGCGTATTTAAATTAACTGGATGGAAGAGGCGCATCGACGACGCAGTCACTTGTAATTTATATGATTGGCTGTACTGCAGCAACGCGGCGTATCAAGCATACGAACGGCCACTCCTCTCGTACTTTACGCTCTCGACGGCCAAGGAGGATTCGATTCGTCATTCGAAGCACACCGTCGAGCAAGGACGTGCGCGACGTCTTTACAGAAGGTTCGTCAAATGCGTTTTCAACTCTGCATTACCGCATTTATTAGCCACGAGAACCAACGCAATTACATAAGCATCGCTCGCTCGCCAGAGCGAGAGCCAATGCGAGAACGCGTTTGTCCATAGGCTTTAAACTGAGAGTTCGAGTAGGCCGAGTGCTACAAGATTATGAAACGTGACGGAGCGAAGCCGCGCGAGCTTGTTACTGTTGCTCCAGCAAGGAACAAGCGGAACCCGATCCTGCCAGGATATCTGCCATGCATACGAAATTAATCGAAATACCCTGCCAACGGACACGATAAAGAGACTCCTAGAAGAGAATCTCGCCAACTTCCGGATAAGAGAGCGTGTTAGAGAATGAATCAAGCGTTACGAATAGAACATTCAGCATAGAAACATTTGTTTCGGATAACTCTCTTGGATTACTCGCTCTATTTTTCCTATCCCGGACGTACTCGAATTATTCGGCGCGCATAACACGACTGCCTTCGTGAATATCCGGTGATCTTGTTTCCACGTCATTTCTAGTATAAATGGAGTAGCAAATTGTAATACGCGGGGGTTTAGGAAATCTTAAATCACCACTGAAGAAGCTTCTTCGACGCGAAGGGTAATCAATTGAAGAAGTCAACTATCAAATCCAATGCTAATCCATTGAAATATCTTGTCACGCTCGTAATTCCTTAATGCTCGTCTCTAGTCTGACTTGGTATTACAGTCACAAATAATCGTTAGCATTGGACATAGATCGTAAGCAATCCGAACTAACGCTATCGCACTGCTTCGCCAAGGTGTGTGCGCGTTGCACTCTGAATCGGGTTTTAATCTTTCCCATCGGGCGCTGCAACATGCAGAGCCAGCCAGTCGAGTCACCTACCTATACGGCATGCGTGGAAATCATGGTTTCATTCATGCCAGACCGACGTTGCGGTACGGTTACTTGCGACTGTGAATGCACGCTCCGCACACGCATACATCGTATGTGTGTGTCTGTCTTTGTGAAAGTATGTATGTCGACATTCATACTTTGTTTCTCGTTGGTACAATTAATACTGCCGTTCTAATTGACGAGTTCCCAATGCGATGCTCCACACAGAATCTAACGCTTGCGAATAACGAGCATCGAGGGGAACAGGCTCCATTTATGCAGGAGTGCGAGAAGCTTTGAAAGAGTATGTGTGTGTGTGTGCATGTGCGATTGCATACGTGAGTCTGCATATGCATAGAGCAAGCTTGTACGTTAGGTAAGTGAGGGGGTTACACGTCAAGCCGAGTGGCATTCACTCGCATCGCCATTCGAAACGAATGAAAGGAGTGTATTGGTGGGAAGGCGACACGTGCGCCCACGTACATCGCTCGCTTGTACACACAATCACTAAGAAGTATAGGAGATATATATATATATATATATATATGTATATATGTGTGTGCGCGCAAACGCCCGTTCCTGCAACTTAGCGAAAGAGAGAGGACGACAAACTGGCCAGGCCTCCGTTTCTTTGGGAGTGCACGCCCGACTGGGATCAGAGAAAAGAGGTAAGAACGGAAGGGCAGTGCTTGAGACTTTCTCGCAAAACTTTCTACACCTGCGGATTTCATTCACTTCTCTCAAAGTCTCGCTTCATGTCTGTAACTGGCTGGCGTGAAAGCGTGGCAAGTATGACTTAATCCGTATAGCCAGTCACGACTGCCTAATCACGGATGCAGTCACTAGTTTTGATATCCAATTCTTGGATCTAACTCAACCGATGAGTCGATTGCGATTCGTGTAAGAACTACTTTGCTTAGCCAGTCAGTTTGAAATACCAAGGCGGCTGTCAGTGGAATCTCGGGGCCTCCGCGCAACACCTCCGACCGATCAGCATCCAACGCGAGAACGAACCCCCCCATTTGCCTAGCCTGCATTCCGTCTTATGCAAAGTGAACGCCGACTTCTTCGTCCTCCTTTACAATCATTCCATTTTCAATAAGCCTACTAATACTTTATACTTTATCCAATTCAATATAATCGGACTAGACAATTCTACTGAATTGACATTCTACTGAATGAATAGTAACTTAAATTAAAAGAGACAATACAATACTAATGATTGAAAAAGTATCTCAACTCACCGTTTCGACTTGGGGGCCGTGGAGGCGCAGGATAGTGTGGCGGCGTCAAGGGTGCGAAAGTTGTCGGGGGTGGCTGGGTGTGCGGTGTCAGACGAACAGGGGGGTTGGGTGGTGGTTCTGCGAGCGAGGTTGTTGATCCGGATATCGAAGGCAGGTTTGGCAGCAGCAGGCTCGTCTTGGGGGTGGTGTTCTTGGTAGCCGCCGTCGCTGCCGTGGACGTGACGGTGGTCGTCGCGGTGCTCGCCGCGATTTTGCAATGCCCAACAAGGCTCGACCTGGGGCACCAGCTGGTATTGCTCCTGTCAAGGAGGTTCTTAGTGGACCAGGGCGGGCGCCGCGGTGGCAGCGCCGGGGGCGGGTCGTAGTCCAAGGTATCCACACTTTCGGCACTTCCGTTTCACCGGCAATCTCCTCTCCGCTCGGTTTACCGTTCGCTCCGCTCTCGTTATCCTCCCTTAAGCCGGCACCCTACGCACGGATGCATGTGGCACGAGGATCCACAAAGTGGAAGGAAGGATAAACTCACAGAATAAAAAAGAGAGAGAGAGAGAGGGAGAGAGAAACAGAAAAAGAGAGAGAAAGAGAGAGAGAGAGAGAGAGAAAGAGACACTCGAAGGACACCGGTTTAACGAAAAACTCGCTTTATATATTCGCAGGTTCACTCTGGCTGCCGGTTGGTAAACCGCACGTTAACTCGCGTCGACCTATCCTATCCCTTTCTTCGTATAGAGAGAGAGGAAGGGTTGCTCTCCCCAGCTCTCTTGTCACTGCTTCTTCCGGCGCACTTCTCACGTCACAACACCCAGCAGCAATAGCAGAAGAAACACACGCGTGTACCCTCCTCCTGGCAGGGGCGGCGGCGACGGCGTCGGCGTCGGCGGCAACAAGTCCAGTGAAGGAGAGGCGACGGCAGTGGCAGCATATAGGGTGTCCGTAACTGGCTAGGAGGGGGGGTGGGTGGGGGTGGTTGGGAGGTGGGGCGACTTGCTCTGAAAGAGCGACGGGGGTTTGTTTGCGAGGCGAGAGAAGCCGACCGAGGAGTAGACGACGAGACGATATCAGCACGCCGCGGCTTCCTCTCGCGCACTAGCCGTGCCAGCACACAAGCACACACAACCCGCCGGTTTCCTCTGGTGCCAACGTCGGGCGCGCGCGCGCGCGCGCACGCTCTTCTCCTCTCTGTCTCTCTCTTTCTCACACTCTCTCTCTCTCCGTTCCCCCAACAGAGTGCGGCGGTGGTGGTGGTGGTGGTAGTGGTGGTGATGGTGGTGGTGGCTCCTGCGGTGTGTGTACTTGAGCCCGAGAAAGAGAGAGAGGGAAGGAGGGAAAAGGCGCGCGCGAGGGAGCGACGATTAGGCAGAGCAGCAGCAGCAGCAGCAGCAGCAGCAGCAGCAGCAACAGCAGCAGCAGCAGGCGTAAGAGTGGGAGGGGGAGAGAGAGAGCGAGAAAAAGAGAGCTGACTGAATCTCGCGTAGGCCGTCTGCCAGTAAACAGGCTCCTTCATTCACTGCTTATTTTATACGGGCGGCCCCCTATGCTCCACAGAAATAGCCACTTCGCTCTGTCCTCCTCGTGCGCACATACCACACGACCTGCCTGATACGCGCCGCCGTCCGTACGTACGACGTCCGTCCGACTAGCTCCTGCTCTCTCTCTCCCGCGCCTTTAGGCTCCGCTTCTTCTTTCTCTCGCACTCCCGCATTCGTGTCACGCGGCGGCTCGCACCTCCGACGACAGTACTGCTGCTCGCCGTGGAAAGGCAATGTGTAGGAGGCTGCCGTCGTCGCTCCTCTTCGTCGTCGAGAGCATCCTTCTTCCCTCGCAGCCGCCAGCCCTCTATGCGCGCCCCGGCTACGTTCGCTTCTTCGTCGTCTTCGTCTTCTTCCTCTCGTATTCTTGCCGAGGTGGTCTCGCGCGCTCCCGTAAACCTCCTCGCAGCCAACTACTCTCTCTCTCTCTGCCGGCTGCCCTTTATTTCGCCCTCCGTTATATTCCTCCACTTCCTCTCTCTGTCTTCTCCTTCCGCCGCGCGGCAGCCCACTGCCAGCACCAGCGGCAAGCACACCCCGACGATGGCGGCAGGTGCGTCACGAGATTCGATGTCGCCCTAACGTACCCACACACACCGAGAGAGAGACACACACACATACACCGTCGACTCTATCCTCTCTCTTGCTTGCTCTGCTCGCGCGCTATCTCTCTCTTTCTCTTGGACGGGCGCGAGCCGGGTTCCTTTGCCTCTGCTGCGATCACCGTGCTTCTTCTCTCCTCTTCTTTATCCCCGCAGTGAGGCGGCGGCGGCAGCCGGTTCCCGGGGATGCCTTCTTGTATGGCAAGAGTAGTCTTGGAGGGAGCGGTAGTCGACACTGTCAAGTGTAGTAGCCAGTCTCGAGCCTTGCGTAGTAAGCCGCTCCGAAATTCCAGGAGCACACTGCGCTGTCAGAGCGGCCGAGTGTATTCAACTGTGGCGGTGGCGGCGGCGGCGGCGGCAAGGGTTCGCGCGTTCACTGGTTTTCACGAATGGCGAGCCTCCGCTCGATTTCCCCGCGACGCCAGCCGAAGTGTGCGCGCTCTCACACACAGACACACCGAGCGAGGCGCAAACACGCGCGTACGTACACACTCGGGCAGGCAGCACACCGAGTATTCGTGGCGCACGGTCCTCTCTCTCGCATTAAGTAGAAGAGGAGAGTTGGAGTAGGCAGGAGAGAGAGAGAGAGAGAGAGAGAGAGAGAGAGAGAGAGAGAGAGAGAGAACGAGTGGAGCGCAGTCCGAGCGAGTCGAGTGGAAGGAAGAAAAAAGGCTCGGACGGCGGGACACTCGAGAGGGCCGGGGGGGATCAGAGCGGAAGACGTAGCGAGGAAGGAGGGGGAGTATACTCGGGAGTAAGAGAAAGAGAGAAAGAGAGAGGGAAGGAGTGAAAAAGTGCGGCGGCGAAAGAAGGAGAGGAGAACTACAGTGTCGTGTAAGCGAGAGAGACGGCGAGAAGTTCAGCTGGCCTCGGCGGCCATGCCGGTGTAGATCGTGCGAGCACGAACCAGGCGCGTACTATCGAGCCTGCGGGGCCACCAGTCGACACGACGATCACTCTTCCCTTTTCTGCCCTCTTTACTCACTTCCTCTTCTCCCTTTATGTCCCTCGAACCCACGTTATTTCCTCGCCGCAATGCCGTCTGCCTGGCCTAGTTGCCGCTTCCTTTGTCCGACATATATCCGGCCTAGATCACGCCTCTCGCAATATGTTCTCGCGGCGGTAGGCTCGCTCGCTCGGTGTTCTCTAACCTCGTTCGTCGCTTGCTAGGGTATTCGCAGAGCGCGCCGGTTCCCGATGGGGAGAGAACGGACGGGTCGGTGTCTCGTGCGTAACTAGTAGTGTGTCTCTTGGAATACTGCTCTCTCACTGTCTGCGGGATCCCTTGGGCAGAGGAGGGCGGGCGCGTACTCTCTCCCGGCGGGGTGCAACGTACCTTCGAGCTACGAGCACTGCTCTCTCCCTCCCTCTCTCTCGCTCTCTCTCGCTTGCTCGCTCGTTCTCTCTTTCTGAAAGATGGGAAAGGAGAGTGCGCGCGTTTCTGCCGATCTATCTCTCGTGGAGAGCGCGGCCGAACGGTTCTCTCTCGGGCAACGGCGCGCGATAAGTCTCCGCAGCCTCCACGGTCTACGGGTCGTCAGGAACGATCCAGGTCGCCCGTGCACACTCGATCTCACGGTCGCGCGGCTATCGTCCGTTTTTATTGAAATCGTGTGTACCGTTTGTTTTCCTAGCAGGCGGGAGCAGTCGTGCCTCCTTTCGGCGAGGCTGGCTGCGCTCAGTGCTGCTACGGTGTCGTAGACTCTCTGCCTTCCTTGCAGCACAAACAGCCGAGCGGCGGCCTCTCCTCTCCCGTGGGTGGAGTGGCCGAGTGCGCCTGCGTCGTAGATCCCTACTGAGAGAGTTGCATATGCGCGCACTCACCTACACCAGCGTCTTCTCAGCTTGCACGTGCACGGTATACGCCACGCACACATCTCTTTCTCTCTTTCTCTCTCTGTGGCGTGCGCGCTCGAGCGCCCGAGCACCGACAACCTCACCGCGCCACGAAAGCGCCGTGACGCCTGCGACCCTCGTCTGTCCTCCCTACCTAGACCTCCTCCTCCTCCTCTCCCTCCCTCTAACCCCCTGTTAGAACCATGCTTCCCCTCCCCCGGCGCTCCCCCTGCGCCGTACCCCGCTAGAGCCAGACGCGATACTTCATTCATGCTCGTATTGTGCGACCAGGGCTGGCTATAATCACTGGGGCTCCACGTATGCCAGTCAGACTTTCTTACTATGCTACGCTGCTCCGCGACCTCCGCACTCACTTCCTTCTTATGACTATCCATCGATTCCTTTGAACTCCAACTTAGACCGTACGCTACTACCGGCTGACCTGTAGTCATACTATAACTATGTTCTATGTTGAATAGCAAATCTGTAATGAAACGAAATATTGCATGTATGGATCATTCATTTATTAATGATATTTATGGAATAACATTAGCATGTTTTGATGTTATGGAACATAGGTATTATCAGGCGTGGCTGATAGCGATGGGAAAAGAGGCAATCGACACCGACATCCGCTCCTTTCTCCGCTCGAAAAATCTTCGTTCAGGTGATCGAACGTCGTAAAACCGATAGCCCTCGTTGTAGTACGGGCTCTCCCACATATCGGAGAGACTCGGTTCTCTTCGTAAATGTCCGCCAACTACATCCTCTTTCATCCTTATTCTTGTGCTACGATCCGTGATTCCGTCCTCGTTCTCGCCTCTCTCACTCACCCAGCCTCTCTCTCTCTTCATCCGCTTGCGCGTAAGTCGTGGCGCGCTCGGTGTGTTGGCGCGCGTACGTTATTCACGAGAGTGTGCACGCGTGGCTGTGTGCGTGCATGCGTGCGTGCGTGCCTGCCTGCCTGCCTGCCTGCCTGCCTGCCTGCCTGCTTGCTTGCTTCTCCTCCCACTGCCGGTTGTAAGGCAGATAGTGCTCGGCACGGAGCGTGCTGGCTTCTCTGTCGGCTCCACGTGCATCCGAGACGTGACTCTCTCGCTCGTTCACTCGTTCGCTCGCTCGAGCCGGTGGCTAAGCAATGCGGCCACTACTTTTTGGAATCAATCGCACCGCCGCTCGACTTCTTCCTTCTCTTCTTCTATCTTCCCTTCCCTGGCTGGAATTATTCTTTGTATCGAATTGCTCGCCAGAGAGCAGCCGATATTGGCTGGCATGCGTGTCTGCTACTACTTCTTCTTCTTCTTCTTCTTCTTCTCCACGCAGTATGCTTGCGTCACAAGTGGCTGAAATCGCGACTTCCTTTTAATCTTACTGCCGCCTGAAGGAATACGTGCCTGAGAGTCTATGCTCGACGCGCCCGGTGAATGACGTTTGATAAATATCACAGGGAAAAACAACTCATTCTCTCCCGGCGACCGCCTTGCCAGTTTGCCGTCTCTTCTCGCGGTAATTGACGCGGCAATGCATCATCTCGATGTTAAATCATTCTCGCCGCGCTACTGCAATATTATAAGTTCCTGGCTGCTCTGCATGCTTAACTCTGCACTTGTTCCAGCATTTCCTTCGCTTCGTTGATCTTTCCACTAGAAATCTTAATGTCACTCTAAACCTCTATCCTCACTAAACATACTTGTTTATTACTCATTATAAAAGTCGGAAATCCTCCAACTATCAAACACACGAAACACGAACAATTATTAATAATAAAACATAAACAAGATTATAAACACCAGAAACATATTACCAAAACTAAAAATAGGCTCGCGTACACACAATTATCAAAGTACCAATTATAGCCTCGGTGAGAGCTAATGGGCGCGCATTGCTCCGATTTAATTTGATAGAGGAACGAAGGGTGTGTGTTTCCCCTGTTAGTTTCTGCTGTTAGCAATATAAGTGGCGACATTTATATCTACGCTGCAGGCGTGGCGATGCGAATCGCGTGCACCGCTTCCCTCGGGAGGATATCCGGTGTGGAAACGCTTCGTCCTACCTCTCCCTTCCTCTTCCCCTCGTGCTAGACTCTCCCTTCTCTTCCCTCCTCTCTCCGATGGTCACCTTACGTTCGAGCCGCATGTAGCGGCACACAGCTCGCCTTCTTCTCAGCCGGTCGTCAGGCAGAATGGGAGCGAGTGCGAGAGAGAGAGAGAGAGAGAGAGAGAGAGGCGCACATTGTCTTGGAACTTTTGGCAGGATACGCCGTACTATTAAAACATTTTCGAATAATGAGGGTCAATCTTGCCCGGCCGTCTGCCGGATGCGGCTGCGAGAGCCTTATCAGATAGCCCGCGAGGAAAAGGAAACCGCAGGCAGAGGAACTCTCTGATTTCCCGCGATTACGCCTATCAGTTTTAATAACTGCACAGCCAGACGTTCGCCACTTAGGCGTATGTGTTTGCCTTCGCACCCGTTTAACCCGTTCGTTCACCATCTATTCTTTCTTCTTTTTTTTTACTCTGCAAGATTATGCTTTAGTAGGAAGTAATGGAAGAATTTTTCAATACATACTTGTTTAGTGATGTATGATTTTGAAGGTCAAGAATAGTATGTTTTGTAATTAAAGTGATATTTAAGTTAATATTACTGTATGATGTTGGTAGAATAGTTACTGATTGGAGAAGGTCACGAGTGAGAATGTAAAGTTTTCGCCTAGATTCCCTCGGTTTTCCGCGTCATTGGTTACAGGCAATTACAGGGGTTAATTGACTAATTAAGTAAGGTAACAGCGCGATCCTGACAAGCTTTTAAGAGACGTCGTCGTTGATTCGCTGGGGAAATGTTACCCAGGCATTTTCACCATTTCATTCCTGACGCCTCGTTTACTTGATTCCACAAAGGCATTTCACAAATGTTACAGGGGCACAGCCAGCAAGCAAACCAACCGAGGAGAGTTTCCAAGTTATCGCTAGCTTTCCTTGCCCCGCCGCCAGTGACCTTGATCGAAACGTTCCTAGCGCAGAATGCCGTTATTGAAAGTATATCGGCGCATTGTTGCAATCACTAGCAGCGACTGGTTTCCACGTTTCATTTGAATTGCACTGTCGAGGGACACAGCAAAGTCGTCACACTGTTTGCTGTTTGTCCATTATCTCTCTTGATGTTTTATCCATTACGGTTTTGTAGTAAAAGCACAACTCGTTCCCAATGACAACGCCCAGCCAGCCAGCCAGCCATGCATTTTCCTTATCTCCTCCACGTGTCCATGCAAAATAAATCGCTCGACTAATTGCAAGACTCTTTCGTCGAATATTCCTTGGTCACGTAGTATTCTTCGACTCACAATCAATACGATTTCTTCGAACTAATACGTACAAACTGTAATAAACAATCATTTCTTTACATATTTCTTTACAATTTCCAAAGGTCAAGTTTCTGCAATTCATAGAAATCTGATATAATTAATGACTGGAGAAACATACTAAATAAAAAGAAAATACTTATGAAAACTTAACAGAGCGTATATAAACGTCTTCATTAAATTCAAGCAACGTTTTCAATGACTGTACTATTCGCAGTCAAAGGACATCGCATTCGCGCAGCAGGCGCGCAGAAGGAAACGAATCGTTAGCCGAACGATTGGGAGGATGTTCATTTGCGAATGGCCGGTGCATTAACGAGAGGCATTCCGGCGGGTTGAGGGGGCGCTGGGGGGTGCTTAAGGAGAGCAGAGGAAACAAGGGATCGGCCTTGTTTCAAGGTGTCTTTTTTTGGATGCTTGTTCGAAAAACCAACTTATATCTACGCGATCACTCGTGACCTAAGCTAAGGCAAACCTACAAACACATGGATCCAACCGAATACAAATAGAAAAGAAGGTGCGCACGCGCGTACACACACACACACATATGTATAACACTATGTGGCCTAGCCAGACGGAACGCACGCGCGCGCGTTCGCTCGCACGCACGCATATACGCTGGGCACGTGTGTTGCTTGCGTATAGACGCGCGAGGACAACCTGCAGATGCATGAATGACTCGAAATGACGTGTGTTCATTGAGCGCGGCCTGCCGTGCCGAGTTGGTGCTCCCGGTTGCTCCCAGCAAGGACACGACATATTTTCTGATTCGTGTAGGAAAAGACTCGAACCGACAGAAATCACCATAATCATTATACTCGAATGAAAAATGAATGAAATGAATATAATTGACTAAGGAAATACTACACAAGAATTATAATTGATAGTAAAGGAAATGATAAATAATACCTTTGTATAATTAAAGTGATTGAAAACGAAGGCTTGTCTTCGTTAGAATTCTCGAATGGATGTTAATGAAGAACTGGGTGTGCTGATACACACCCAGTTGGTTCGTTGAATGAACACACCCTCTTCTGCCACTCCTAGCGGAAGATAAACAGTCTAATAGCTATCATGAAAATTATAGGATCTCCAAGTGGTAAGTTCTATTGACTTTGAATTCATGTCTATTGTCATTGGTGACTCTCCCGATTTTTACCTTCGATTGAAATGAGTTTGTTCGTGCTCGGTGTTCGTTTGTATCCTTTAATAACTACTGAGGCAGTATCGATGACTCGGTGAACGGGGAGGGAGTGTGCGGATGATGAGAGAGGTGCGGCGGGGCGAGGAAGGGAGGTAGAGGAAATGAGCGCGTATACATTCGCAGAAGTCGGTGTACAGGCGGGGAAGAGTATATATATGTGTATGTGTGTGTGAGTGAGTGTACGTGCGAGCGAGCATGCGAGAGAGAGAGGACCTCATCGGTAAACTGATTAAGTGACTTACATAAGTCCTTCTCCGAAGACCGTCCAAGACAGCTTCATGTTGATTCAATGAAAAGGCCTCTCCTTGGCAGCCTGTCACCAAGATTCGATAGCCTCTATCTATGCAATTACGGAAAACACATGCGTGTAATGTATTCTTTAGATGATCGCTTCTGACGGGTGAGCGCACAGTTTCCTTTAGTAGAAGGAAAATGTTTATCAACTATTCGATTATAGAGTTTCATTGGATCTTTAAGTAAAGTCACACTTACCTGTACACCACCAATTGAATTCGATCTACAATCTTTTGCGATTGTAGTTTAACTTTATCTCTACCCATTGTGTACACTAACATCTGCGATACTCCGTCGATCGGTTGAGAGGCATGGATGTTTTTAAAAGCAAGATTCCTTATCGGCCTTGGAGATCCCTTCCCTCTCTTTCTTTCTTTCTCGAGCGATGATATCTTGGAATTCATTCATACCGAGTGCGAAGTGTCGCCAAACATCTGAATCAACCGGTGCAGGCTCGGCCTTCTTCATTGATACGTCGAGTTTTTCAGGGTAAACGCCTTCTCGTTTCTCGAGTACTTCTCTACCGTGCCAGATACGGATAGTCGACCACTCGGACTTCACCAAGAGTTACATCGGTGCTCAGAAAGCCTGTTTAATACCAGTACTCGAGCTTGCTATTCATATGCCTGATTATAATCTAGCGCGGCTGCCATTTCGATTTGCATTTTGATAACGAAGGTCGCTCGTCTCCCAGCGAAACCGGCGTCGCAGCGCCGCTGGCAAGAAACAACCGTCGCCGTCGCCGCTCAACGGACCGCAGGGGGACCGACCGGCTGCTGGCAAGCATAGTGTAATCTCTCTCGTGCGATATTTCTCTTCTAAAACTTGGTAAAAGCCACTACTCCGAGAGCGCAAACAAAAACAGGAAGAAGGTTACGCTGATACACCCGAGTGCAAGTAGCAGGGCGATCGTGATTTTCTTGCGAAACATGTAGTCTTTATTTTTATCGCGATAATTCACTCGATTATCTTATACAAAGTGATTACATGTACAAAACACACGCGGGCCTCTCGTATACCCCCGCACTTTTTAATGCACGATCATTCTCCTCCTCGCCATCCCTCCCCACCCCTCCCATTCACTCGTTTATGCGTTGCCTGGATTCTTATACCTGTTTCGTTAACATCCAATGCTTTCTGATCATCGTCCTCGTCGCATTCTATCTACACCTACTCCCACAAGCCCGCCTTCTTCCTCGACATCCTAGTTTTCATCCGTCACCCTTTCTCTCTTGTTCTCTCTCACACATACACTCGCTTTCTTTCTTTCTTTCTTTCTTTCTTTCTTTCTCTTTCGCTCTCGCATCGTGCACACGAGTGCTGAAACCGGAAACACGCCGAAGACTCTGTACAAGGCAGGCTTTTGCTACCGAGAGCAAAAGACCCATGGTTCTCGGTGAGGCCAAGCCTATCCAGAACCCAGAAGCGGAAGCTTCGGATCTGGGACAAGTGCTCGTTGCATCTTCCTTGCAACCTACACTGAAGGTTATAATAGCTAGAATGACTTTTACCATTTGCTATCCGCTTTATGATCGGAGGACGAAATCTTTTGGCAGTCCATAGGACCAGTGTTATCGAGGAAATTGATGACGAATGATCGATAGAGAGAAGGTATGGGGTCAGCAGGAGGATTCACTCAAGAGGTATTGGTGAAAAATTGAGAAAAGTTCGACGTATATTACAAATCGAGTAAACGAGTTATAACGATCAAAGTGATCCAAGAACTCTGAGTGCCGTTGGACGCCCAACACTGCTCGGCAGTGCCTTGGACCGTAGTAAAGCCGTCGGCTATCCACGAGGCTTTCCATCGAGTCCTAGAGAATCTGGAAGAGCTTCTTAAGTTCCACTATCAATTGCCAGTCGGTCTTCACCAGGTCATCTCTGAAGTACTCCTTGCAAGCGTCTATGCTCTGTCTGCTTATCTGTAACAAAGAAACAGACGGTTAATATCTTGGCGAAAAATCAAAATCGCAAGTTGGTATATGGCAGACGTCCAAGTTCTGGTGAAACAGACACTCTACTGGTCGACGTAATTCTTAACAAGCTATCTATGTCAGTAGTTATAGTTAAGGTCAATGAAATTTCGATCTAAATGTCGATGATATTTATAGATAAGCTTCTTTAGAAAAATAACTTTAGCCCCTTAAACAATATTATAATATAAAAAAGATGTCAATAGTAGTTTAGTTTCATGTAAAAAATGCTGAAATGTCCTTCAGAATAATTTATCTCGCCTGATTTACACGGGTTTTCTCAGGTTTTCCAACCTTCCCGATGTTTTCAGGAGCTGAAATTTGGTGGGGAATGTTTTCTTGTATCAAGGAAGAAGTGATATAAATTCCAGAACCCTAGCTCAAAATTCATTTTTTCGCAAATTTTTCTGGGTATACCCCTTGACGAATTTTTGGGCCAAAAAATGAACTTTGACCTGGGGTTCTGGAATTTATACCACTGTTTCCTAGCTAAATACTGAATCACTGCGTGAAATACCAGACCCTGAAACGGTCGGGAAGGGTGGTTCAAAAATTTTCGATTTTTCGAAGGCTCTGAGACTTTGACGACTGCTTAATAAATCAATTGTTCGAGTATCAAAACAGATAGAAAACATAAAACCAGTGGCAAAAATATCAGAATTCTATTAAAAACACTTGGAAAGAATCTCCTGAATAATTCATTTCATCTATTTCCAGCTGTATTTCCCATATTTTCCAATCTTCCCGACTATTTCTAGCTCTACAATTTAATATACAAACTCTGTATTCACAAAGCAACCAATAACACAAAAACCAGAGTCCTAGCCCAACTACTAGCTCACTTCTCCTACTTGGCACGAGACTTTACCAAAGCCACCAATCTATCCAGCTTCGATCTCGTCCGGTTCGTTCATGGAAACAGGTCGGCTTCCTTCTTACGACTTTCATTAATCACCCCCACTCTTATAACCAAGCCGAAAAGAATGTGCCTCGTAAACAGGCTGTCGCCAATTCAACTTGGTGCTCGAGGCTCATCGAGGAAAGAGAAAAAGAGCGACAGAGCGAGTGAGAAAAAAAAATGCTCATTTCGGGCTTCCAAGAATAAAACACAGAGTAGCGGTGTTGGCCAGTGTTGAATGGGCAAGGAGAGGGTTTCTGCCAGGGTGGCGATGTTCTTTGGAGGGGGGTAGAACTGTTGCTCGGGTGATCAGGCACTCGAGAGAGTCTCTCCTCTAGCCAGGAATAATTTCGTCGAATCGGTTTTCGCGAGGACAAGCGCACGCTCGCTCGTACACGGTCCATTCACTAACGTAACGCTTTACAACTGTTTCCGCCCCCACTCCCGGCCGGAAGTCCCGTTTCATTCATGGATCGGTCACAATGGTGGTTTTACGCGGCTATTGAGGACGCCTACCTCCCGCCACGCCCCTGCTACTTCTCCCACCACCATTCACCCTCTCTTACTCTCTCTCTCTCTCTCTCTCTCTCTCTCTCTCTCTCTCTCTCTCTCTCTCTCTCTCTCTCTCTCTCTCTCTCTCTCTCTCTCTCTTTCTCTTTCTCTCGGCCTCCTCTCCCTCTTTTCCCCTGCAACTCATTGCTGATTGTCTCTTTCCTGCTTGCAGTCTTGCTTTCCTCCGCTTCTCTTTCTACCCCGCCACACCCGCTCTCTTCTACGCAACCAACGCTTCGCTTCCTCTCTTACGCACTCCCCGTTTTGCCATCACAGTCTGATCCCTTTCAACCTGGCAAACCTCTCTCTTTCTATCTTAACCAGACACTCTCTGTGCCTTTTCTCTTCCTCTTCATCCTCGCTCACTCGCTCCATGCTTTTCTTGCCGGATCCGCTCTCGCTCGCTGCCGCACTTCCGTCTTTCTTTCTCGGATGCCCGCTGCTGCATCCAGTCTGCCTGCCTGCTGCTCCTGCGCACACGCTTCTTTTATTCGCACCGGACTATTATAGGTATATTCGTATGCTGGTGCGGAACGAAGAGACTCTCGCAGATGCTAACCGATAGGTCTCTCTCTTTCTCTCTCTCTCTTTTTTTTTTTTTTTTTTGGAGTCGTCGATATTCATTGGAAGAATTCGTATATTGTTAGAAACTCTCCAAGGGAACTTCTCGTTTCTATCTTCCAATAGCCTTTTGATTTGAAGTGTGCGGATATTTGTTGGCGCCCTATTCGATGATTAATGATTGCCAATGCCATCCAGAGATACACTGACACTCTCTTTCTTTCTCTAGTCGTAGATGAGACTAGCACTTCCTGACAGTGTTATAGGATGCTTTCAATAGTGATAATCGTTGGAACGTGTGAAATGACCAGGTGCGATTTAAATGCGAGAACGGTGAATCAGCTGGTTGGCGAATGATTTTAAGGAAGCGGCGAAGGCAAGAATAATGCTCGAGTTTCCAAACAGCTCGTCACGCCGAGAATCGTCACGAAACTGCCGTTAGTAGCATTTCCTGTAGATATAATGTTACGGTTTTCCTGGTGCAGCCTGCGTGGCAGTGCTAGCAGACGCTCGAAATAATTTTCGAGCACCACGAATCTTTGGTGAGTAAACCCCCAAGCGAATGTGTAAGTAGACTACGGATGTTTATGCAAATGTAAAGTTTCATTTGTCTATCAGACATTGGTGCGTAGTTTCTCGAACGTCTGTGTTTAATTCATCGCAAAATAGATAAAGAATTAACTATACTTTATCCTACTAAACTTCTAATTTACTATAAATTGACTAATTATTTAAATCTTCATAATCATATCTATTATATATCCAAAAAATTAATTAATAAAACAGACATTATATATTCGCGTGAAATCTATCAAATCCTTGCAAAGTATTTCGAAAGCATCGAAGTAGGTCTTTCTGTCGTAAGTTCATGAATGGCAGATTAAGTGGTAAGCGGCTCGGGCGAATTCAACATGCGGCGGAGGAGTCGGATGACCAGAGGCGAAGGGTAGGAGGAGAAGACTCCTGTAAAAAGACAGGAGGAAATTCAGGGTGGCCTTTGGCAGGGGTAGGCGCGAAATCGTCACTTCACAAATCATCGTGGGAACAAGCCACTTCCGGAATCGATTCCACGAACAAAACGGTAACGACGACTTCCGGTTGCCTAGAGAGCGCAGCGCATCAAGGTATACTCGGTGTCTGATACGCAAGCATAGAGAAGCACGCTTGAGAGTCTGAGTGGCGGCAGCCGCGAGGAAACGAGAGGAAAGAAGAGGAAACGAAAAGAGGAGGATGATGAGAGAATAAAGAAAGAGAATATAAGAGTAAGAGGAAAGCATATACCAGCAGAGAATTGTCAGTGTTCTATGTTAGAGTAACACACACATACACACATTGATATGATACCGTTTCTTATTCAAACAAAGAAAGGCAAACTGTCGTGAACTTAATTAACAATGATCCTAGCATACGCGATTCTTCATTGAAAAGACCGGTTGATTGCAGTGCGCAAATATAATCCACTCGTGCACGCTTCTCTCGCATGCGGCATTCAACGCTTGCTTTTCCAGGCTGACTTTTTTTACAGGGCTACACTAATTGGCAGCGATTCCATAGGAATCCGCTGGAATGAGGGCGTTAATATTAGATTAATTGCCGGCCTCCTATGGGATGTGTGTAAGTAAGTAGTTGGCTTGGTGGAAGTATACGGGCGGCCGTCATGGATTCATAAGCAATATCCTCGCGTGGGCAAAGCGGAAGACGAAAAAGAAAGAGGGGGAGAGAAAGGAAGGAGTGGAGGTATGAAACTTCTACGAAGGCCGGAAGCCGACAGTGGACGGCTGATCGCCACCGGATGTGCATCTTCCTTTTTCGACCCAGGCCTCGCATACTAACAAGCAGGGTTTCCGTAGCGCGCGCTTGCCTCCGGTTTTGGTGAAACTAAAGAGCTATGCGAACCTACCGAAAACGAGACAGAAAGACCGCCCGCACACATACTCTACACGCTCTGCTCCGCCTTGATCTTTCAAGCAACAACTTCCCTCTTAGAATTCCTCTTAACACGTAGAAACTTTTCTTACCTTGCTCACTATAAAGTCTTTCTCATCGAAATGACGACCAAACATTTTAGGCGCTTCACCTGGTATTGGCTCAATTTTTACGCATACTTCTTGTCCTTTTCGAGCAGTCTCCACTGCTTTGTGATTGCACTCTATACTGGTTACCATACCCAACTCGACGAACTGAAACATAAAGTAAAGGAATTATGTTAGACATATTGTAACATACTAGAATTCTTATATGAGAACAAGAAACTTTATAGCTCTGTTTCAATTTTTTTCTTTATAATTCAAAGGAAGTTTGTAAGATGTAAAGACGATCGCGTGGCCAGTTTCGCAGCTCGTACCACTGCTGTTGTACCATCCTTTTTTCATCCCCGATTGGCCTGTCTTTTGCGTGGGTATAGCACCGCCTATGCATTCCTTTCTGCGACCGGAAGTCGGGAGAACTGAGTACCTGAGCACCGCACCTCGTCAGGGCCGAGTTGGACGAAGCCACCTTTTCGTGGTGAATACCAGCGAGGATCGGTGGACCGAGTAGGTAGGCAGACACTCGGATACGTAGGATGCTGGCTTTCTTGTAGGCCGACATACTCAGTGGTAACGAATTTAACCATATTCAACTCACAAGCTTTCCAATATAATCTCTTTTATACGTCTTACGATTATTCAAACGACATTCCATTGGTTTTAAGATTAAAATCAAAGATGATCACCTTGAAAAGATGATCTTGAAAGATGCGAAATATTACACTTTACAAAAGATGTTCATATGAATTTTCAAATTTAAAGCCACCGTGTACATACATCCAATAATGCATATGGGTAAGAAAGCTCGAGTCCAGGGTGCTCAGAGTCTTGTTATTGCCGTAGCACACCTGCAGCTGCGAGATCGCAAAGTAGGCGACAAACCCGGACGCGACAAAGATATGTGAGTGAGCGAAGTATCAGTTGAAAGTGTATATTTTCAATTATATCTGAGTGGGTGGATTAGTCGATTCATAGATGTTGGAATATTTGAGCATTTATAATTGATAAATTGCTTTGGGTGGGCTTTTGAACAGAATCATTTTATAATCTCGACAATGATCAGTTATGTTTAATTCTGTATATATATATATTTCGACATACAAGAATGTATACCAAAAACAGTAACACGTTGCCCACACATAGTCAGTGCACGATCTTCGGTTCCCTTGGCACCTTCGCATCTCCCACATTGGTTCGTTGGCTTTCTGCCTTCAGCTTGTTTTTCCTCCGTTACTTTTATGGTGCGTCGCAAGAGAAAGAAAGAGAGAGAGAAAGAGATCCTCCGATTTTCGACACTCTTGCCCGACAAATTACCATATAGGTGCACACGCTTGCATGTCGAGAAAGTATACTTGTCCAGTTGTCCTTCTCATCGACCAACATTTTCTTCTTTTTTTTTTTTTTATATGACTGTGTGTGTCTTATATGAGAAAAAGATTATTCCTGAATTCTTCTCTTATTCTTTCTTTCCCGTAACAGATTATCTTTCCATCATGAAACTGTATCTTTGCCCCCGCGCACCACTCTGTGCGAACGCACGAAGAGAGAACGCTTTGACCTCCTCTGTATTAATTTTCCCGTAAACGCACGCCTCCACATGGGTGGCTGGTTGCTTGCCTTACCGGTTCCAAGGATACTTGTGCTCTCCTGCCATTCATACGAGCGTGAGTTTACCAAAGAGCACATGCTCTTCTTGATTCCGACTTTTGTCGCTCCATGATTCTACGCGGATACAATTAACTAACCGCGACACTGGATAGCCTCCTGTTTCCACTGTGTATACTAATGTAGGAAGCACATGACTTCTATTCGTTATATTTATATTTATATAAAAAATCTGAGGATAGTTTTTTTTATTTGAATAAAATAGAGAAAATAGAAAATAAATTAAAGAAAAGTATAAAAGGATTGATATATTTAGTAAAGAATAGGAATTGATTTTAGTTATATGTTGAAGATAGGATTATCCAAATTGTTGGAGATTCCAGTAAAATAGTGAAAAAAAAATCACTTTAGCCGGCGTATCAAGCCTGCGCTGAAGGATGAAGCATTAGCCTGTGTGTCTCGCGCGGAGGTTCGTTGCGTGGGCCGGCGCGCACCGTCCACTTTAGATTTATTTCTTCCTAAGCGCTCGAAGCTCGCAGCCACGTGGGAGGAAAGGCGCGGATAGTGAAAAGGGAGCCAAGCAGACGGAAAAGCGTCCAGACTTCTTATCTACTTTCCTTTCCATCGTTAACTATCCCACCCATCCACTTAGCCACCCACTTCGCCCCTTTTCTTCCTTCAACTAAGCCTTATCACTGCTCGCCTTTCTTTCCTATCGCTTTCATGCACGTCACAAACTGTTCACAGGTAGCAAACGACATACCTGAACAGACATTTTAAGAAATACTATTCTTACTTATTATTCTAAAGTTTATACTTTACGAATAAATAATATTTTGCATAGAGAAATATGAATTGTATTAAATGCGATTTAGAAAAAAGAATTCCTTTGACCTTGACACGAAGGTCAAACCTTTCATTGTGAAACTCGCATCTCCACTCAATCGCGTGCATCGCCCGTTAAAGTGCTACCAAAGAGTCTCTCGAATTCCACAGACTGACTCGGACTCTTTCAGGTCTGAATCGCCTTATCTCTTTGCCTTTGGATTTGTATGTAAAATCCTCGTCTTATGGATTAGTACCAGGAGACTCGGAGACATTGCTGCTAGTCTGTTTCCTTATTTACAGTCAGCTCAAAGGAACGCGTCACCGAGTGTTGTGTCTGATTTAAAAACCACTTCTTTGAATGAACCTAAGTTTAGTAATACAAATAATCTTTCAATATAAATTGTTCATAACAACAGTAATTTTAAAATATAATTTTTATCTTTAATTTTCTTATAAACTTTGTGTGTAAAATTCGTCGATGTTGGTTAGTTGGTTCGAGTTTGTTTTCAACCTGTCGGGGCAGAGGGGCAAGGCTTTGGCGGCGACGATGTGCGAGGACACATGTCGTGGGGGATGCCAGGGTTCGTCGAGGGGAGGCGAGAGAAAAGACGCGAAAGCAAAGGCTGAAACGAGGAGCGGAAGGAAAAGGAAAAAGGCATTGCCGTCAGAGAAAGATAGAAGAGAGAGGAATAGTCAAGGATAAGAGAAAGAGGTGAAGAGAGATTCGGTCTTGGCATGCTCGGTAGCAGACGCGCTCCGCAGTGAACGAGCGCGCGCGCGCGCCCGCGCGCGAGTAGACGGGAACCGGAAGTCTATTTTCGTGACTCGAACCGATTTAGAAAGCTTAAAGCCAGTTACACACAAGGCACCGCCACTAACAGATACCCAACTTCTATGGTTCATGCCTGCACATACCATCACCTCACCAAACACTTGGTCGCATCCGCTCGAAACAATAACCCTGCCATATTAGTCCATGAAATGTATTCGATCCCCCTCGCTTACCGATGAACGATCGTACATTGAATTTCATCGGCGTATAAAACACACCTTACTATTTTCCTTTTAATGTGTAAGTGGCTTTAAAGCTTGCGCGAAACTCGCCGGCTAACAGCCAACCGTCATCGGCGAGGCACGTCGCTTTCGAGAGCACGCACAAATCAAGATTTGTGTGTCTCACCGTCTCTTCTCCGTGTATACTCCGCCGGAGTATTTTGAAATCATCCCGCGTGAACTAAGAGTCATCTTCTCTCTCTCTCTCTCTCTCTCTCTCTCTCTTTCTTAATGATTTCCTAGACAGTCACGCGAAGCGAATTGCACGAATGTAAACTTATAAGAAAATGGAATGATCGTCATTGAAATCAGTCGAAGCGAATGGCTCTCAAGGTATGCAGACGCCGCCGGAAGTGAATGGTCACTCGAATGCAGAGATAAGCATATTTCTTAGGAATAAGCACGAGCTCATTCTGGCGCGAGCCGATCATCATAGTTGGTACTTGTCGTTTGCGAAATTAATTGCAAAGCTCAAGTAAAATGATCCACTCGTCATTGGAAACTCGACATCCGGTCGGGCTTGCTTGCTCGACTGCTTGCTTGCCTGTCTAACTCCCTCTCTTCCTTCGCATAGCTCCCGTTCCCGACTGCTGCCCCCCTTCTTTCCTTCTCACTCTTCTCTCCTTCCTTCGATTTCGACGCCCCGCTTCATCCCCTTCTCCAACATCTCATCAACTCTTTTTTTTTCCCCCTTCCTTCAGCATTTTTCCATTATTCGCTAGGATAGCAACGTCAAACAGCTGGTTAGTTGGAGCGTCGACAGAATGAGAAATACATATAAAATAGATGTACACTTTGGCAACAGCACTTTGTAGGCCCACCACATCCTGTCTGCTTCGGCCTTCCGGCTTGTCTCTTGCTTTCGTGGAAACGCCTCTGGCTTCCTTCCGATCGTTTATCACTCGCTAGACACTGTAAACGTTGATAGGCTTGGCCCACGTATCTTCCCTCGCCTTTTATCCATGACGTGGCAACCGACTATCTTAGTCTTTATACTTGTATCGTCGAGTTTTTCAATGATTTAGTAGTCTCTTATGGATTTCTTTGTATCAATCTTTTGTGTTGTAGAATTATTCGTTTGGTGTATTTATTTTTTAATGCAATTGTTTGATAAGTCTAAGTGTAAGAAGGTAGAACATTATGAAGCATGTGTGCGAAGGAAAAGGAGAAACCAGGAAAAGGAGAGGGAAAGGAAAGGAAGAGCATTACGAGCTCCCTTCCGCCGGAAGGGGACTCGTACACCACGAAGTTTCTAGTTCCTGTCGTTCATAGCGAGAATATAATTTGAGTCGTGGCAAAATGTCCTGCATCCTTCTCCCTCTCTTAATATTTCCAAGGGACAAGCATGTGGCACACACATTTTTAACCACTTCCGAGCTATTTCCCTTCCAACCAGTCACCTGATATTGCTATTTCGTTCACCGGAAGACTTCGGATAAAGGCATTGTTACTTCAAACGAAGGAGTAAGAAAGAGAGACAGAGAAAGAGAAGAGAAAAGTCCAGTGAAGCGATGTTAAGTTGCATAGAATGCTAGTTGGCTCTGATAGAAAAGATGAGAGGAAACGGTAGGCCAGTCGAGTGGCAAGGAAACGGCAAGCAGAAAGAATCTACCGGATTTCCGCTCGACGTTAAAGCGCCTATCGAGGCCATTGCGCAACGACTGTGCGCGCCTGATAACGCAAGATGAAAGCCAAGAAAATGCTCGCAAGTACCCCACGCATACAAATTAAATAACCAGAGAATTTATGAAATTAAAGATGAATGAACATAGCTGTCATTTTGTTCCGAAAGTCAAACGATCACAAGATTCTTTTATTATTAAACAACTTTCTACTTTCTTGAGATAAAATTTTAACCCCTTCGTGATCAGTCTCTGTATTGCATACGCATCGATAGATCTTATCTTTGAAACCGGTTCGGCTATCGAACTTTTGTCGCCAGGCTTTTGACGGTGCACGTGGAGACTTACGTTCATTAAGTCTCACCGCGTGTGGCTGGCATTGGAAAAATTGTCGTGTTCTCAATTACGGTGCTCTTAATATTCTAATTTATGCGACGGTGCCAAAAACAAGCACGTTAAACGAAAGCCCTGAAGAATTATAATGCACGAACGATACCAGCAATAATTGCACAGTCACGTAGAGGGTGTGCCATTTTTCTGGGTAAGCCGAACAACTTCCTCTCACAACGTACGTGCTTCCTCATTCTTTGCTACATACAACACAGACTTACACACGCATACAACCCCATCCCTTGTGTCACGAAGAAGGGAACGCAAGCCTGACCTAAGCTAACTAAGTTCCGTGAGATTCGACATCCGGTCGGGATGATCGTTGCACATTGATCAATAAACACTGTTAGACTTAACACGATCCTTAAAAGATCTACTACTCACTATATTTGTCTTTAGTGATACTCAAAAGTATCGATTTCTTATATTTGAATTACCAATTTCGTGAATAAAATCGACGAAATGCATTCGACTTCCTATGTAACATCCACATCGATCAAACGTCTCAGCGACCGGAAGAGTACACCCACAGTGAAAGCTCGGTTTAAATAAATGAATAAGATTGGGTAGGGCTGATGGAGATGCGCGTGGGTCAACTTGTACACATAAGTACGTGGTTGGCGCTGCTTTCTACGCGCGGGCGGTGATCCTCCTTGTATGTATGTTCTTGAGGACAGAATCTATCATGATTGATACAGATTTTATACACTCACATACAATCATTTATTATTAGAAGAAATAATAGTTGTTATCTTGTCAATGCTTTTTCGATTATTGTCAGTTTGCTTAGAACTTAATAAATTGAATGTTGCTTGAACTTTCACGGTTCAGGGAAACATAAGTGCAAAGTGGTTCCTACGCACAAAATTTCCAAGGGCCTTACGCAAATATCACGTCTACTTCGAAGCAAAGCATTTGCTCGCTAAATCATTTTATCCGCCGTCGTGCGTGGGTGTACCTTCGGCGGGGAGATACACTTAGGATTTTTGTTTACGGGAATTTGCACGCTGCTAATGGCATCGCGACGCCTACGAATCCGGGGCTAGGCAACCTGTAACGTTCGCGTGCTACCGCGTAAGGCGAGGCTAGAAAGAACGACTACCCACCAGATACTCCTACGAGAGAGAGAAAGAAACTCCAGCCGGCACTCGGGACATTTCAACATCAAACGTTCGAACTGATTTGAAATCCACATAGCATGTAGAAAATAGATGGAAAATATCTTAATAATAGTTTGTCGATTATGTATACAAAACGCATGTGTTTCGTTTATGGTTTCCAAAACCTTTGTTTCTTGTTATCGCACATATTGTAATACTAAAGTCAAATTTTAAATTCTTTAAATAATTATCGTTTAATAAAATTGGTCGACTGACCGACTAGATCATAATATTTCCGAGGAACAAGTTCACCTACGCATCCCGTAGACTGTCATATTGTAACCGGACTTTCAATCGAGGTAATATTCATCGAAAGTAACCGGGTAAGAAAAATAGAAATAATAATCTTTTAAAAACTAAAGAAATCGTTTAAATTACTCACATCTTTGCTGGGTACACAAACCGGCGTCCCTTCCTTAACGATTCCCGCTTCAACCATGACACCCATGACGATTGGATCTCTGGAGTTGAAAATGAACTGTAACAAAAGAAGACGAACACATTCAAAAAATTGTCTGTGTAATGTACTTAAAGTTTAGGAGTGTTTCTCGTTAAACCACAAGAATACATAGAAATTCATGGAAAGATGAATGTATATTTACAAAATGAAGATGGAACAGTTACAATACCTGCGGTAGAATGCGAAGTTTGCAAGGGAAGACGGCAATATGTTTGTTTTCGTCCCGTTTGCGCTGCTTTAATTCTTCTCTATATGCAGTGAACTTGTCGAACAGGTGATAAATGATGTCCGCCTGGAAGATCTTTACTCCGAGCGAATCAGCCAACTCCTGAGCATCTCTCTCGATTTTAACATCAAACGCAAGGATCGTAGCATATCTGAAAACGAATTTAATTTGAGTAAATTGCGATTAGACTAATTAAACAAACAAAGATATTCTATTCTACTTACTGGCTATCATGTTCCAACATAATCGACGCTTTCATTACATCTTTCTTTACGACGGGTCCAATACGAATACCAGCATACTATAACAGAAAAGAGAAATCATCATAATTAACAATATCAATCGGAATGCCATTAATGTATTTCTTCCGAATGAAGCAGCGGGGAGTTCCGCTCCCGGCTGGAAGTAAAGAATCCGAAGTAAAACATAAACAACTGTCACTGGAGCATAAATACCGTGGAAGGGTATGCGTGTTCGCGTGTGTCTGTTTGGCGCAAAAATAACTAGTGACGCATGCCGTCCGGATTCGGCCGGGCAGTGCGACGAGACACGACACGGAGAAATAAACGCACCAGTGTACCTACAAACAAGCTATTCCCCGGAGGTAACGCGAAATCCAGCGAGACATCCTTTAATTGTCATTAATCGATATATATTTCAATGTGATTCGTTAAACCCCTAAATCGATATCAAATTCTTTTAATAATAATTATTAGTGACTAATTCACTGTAATAAATAGAAAGCATTCCCGGTTTTTTATCACTGGTTCGTTTGAATACTACGTTCGATAAAAGAAAAGCCGAAGCTTCACCGGAAACCCTAGCAGTCAATGAATTGAAGGCGCTCAATGAACGCCTTCGAACAGGGAAAAAACAGCAACAGGCGGCAGCAGCCGGCAGAGAACGGTACAATGGATCCTATTCTATCATCTGTCCTATTCCAAAGGGACCCATTCCACTTACCGAAACATTGCAATTGCAAGCTGTTTATGTATCATCGTATATTTCTACTGAGAAGCAAGAAAACAGTCTAAGATCAAATAAAATGCTATAAAATCGATTTTACTTTCGAATTACGATGGTCATACATTCTATGCTAAATTTACAATCACAAAACGGCCTATACAAGTACTCGTTCGTGAAGAATCGACACAATCGATGTGCTCCAATAGAACAGATGCTATCCTGAAAGAAAGCAGGGAAAGGAGGAAGCGAACGGGTGAATGAGCAACTGAGAAAGAAGGAGAGAGAGAGAGAGAGAGAGAGAGAGAGAGAGAGAGAGAGAGAGAGAGAGAGAGAGAGAGAGAGAGAGAGAGAGAGAGAGAGAGAGAGAGAGAGAGAGAGAGAGAGAGAGAGAGAGAGAGAGAGAGAGTACAAGGGAGGATATGAGGGAACTAAAAGGAGAAAGAAACCAGGCTCGAAAATCGTTGGTGAGAAAAGGATGAAGCTCCCGGAGAAAAGACGAACGGCAGATGTTGCCAGGGAAAGAAATGCTGGTACAAACGGGAGGAAGTCCAGAGGAAGAGAGAAGCCGAGGGGCTCAGGGAGAGAGAGAGGGACGCTTCCGTCATTAAAAACCGGCCGGCAGTGCACAGATCCTCTTCAACCTTTCGTCATATCTGCACAATGTTCCCGCTGAAACTTTAATTTATCAAAACCCTTTTCTATTATATTGAAATATTATTTTCAATTTTCTCCCCTTTTACTATCAATCGAAAACATATTTTTATTATGATTGCACGAGGGAAAAAAATTATGAACTTTGCCTATGTTCGATCGAATTGAAATTGACACGATGTGCGCGCATCTCTTTTCCGGTTCTATTAAACTTCTGCCTGATGGTTCTCTTATCGAGCGATGAAAATGTGTATCGTAGGTTGCCAGCATGCAACCGGCAGAGCGTGTTCCCGCGTGTCCGCACCCCGCACATCCGCTCCCATGTCCCGGTATAGCTGCTTATATACCGCGGTTAAAAACAATGCGAGGAAACGAGCCATTTTTTCCTGCTGCACCGTTGCTGCCTGTAGAAGAGGAGCGCCTTGTAAATTCGTCCGCTTGTAACTACCGGCAACGCGGCTCTCGGCTTTACTTCGAAAGTCAAGTATACAGGTGTATCAAACATATGTACATAGACAGTTTGTGTTGAGTGACACCGTAATCTATTCATCCATTGCAAGTAGCAGAAGATCCAGCATAACAATTGTCAATTGACGCATTTGTTTCTAACTTCTTCCAAGAAGACAAGCACGTGTCCCAGCTAAGCTGTTTATACCGATCCTGATTCTCCAAACGAAACGCAGATAGGAAGGCACTCGGTAGGAATTGCTAATCTGCCAGGAATGCTAATCAGCCATACGCAATCCGTCGCTTCCTCAAGCGGATACACGAACACGCGGGATACGCGCGGGGATTAAAATCAAAAGAAGTTCTCATTCAAGACTTTGTAATCAATGAAGAATCGTTTAAATATCATTATTGAAATCAAATGATAAATAACTCTCTTTTATATCGTACAATTGGGATATCTTGCTGTGGCATTTCGAGAATTCTTCTGATCATAGAGATCTACATGTATTTGAGATAGAGGATCAGGTAGTATTGTATCTCATTTCTGGCGTACTGCTTGATACACCGAAGAGGGTTACGTTTCGAGATTCATACGTCCGCCCGTTCGTCGATCTGTCCACCCACGGTGCTCTTGCTCCGAGTGTGGGCAGTTTCCTGTACGTTGGTCACGTATTCCTTTTTTTCCAGCCCACACGCGTTTGCGCGCGTGTGTTAGCAGAAGAGAATCTCCGTGCTGCATGAGTTTAATCCATCGGTCCCACTCTTACTCGTTCCATCCTCGTTCTCTCTTCCCATGCAGTAACCGGCGTCCCTCGCCCGCCGACCCACCGCACTATTCTTCGTACACACTATACATATAGTGTTGCCTCCCTCGGATCTCCTCCGCTGCCTCATCGCTTCGATGCTCGGCTATTCCACTACTATGTGCTATATGCCATATGTAGGACTCGACTCTGTGTGCGTAGACGGAACGGAGCTAGTCGAACGTGTGTCGCATATATGTGCACTCGTGCTGACGTCACAAGCACGTGATCACAGAATCCGGTGGGGACAGCCCATTCATAACCCGAGGAAGGACAGGCTTAAGGCCGTTTTGGACGTTAGCTCGCATCGAACATGGCAGGAAGTTTTTATACCATCCATGTAAATCCAAAGCACTCCTCTGATCATGAGTACTTGCGCTTCCGCATTTCAAAGATTAAACGCTTGAATAGTTGACGATGATTCAGTTCGAAGTAATACTCGTATTTAAAGAAATTATATATCTATGATTCGTCTCTCTATGTAAGATGCGAAAGAGATACTTGTGTTTTATCCGCAGAAATGTAACTATTATAGAGTATTAGACTAGTTAGTTCATATTTCAATAGTATCGTTCAATTCGGAGTATATTATTTTGCAACAAGTATTTTGCAGATGGGATTGTGTATGTTTTGTGGACTAGTTTATAATCATCCCGGTTTTACAAAGTCTACCGACAAACGAAGTTGGACTAAGAGTGCATAAATTTTGAATTAATAATATGAAATATACATATAGCACATAAGATATTCTATGGAAAGCAACGGAGCGTGCCGACGGATGCACAGCACGGCTGATAGCACGATGGATCACGACTACAAGCACCATATGCGATCAATGAGTCGTATCCTGCTAAACTGTTAAGAAGGAAGTGGTTCGTTGCTGCTGTTCTCTCTGTCGTTCTCACTCACTCATCATTCTCTTTCTCTTCCTCCCTCCTCTCTCTTTCTCCTATTTAGTCTCTTATTCACTCCCACCAATCTTGCATTCTGTCTACTTTTTTGTTGGTCCATACGCGGCAGGGTCTCGCGATTACGTTTTACTTACCGTTTGGTTCATTTAACTTTACACAAGTCTAACGATCACAGTTTTAATTTGCAGTGAAATTTTAGTCATCTTCGTTTAAGTAAGGTAATGTATAATAATCTTTAAAAATATTATTTTAACAAATACTCACCGGTATCTTGCTGTTCTTCAGGAAATCGAGCAATGCTTCAAGTGCTCCTAAAGTTGAAGCTTGAACATAGACACCACGTTCTGCCAGACGTATATTTCCTAGTGCATTCGACAGTTCTTTCGCAATTTCTTCTTTTAGTACGTCTACTTCGTCCGGTTTCTGAGCCACTTGCAGATTTAATCCTGTAAAAATAAGATTAAGAAGATAAATTTAAGTGGACAAATATTTGTATTGCATAGCGTGCAGTTTAGTATTATGACACCTACCTGCAATGGCTTTCTCTAAATCTTTTGCCGCGATTTTAACACCTTGTGCAGCTTTAACTTCACGATGTTCGATGTATGCATTCTGTAATAAAATAGTTAAGTTATCAAACCATTGAATTACTGTTTAAAGTTTGGGTATAATAAGGATTTGCTTTACCTTAACGCGCAATTCCTTTAATGGTTGAGGCATTAATAATGAACGAATTTGGGTGACGATGGGACCATCAGTTCCAGCTACGATCATTGTATCCCCTTCCCTAAGAATTCCATTGATTAGAATACAATCAATTGTAGTTCCAAGACCAGGTAGGGCTTTAACTTCCAAAACTGTAGCCTGAAGTTCTTCGCTATACATGAGTCTCTTTGCTAAGGGACCTTGACAGGCATTAACTATCAATCCTAATAGATTACCCATTCCTTCACCTGTATGTTAATAATAATGCATTAGTCTTTCATTAAAATTTGTTATATAGTTTTCCATAAATTATAACAAACTGTACCAGTTATAGCACTAGTCGGAACAAGTGATACAAAACTTCTAGGATCGGGATTTTCATAAAATATTGCAGCATTTAGTCCTTGCTCGGCAAATTGCACAATTACGTCTTTAGAACGCTTCTCAAATTCTCGTTGAGTATTTATCGCCTGACCTTTCACAATATCTTGAATGTCTTTTCGATTCATAGTCTGCCAATCATACAACCTACAAAAGTGTTGTTATTTTAGTTAGCACCATATTAAATATAAATCTAAGGAATTAAGAATTCTAGTGTACCTGTCAATTTTATTCAACGCAACAACGAATGGACATTTCTTAGCTTTGAGTAAGTTAATACTTTCAATAGTTTGAGGCTCCAATCCATGCATAATATCTACTACTAATATCGCTATATCACATAGAGAAGATCCGCGACTTCTGAGATTACTAAACGACTCGTGACCAGGAGTATCAATAATCAAAAGTCCAGGAATCTTGAACTTCTTATCAGCAAACTAAAAAAGACAAGTATATTTTTAAGACATTTATTAAATAAACAAAGAGCATTGCGAAATAGAGTAGAAAGTACCCCTTTGACGTGTTTAGTTGATTCTTGAATAGCATCGATAGGCACATTGGTTGCACCAATTTGTTGTGTTATACCACCAGCTTCACCATCTTGCACATTGGTTCTTCTTAATTTATCAAGTATTTTTGTTTTTCCTGTATCTACATGACCCAAGACACATACCACTGCAGCTCTGAGATCATCTAACGACTTCTTCTTTTCAGCTTCTATACGTCGATTTTGAATTCGCTCCCTTGCACGTTCTTTCTTCTTCGCTGCATCTGGAACTTTGTCTTCTAATCCACTGTCTTCATCACTTCCTTCTTCCGATTCTGAGTCACTATCTCCCTCACTCTCAGATTCACTGTCAGAATATTCCTTTTTGTTTAATTCCGTTTGGTTTTTTTGTGTAGGTATTATCTCTTTCATATTTTCTGGTGTCTTAGGTGTATCATCAGACTTATCTAAGGTGAAAATATTATCAGGTAAATCCAATACATATTTCATTATTACTCCATAAAACCTGAGAATAATTTTATAAATAAAAAATACCTTCATCCTGTTCATCATCTGTACTTTCTGCATCCCATGAATCTTTAACATCGTTTTCTTTCTTCTTTGCTGCATCTTTAGCTGCCTGATCTATGATCTCAACTTCTACCTTATCGGTATTGCTTTCACCCTCGGAAGCCTTCCCTCCTTCTTTAGATTCGCCACTAACTTGTTGCTTTAGTTTACTTGGTTTTATTCTTGTCCCTGATATTCCAATTTAATTATTTAGAATTCTTCTTAATATTACTTCAGAGTTTCCAATGTGTATGCATACCTGGTCGTGGTGGCTTCTTGTTTTCTCCAACATCTGGTAAATCTAGTCCTTGAGCCTTGAGTGCATCAATCATAGCTTGTGCACGAGCCCTGTCTTGCTTTTGTTTCAAAGTCAACAACTTTCCCTCTGCTTTCAGTCTCTCCTTCCGTTGTTTTTCTTTCAATTTCTTCTTTTCCTTACGTTCTTGTTCAAGTCTCAATTGCTCCAACCGTGCCTGTTCTCGTAACTCCTCCTGCCGCAACCTTTCCTCATCTTCCTTCTTCTGGCGTTCTTCATCTTCTTTCATTTTCTTTAATGCTTCCTGCATTGCAGCAATAGTCTTTTTCCCAGGGCCTTTGCCTATGGAATATATATATTTATGTTATACATGCACATGAATTTTATTTGATTAAGCCGAATGTAATTAAAACACCTTTTTCTTTTGGATCTTCTTTAACACCCTTCTTTTTCTTCTTCTTTCCATCCTCTGTCTCCTCTTTTTCTGTTTCAATTGATTCAGATACCTTTTTTTCTATTTCTTTCTCAACAGGCTTTTCAACTGGTTCAACAATTGGTTTATCATCTTGTGCTCTTTTCTGTGCTTCCTACAATCAATAGTCATTGTGTAATTATATTGTATTATACTATCAAAAAATATCAATATTCATGCATATACTTACTACTTTCTTTTGAGCAAGTTTTTTCTGCTTCTCCCTTTCTTTTTTCTCCTTCTTTTTTTGTGCTGCTGTTTTGACTGTACTAACATCGTCATCATCAAGATCATCAATGTCATCTTCTACAGCAGTTTTCAATTCGTCTTTAATGTCTATGTCACCCTTATCTTTCTTGTTACCACCCTTTTTTGCTTTCTTTTTCTTGTCTTCCTCTTCCACTTTTGGCTCAGACTGCTCATCTTTGACTTCATTCTTTTGGCCAGAATATTCTAATTCTAGTTCAGCCAGTACTTTCTCGATATCTTCATCACTGTCGGCACGCTTTTTTCTCTTGTCTTTCTTCTTTTGTGCTGGTGGTTTGACACTACTTACATCATTCTCAGGCACTTCATTTGTTTCCGTGACTGTAGCAGGTTCTATTTCTTCCTTCACAGGTTGAGCACTTTCAGCCTTGTCCTTTTTCTTATCCTTCTTTCCTTTTTTCTTTTTGTCTTCCATTTCATCTTCCACGGTTTGTTCAGCTGGTTCATCGTTAGTTTCCTTGTTATGACCAGTATATTCCAATTCAAGTTCAGCCAATGCTTTTTCAATGTCCTCATCACTGTCATTACGCTTTCTTCTGGCTGTTCGTATTTAGAAAAATGATGACACATTATAATTTGTGCCTCTTATAAATTACAGCCAATAGTTATGCCTTAATAAGACGTTTATATAACATAATTTGCAATAAGATGGCAAGGAATATTAAAATACATGAAACATATGTTTCTGTATTAAATAGTAAAAACTTTCACTAACAGAATACTTGATCACCCAGGAACTTTCACTTTTGCAGGATAAAATTGATAAGAAGTTTGAAGTGTATGCTGATGAATTTACTTACACTATAAATTTGATTGGGACATTTCATTGTAGAATGTCAAAAAAAAATATTATTTAACATTTCCTTTTACAATTTGCAGAGTGTGGTGCTTGAATTTCGAGCAAGTCACATTTCAGCCACCACATTTATATAAATTTTACAACTTGCAAATGCAACAAGTATGCTACACTTATTAATAGTATGTAAGACGAATTAATTGTCTTTATAGAACAAAATCATCGTAACTAACGATGTCGTATGTCATGTATAAGTAGTGGAATACCATGAGGTTAAATCCAAGCAGACGACATTCGACAATTAAGAATTGGAATTCGAACATTTCAATTTTATAGGGCGAAAGCACATTATAATCTATTAATTTCATCATTTTCTGCTACTAAGTCAAGCGACATATACAGGCGTTTACTCCTTTTCTCACCCTTTTTGCCTTTCTTCGGCTGAGATTCCTGCATCTTGCACTGCTATTAAGAAAGCTTTCTTTATACACGTTCAGTTTTTCGTCGGTTTGTTACACGTTTCCCTTAAAGAAATCTCATATAGCACTACGGACTATATATTCTTATCTTGGATGCGAGTCACAATCTTAAGTTACGAATTAAATACATGAAATCTGCTAACATTCGACGATGCTTCAGCCCGGTTTGAGACTGTCGAAAAGTCTAAAACTCAAGATCTCAAGTGGTGGAACCTGTGGAACTCGATGGAGTTCAGATTCACATGAGCTGCCGAAAGCAAATGTAACATACGCCCTCTCTAACAAAAGTCACCCTATCGCTAGAAATGTCAAGCTCTTCTGCGGGACCACTCAGATTCGAATTTCTTACGCGAAATTTTGCAAGTTCTTGATACTTATTTTCATCAGTCTGAATATATAACGCTGTCGGTAAAGATTAATCTCACGTGTAGATTTATGTTTGTGGACAAATCGCTATACCAGTTTTACATGCTCTCGAGTGTGAAAGGAAAGCAAGATGAAATTTCAAAACTTTAATTAAGTTACAGACAAGATGATCAGCATCTGCGAAGTACTCTTGGGTATTCCCGGTATTCCCTGCCACAAGACGTTTCTACATACACATCCACACAATAGTTGGAGTGCGGGAAATCCGTGAGTTTGTCACTTATGCTGGACATGCATTGGATTGGTGAATAGAATCATATACGAGCGAGATATCAGGGGAAGTACCTCCACTTTTTCCCCAAGGCTGTATTGTGACGCATCGCATGAAAGAGATAAAGTTAAGTTGCCAGTTGATGTTTGGTGAGTACGTTGTGCTGACAGAATAGCATCACAACTTGGCACGCTACAAATTTGTGTAAAACTGTATTAATCGTCTCCTGACAATGTGAACAGGTTCACATTTATATATGTGAATATTTTCGTGCCCTGTGTGTATTTTTATTGACGTGAAATTCATAATATTTTGAAAATTACACAAACGCTAAGTGTCAAAATGGATGAAATGTACGAACGCCGTATGGCATTGCAAAATGATATCACCAATGAATTCTTCTCTTATGGAAATGGTAATTTAAAATGATTTTTTCGTACTGTCAATCATGGATCCAAAACTATACTCCTTTACGAGAATTAACTATTATAATTGTTATTTTTATGACAGCAATGTATGAAGTAATCTTACGAATTTGTATATTTTATTATTATTTGTGTTTTGATCGTTTAGGCATGATACAAACAAACATGCAAGGAAGTTACAGCCCATTCAGTGGATCATCAGTTTCTCAAGAAGGAAGCATTCCTTCACCTATGTCCATCTCACAGTCACCACTACATGGGACTGAATACATTACACTACAAAATGCTACTGGTGAATATTTGATTTTCAAACAACAATGACAAAAATTGCCAATTTTTTAAATTTACTTTATCATCACAGTTCTTGGGGAGCCTCATCTAGTAATCGTCGAGCAGCCCATTGAGAAGTTCAGATTTCGCTACAAATCTGAAATGATCGGTACACATGGCAGCTTAGTAGGAGCAAGTAGTAGTTCTAATCGCAAGAAACAAGCTCCTACTGTTCGGGTATAACTAACTGCGCATTACTCTTTATTCAATGTTGCAAATAATAATATAGATACAATATTAATGCATTTTGTTTATTCCATAGTTGTATAACTATTCTGATAAAGCGATAATAAGATGTACATTAGTTACATTGGACGAAGCTAAGAGAATACCTCATGCACATAGATTAGTAAAAAGGGAAGGTAATGAAGATATTGATGATCCTCATCACGTAGAAGTTTCAAGGGAGACTGGTTTTACTGCTTCGTGAGTTGTCTTTCTTATAATTTGTAATGTAAATTATTCACAGAAATTTGTATCAATCTTTTATATTTCCCTTTAAAGGTTTCATGGCATGGGTATTATTCATACTGCCAAGAAGCATATAAAAGATGAACTTGTACGGAAAATGAAAAGAGAAGCGATTGAAAAAATTAAAAGACGAAACATAAATGAAAATCTTAGTATTCGTGAAGAGGCACAGGTATTTATAATACAGTAATATAATTTTAATTGTTGTGGAAAATATTGTTATATTATTTTTCTTTGTCTAATAAGATTAAAGCAGATGCAGAAGACTATCAAAAAATGATGAATTTAAATAGTGTAGCATTATGCTTTCAAGCATTTATTTCGGACCAAAACTATGATTCCAAAAAACCAAATATCATGGTTCCAATCACTGATCCTGTTTACTCTAATCCAATTAATAATCTGAGTAAGTGCCAAATTATTTAAATGTATCTTATTATATGTGATCAGATACATAGAGTAACAAATTTATTATACATTAGAAAGCGCTTTAACTGGAGAATTGAAAATATGTAGAATTGACAAGCATACTAGTAGTTGTGAGGGAGGAGAAGAAGTTTTCATATTTGTGGAGAAAGTTGGAAAAAGTATGTATATGATGAATATGGTACTGAAGATATAGCAATGTGCAAAACACATTATACATGTATATCTTTAAAATTTTAGGGAATATAAAAATCAAATTCTTTGAAGTAAATGAAGATGACCAGGAAATTTGGGTTGCTTATGGTCGATTTTCTGAGTTAGACGTGCATCATCAATATGCTATTGCTTTTCGGTATAGTAATTTCTATAATTGTCTGTTTATATTTACATAATATAGGATGTTCAATTAAAACATGGTACTCATTAACAGCACACCAGCATATAAAGATATCAACATAACAACTCCAACAGAAGTTTTCATACAGTTAGAGAGACCATCTGATTTGGACTGTTCTGAACCAATAAAGTTTACATATAAACCAAGCGACAGAGTAATGGGTAAGTACACAATTGTCAAACAAGATATTCTAAAAATAATGTTGTTTTATATGATACCCTTTAGGTAGAAAACGACAACGCATTTCATATTCTGGTAGTGTGGAATTATCTCAAATATTATCAAACTATAACAATGCAGCATTAGAAGAAATATTACCTATGACAAACAATGATAGTCGGGAACTATCAAAGGAAATTAAAAAGATTTTATCAGGAGAAGGTTGTTCTCCCTCTGAATTATCAAATTATATAGATCAAGTGAATCTAGATGGTAAGAACTTGTGTAACTTTGAAAACTTACTTTTCACACTCTCCAGTATTCAAGTAATATAAGTGATTGAAATTATATTATATATCTTTTTTCAGAATATATTGGACTACTACAAAATAATGACAATAATATGTTAACATCTGACAGTTCCACAAAAGAACAGGTATTTATTCATTATTAAATGCCTTGCAGCAGGTGCATTGTAAGTGGTACCGGAAATTATCTTATATTAATTAAATTTATAATAGGATGACGATGATGCAGTTTTTGCTAAGAACATGCTTGTCGAAGCTATAAAGTTCATAAAGATACATCCGGACGGCGGTAAGCAAGCAGTACGCCGATTATTGAAAGAACGTTCAACGAATGGTGATTCAGTACTTCATGCTGCACTTAGACATGAACAATGGGCTACTGTAAAGTACATCTTAATGTTGATCAGCACTGAAAGTGAATGTAAAGTACTAGTAAATGGACAGAACAACTCTGGCAAGGTATTCATTATATTTATTATACTGCGAAATCATTTTTATCATTTGAAACAACTGTTTTACATTCTGAATTGTTTAACAGACACCCCTGCATTATGCAGTTTTGCAAAATCAATCTCAAATTGTTACAACATTACTAATGCTTGGAGCCAATCCAAACCAATGTGACGAACATGGGTTTTCACCATTACATACTGCTGTGAGAAGTATGTGTATATTTGCAGTATATTCAATTAAAGTATCTAAAGTGAATGTATTTATTTATACATGCAATAGTTTCAGAGTCTGAGGGATGTGTCACCGCATTGTTAGCGGAAAAAATAATGAATGTTGAGATATATAATAATGACGGCTGGACAGCATTGCAACTTGCAGCTGAAATAGGATCATACCATGCTGTGCGTTCACTTGTGCAAGCTGGTGCCAACGTTAACAAAATTGATATGTCATATGGTCGAACAGTACTACATATTGCTGCTGAAGCTGGACATAAACAAATTGTGGAGTTTTTACTGAAGGAGGTATAAATCTCATTTTGTTAACCTTGAAGGATATGGAATCGATTACTTCTTAATACGTAATCATTATAGACGAATATTGATGTCAATAAGAAAAATTATGCTGGTAACACCGCACTTCACAGTGCTGTTGTGCATACGGGAAAAGAAGCAAGAGAACTATGTGCATTACTATTACAATATGGAGCCGATCCGCATGTACAGAATTATGATCGGGATTCAGGAACTGGACATAATATTGAAGATACTACGCAAGAATGTACGAAGGTAAAAGAAGAATGTTTATCTCATGGAGAAACAATTGAGGAACAAGGAATAGGACAATCTTCGTTTGACTTAGCATCAAGCAATCCCGATGTAAGTTTCTAATATTCTTTATGCGTAAAACACTATAATCAATATTCTTTTGTCACGATTAAATCGTTTTCTAGATCCTGAAGTTGCTTGGAAATCGAACAAAGGAAATTGCAAATGACGATTCCCCAGCTCCTATAAAGCGCGAATTGGTAGAAGCAGAGTCAAATTCAGATTGGCTAACATCCAGTACCAAGCAGAATTTGGCTATTATGTTAGACATGAATAGAGGATGGGAGAAATTAGCAAGAAGACTGGAAATTGAATACCTCTTAAGAACACTAGAGCCAAGTGTACCAAGCCCATCTTTGATATTATTAAATTGTATTGATGTATGTATGACTTCTATAATTAATAACAGGCACATGTTGTACTTGCTATCAACGTGCTTTAACAGCACATACATTTCTTTCAGGTACAAGCATCTGTGGCACACGAAGAAATGCAACATATCTTGGAAGAAATAGGAGAAAAAGAAGCAGCCAACTATTTAAAGCGAATTTCGTCTTGATCTTAGACTGATCACATTTCTTGTTCGAAATACATAGGGTAAAGTTATTATCAGTAAAGTATATTTTTACATCTATAGATGTATGTATATGTATATATTAGACAGCTACTTTTATGTTTATACTGTATTTTATTAAAATGTTAGATACACAATATTAAACCTTAACAAAGTATATTTTTTATGTACACCTGTAAATGAAACTTATTCTTCTAATACTTTTATACTTTTGTGTCTCCACCCAAATGCAAATGCTTTCTCATGTGACTTCTCCTTTGTATGTTCTCTACATTCCCATAGAGTTTCCTCCTTGGTACAAACTTGAATGCTTGGTGCCAGTTATTTGTTACTCTATATTCTAATAAAATCTGCAGTACTTGATTTAAAGTCAGACTCTTATTCCCATACCCCCATGACATGTATTCATCCAGGGGAAGCCTCGCAGTCCGTATACCTTCCTTCTTGGCTTTTGCCAGTGACAATGGTACATTCACAGCCTGAAAAAAAAAGAGATCAGATACATGTTCACAACACATCTATCTAAGTTAAATCACACCATACCTTATCCACTATTCCCCCTATTATGTATATATCATCAGGATTATAACAGGTAAGTATTTTGTTTGTATGTGGTGTGAGATATACAAGTTTACTTTTATCAAACACTTCCGTGACAGGTTTACTGCTCATGGATATAGGAAAATCGTTATCATATATAATTGGTATGCGAGTATACAAATTTTTCATTAGGTCTGTATTTCTATCTGCTCCACAAAGATACATGTGGAACGGTAATCGATGTAGTCGATTATGTGCGAATGCTATTCCAATTTGTTTAGCACATGCTACTGTTTCACGATATGTCATATTATCGTGATAATCTACATCAAATACTAGAGGCTGTTCAAATAACATTGCATACATGGCTCTATAATTCAAAAAGTTATTCATTGATTTCTTATAGAATCGCATGAATAATGCATTTCTGTGAAGTCCATAAAATACTTGTTCACCATCGTAGATTTGGAGTTTTTCATGATTTTCATTGAACTTAGATGTCTTTTGTTTTTCTTCAGCTATTCTCTTATCCACACATTCACGTTTAAACAAGACTTCCAGTAATTTTCTTCAAAAATAAACAATTATTAATAAGTTTATTGGAAGTTAAAAAATATTCAATCACTCAGGAATTCGCTAAGGGTTCTAAATACGAACTGTTTTCCTCGTTCACTTTGTTGGAGTAGCATGATTATTGATGCCGGGGCAATTACGGATGGCACCGGTTTCCCTTGATACCGCATCATTTCAATTAAATGCAATAATCTCTCATAACGATTCTTGTATTCAGGGTCTTCTAAATATGTGTCGAGTTCTTCTTGAATTTTCTTTTTTACTTCGCTAACCGTATCTCTAGGTATAAGTTTCTCAGATGAGCAATAATTATTCTTCAAAAGTGTATAGCCCAAGTCCTTTTTCTTATAGCAAAGAACAGATCCATTATTTGTCTGTGCATTTTGTGAAAAGAACAAAGTTCCTGCTTTTAAATTCTGTTGAAAGATGTGTCGCAACATGTTAGTCGGTGTTTATGTAAAATCAACTTTTGGTTATTGTATTGTGTACTGTACTTCTCTACCACATGGCGGAATGCATTTAGATTTAAACTGATTTGAACTACAGCACAACATGAAGAAGGGTAGCTCACTGGGAACCACAGTAGAGTGATCTAGAGCTGTCTAGAGATTTTACGATTTTTGGATATCGCAATTTGTTAATTGTAGGGGGCGCTATATATCCATCGAACATTTCGTAATTTTTGATCAAGCGACGTGTCATGGTGTTATTAGTTTCATGTTTGCTGTTCCTTGTTTCGGTTCGGGCAATTTCGGAATTCGCCGGGAATTGGTGTGGAAAGCGTGGAGAGTGCGTGCGACGAAGAACACACGAGCAGACACCACACTGTGGCTGACACGAGCAGAGAGGATATAATAATAAATATACTGTGGCCCCAACGTGGTCAGCAGCAGTCAGGATCATGGGTACTAAAAAGAAAGTCAAAGTATTTAAGAAAAAGAAAGGTACGCCCGAAAGCAAAATAATTGAAAGCATAAGAGCAAAGTATGATTCTGTAAGTACATTTTCCTGTTTTGAAAATATATAGATTTAGTAAATATTGTTTATTTAAAGATTGTGCACTTGTAGATCGATGAAACAAAAGTAACAAAGTTTGTGGATCTACCACTGTCATCGAAAACTTTAAAGGGTTTAGCTGATAATGATTACACAGTAATGACAGACATTCAAAGACAGAGCATAGGTTTGGCATTGCGTGGAAATGATATCCTCGGAGCTGCGAAGACCGGCAGCGGAAAAACTCTTGCTTTTCTTATTCCTGTATGAAGATCACAAATGCATTTAAAAGCTATTTTCCAAGACTTTACATAATAATACAAAAATATTGTCTAATTTTATGTAGGTTTTAGAAACACTTTATTGCAAACAATGGTCAAGGCTTGATGGTGTTGGAGCTATTGTTATTACACCAACTAGAGAGCTGGCATATCAGATATATGAAACACTAAGGAAAATTGGTCAGCACCATGACATTTCTGCTGGCCTGATCATTGGTGGTAAAGATTTAAAGTTTGAGAAAAGGAGAATGGACCAGTGTAACATTATTATATGTACTCCTGGTAGGCTGCTGCAGCACATGGATGAAAATCCATTGTTTGATTGCGTAAACATGCAGGTATGGAACCAATATCACTTTTGTTACTAAACATTCAATGCAGAAAGTATATTCATTCCTTCTATATTATAGATCCTAGTCTTGGATGAAGCTGACCGATGCTTAGATATGGGTTTCGAGCAAACCATGAATGCCATTATTGAAAACTTACCACCTAAGAGACAAACTCTCTTATTTTCTGCTACACAGACAAAGTACGTAAAAGCAATAGAGTCCAAATTACAATGTATTTCAATTATAAATATTACTAATTATTTGTCAGGTCTGTCAAAGATTTAGCAAGATTAAGTTTAAAAGATCCCATGTATGTTTCTGTACATGAACATGCAACTCATACTACACCCGAAGGTCTTCAGCAAAGTTATATTGTTTGTGACTTGGAAAATAAACTAGCAATGATTTGGTCTTTCTTAAAGAACCATTTGAAGCAGAAGATCATTGTATTTTTTTCTAGTTGTAAACAGGTATTTTTATGGTTTTTCTGTACTTTTAAAGCATATAAGAATTGCTTTTAAGATAATCATTTTCAGGTCAAGTATACGTATGAAGCATTCTGCCGATTAAGGCCTGGAATCAGTTTGCTAGCTCTCTATGGTACTTTGCATCAATTGAGAAGAATGGAAATATATGAGTCATTCTGTAAAAAACAGAATGCTGTTTTATTTGCTACTGATATTGCAGCTCGTGGATTAGGTAAGTGAATAAACTTGAGCTGATCGTCCATTAAATGTAAATTGAAGTAAATTGGGGTAATCCATTTGTTTTTAGACTTTCCTGCAGTGAATTGGGTTGTACAAATGGACTGTCCAGAGGATGTGAATGCATACATACATCGGGCAGGTAGGACAGCCAGATTTCAAAGGGGTGGAGAATCTTTATTAGTTTTACTACCTTCTGAAGAGGCAATGGTTGACCGACTCAGAGACCGAAAAATTCCGATAAATATGATTAAGTGAGTACATATACAGCCTTATGTATATTCTGTAGTTCATAGATAAATGTGATGTGGCTAATTCGTAGATTTGCAGAATAAATCCTAATAAATTGCAATCACCGCAACGCAAGCTCGAAGCTCTATTAGCGCGGGATGTTTCATTAAAAGAGACAGCACAGCGAGCTTTTATAGCATATATAAAATCAGTATTTTTAATGAAAGACAAAAAGATATTTGATGTTAAAGCAATGGATACTGATTCATATGCTAGGTAAGTGTATGCAACATAAAGGAACTCTTTCAGCTTTGTAACTTTATATAATTTTTGTTTTATTTTAATATAAGATCACTAGGTTTGGCTCTACCACCAAGAATACGGTTTCTACAAAAAATGCAGAAACGACAAGCAGCAACGAAATTAAATGTAGATAAAAAACTCTTGGATAATATTCGAAAAGATGATGATGATAGTTCTGTTGAAGATTATGATAATAAAGACGTTCAGAACACTCAAGAAATGAAAGTTAGCAAGGCGCAGACTTTGGATTATGGTAAAATATAAACATGTTATTTTCAGATATATAAGTATAGTAATATATTGCATATAATACCTATTTCATTTTACGCAGACGATAGCGACGAGGATGATATTTTGACTGTAAAAAGAAGGAATATAGACGTCGATGAGATAGCGGATCCAATCGATGAAATTGAAGATTCTGCAGCTAACAAAAAGAAAGCTGTAACCAAAGCGGCAGTAGCAAAGAAAATACTCAGAAAGAAGATAGTGCCAAATAAAAAAACTACTTTTGATGAGGAAGGACAGGTAGGCACAAATTTTAACTTTATCTAGGCAAATACATAATGAACAACATGACAAAAATGTTTTCTGTTGTAGGAATTGATTGACCCGACAAAATCGAAAGTGTCGGAATTAGCCAGAAAATACGAAAATGAAGAACTTTCTGGCATAAATATAGAGGTTGCTAAAGAAATACTACGTGAAGAGGACAGGTTTGATAAACAACGATTTAGGGAGAAGATAAAAGAGAAACATCGAGAAGAAAAGCGGAAGTTGAAAGCAAGTAAAAAAGACCTTGAAAAAGATGAAGACGAAGACGAGGATAATCAAGATAATGATGAAGACGAAGTCGATGTTAGAGATGGTGATAGTGACAGCGACGGAAGTGGTCCAGATTTATCATGGTTACCAGATCCGGATAAGATATATGGTCCACAGAAAGATCAGAATGATGAAGATTCAAATATATCACTCGCAGAAGATGAAAAGTCATCTGTTATGTCTGATTCCGAAGAAGAAGAAAATCAAATTCACAGGTACAATTTATGGCAATCAGTACTAACAACACAGAATCTAGAAAAATATCCGTGTTTATTTGTTTTATAATAACTTGATCTTTGGTCATATTGACTATTTTTTCACAGGGCTTCCAAGAGAAAATTAATTACACACCAGGAATATAAAAAAATAAAAAGGAAACGCCAGGTGAAAGACAACGCTGATACCATGAACTTAAAAGCTCATGAGGAATTAGCTTTGCAGCTGCTTTGTAATTAAATGAGAATTATAAAAAAAATATTGTTACTTGTTACATAAGATTTTGCTATTGTAATATTTGTAATCTATGTACGATAAGAAAAATAAGGACACGATTTACTACAAAATTAGAAGAACTACAGTTTCATCAAACAGAAGTTAATTTCTCAATAATTTAAAGACAAACTACATATTCCCAGGTATGTTCCTCTTTATCTTCATATATCGTTTACTTTGAGGCAGTCAATAAAAAACAATGTACATCTTTTAACTGATTAATTCTGCCGATATAAATACAGTATTATGATGAATGACTTATTTTAGTAGTAATACTTACAATATACATTTTACAAATTGTCAATCTCCAAGAGTTCACTGCATTTCGTCACGTTACACATCTGTTATCACTCGTCAGTATGCGTCAGAATTTAAAAATGATTGCAGGTAAGACAGCATTGTTTGAAAGATAGTATGATTACATTACGTTACACGATAAAATTACTGCTGACTGTTAACATTGTTTATATGAACGATGGAATATGTTCCGAGAAATGTGGATTATTAAGATTGTACATCTGCTTATTATGCAGTTCCTACCAGTGCGTTCAAAGAGCATAGTAATTTCTCAGTTTTAAGAAGACGCGATTTTGATGTGTTTCAAAATTGTATCTACAACTTCCCTACTTGTGGCTTCTCCACCAAGATCTCGTGTATGAACACCTTGATTAATAGTCTTGTTAATCGCGTTTTGAATTAACACGGCATGATTCTTATGTCCAAGGTGGCGCAACATATCGACCGCGGCATTCAACATAGCAATTGGATTAGCAATATTCTTGCCAGCAATTGATGTACCTGTATTGCGAGTGCCTGGCTCAAATATTGTGTAGTGATCACCATAGTTTTTACCTGCTAATAGACCAGCTCCACCCAACAAACCACAAACAACATTCGATACAATGGCTCCATACAAATTTGTTGTAAGAACAATATCAAACTGATGGGGATTGGATACCAACTGCATACAAGTATTGTCAATGATCATATCATTGTGTGTTATTTCAGGATAATCTTTGGCAACTTGTTTTGAAGTTTCTAAGAACAAGCCATCCGAAAGCTTCATAATGTTAGCTTTGTGGACTGTTGTGATCTTTTTCCTTCCATTTCTCTTAGCATACTCAAATGCATAACGTGCAACACGCTCTGAATTACTACTTGTAATAACTTTCATACTCTCTACTACACCCTCCACACTCTCATGTTCTAACATAGCATATTCGCCTTCTGTATTCTGTCTAACAATGACTATGTCGATATTTTTTTGCCTCGAACTTACTCCCGGATACGACACGCAATGAAGGACATTCACATACAGGTCTAACTCGTTTCTGAGTGCTACATTTCGAGAAAGCACCCCAGCTTCTGTACTGCGAGTTTCGATATTTCCCTTGAGGGCAACACCATTCCGACGGATAGATGTGATGGCGTAATCCAAATCCACGTTATCATCTGCGTTTGGATCGATTTCTACATCCTCAAAGTCTACTGGCACACCGGCAAAGCGGAAAACCTGAAAACAACAGACTGTATGAAATTATGTAAGAGATCTGGATCAAAGACCATAACTATTCCACTGTTCATCACTAAGAGTCATTTCCGAATAATGGCAGTCGCACCTGGCTAAATACGAACATGGTAGTTGTGCAACATGATGTTCAAACAACGATTTTTCGGTTAGGATAAGGTGAATATTGTTTATATACCTCTCTCACATAGCCCATTAATTCAGGTCCAATGCCAGCTCCAGGTAAAAGTGTAACTGCGTGTCTTCCACCATAATGAGCCTTTGGTATGGGCATCACCTTTTTAATTGTAGGTGTCTTATGTTGAATTTCGAAAGCAGATTGCGATGCACATCGATGAATTTGAGGCAGCAGAACTCTCGGACGTAAAGTTCTAAGAACTGTGTGGGCAGCCATTTCTAATATTATTCTGCAAAGCACAAAATCAAAAATATATAATATCTGCACTACATTGTTCACTGATAGCTATTAGATTGAAGAATTTGTCAGATGTACTCTTACTTTCCCAATTCTATTTTAACGATACCTTGAAAGACCTTGCCTGCTCTGAAATTTCAGCGCCGTTTGAACTGGATTCGCAGTAGATTGGAAACTCAACGGAAAGATTCAGCAAACGCCACCTAGAAGAATCATATCTATTTCAATTTTGATATTTGCAGGAATTCGCAGGACCAAAAATGTATCATACGATAGCAAATATTTCAAATTAATAATAATCTGTTTGGATTTTAGAAAAGATTTATATATATATTAAATCGATGGCTATATATATATATAAAAAGATTTGAATTTTTTGCAAAATGAAAATAAAGTTTTATAAATATTTCCTAGAATCTCGTGATGCTTAAAGAATATAAAACTGTAGGATAAATACATTATGTACATATGTTAGTATGTCTAAGACGTACATATAATTATTTTCCATATTTATAATGATCTATTAGCGGTTTAACGGTTTACTACGAAAAGATTTTGGCGTACGACACGTGATCATATTTAAAATCATCATGCATGTAGTATAGATTGTCACCCTGATATTTCAGGTGATTTTTGTATCAGCTGTAATTCCGTTTGTACTCCAAGTGATCAACTAGTTTAGTAATTATCATACTAAGGATTTGTCTAACAAACATATAACTCCTTTGTAGTTCAAAATAAGAAAAATAGAACATGGAAAAATGATGATTGCTGATTGCCAATGTTGGCTAACATGAATACATACGTTTTCGCGGCAACACCATAGCCGATCATAGCCAAGCCAGACGGGAGACGCGCCAGACGCCAAAGCCAAGCGTGCGTGCGAACGATAATACACTTATATATTGTGTCTTCAAGTTTCTGCTCGTTTATTGAACAAGGTAACTTTTGATGTTTGTAGTAGTTACTTTAAAGTCCTCTCAATCATATATGAAGATAATTGAAATGTAATAGACACGTCTTTAATATATTTTCCAATTTACACTATGCACACATTGTGTTACCGCTTCCCGGTTGTTGTGTCGCCATTTTGTACTTTGCCACAACCGTTTCATTGTACAATTTTGAGCTTACACTTAATTTTACTTGCTTTTAATATGTGCTTCTGCGTTGAATAGCAGCTATGGTTAACCAATTACTAGTTTTCACGTAGCATAACCAAAACAAGTGTATACTATCAGTCTGTTTGATACACAAAACCACATTATTCATTCCTTCAAATCTGGCTTTGCACTAACTAGTTTTGATAGTTCGGCGTAAAATTACAGACTTATTGAAACCACGATGAGCAAAGGAAAGCAATCTTCGGCTGCAGTGGCTCAACAAGAATTCAGTGTCGAGAAAATCTTGGATAAAAGGGTCTCGAATGGAAAGGTGATTAAAAAACTTCAATATTTTGCCTAAGCAACTCAGCAGGAATGTTTTTAGGGAATTGTGTACTACTTATCATGATTACTTCAAGGTGGAATACTTCTTAAAATGGAAAGGGTATTCTGACGATGATAACACATGGGAACCTGAAGAAAACTTGGATTGTCCAGATCTAATTGCTCAATTTGAAGAGCAACGCAAAAAGAAACGCAAAAGTTCACCAGCACCTAAAGCGGTTAAAAGAGTACCTCCAAAAGAAAAAAAACCTGAAGGTAAATATTGCTTGGTGTTACAGGTAATGCTATTGCATTACATTTGTATAATTATACGTGCTTCATACAATGATATTGTTTAACTTTGTTTTCGTATTCTTGTCTCTGTAGGATTTGACAGAAATTTAGAACCAGAACGTATCATTGGAGCTACAGATTCCAGTGGTGAATTAATGTTCTTGATGAAGTGGAAAGGAACGGATGACGCAGACTTAGTACCTGCACGAATCGCAAATGAAAAGTGTCCACTGATTGTTATTAAATTCTACGAAGAAAGATTGACATGGCACAGCTCATCAAATGATGATGACAACTCCTCCAAAGCTGACCCAGAGTAGCGTTCAATCTACAGACATACACTGCACATTTTAAGATTTGTCGCATCTAAGAGCAAGTGCATTCGTGCAGAAATAAATGTTGGGAAGTTTCTTGATGATAGCCATGTGCTGGGCTCGAGAAACAAGATGCACCGACTGTTAAGAATAAGCTTGAAGATTTTTTTACAAGTAGATACTGTATTGTACACTTATCTAAAAGTTCATTCACAACTTACTTTGCAACTGTTGCACGTTTTTTTTGGTGGATTTATGTCTTCATTGTACATGCTAAGAAAATAAATGTTTTAGATAAATCAAATACTTACATGGATTTTAACTTACGTTCAGGAATAGGTCATGATGTTAATATTGCTTAAGGTATTACAGTTGCTAAAGGGGTTGTAAGTTGGACGAGTATAAACAGTGTGACAAATTACATGCATATAAAATGGACTAAACTTGCTATTTTAGTTGGTAGTAGTAAATATCGATAGGATCATCAATAAGATAAGGATGTTAGTTATTACTATGACTTATAACTATTAGTTAGTTATAACTATTATTATAATAATTATTGGAACAAAAGCAGGAATAAACGAAGTGATCCTTTTGTTATAATAGTTTGTGTAAACTTTAAGTTGGATTATAATTTGACTCATCATCAGTATATGATTCATGCTTGTATTTCTTTGTTAATACTCTAACTCTCTTCAAAAGAGTAAAAGATAATGTTATTATATATTTAATGATATATTATCATACATGCAACATCAAAAATAATGTATTAATTGAATATTGATGATTGCGTTCACCAACTTCTTATAAGTTTTAGTTTCGGAGGTAGTCTAGCATCCTATGATAGAAATGAATGTACACAATTTCTTGCAAATACGTAAATAACTTTTTATTACAATTTCAACGTTTCATTTTTTTGGGATTCTTTTTAAATGCCTTAGTGTTTTTACGTTTGTTTCTGTGAAAAGATCCTTGTAATTTTTGATGCCTCTTCATTTCCCATTCTAACTGTTTGACACTTGCACCATCGGTGTTACTTAGCGTATTTGAACTACCATGCTTAGTCTTCTGCCGACTCTGTTCTTCTAGCATTTCTGCAAACTTTTCTGCAGATACAAATATGTTCTCATCGATTCCTTTTCCATTATTTTTCCCAATGCCCTTCTGAGAGTTTCCTTTCTTCTTAGTCGACTTCGCAATGAGATCACCTTCATCGTCTGAAATATCCTCTTCATTATTACTGTCGTCATCAAAATCCATATCACTAAGGTCTTCGTCCTCGATATCTCCCATGTCATCAATGTCACTTAAATCTTGTAAATCATTATCTTGATCTTCATCACTATGATATTCCTCTCCAGAATTTTCATTATCTTCATCGTCATTTGAGTCACTTTCATTATTGCTGCCCAAATCTTCATCATCTTCATCAGCACCTGTAATAGATATGGATACAGTGATATACTTGATGACTTAAAACATTTTTATAATACTGACCCTTTTTAGTTTTCTTTTTGGCAGTTTGCAGATCAGCAGCTAGATCAAATTCATCCATTTCTTTACCATCTCCTAATCTGTCGAGCACTTCATTAAATTCCTCGCTATTTACACTCTCTAAATCATCATCTTCTTCATTGGATGAGCGTTTGACATTTCGTTTGTTTTTCAAAAATTGATATAAATATAGTTCGTCTACAGGAATACGTTCTTCTCGCTCGTTAAGATATGATGCACTATCCACAGCCATACGTCGAATTCCTTTAGGTGTATAACCCGCACGTTTCGTTAGGGGATCTTTTTGTCTTTGAACTTTTTTCTCCTCCAATTTTTTTGGATTTTTAAAAACATATCGATCTAGGAATCGCATTAACGCCAAGTCTTCCAAAGGATCCCCAGTGTAGTTGATAGAGTGTCCTGTTATAAAAGATGTACAATCAATTATACAGTTTGTGATTGATCTATTTAATAAATCATACCTTGAAGTATAGTAGTAGCAAATAATGTGACACTTGGATGATAATGTCTTGTTAGTGCTAACAGTTCTGTATTGAAAATGTTTGTTATTCCTGCGAATAACGGGTTACGGCAAAAAGGATCGTATCCCAGTTTCTGTTTGGTTGGATCAATCTTAAGTTCTGCTTCATCAATTAAATTTTCTTTATTCTCAGGTTTAGTATCAGTGTCAGTATTCATAACTATGTTAGTTAATATAATTGAGTCATCTGAAACTTTATTTGTTTCTTCATCAGAATTCTCTGCATCTGATAACACTGACGTTTCTTTGCCTTCAATTTTAGTGCAATTTGACTGAATATAATTTTTTGATTCGATTAAAATATTTCTTACACCCTTATGGGTATGCAGGACTTTAGCTACCACATACAACGTGGCACATGTCATATTTGCGGGAAAATATAATGCAACTTGTAAAATTCTTTTTATAAATGCATACAATCGCAATACACTGGTGTCGCGTTTCAGAACTCTGAATAGTAAATTAAGGAATATCGCACGTTTATTAGCGATACCTATTTCTGGGTCAAGCAGTTTTCGATAAAAAGCAGAATAAAACCTATTTGCCTGGGTTTCATCTTTCCCAGTAATCTGATGCAGTAAGTTTAATGCATTAAGTGAGACATTAAAGGATCCAATATGTACTACTTTGTAGACTGCATCTATGTGTTCATGCAACACACGAGAATCCATTTGAGCAAAAGGATAAGCTCTGTTTACACCAGTTAAAATTGCTGCCATCATTCTACTATCTGGTTCTCCCTTTTTCAAACAAGCTTTGAAGAAAGCGAAGTATACCTCAATGAGAGTTACTGCTATTTTCTCATCAGTTTTACTCAATAGAAACTGTGTTAGTAGGCAAATAGCATAATACTGGGCACGTTGGCCAACATTCTTCCTAAACAGTAGCTTTTCAATTTCTCGTAAAACAACAAGTTTCATGTTAGGATGCTCATGCAGTAATTTGTTTAAACAAAATACTGCTTTAGAGCCTACTTTGCCACTGGGATCTCCCACTTTATTTACAATCAATTCTAATAGCTTATGCTCTTGTTCAGCATTGCCTATTAACAGGTCTGTCATCACTGATACTGCTGTTTCTCTATTAGCATCGACAGTATCTGATGCAATAACACCCAAGGATGATACAAAACGTTCGTACTGTTCCTTTAATTGGTCTTCGAAGTACCAGTGGGCTAGTAATTTCCTCTTTAATCCATCACTTTTTACTATACCATCAGCATCACTTTCCTTGCTAATATCATTCAAGTTTTGTTCTTCAAATTTAAGCAGTTTATGTGTTGGATGAAGTAGTTCAGACAGAAATAGGTCTCTTAGCGCTGTTATAATCACGCTACATTGATTATGCTTTGACACACGAACTTGACTTATAATTGATATCAGCCGGGAGAGATTGTATTTTGGATCATCTTGAATTAATACAATTCCAGCGGCTACTTTATCCGATGTTGTGCCCTTTGTTAATGCTGTTCTCAGCCATACTTTTTCAGAATCACGGGACTTTGATTCTTTTGCTTGAAATGCCGCTGTATCGGCATCCAAATATCTTTTTGCCTCATCTTTCAAATTCAATACTTCTAAATCGGTTTTGCTATGCTTATAGGGTCCCGCTGCTTTCTCAAACACTTCGTACCATTTCTTTTTTATGTCTGTGATGACATCGCCTTTAGACAATGTATCCATCTAAATTGTAATTTCAAACATCTTTGTTTTACTTCAATTTAACATAATAATACGAAATAGTGTATCAGAACTTACCACGTGGTTAACCATTTGTGAAGCCGTCTGTTTACAAACGGTTTTTAATTACTTCGAGGTTAGAAGTATATTCCTTATGTACGTTTTGGTATGTAAATTATATTCTTTTATTCACCATCTCGTATATACCACACTAGTTCACTCATAAAACATTATAAATTATAAGAAACTATCATACAAAGCATCTATAATCGAATATGAAATTGGAGTATGATTAATCATATACTACTCCATTTCACCCTTTGACTATTCTCATTTATTCTCGCTTTTTACCAGTAGAGTGCGCCACTGTTTGCCACATACTGTAGCGAAAATAAAATTAAGAAGGCAAGCATAGAAGATATAAGATTCGGTTACATTTCAGGATTCACCAAAATATAGAGCTGTAGATTTATTTCTATATTAGAAACCTGTACAAACTTCAGATACACATTTGTATTATAAACGGATGTACAAAAATAACAAGGATATTAGTTCTGTAATTCTAATTATTTCTTGCTGCCTATCAAGCTGTTTGTATCGCTTTCTTTCGCTTGGGCTTGCTACCGATATCAGATAAGTGTTTATGTTCTCTCTTTCGTGATGGCAAAGTAATTTCTTTACTCTCTGTATTTCCATTCTGTTTCACTTCATCTTCGTATACTTCATCGTCTGGTAAAGCAAAAGAACTAAATTGGAAAGCTTCCAAGCCTTCCGACATTGTTTTCTCGCGCAATAATTGAGCTTCTTTCTTCAATTGGTGTTTCTCATTCCGTTTAGCCTTCTTTTTTTTCTTCTTTGAGATGCTGTTACACTCCAATTCAATGGGTTTTTCATCATTATCAGAACAATTACTTTCATGAGTGTCCTCTGCCTCTTCTGTTTCTTCCCGTTCCGCATGGCCATTCAACTTTGGGGAATCTTCGGTTTTTTTGTCCTTTGATACCCTAAAAGCATATTTCTGTACAGTTATTTATTTAACTCTTACTGCGTATTAAAAGCAATTTTAAACTCACTGGTAATTTGGTATGCCTAGTTGTACCGCTAGTTTGTTATATGCACTTTTTGCATCTTTTGCAAATGAGACTTGATTCCTATAAGTTACTAACAACTCTCCAATTTGTTTCCAATTCCATGCATTTGGTGCATGACGATTATAAATAATTCGTAAGAGATTCAATAGAATACAAATGTATCTTTGTTTGACCTCTTTCTGTATTTCTTGACCGCTGTGTGATACAGTCTCGTCCTTTTTATCTCTGGCTGCATTTGATAAGTCAGTAAACATATTTATAATATTGTTGCATAATTTTTGTTCTAATTTTGTACGCGCGCTCTCATCTTTCGGATCTAGATATACTAGTCTATTGTTGTTATAGAATACTGTCAAGAATTCTAAAGCATGGGCTCTTCGGAATGGCCGGACAGTACAATCAAAAGCAAAGTCCACCTGAAAATCGAGAAATCATTTTAAAGATAATCATTTAGAAACTGCAATGAATTGCCGATACATAATCATTAATGTATAACTCACCAACAATGGCGCTAATTCCCAATTACCATCCCAATGTAACTGTAAGATGCTTTTGAAGAGTATAGGTGGGAGTATGCAATCTCGCTTTTTGAAGAATGATGTTAAACTTTCACTATAAATTTCAACTACATTTTCGTTAAGTACATTAGCTTGTTGTGCACATTTCACTAGGAATATGCAACATTCTGCCAACTTGTCACTCATTTCTTGACAAACTGATGTAGTTCTTTCTCCTTTCTCAATTAAGCTTTTAAGTATTATCATAATTAACTCATTATCGACACCATCTGTGGTCCTGAATTTTTTTACCGATGCCAACTTTTTCAAACACGATCGCACCCGATGTTGAAGGGGCATTTGATGTGACTCTTTTAAACAATACTCTAGGAGTGCAAACAGAGGAACTACCATATCGAGAACAACTGCCATAGATGGATTATTTTCCAAATAACATTCTAATAAGTCAATTGCTCGTACTCTGAAGTGCATTACTGTCTGCGCAGACTTTTCCTGCTTTTTCGGTTGAGCCCGCCGATTCTCTCGTAAAATTTTAAACGCTGCTGCTAGTGATTCGTCCAGTCTCTTTCCTTCCTCTTCACCGATATTATCGATATTTACATCCTCATCGTCAGTTGGAATAGATATATCTCCTAATGCTTGACTAACAGCTTGCCGTAATCGATCAGTCACTGTATCATTTTCATCCTCGTTTGATTCATTATCTGCATCTGAATCACTTTCATCTGAAGAAATTTCTGTCCCATTAGCATTACTGTCTCCATCTTCATCTTCACTATCGTGATCAGATGTTTCATTGCAAGATTCATCTTCGTCTACATCTTCATCCTCTTCGTCAAGATTGTCATCGACTGCGAGCGGACCTTTCTCATTCTTTACGTCGAATACCTAAACATTATAATAAACTATTTATTGAAGTTCATGAAATAGAATATGTACATTTTCTAAGAACACTTACTGCTAGTATCTGATGTATAGCTGTTGCTGTTACATATTGACAAATATGCGGAAAAACACACCCCACTAATGATCGCAACAAATGATTGTTTCTAGATAAAAGTGATAATATTAAGTCAATTACAACTTCTACCCATTCTGGTTCTTCCTCTCCTTGATTCTTTTTAATCATCTTACGCTTCTTAGGTTTTGAAATTAATCTTTCGTAACAACTTTGAAGCTCATTAATAGACATTACAGCCATTTCAGGATCAGAGAATAATTGTAATCCCATATGTAAATTCATTGTATGAAATATTGGCAATGCTGCTGTTTCTTTACCACTTTTTTCCCATTTTCCTATTAACGTTATCACTTTATTCCAAGCATCACTGGATTCTTCAGTGAGGGATTTTCGTAATGTCAGCTTGTTCGATTTTAAACCCGAATCTATATAATGCACTAATGTGCTCAATACATTCCTTGTATCAGCTAATTTAGGTAGCTTATTATCCAAAGCTCTGAAGAAGGTCTCTTTGAATTGTGGTGCGAGTTCTGTTCCTACATTGGACATTTCACACAATCCATATGTAAATAAGAACTGTAGTTGTTCTTGCCTCCATTCATGATCTGTTGTAGATTCTGGATGACCCATTAGTTTTGTTAATAACTGAGCAACATAAATTCTCTCTGCGTTAGTCCAAAATCGTTCTCCCTTCTCATTGTTTGTTTCCTTCTGAACAGTGTTTCCTATAATTTCTCTAAAAGTCTTGGACAATTTTTTAATCCCATCTAGATTTAGGCTCACACTTATTGGCTGAATTACTTTTATTCCAGTCTTTTTCTCTATCATTATCTCTCCTGGATAGAGTATTAGCTTTTTCAATACACCTAACTTTGTTTTTGTCTTAACATCTTTTTCACTGACAGATGATACAAATAAACATAAGATGTTTTTAAATCCTGTTAAAGTTTCATTGCTCTCATTTTGCTTTTTAAAATGTATCAATCTTTTGACAACATGGGATAAAAAGTTTGGAGTCAGCAAATGTGGGAGTACAGACTTATCTGTAGCATTTTGTAAAATCAATTTGAGGATCTCTATGCTTAACTGTTCATCAGTCCTTGATGGTTTCTCAAACCTTGCGTCAATGTGTAACCAGAACTCGGTTATAAGTTCAACTGTGTTTAATTTACTACAAAACAGTTTAAAGATAGGATGATGACACGATAATATTCTTGGTAAATTAGTCAATACTTTAACCAAATTCTCCATAGACTCTTTAGCTATAATGTCTTCGATACTCAAATGTTTTTTTAAAAATTTATGACTGATTAAAGATGGAAATTTATCTCTCATGATCAATAGCAGATACAATGTATCTAATGTATATTCAGACCATGGTTTTCCAAGCTCTTCTTCAATTACTGGCCAGCCTGTGGTCTTTAGTGTTGCAGTATCAACTTGGTTTATGTATTCGATTAAGAAAGAAACAGAAATAAAATACAAGTAACTACGTTGTTTTCCAGCAGCCATTAATTTCTTTAAAATCTCTAATTGTACATCACTATCATTTTGTACAAGCAATTTTGATCTGATCATTGCTCCATAAGCTAATATTCTTCCCATATGCATTTCGGCATTTTCCTATAAAGTTATGAGCATAAATGTTTTAGACTACATGTACGATGCACATTATAAAAATAGATCCAATATGATTATGAAACTCACACTCTTGCTGTTGCTACCTTTTGGCTTTAGTTCATGATCTACTCTTTCCAAAATAGTTGTAATTGGTATCTCCGGATGCAATGCTAAAAAGGCTGATAAAGTGCTATAATGTCCTCTTCTAGTAATTGTTTTTGAAGAACCTAATGCACGGATTAATCTTGAAAACGCGTATTTAAACTCTGTTGTATCACTTTCACCCTATAATATTATCGAGGAACGATATTAAGTTATTGCAAGAGTTACAAGTGATTGTTAAACATTATTGTACATACTTGACTGAAACTGAGGTTACTATGAAAATTTGTACTTACACTACTCTGTTCATGTAAATGTTTTAACAATGTCATTCCACCATCGGTCCTCATGGAATCCTTTCCATTCGCAAGCTTCGGAAAAGCTTCTAATATCGTTGAATCCATTGTAACCCGTGGTTTGGGTTTAGTATCGTTTGAAACAACCTCTGCCATGTGCACGTCTTTACCAGCCATATTGCCTTATATTTGTAATGAGTATAAACTTCACTATTCTAGTAATCCGTGCACTCAGAAAATGTGATTCGATAGCTCCTTTACACTTAAAGAACCAATATCTAAACATTCAATTGGAAAAGCATTTCCTTTAAATGCAATTGCATAATAAATTGTAAACGCTAGAACTATACAGGACGCCCCCATGAAACTGGAGAATTCGGGATAGGAATTTTCATTCGTCCGAATTGTCCCGTAAAATTATTCTTCGTATATTAAAACCAGGCAAGAAATTATTTCTTTAGAGCTGTACAAAGGCGGGAATAACTCAGCCTCCATATTTCTATAAATCAACACCTACATTCATACGATAAATATTATACCGACATTTTTCGGCATACACGGAGAGCAGTAATTTCAAAATCCACTAGTACATAGATGCATGAGGACTTGTTGGTTTGAAATTCATCGCTGGCTAGAAAGTGCCATCTTGAGTATAGTGAATAGCTCAGCCGCGCGATCCCGGTCAGTTTCGTGCATCCAATATGGCTGGTCGAGGTGGTTACGAAGATTTAAGGCAAGTATAGATTGTGATTTCGTTTGTGCACAGCAGTCATTTAACTTTTTTAAAAGAGTGTAGCGGTGATTCTTTCCCAGTGCATCGAATAGTCAAAGAAACATTGGTCTTTGGCCAAAATCCATCTATCCTAAGGTTAAGTGAGTCTCAATTAGAATGCAGAGCAGCACCTTGCAGACATGGTACCTTCAGCACGCGGCTTTATTTTGGCCGGTTAGGTACCCGCGTACTCGATATTATAGAGATAGAAACTTGATTGTTTGAAGCCCCTGAGCTGCGTATCATTTCTCCGCGGGAAAGTACCGCCTATTGGCAAGCGGATGACACTCCAATTGATAATGTGCTGGAATGTTTGTTGGACAATTTTTGCTCAAGCCAGCCTTAGATTTTCAAGTGTGTGTTTCCTCTGTCAGTTCATAGCTTTAAGTATCTCATGCGAATGCCAGTGATAGCAGAAGCCACACCTGTTCATCTAATCCAATCCACTTTTATAGTGTTCTGATACTTTAAGCGTACAAATGCTTAAGTTAAATCTCAAAAATTCGGATAATTATTATCACCAATTTCCAATGGAATGATAACTTATCTAAATATGTTGCTCTGAGTCATATATCTGGAAGGGGTTGTTTATATATCATAGTATTCAACATAATCCTAAAAGAAAATGTTTCTGTATATTGCAGAGATTATGGCGGTGCATTCCGTAGCAATAGAAAACCGTTGCCTACCGAACCACCTTACACCGCATATGTTGGGAATTTGCCAAATGGCGTTGTTCAAGGAGACGTTGACAAAATCTTTGAAAATCTTCATGTTAAAGGCATCAGATTGGTCAAGGATAGAGATACGGATAGGTTTGTACATATTCTTTATTCTGCAAGGTCTTGGATCTCTTCATTTTGCTAAATATTTTCAGTGTCATAATTTGAGTTAAACGTTATATCCAGATGAGTTAGTTGCCATTGAATATGTGCATAAAGACAGTGTTTTAAAGTGGATTTTTTTTACAGGTTTAAGGGATTTTGTTATGTTGAATTCGAAGACTTAGAAGATTTGGAAGCAGCCTTGGAAATGGATGGATTGGTAGAAGTGGAAACAAGTGTGATTAAAATTGATGTGGCCGAAGGAAAGAGAAACGATCGAGGGGGTGGTTTTGATAGAAGAGGACGCGGTGGCGGTGCTGGCGGTGGAGGCAGTGGTGGAAGTAGCTTCAGAGGAAGAGACAGTGGCCGTAGTGGATACGGAGGAGATGATTTCGGTAGCACATTCATGTACTCGAGTAAGCGTTGTGCTAAGCATAACGTATATTGCATATCATCGAATATCACTTCTTTCTCTGTTGATCTTTATTCTTCATTATTGATAAAAGTCATAAAAGCTATATATTCTGACTGATCTGTCATGAATGGAATTACTCAAGCTTATGGTATTGCTGAATTCAGGAGGGTTCAATGACAGAGGCATCAGCAAACCAGGTAATAGAGGAAACTATGGCCAATTTAGTGATGATTCAAGCAGCGGTAGTCGCGATTGGACGCGTAATGCGCAACCTGCTAGACCGGGGTATGCTAGCAGACCACCACCACCCCGTGTAGCTATGCCTGAGCGAAAACCACTCAACGAAGATTTTCAGAAAGATCTACCTCCTGCAGGTTTGTGTGATTTGCAATTATTTTATTGAACTTGTATTTAATTATTGTGCAAAACAAATAATAATGTCTTTTTATTGTATGAACATTAGACACCTCTGGAAGGAAGCGTTTAGTATTGGCCCCAAGAACGGTTTCAGAACCTATAAACGCAATGGCTTCTTCAAGTAAATCGAGTTCAATTTATGGTTCTGGAAAGCCACGTGAGGAGAAAGTGGAAACCAAGAATGAAAAATCAAATTAGAGGCATTGCCCAGAAATTCAATACGTTTAAAGTTCTGCGAGAAGGAGTTTTCACGGGAATGAAATTTAAAATATGAATGCAAGATCCTCTACTTCCCCGCTGTTAAAGTGGGAGAGTCGCTCTGAATCAAGTAAAATTACGATAATAATTTTTATTTGTCCCTGTACTGGTGTCTTCCCGTAAGAAGCATAACTACAATGAGAAAAGCAATCGCCGTCTTTTTCAGTTTAAACTTTTAATTAAAAATAAAATTTTCTCGTCTTATGCCCTCTCTATTTACATTAAATGTTTTAATTAAAGCAGTGTAATAGGCAATTGGGAACTCTGAGTAAAAAATGTGTATGCGTAATGCATGCTCCGATAGTTTTAGTATTTATATATAAATATATATAAATCATGATTGTTAAGATGGTACGAAAAGTGTACATTCTAATATTAATGTTAATTTCATATTGGCTTCTGCGTCGATGTGTAATAATTGAGGGTATGTGTAAAAACTATTAAAAATGTCTACCGTCACTGCACGTATAAATGACCCCAGTGCATACAGAGTCTCTAGATAAAACTTGTACCGACTCCCGATTCGGAGAATACAAAATCGTATATACCTATCTTCGCCTGTCCTTGCAATACATTAGTCCTTATTTCGATATCCGCAGCTGTTTGTAAAAGCTAATCATAAGAACTTACAGAGGATCGTTTAAAACTCCCGATCTATGGCGCTCCGATCGATGGTATTGAAATGATTCTCTATGCATTAGTGTGAAATAATGATAAATATTTAAGGAAGCAGCAAGTATTTGTGTGGTTTACAAATTTATCTTTCCCTGAATGATATGCCGCAAGTGCGCCGATTATTACACATTAACATTATATAACGAAATAATTACTTATGCTAATATTAAATGTCGTATGCGTTCATTCGAGTGAGCGTCGCCAGTTATAAAATAGATAAATAAAGAAAAATTGAAAATAACAATTTAACATGTAAACACTACTATACTTGTATATGTCACTATTTCGTTAATAAAGTAGCTCTTTGTCTCGTATTTGTCATCTATAGTATTGCTAGAAGCATACAGAAATTTAATATTCGAATGTGAATATTTTGTTATACAATACATATATATATATTGTAGGATGCATAAAACCTACGTGTGACTTTATTGTGTACATTTTCATTCACTGTTCCTTACTCAGTCTTTCTAACATTAGTAAAATATAACGCATTCTTACTATCACGTTTGCTAGCGCTCTAAATTAAATTAGTTCGCTAGTATACTTTAATTATATTTATCTCATTCGTTATCATATTATACGTATGTGATACGCATTGACTCTCAAATGTCAAATGCATATACCAGTCGAGATTTTCTAGAAAAATCAAAGCCAACTTTATTTCAGTTGCCACGCCTAAACTTCCCCCAATTGAGGATGACCCCTTTGCTCCTCATTTCGCTCATTTCGCTGCAGTAACATTTCATGTGCAGTCGCTACAGTACCAACAGTACCACAGTACCCTTATTTGATATTTCAATGTATCTGCGGTAGCTTTTGTACTTTAATATTCTTCCCATTCGCGGATTATTACGATTAAACTGTATACCCGATAAGAACGAAGGTGTATAATGCCAGAAAATTCCGAATGAAAGTAACCTGTTTCGGTATATTCTTATACGGGATAGGGGACTGTGATGTAGCGTTCTGTCACAATACAATACGCTGCCTGTTGTTCTGCAAATCTTAAGTAAATTCCTCGGGATAAAGAAAAACGTTGGGCAAACCACACGTTACATTCTCCGTCAGCAATAAGTGTTAAGTTCCTAACATCATGTCCAGCGAGAGCGTAAAAACGGTATGAATTTAAAACTTCCCATAAGTTTACGATACCGTGATATATTAAGGAATGCAAAGCGAATTTATTCGACAAGGGCGTGACCCATTTTGCAATGTTCTTATTAAATCATTTTAATGGAAAAAGTCTTATAATATATTCGCATAAATCATCGAGGTTGACTCATTTCTCTTTCCCCTTAGTTTGCTAGCCTTGAAACTCCTGGCTATGTGGGATTTGCAAACTTGCCTAATCAAGTACACAGGAAATCTGTGAAGAAAGGATTTGAATTTACATTGATGGTTGTTGGAGAGTCAGGCCTTGGGAAATCCACATTAGTCAATAGTTTGTTCCTTACGGATTTATATCCTGAACGAGTAATTCCTGATGCTGTTGGTAAAAGCCTTAAACTTTACTTTTATAACTCAACTAAAAATATCTCTGATAAGTTTATGATGTTACTTTTCTATTTGTACAGAAAAAACCAATCAAACAGTCAAGCTAGATGCTTCTACTGTGGAAATTGAGGAAAGGGGTGTTAAACTTAGGCTGACTGTAGTAGATACACCAGGCTACGGAGATGCAATAGATAATACTGATAGCTTTAAAGCAATCATACAATATATAGACGACCAATTTGAACGGTTTTTGCGGGATGAAAGTGGGTTGAACAGGAGAAATATTGTAGATAATAGAATACATTGTTGCTTTTACTTCATTTCCCCTTTTGGTCATGGGTATGTATCTTTTATATTATGCTCTTATACTTTAATATTCTGACTTTCCTATGTTTCAATCGCATCTTTTTTTAGTTTGAAACCATTAGACATAGAATTTATGAAGCAATTGCACAATAAAGTGAACATTGTGCCAGTAATCGCAAAAGCAGATGTACTCACAAAAAAAGAAGTGCTTCGTCTTAAGAAACGTGTTATGGAGGAAATTGAAGGCAATGGTATTAAAATATACCCACTTCCCGATTGCGATAGTGACGAGGATGAAGATTATAAAGAACAAGTGAGACAATTGAAAGAAGCAGTACCATTTGCTGTCTGTGGGGCAAATACATTGTTGGAAGTTAAAGGTCGAAAGGTTCGAGGACGACTGTATCCATGGGGTGTTGTAGAAGTAGAAAACCCGGATCATTGTGACTTTATTAAATTACGAACAATGCTCATGTAAGTTTCATTATGAGAATTGGAGTGGGAAGTAGAATATCTGACTCATCCATATCACATGCTTACAGTACTCATATGCAAGATCTACAGGAAGTCACACAGGAAGTACATTACGAGAATTATCGCAGCGAAAGATTGGCGAAAGGCGCACCTGTACCACTACGACGGCAAACGTAAATTTTAAAATAATATTTATGTAGATCTATTGCGGCAATTTAATTATGTTAAACATTATTACGGTTATTATTACAGAATTGTTGAGGCCGAGAAAACTACCGCTGTTTCGGAAAAAGATCGTATTTTGCAAGAAAAGGAGGCAGAGTTGCGACGTATGCAGGAACTATTGGCAGTAATGCAGGCCCAAATGCAACAGCAACAGCCTTAATAATCAGATTCAGTCCCGCAATCAAAAATCACAGGTGCCAAAAGTTTATCGCTTACTCTTGCGATGTGAAAGGTAAAATCTGACAGTATATATTGTTACAACTTTGTGATCTGTGGGATCGCATAAACTTTCCTAAAAAGATTTCAGTTCTTGGTATTCTGAAAATCAAAAGCTAACCATGCAAAAAACTAAAGCTAACGTAAAATAGTATGGAACAAATTTATCAATGTATAATCAACGTACGATGTTTGCAAGTGCCTTCTATTTTTTTAGCATAAACAATACACTTTCATTACTTAAATAAAAGTGTCAATAGTTATGAAGCAAACCATCTTATAGCAATATAAAATTATATAGAGAAAATAGGAAATACGGATATTTTCCAAGTGACGATAAATGATAATAGGACACCAAACGTTAGCTAGTATATCGACAAACTATGATAAAGTATAGGTTTAAGAAATGAAAGCACAACTTTTTCGGCTTTTATATAAAGAATCTCATATCAGTACTGTTAAGCCAAATACTGATGGGCAGTACTAACGATTAGGATAATTAATTACAATGACATTAAATTTCAAAGAAGTACAGCTAGACGAAATAGCTGTAAAGTAAGCAAACTGCGATGAATCAGAGTATCATGTAGGTAATTATCATATTATCTATAGGAGTTTACTATTTGTACACATTTTTACTGAGCTGATGAGCAAGAAATTGCCATAAGCAGAGATCTCTAATGTTCTGTGTAGATGGTTTTATGAAAAGAACATATTAAAGACTGCTTATAAATTTGCTTATAAACCAAGAAATATCTAGTACAATACTGCGATAAATTGATTTTTTACTGTGATAGGCAGTTCCAAATAGATAATGTAATCTTACACATTTACGTTGTCTGCAATATGTAAAGTATTAAGAAGAGTCTTGAGACAGCAATTATGGTATTTCTACTTTGCAGTATCATATGCACGGTTTTTATTTCATACATGACTTGTTTTCCTTGGTATATCAAGTGAGTCCACTTCAAAGATGATCTAAGAATAAGTTATAACACAGGATGAAAAAAATGTAGTTTAAACAGCCATTGGTGTATTATGTAAATTTATTTTATATCTTAACCATTGTACTTACTTTTAAGCATTTTTATATTAAGAATATGTTCGTCGCTTTGTATGTATTGTACAATACATTCAGAGTACGATACTTTTATACAATTTTATACAAATATATCTATTATCATTCCTGTCAATCTTCGCCTAAGTTTTATGCATGTAATATTCGATTGCAGATGAAAAGGCTGCAAATCCAGCTGCTCCAATTAGACCTGCTTTTACACCAGCTGAACATACAATACATATCCTAGTCAAACATATTGAAATTAACAGCAATTGTACTAATAATACAAAATACCTCTTAATCCTATTAAGCCACCAGTTACGCCACCCGCGTATGTCCCATTCTTCCAGTCAGTTTTTCCTCTATACTGAAGTTCAAAACATAAAGTCAAATACTTAAAGAATATAATAATTCAAGCATCTACATTTTTTAAATATATCTTCATTACCGATTCTATACCACATTCTACAGCAGAGAACACACAACCAACAGCTGCAAAATTTTTCCCATAACTTAGGGTTGTTTGTTTCATCTCTCTAAAAATTTCTTTTACTGTTTGCTGCTTTTCTACAGCTGCTACATTTGGGTTTACACTAGATGAAAATAAACCTATTGCAGCACCCAAACCATATCCTGAAATGAATATCTCTGTTAATCATCTGAAATTCGTATGTGGTAGAATCTTATTTAATATGTTCTAGTACCTATTACACAACTCATCAAGCTTTTAAAAGCACAACTTTCCATTGCTGTCTCAATCATTTTCTCCTCATTCGTTTTAATCTTTACAGGTCCCATCATTTGTGGTATTATAATATTTTCCCTAAACCTTTGCTGATTACCAATAAGGTAAAGAGCAATTTTATCCAGATCAGCATCATTTATGAATGCTCGTTTATTACTATCTTCCACCTCTGGTGGAGGCTGAGCAGGAGTATTCTTAAACATTATTGCCAATAGATTTCCTGCGCTTGTCAATCAATTGGGTGGCATTATCATTCGTTCAAATAACTTTTTCAAAGAAGACCTTATGCCACAATGTTATACACCAGAAGAATGACAGACACTGGTGCAAAGTGTGTAGTAAATGGAATGCTGTAACAATGCAAAAAGCCATAGAATATATATAGCGTTGGTACTTTGACATATAAATATTTGTAAACAATTTCTTATGTTAACTTATTCTAACCTGATAGAGAACAGGATAATCGCGACAATAGATATGTTACAACTAAATGACACACTACTGATTCGATACTAGCGTAATCCTTTGTAATTTGGTTTTTATATTGCAATTCATAATATTCGAAATGTATGCTGTAAGTGAATATTTTCCTAATAAATTAAGCAGACGTACCCTGACTTGCCGGACTCAATGCAGCACAGTGCACCGACTGTAGGATGTAATACAGTATGTATAATATACTGTAGTATGCTGTAGACTATATTATAGAGTGTAGGACGATACTGTAGAGCTGGAAGAAGCACGTGTAGTTTCGCTCCATCGAGTGATTTGACTTCCACACGCACTGTTTTTAAGTGCACCTGTGCTTGAATAACCTTTCTTCCCTACTTAAAAACATTTTGTGAATAAACGCTTCGAAGATCCAGCCAAAAATGACAAAGAAAGTATTGAAGCGTAAAAGACTGGAACAGGCGGAGAAAGAAAATGAACCAAAAGTGTGTGAATTACCGGCAAAAAGAATGTCTGATGAACCAGCTCCAAAAAGGGTTAGAATTGACGTTACCATGAATATTATACTGCGTGATTAATTCTCTAGAATTAGTAATACATATTATTTATTGTTTGGATGCAGGTAAAGTGGATCAATAAACAACGGGCCTTAGTGTTTTCAACCCGTGGAATCAGTCATATACATCGTCACCTTATGGATGATATTAAAACTCTTATGCCTCATCATCGTGTAGAAAGTAAAATGGAACGTTCAAAGAATTTGCAAGTTGTTAATGAAATGTGTGGAATGAAGAATTGCAACAAGGCTGTGCTATTTGAAGGCAGAAGGAAAAGGGATCTTTATATGTGGTTTGCCAATGTTGCTGAAGGACCATCGGCAAAGTTCCTTGTTGAAAATAGTTAGTATTTTCTATCTTTTTTATACATCAAGTGATATTATTCTAATATGTAATATTCTTGTCTAAGTTTATACAATGGGTGAACTCAAAATGACCGGCAATTGTCTGAAGGGATCGAGGCCACTGTTGTCATTCGATGACAATTTTAACACAAAGCCTCACTACAGCTTATTAAAAGAGATATTTGTACAAATTTTCGGAGTCCCAAATCACCATCCAAAGAGCCAGCCATTTTTTGATCATGTGTATACTTTCACTGTGCTTGACAACAGAATATGGTTCAGAAATTTCCAAATCTTGACCGAGGATGGTGGTCTAGCTGAAATTGGTCCCAGATTTGTATTGAATCCGGTTAAGATCTTTTCGGGAAGCTTTGGTGGAGATACTTTGTGGGACAATCCTGCTTATGTTTCACCAGCTAAGGTAGTGTAACACTTAGTTTTTTTATGTTCTTTCATTAAGGCTTCGATGTATCAATATTTTTTGGTATATAGTATCGGCAGTCTGTTGCTAAAAAAGCAGCTGGGAAGTACATAAACAGGGTGGAGCAAAAGATGAGTCAGCAGGCAAACAAGCCAAAAGAATCATATGCTCTGAATCCTTTGGATGAAATCTTCAAGGGTGATTTGGAAGAAAAGGCAGAAGAATTAATTGAAAAAGAGCCACAGGAAACGCAAGGTAATAAGAACAAGAAGGCAAAAAAACAATCTCAAAAGAAGGTATTAGGAAAGAAACTAAAGAAGAAAGCTGGCCCCAGGAAAGGAAATAAAAAATAAACCTTGTATAGATTTTTTATAATACAATAAAAAAGAACTCATTTTCCTTACTTTGTGGAATTAATGATTACTTATATTATTTAAAGCACTTTTATTTAAGTTCATGGACATTCGTATGGTTTGTACATTTCTCTGGAAAGCCTCCACTACTGCTTGTTAATAGCACAGTCATTTTACAACCATATAATTCTCTATATCATAAAATTTAGGACGTTAACAAATTAGACACGAAGGTCATAGTATTGATTCCGTGAAGGCACGCGATTATATTGCATAACACAATTATTTCTTAATAAGCTTAAGAAAAGATATGCAACAGGTCTTGATTTTTTACATCCCTTTCCATGGCACATAAAATTTATATAATCTTATAACTTGATGAAGTATTCGGTGAAACATTTTCGTTTGTGGTCCTTGATACAAAGTAATCTCAATACTTCATCATGATGTACCCTCAAAAGTTGATTTGGAATCCTCGTATACTGTTCATAATTCTAGGATCTTTCATTGAATACATAGAAAATACGCAACATATATAACAGTGCATTTAAAATCATGTTGGAATGCAGCTATATTTGTACGAGAATAGTTTCTTGTGTAAAGTATTTAAGAAAATACTAAGTGAGCTTTGTACTGCAGTGATAATAAGTATACACCTACAATAGCAACCTTGCAGTGTGAAAGATATCAACTGTTACATTCTTCAATACTTAGACGGATACTTGATATGTGTATATACTATAAAGTCATATAAAACGATAAATACATGTCACTAACATCTGAAAATAACCTGCATACAAATTTTCATTAGTATAAGTGCACATCATGTGCACATATAAAAATTATGATCTTCATACTCTAACTCAACTGATAACAGTGGCTGCTCTTGGACGTTATTAAGTAGTATAGTTATAAACTTAAGCACATAAACTACCTTATTATAATAGCGTTAACAGCGCGAGTTTCAAAAATTACATAACTAAACTGGAAGTACGTATTGTAAGTATAAAGATACTCATTCGTTCATTGGCGTCAATTCATGAGATTGTTGCCCATTTGTGTTGGTGGTTGCACCAATTTGTGCAAGGGCTGATTGACGCCATTTACCATTTTCACCATTTAAATTCTTGTCTTCACAAATGCATAAAAATAAAGTATCAATGACAGTCTGAAACAATTAGTTAACATGTAATAACTGAATTAAATGAATATCATATTCTAATGACTACAATTTCAAGGATTACATACCTCGTATAGTGAAATAATACTGTGAGCAATAAAGAATGCAAAAACACAAACAACGAATATTGGCGCTGCATAAAAGTATAGTCTCGGATCTTTCCTCATGAATAACAAGCCAATACTGCCGGTTGCAGCAGTAACAAAACATTTCCCGAGAAACAGTATAAAATCTCCAACACTGTTTATAACAGCTATCTGCAGAGCATTACTGACCAAAGTTAAGAATGCCTGAAAAGATATATAATACTTGTTTCACCAAATTTAACTCAATGAGTACATGAGCTCGAATACTAATGCAACACCTACAGTACGAGCTGCATTACAGAAGTGAGTGCCTTCTATCGCTACAACTGTGTAAGCATTATGATTCATATATCGAATAAATGTCTCAAGGCAGTAAAAGCAGCATATGCAACATTTTAGACCACATTGAGCACAAGGAGATGTTTCTTTATTCTTTTCGAACCTGGGAAATGTATTAACAGAATATCATAATGATGTTGCTACTGAAATTCTTGCAACAGAATATATACTTACTTAGCATGGAAATAAGTTAAGATCAGTCGCGGCAGTTTGAACAATGTTATTAGAAATGAACCACAAGCCACTGAACCCATATGATAGCTGACCAAATTTCCCATAGCTGAACACACTGGTGAGCTACTTGCGTTTTTCCCTCTGAAAAAAATTTAGGTGACAAAAATTCATTGCATTACTTGTATAATAATTTGTAGTTCACTTGAATTACCTGAAATACCAGTGTGCAACAGCACCAGCAATCACCATATCTTGGCAGGCTATTATGAATTCAGCAGTCCAGATTAACCCAATAATATATACCCACCACATATATTTCACCCAAGTGGGATCAACATATTCCACAAGAGTAAATGCTAAAAAGTGTAATAAATATATAAGTTTCCCATATCCAAAGGAATTTGAATCAACATCGCAATTCAATGACTTACTCTTGAACGATTCTAAAGAAAAATCTATTTTCTTCTCCTGAATTAATGCATTTTTCTCGCTTATCAGACTTAAGTTTAAAGGATCAAATATATGATTTTTGTACATTTGGACTGATTTCGTTCCAGGATAATCTGTAAATTATATTTATAGTATTTGCGATGATACAACTGTTAGACAGCAAAGTTGCGATACTTACTGGCTGTGGCAAGGCACAAAATAACAGTCACCCAAAAAGCAAAAAAAAGTATTAAGGCTGTGAATGTAAGTAAAGGTTGAAAGAAGAGTCCAGGTAATTCTGCCAAACATTTTGCACTTTCTCGGAACAATGCTGTCATAAAACCTATTCGTTTCCGTAAAATGCACAGTAAAAACAGTAAAATTACCTAAATTGCATAAAAAAATATATTAGTTTATTGAATTAATATAGAGTTATATTCATATTTATCTAAAATTTGCTCACTGTTATTATGGTTGCAATAATGGAGAATGCCAAAAATGCTCTTTCATTCCTAACAGATTCTTCTAGGAGCTGGTTTGTGTCTGTAGTGTCCAAAGTTTTCTTTATTTCTATATATGTCCACCACAGTAGTGCAGTACCAGCTGTTCAATACCAAAATGAATTAAGACTATGTTGAGTCAATAGTATTGTTGAAGACCAATCTTACTTACATATAGAAGTGACAATGACAAGTACCATCACTATCCATGTTACAATACTTGCAAGCAAGTGGAATATTGCAATCATAAAAAGTGACAACACTAAAACCCAGAAATTAATGTTATTAACAGGATCAAGCTACATATACAATATGAAAACATTGTATGAAATAAATAGTTACCAAATGCCAAGAATGATAAAGCCAAAATTTCCCTCCATGTTTTATACAAATCTCCTAAAACTTGTTCAATAACATCCCAAGAATTAAAGAGACCATATAAATTGGCAATTATGGTTTCTCCAACATCACTAACAGCTTTTGGAATGCAACGATTGAGTATGGGAACACTAATATTCACGGGTAATTCAGGACAGGATCCAGTTTTGAATTTACTGCTTGCATTGCTACAAGCACTGAAATCACTGCCTGGTCGGTCGTGACATAACTGTGACCCAGTTTTCTCATAGAATCTACATATATCATTCATGGTTCTTAATGTTTCATCTGGACATTTCTTTACACAGATCTTTAAAGATTGTGATACATTGCTTATGTCCAAGAAAAATAAGAAACTGTAAATAGAAATTGGCTTTTAATTTGTAGTACTCAATAAAGGATTTACCAATGGTATTACTAACGGTTTGTCACTTGTGTCTTGACCGGATAGCTCCATGCTACCAAACTTTGGATTGTTCTTCATACCACAAGTGTTACCAAAGCTGTCATATCCATTAATAAGTCGCAATGGATTTCCATAAACCAAAGCGAACGCTGCTATTAAAATCTGCGGGAAAGGAATTTGCATTATGACTGAAGTCGTTCCACACATAAATCGAAGCAACGCGTAAAACTACTTGTTGTTAAAGTACATACCATAAGAAACCAGAATAATATAAAAAGACAGAGCCAAAATACATCTGTGCAAAAACGAACTCTGGTCGGATCGGGCCGTTGGTCCTCGTCGTCGCCTTTCAAACACCAACCCATTGTTAAAACTATATAATTACGATTAGTTGTTCGATTATTCTTTTAAAAATTTGTGCGTCCTTTCTGTGTTTTGAGTACTGAATGCGCTATCCACCGTGCACTGCCATTCCCTACTGTGCATTCCGAGTCCTCGCGAAGTTAGACGCAAATGCTAAGAATGTTTCGCGCGGAAAAAATATATTTTATAGAGTCTTTTGTATCGCGTTGATTTAAGTGACGTAAGAAAAAAAAGATTATTTACTATTACTACATAAAGTAGGCATTTCGATGTTTAACTTAAATAGGACATAGAAGCTGTACTAATTTTGTTGGATCTATTTGGGCAACAACATGCTACGTTGAATGCACGTTTCTCGGAGGATTTGCGCGCGTAGTATCGTTTCTAAGGAAACGAGTGGATACGTCACAAGCATTGTAATTCAACTTCACTCGCCTCTAAAATGACGGAATGTATATAGTATATAATTGCAAACATTGGGCTATGTGTTAATAAAAAAAGGTCTTTTATTGTAAAAAGGCTTGACTTGTGAGTAAAATAGTGCAATTTAAATTGTTTATAATTGAGTGTATTTCTTTCGTATGTCGAAGACGAGTATTCGGAGTACAGTCTTGACAATCTCGAATGTAACCTTGATTTTTGTGTAGATAACATTCAAAGTTCTTAAGAATTATATGCTACGAAAGTATTTCTGTTCGTCAGATTTGGTAATGAAAGTATTACAACTTTTCGTTTGCACTTTCAACTAATATCATAACATATGATTGATCTTTTATTTCATTAATGTTGTGAGAGTACCAAGATTTATAGTACATGTTGCCAGAGTATTATAAAAAGATATTGAACTTGCATCATTTATTTGAAGAATAATGCATTCAATGGAATTTTAGTAATGGAGGAAGATGGCAGTAAAAGGATGAGAGGCAGAACAAGGGGTAGAGCCCGTGGCCGAGCAAGAGGCCGTGCCAGAGGGAGAACCAAAAAACAAGTGAAGGTATATGATTTCTCAAACAACCAATTTAGTACAATCATTTTTTCTATTGATTTGGGTTTATGAGTCCATATCAGTTATTAAAATACCTTTCCCATCAGTAGGGTAAACTATGAAGAGCTATTGAATTTAATTTAATTCTTGCACTGTATATAGCAGCAGCATTGGTTTCCGTATGGTACAGCTTAAACGTATTTGATGAATTAGGAGAAGGAAGTATGATTGTATTTGCGGAGTACTATATGAGCTTTATGGGATTATAAATATATTTGGATATATAGGTAATTGAAAGTGATGAGGAAGAGACTCCTCAACCAACTGAAGAAGCAACAGTTGAAGCAGCTGGTGCTGAGACAGAGGAACATGGTACGCCACCGGCTCAGCAAGCTTCGTTGGAACAACAGTTTGACTTGGAAGCTGACATATCCCAACTGGAAGCTCCCACCTTTACCACAATCAATAGAGGACCTCCCGAGCCAATGCTTCGTTTGAGATGGGATCACAGAGTTAATCTGATCGGAGAAAAAGTTTTAAACCCTATGATACATTGTTGCGACAAGTGTTTGAAACCAATTCTCATTTATGGACGCATGGTCAGCATTATACATATAAACTAATTAATACCTTTTGCAATCATACATACATTTAATTGCAAAGGGTAAATGATACATACTTTATTAAACCATTTACAATATTTAAGACACATATAATTTCAGATTCCTTGTAAGCATGTATTTTGCTTATCTTGTGCGAAGAGAGAGGACAAAGTCTGTCCACGATGTATGGAAAAGGTTTCTAGGGTGGAACAAACAGGTTTAGGAACTGTGTTTATGTGTACACATGGTGGAACTAGATATGGAAATGCAGGGTGCAGAAGAACATATCTCAGTCAACGTGATCTACAAGTAAGTGCATATTGGTTTTTTAATAGTTCTCTTTGTAGGATGAGAGAATGATTAATATCACATTAATGCTTGACTCATATTCAGGCACACATCAACCACCGGCATGTATCAGCACCACCAAATCCAGTGCAAGGAATGCAAGTGGACCCTCCTCAGTATGTGCACCCTAAATCAGAACTAGAGTCTCAGTTAACAAAAATGTCGTCAGTCTCAATGCAGTCGTCTCGAATAAAGTCGGTACAGTCTCATATGGTACAACCGATAATGGGAACCGATCCTAGGGTAAACACGATGGTGAGTCAGCAGCCGGCGGAACATAGGCAGCAGCATCGACCGCAGACGATGTTGCCAATGCAAAGCTATACAACAAGCTCTGCCCCACCACCTCCAAGCTCTGCACCTCTTCGCACGAACCTGATCACAGTGCCTATTCAGGATACGGCGATAACATCGCACGATATTCATTCACAACAAAGTCATCACTACTATCCTCCACCACCACCGCCGCCACAGGTGAACTACGGTGGTTACAATGTACCACCACCCGTCTCGCAAACGCAACAGTACTATTCACAGCCGCAGCATCCCGCTCAAGTGTCCTACGTGCCAGCTCCTCCCCAACAGACACAATATGTATCCTCCGCTCCAACTTCGATAAGACCATCCCCGACTGGTTACTTGCAGGATTCGCCATATGGCCCACCACCACCACGTCAACAACCACCACAAAGTCAGTGGTCACAGCATCAACAACAATTTTATAGGTAAACAATTTCCTACAGATTTAAGATCAACAGATACCAGTATCAGTGAACTGTGATTACACTGTGAATCACATCCACTAAATCACCAGGACATATTGTTTAATGGTGATAATGGAGATATAGAAGATGCGCTAACCATTTAGAAATTTTGTCAAATATCATTCTGACACATTTTATACTTTTGCAAGAATACGTTCCATAATATCGAACGGCTAAAACTTATATGGTATTATAGTAATAAAAATTGTTTGGATCCTACCATAAATCAATTTATTTCCTTCTGTGCCACTAATTGAACGTCAAATGAAAAGTAAATGTATTGCCTTCTAGAATGATAACTGAGTAAAGACCTATTTGTTCTTAAGTCTGACTTTTTATACAATTCCTTTAATGTTTAAATATCTTTGAATTTATTCGGTAATGCTATTTCTGATTATGGTGTAAAAAAAAAGAGGGAATACATAATTTCTTAGTAAGATTTAATATTGTACAGTCTGCAACGATTTTAACATATGTACAAAACTAATTATATATATAACATGTACATATATGTAATGTGTGATAATTGTTACATTACATTCTTACAAGATGCCTAGTGAAATCAACAACTATTCACTTATTCATACAATTAATTCTGGCCTTTCGCTTTTCAGCACTTGTTTACCTTTACAGTAATAAATATTAATTGACAAAACATTTTGTAATAAAAGTACTCAAAAGTTCTATGCATGTGTTGCTTAAGTGGAAGGCCAAAATACCAATGACAGACATTCCATAAAGACATTGAGTCATACATAAAAATAGTTTCTAATCTTCCACCACACCTGTATTACTAAATGTATTTATAATCTTCACGTCTTTATACCACGTTGTTCCCTGCGCATTTTACATCATCCTCCATATTTACAACACGTACATTGATTCATATTTATATCGACTTTATCTTTCATTCTTTCATACGTATATATTTTATAAACGTTTATATTACAACATCAGCTCCTAAGAACTGCATCCGAATTTTGCTTTGTAGAAATAAAAAGTGTCAGGCAGACTATATTCATGACATATGGGCAAATTGTTACATTGCTTGTGAAAAAATATTTATTTACGGTCAAGCCAGAAATAGTTTACGCTGTATAAGTGCTACACAATTTCAAAAAATAACACTGAACGTAAATGCACGATTTAACAGAATAATCCATCTTTGGGATTAGCATTCTGAATTAAATCATTTTGCGGCAGAAGCACGCATAATCTCTAACGATGATCAGAGCTGCACCCGTTCAATTTCTTAAACGCAGTACGTTAAGAATATCAGCACTAAATCATACTATGCTGTTAAAAATCAATTTCGTAAATTCTAACATAAACTCTCGTATTGTTACAAATGGAAGCAAGTGTATCCTAAATTAACAATAAATAAACATGTTAAGTCCTCTGAATGATTTAAATTGCATACTTCAATAGAAAGAGTAGTATTACTCTTTTACCAACACGATTATATAAATTGTTGTCAATCGCACGTAAATAACAATTGTCATTCTTGTGTGGTGGGAACCTTCAACTGATTTCAATATGTTACGTACTACACACAGTGGACATTTTATGTTATACAGAATTCTTATCTGTATCTGATGATATAAAATGCATTACAAAAAGACTATTAGGACTAGTATCTCCCATTTAAAAATTGAAACTAAACTTGATAACCACTCATGTAGAATCACTCTGGAAATCAGTAGATTTCTCAATTGCATAATCCGCAAATACTTATAAAACTCCAGTGTTTGGTGACTAAGCTATTTCAAATCAAATATAAACTTAAATAATGTAGCATTTTCAATTATAAAATTTCTCCTGGCAAGTTATTGATTTGTCTAAGTAGTTATCCACAAAGACATTTCAATATTTTGATACATAAACCTATTGAAATCAGTCTGTCTGGCAGGATCACGTACTAGTAGATGGATGATTATGGATGTTAACACTAACTTGAGGAATAAGTGGTGAAGCAAGAGGCTTGGGTGCTGTACTTTCCGGTATTGGTATTGATACTGCAGGAGGAACCGGCGAATGTTTTTTAGGTCTATCTTGCTGCCATGGTTTTGTGTGATCTTTACTCAATCTTTCACTCAAGGCTTTCAGAGCTATTTGCCTAGAAATGGTTGGATAAAGACTCATTAATTTCTTCAAATTACATTGAGATACTTATTACCACACATATATTATAAAAAAATACTCACCTTCTTCTTTCACTATCATGAGGGTCAATGCCAGGCAAGTTGATTATCAAGCCTGGTGGTGCATTTGACATATCAAACCTCCGTACAACTTTTCTACAAATTCCAATACGCACAAAGAACCCGTGAATTGTATTACTAACAACTGCTATTGGTGGTTGCAATACATTCGGGAAAAAACTGCAAAAAAGTATATCATGAGTTACACTGATAATATTAAAAAAAACCATGAGTATAGAATAAAATAGAACGTACCTGGCGAATGTAAAATTGTCTGCCATGTCACCCCTTGTACCATTATTGTGTTTCTGATAAAATCTGAGGTAAGTCCAGGATATTACTAACCCGCTAAGAAACATGGTAGGATGGGTACCTTCCAATAATCCTAAAAGCCAGAATAACACTCCCAAAATCCAAACCATCAGAGGTACATTTCTGTTGGTGATTTTGCCAATGGGTGTTTTCAATAGAATGTGATCAGGCATTATCTGCTTAACTGCTACTGCAACTCCTACAAACATCCGGAATAGTCACCGCAAGACTAACATATGTAACAAATAAAACTTAAAACATTAATAATCTAAAAACCGGTGGAAGATAAACATACCTGCAATGTACCCTGTAAGTCCATGTATATGTATGTCAAAGAGTAGGTCAGGATCATTAGTACACATGTAGAGGAAGAGGTAAAACAGAGCTGATAGGACTGCGACACCGAAATTGACAATTGCAAAAAACGTCATCATTTCCATAGCACCCCAAAGCGGTTCTATCAATTTGCCGCATAGTCCCACTGTAATCGCGTCGACACATACTTCCCAGAAGTGTATCTCGAGGAAGCAGAATGTAAATGCAGTCCATATCCAAAACGCTGGCGGTAGCAAGTAACCTGGCGTTACACTAAGCACACGCACTGCATCCGTCGAATAAGAAAGACAGTACGAGATGAGGACCACCACGCAAATAAATTTGACGCTAGTGCTGGTGTTGCCGAGAAGGGCAGCGAATTGTTGCCTCAAGTAGGGGATGTCTCTACCCAGGCCCTTTATCGCTGCCATTTCCACCAAGTAGCCCCCTTAACCTCCTGCAGCTCGGAGAACCACTTGCGTTCCGAGTTGACGTGTGCTGCTATTCACTATTCCACTCTGATTCGTTCCCCCTTTCTCTTTTCGCTTTTCCCAACGAAGACCGCAAAACTTCCTTGCGAGAAGATCTTCCATACACCCTCTCGAGTCCTGCGGCCTCGGTGCATCTGCGTTCGATCTTTTCAATAAAAATCGAATCCTCAAGAATGCAGACTTGCTCACTAGTCCATGTTACCACTCATTATCGTTTTATCAGTAGCCGCTTCATGTATGCACATTAATCTTTTCACGAATTTTAAAATTCATGTGCAGTTTACACGATGTATCGACGAATGTAGTTAATCCTTTCGGGTCCTACATATAGCACACACTAGCTAAATTGCGTAATTATATGTGGCATAAGACTCGTATCGCATAGTGTTACGATAATTGTTCATCGAGCCATACGTTATTGACAGGAGCGATCCACGGCAAGGTCTTTGTAGTATTACAGAGAATAATATCTGAGAATTCGTAATTTTTAAATGAATCTAGTTCTGTAATATTTATGTTATGGATATCTCTGATAAGGTATGCTATTTATTATATGATGCTCTGAAATTATACCAGGATTCCTGGCATTTAAATTAAAGCGACACCGAATCCTTTTTTGTTTCGTTGACACCGTTCACTCTTGTCACCAGGCTTCGACGTTTGTTAACAGAAATTCATCGGCGTGGTAGAAAAATTGTCACACGTGACGGTATCATTATTGCGGAAGATGAGTTTAATGCTATCCCCATTGGTATTCTTGACGGTAAATGCCGGCTTTTTGCACTCGTTGTAATCGCGAGATTCGCTCCGCTGAATGCAAACTGGCCTTTGGTAAAACCTGGCACAACCTTTGCTTTTCCTGCCGTTAGTTTTCCCTCTTCGCACTACAAATACCTTAAAATATTTCGTATTATTCCATTTCAGTTTACTTGAACTAAATTGTAAATGTCTTTCTTATATCTCATCGTAGGAACCTGCCGGAAATTGCTCGACAGTCATACTGCACAACCCTATTGCGGCGATTTGTATTGCGAATCTTGTCACGCCAGTCTAGCAAGTACAAAGGAATCTCAACAAAATTTTCCCAGTAATACCGCACGACCGACGAACACCTTCTCGAACTGGTCGCGTCAAGCACAGGAGAGTATCAGATTGCGTGGTGGTGGTAATGAAATCGAGGTGAACAGCTATCATGAAGGCAAAGAAAAGCAATGTTCCTACTCGACATGTGCTCAAAAGTACAATACCATCACACCAAGCGAGGAATCGGTCCAGTTAAGATCGAATACCACCGGCACTAGGTATAATAAAAATTAGAAGAGAAAGATAAACCAAATCAATATCAACTGTAATATATAGGGACATCGTTTCCGTAAAGCCTGGATGTTCAACTTCAGGAGGATTTAATGGATCGGTACACAAGATCGCAGATGGACAAACAGATCATTCCGAGTGTAATATTCGGTGTACGAAAGCCTGTTACGGCTGCGCGTCCCAGTTCACGGAGTATCCTGTAAAGTGTGAAGCACCTTTTAAAATTCGATGCTCGCCAAATAAAAATTCCCGTGCACGTTCGCAGAACCTGCTCGGTTAATACATTTTTCCCATTGTCCTTTGAAGGTCGTGCTTCGTCCTATTGTAATTCTAGATTCTTTCTAGTGCAGATACAGAAGTAAAGCGGATCAGAGATAGCAAGGAGCTTATCACTCGTTATTCCGCGAATGATTCTTCCAAAAGCAACAATATTCCTTCAAGACGCAAAATACCTTATCCCACCCCTCGTAGTCCACTTCCATTTCGCCGAAGAGTTTCTTTTGATGGGGTAACACAGGATGATGACAGTAGCGATGATCCAGAATGTTCGAAAGTGATGCAAGATTGCGGTAGTCAATGCTGCTGTAGGAACGAAACCCAATGCAACGAGGTGCACAATCATTCCTGTGATATCTGGCGAGCAGATGACAAAGACGATGTTAACACTAAAGACGATGATGACGAGTACGACTCTGCTCCCGAGACAAGTGCAGTTTATTGCGAAGATTCCAGGAGAGCGGATTACACGAATAGTGTCACACATTATCCAAACCTTCCATCCCAACGAACACCAAATTTCAAAGAAGGTGAAAAGGATGGATGCGGTGTTGATAAATCAAGCAAAGAAACATCAAACATAATACAAACCAACGAAACCACTAGTACTAATTTCCCATTGAAGGAGAGCATATCTCATACCTCCATGAAAATTCCTAACGATGACTTCCTAGAAGACGAACGCATGCGGGGCGGATGTTGTGGTTCTTTCTGTCCCCGTTGCGGTGGACGGCCAAGTTCTTCGAGGAGTTCCACTCGGAGGGTGAGAGAATATTGCCCACCAAGTAATAACTGTTTTACTTGCAGCCGCTCGAAAACTTCTACTACTCAGGAACAGGATCAATGTCCATCTAATATCACTTGCGGTGGTTGTTCATCGTGCTGTAGCGAAAGAACGCGTTGTTCAACTTGTCCATCATCCACGCAGGATAAGCCAGTTTGCAAACATGCTTTCCTAGTATGCCGACAGTCGACAGGGTGTGGTCAGGGTGGTTGTTGTGGCAGTGGATGTCGAGGTGGTTGTGGTAAACCAGGACAAACGTGCGTGCCTTCATCACCTTGCACAATACCACCTTGTCGAGGACGTGCATCAAGTGCTGGTTCGACGTGTTCTTCCACGAGATCTTGTCCAGCATCTCAAGCTTGCTGTTGTTCGAAGAAACCCATGGTATCTTGTTCCCGACGCGTCTGTGCCAATACGGAAAGTTGCGGATGTGGGAATAGTGGTACGAGCTGCTGCCGGTAAGGGTAATTCAAATTTGTCCCTATATACTCTAGTGGTAATTTACAACGTGTGTGCAGACCCAGCAGCCCCGGCTGTCGGCCTAGAAGTGCTAGGGGATGCTGCAGCAACGACGGAGGGAAGCTTCCTGCCGATGGAGCCTCCTGTTGCAGACCGAAATATTCCGGTTGCGAATGCCTCGGTGGTGGCTTGGATTGCCAACGATGTGGCAGGAAAGTTTATCAAGCTGAGAAGCAGGTAAATTAAACTCTTGTAATTAACATATAAAGTCTTAATTGATTAGAATTGAATTGTCATTCTTTATACTCGTAGATGGTCTCTGGAATGGCATTCCACAATACATGTTTCAGCTGCTACTGTTGCAGGAAACCACTCGAGCCGCTCACTTATCAAGAGAATTGTGGCGAGATTTACTGTAAACGTTAGTCGCTGGAATGAATTTCTCTTTCGAAAGTAATGTATTATCTTGAATCTGTTTTGATCTATTCGAATATGTTTAGAGTGTTACGTGCGTAATTTTGGACCGCAAGGATACGGCTATGGTATTGGAGCGGGCGTATTGCAGACCCCTCTCTAAGAGATTTGTTGCGATCTTGTTCTGTGGTATCCTCTTCACACAGAAGTCCAATTTATTAGGACCTATCAGTCCCATTTATGTTACTGTCTTTTATACAAACACTGCTGTACTTTGTACATTGTACCGTACAATACATATCTACGTATAAACGCATTCATGTGGGTTGGACCATCAGAACTTTTGAATTTTCTCTTTGCTCCGGTTCAGAAATCTTCCAGAGCAGAATATCGTCCGGGTATTCGTTACAATTTTTCTACCACATACTTTCTGTGCCAATTTCTACCGGTTCTACTTGATAATCTGACTCAGCAGATCTTTGCTGGCACAAGCACTTTTTCGTCCAAGAACCAGACGATTTTGGATGGCAATTTCTGTCTTCCTTTGATCAGAGAGGTAGTAATTGCAGATAAGAGACACATGTTGTAACCACAGGGTATCTAAAGCGCGTGGTTCCGATCTCAATACGAAATGAGGCTGCTGAAATCAAGAGGAGAAAGCGAAGTATGTGGAGAAAGGAAAAAGAAAATAGGAGGTTAAGCTAAAGAGAAAGAAGGAGGATGGAAGGAAGAGTGAGTGGTTGGTTTATTGAGTCTCTCTCTCTCCCCCCCCCCAACCGGTGGTGGATTGCAGAAGGCGAAACGCTCGCGGAAGCCTCGGTGGGATGGAGGGGCGTTTATATAGCTTTCAAGCGCAGAAGCTTAATCTAATTTCAAATATAAATCTGTTCTCTCCCCGTTCGCTCTTTCCTGCTCTCCTTCATGAGCGAATCCCCCCTCCCCCCCTCACCCACCCTGCCTTCTCGAATTGCTTTCTCCTTCTGTCTTCTCGCAAGCGACCCCCCATCCATACAGCGGCATGCTTCCGCCGGCTTGCATTACCCTACCCGGCTACGAGTAATCTCTTTTTATTTCTCTCATTACCGGTACACCGGGCACTCCCGATTGCTTAACGTTCTCATTTCAAAGAATCTGTCCAGATGTAATTGCGAGGTAAATGCAGAGCCTAAGGAATCCGGAAACCACTTACCCCCTGGAATGTTTTCTCTTACTACCATTTTCATTTTGTTTTGTTTCTCTTTTTCACAGCGCTCGAAGAGAGCTTTCGGGAAAATCGGACAGCCAACTAGCGCGTGACTGAACTGTAAAATAAATTTTGCCCAAGGCGAGCTTGGATTTACAAGAACAACAGGATTTTTGAGAGTCCGACAGAAAACTAGTGAGAGAAAGAGAGAAAGAGAGTGCGTGTGCAGAGTTACATGAATGCAGGCGCAGCCAGGAAATCGAGAAAATATCTCCTCGGTTCAGCGATCGGTTCGGCGAGGTCTTTTGTGCGCGCCGCTTATTCCGAACGGTATGAAAATCAATTATTTCGTTAATTCGTGCGTTACATTGGCTGTCACGGAGCCATCACTGTGAACGACAGCGGCCCAAGGCACTATTTTTCAATTCCGACTGTCGCCCTACCTTTTCGAACGTATTTCCGTCTGCTGCGTCCACGGCATTTTGCGGCCTTATCTTTTACCCTTTGGAGGCCTCTCTTTCCCTCTCTCACACACACACACACTCTCTCTCTCTCTCCCACTCTCCTGTTCCCATTCAATCGTATAGATCGTGCGATAATTCCAACAATTGTTTCAATGTATTATCTACATTGGCGTTAGTCGATCAGACACAATACCGAGCAAGTTCCCCTGTCACTCGAACTCGCTCGGCTCGCATGTTACATGTGAAGCGGCGCGGCGTCAATCACAGCTCAATAACTTGAGAAGTATTTGTCGAACGAACCATCATCGAAAATCAACACACTCGTAGAGAGAGGAGGCAACTTTAATGACGGCATGATCAAATGCACTTTTATATCGAAAAGCTTCACATGGTGCACGCTCGTTTTATAATTAATCGCCGATATATTCGGCCGTGTCTAACGGACCGGGCGCTATAAACGTGGCAATCAGGGACGGTGGGATCCCGTCGACATGACAGTACATTTCGCCAGGTCGAAATTAATATCACCCATTTGTCAATGGCGAATATGTTTTTGGTGTACAACAAGAACTGTCGAAAAAGGGGAGCGTACACAAATGCTCACGAACCCAAAACGTCCCCCAAACCCTGTCACAACACTCCTAGCTAACGGGAACATTCACTACTTGTAACGTGTGCCTTGTGTGAATTAGCTGTTGTGTGAAGCAGGTAGACGACGAGAAAATCGTCTCGAATTCTTTTACTTCTTCTGACAGTTTTTGTTTTCTATACTGTACATTTTTCTTATTGCTAAAGTTTGGTTTATTGTATTAAGCTGGACTTGAATCTTATTTATTATGGTCTTATATTAATCTAGTTTATATTGAATGCGGCTAATGCGTTTTGCGATCATGGATGAATAACTGATTCGACTGCGCACGAGGGTAGATAGCATATAAACTGATCTTATCCGGCGTGTCTAATTTGCGGGCATGCGGACGCCACACCGTGAAGAATCCCCCGCACGCTCCTAAATGCCTGGCAGTTCATTCGACCGCTTTTGATTTCTAAAGGGGTTCTCACCGGTTAAGATTCATTTAACTAAAGCGTGCCGGGCATGCTAAATTACCAAGTATTTAACGCTCGCTTATATGCATAAATAAGGCTATTAAGTTATCTATAAGATCCAAGCATTTTTTTCTCTTTAATTAATATTAACAATTATCTCTTATATCACTAAAAGTGCGTTTACCCGATTTCGAAAAGAACAACGTCTGACAGAATCGGTGGATGGCAGATATGTATGTACGCATGGTTCGAATTTGGAGTTTCTCATAGAGCTGGAGCAGCGGGCAGCCGTTCGCACTCGGGCATCGGTGCACGTTTAATTTGCATCGTATAAATCGTGTTTCCGGTCGAGCACGCAACGCAAACACGCGTTGCGCTTACGCCCTCGATCCCTCGGCGTCTCCACACACGTAGCCATATATGCACGTACGAGTTCATCCCCGAGTTGTGAGAGAACGGTGAGAGAAAGAGCTCGACCGTTTTGCATGTTGCGTACTATTGTAACCCGGGTAATTTATGATTCGATAAATAAATCAGGTCCGCTGCTCGGTGCCCCTGTTTTCGCCCCGGCGCTCGCACTTGGAAGATGATGCTGGGGGTTACACTCAGTTAACCGTGCCTGGACCAATTTCGAAAGGGTGAGAGAGGACCGTTTGCCATCCTCCTGTTAACAGTAAAGGACTTTGCTTCGCTCCAGTTATTTGCCAAGGGTGAGCGACATTTCTACCCTCTTGAGAGACACAAACATACAACTATCCACTTAAAATACATTTCTATCAATTTCTAAGACTTGATTTATTATTATAGGTGTTTCCATGTTCATTATTCGATCTGGCTTTCTCTAATTTCCAGGTTCGATGTCTGGTTTTGTTACCTGCTGGAGTTTCCAATTGTAGCCGACGGTAGATGGGACGCATGAATGTGAATCAAATTGCTACGGCGGGCGCAAATGAGTTGCTTTTACGTTTCATGATTGGCTCGGCTGGCTCTCGCCGATCATGAATATTTATGGCGGTATACAGGCACGTATTTATTTGTTGCTTCGTACGCCAACTGTACAGCGATACATGCAAATGCTCGCACAACAAGTTGCCTTTCCAGTCATGGGAGAGAGGAAATTATTATTGCCAGAATGTTTGAAGTAAAATTGATATTACAAATTGTAAATTGGAATAAATACTGTTTGTAGGAATCCTTAATCAATCGATGAAACCTGGCAGACTTGGCAGTGTGATTAATCAATCGACCAAGTATCGAACTATCTCTGAACTAATTGGATCAAACGGCTACCTCTTTTGGTAAGTACGATCTCGTTTAATCCAAGTATGTTGATACGCGCGAGCTGCGCAGCCAATAACAGGCAGCGTAGATTAATTTCCACGGTAACAGTCTGTCAAAATATAAAGACACGATCGCTGATAATTGCATTCTAATTAATATTATTAATGGCAGGGTGCAATCAGCGCTCTACTATATATGTAGAGAAGCGAACATACCGATGATTTTGTCGGACAGATTGAATCATGGCAAAACCTATTTTCGTAATAATAATCGAGGGGCGGTCGGAGGGATCCGCTTGCCCGACATAATGAACGTTGGGAGTCGATGGGATTTCGATACTTATTGAATCCCAATCGATCCCTGGCAACGAGAAAGAAATGGCCGCGTAAATCGTCGGGCGAAATTTACGAGCGGATCCCAAGCGAGCAAAGAGCGAGCGCGCGCGTGTTACGGCTCCGAAAGAGAGTCTGTGGAATCAGAGCGATTTCCCTTGGCGTTTTTATTATTTTCTGATAGCATGTTTACGAGCCTCGATGAATGGAGAGTGCACTTTATGGGACAAGTATGGCTTTTGAATTAGGCCTAGTTGACGCTTCCACGAAATATAATACACCTTCGTACTTTTACGATTTCTCCGACTTCATCCAATTGAAAAGTCGAGTTGTGGCTGAGATTTATTCTTTCCACTGGATTACTGGAAAAATTGTATTCCCGGGGGAGTTTATATGCGCGCGTGCTGCAACGACAACAGCGATAATACTCTGATAACAGTTTCCATTAAATACACAGGCGCGCCTATTCTTGTCGGAGTTAATTAAATTTCAGCGACGGCCGCTGAAACACATCGTTTACACGGCTGAAATATATGTTATTAATCTATCTGGCCGTGATAGCGGTACAGCAAAAACAATAGGAATATAAGTTATTAGCCGAGCCGGTTTTCGACGAGGTTGGAACAAGCAGTAAACCAGTAGCGGCTCGTACGTGTGTATATCACGTATGTATATATATGTATGTATGTACACACGTGGGCAAAAAAAAGGGGGGGCTTGAAACGCAGGTACCGAGAGAGCGAGAGACTGGCAGCTAGCCGAGGGAAAGGGTGGGAGCGAGAGGGAGAAACAAAATAAAATCAGAACGGTGTCATATGCGCCTGCTTGCATGATAAATGTAGCGATTTAAAATCGAAATTTCTCTTTTCGTGTGCACGAGCCAACGGACGTTTGACTAATGGTGGCGCATTAACTATTGGAGCATTATAGAACGGCGGCGGCGGCGGCGGCGTCGGCGTCGTCGGGTTGAAAATTTTTGAAAAATACATTCCACCTCGACAAGAGATTAATATTTTGTAGCTCTATCTGCTTCGCTGCCTTCACCAGCCATGTCGGCCCGTTAATGATAATGATCCCGGGCATCCATCCAACCCCTTTTTCTCTCAGCCACTCCACACGGCCGCCGACAGCTCCTTCCAGGGCGTAGTGCGCCAAAACAACCTAATTATTAGCTCCCATTAACATTTGATAAAGTAAGTTCAAACATTGCTTTCAAATTCATAGGTTTTCCTAGTGATCTTCGAGTGTCTTTCGTTCCTTTCTCGGATTTCCACTGTCCTCAGCACCTTTTTAAAAGTCAACCCCTTGTCCCAGGGCGGCGGGGTAAGTTGCACTTGGAAGAGACGAAGAGAGAGAGAGAAAGAGAGAGAAAGAGAAAGAGAGAGAGAGAGAGAGAGTATCGAGAGACGAGACCACCCGTGCAAAACGGGACCGGCTTGACACCTAGGGCACCTAACCACCCGGCCTCTATTGTCGCCAGATACAGGGGTGGGTTTGCCCAATGGACTATGCTTTACCGAGCGTAAAATATCCCCCATTCTCTAAGCCATAATAGTTGCTGCGTTTTCCCGAGCGTCACTCCTTTATTCCATACAAAGCGACCGGAGCCACTGAAAGCAGAACCACGCCGATTCCAAGACGGGGCGAGGGCATTTTTTCCGGCCTGTTTCAAACATGTCCTAATGACTTTGAACTCTTGAATCATCTTTGATATAAAGAGAAAGTATGAAATAATTCTTATTCTAGAATTACAAGGAAATATTAGCTTTTGGACGACATTGAAAATAAGCTTACAATGGTAAATGGAAAGAGGTGGTGAAAGAGGAAGGGTTGCGTAAGAGAGCGATCCTTCCTTCGGTGGAATATTAAACCGAAAGTGAAATAGAAGTTCTCGCATATCCGGAAAGTGAGAAGTAGTGGCGGCAGGTTGTGCCGACGGTGGTGGTTCGAGGTGAGGAGAACTGAGGGCGAGAAAGAACGAGGAGCCTGGTAGAAATAAGGGGGAAGGGAGGATTTCACCAGGAGAGAATACCGGATGGAGAGCTGTGACAGAACGATAATAATCCCTTGAGCATTTTCTTTCATTTCCCTCTATTATCATATTATTAAAAAAATCCCCGTGAAATGTTATTAAAATCGTTTAAACGTCGCGTGCCGACGCCAAGCGACGCCGTCGGCGTCGGCATTGTCCTCCAATTTAATAATATTAAGCGCGAACTTTTTTGGCAAGGGGGTGGCAAACGCCAGCCAGCTACGGTTGTGCAAGGGGTTGTTGAAAACGTGGGATGGTTTTGTCGCCCCCTTGTTTCGATCTCAAGCATCGTCCGGAATGGTGATCTTCCGTAACGCAACCAACCACAGCGCACGCATTGTTAGGCCGCTTTCATTACTCCTATTATTTTCACTTGGCGCTTATCGCACGCCATATCCTATCTCTCCCATTATTCCGTAACCCGAAGTGCACAGTGCTCTCGAGCACGTGCTTCTCCCATCATATCCAATACTACTATGGAGACGTTAAAAGTGACGAGAGAAGCGCCTTTAACGTACTCTGATCGCAAATAACGACTGAACGCCACTCTTTAAAGCGTTAAAAACACTCTCTGCCAGCTTTATTTCGAACTTACGTCAAAAGTCACGTACAATATTCTTGCGTAAATATTAAAAGTGTTGAAAGAATTCTATTTAACACATTGTATAGTAAATAACGATTGTATGTTATTATTTAAACTGTTAAAAACAGTTACACTTTACAAATGTTATTTTAAACTTACGTAAAACATCATCTCACAGTTTGATGATTTTCGTTCTGTGAATATCAGTCTTTTCCGACCAGGTGCTCGGTATTCGAGAGAATCATTCTCCAAGGGTGATCTGTTGATCACACGGATGAGAATCTACTGAAAGAACCGAAGGCGACCTAGAACGAATCAACGTCATTAGCGGCAAACTGACTGACTGACTACGATGGATCTTCACCGATCTGAGAAGGGGCTGTTCTATTGCGCAGTCAGTCGTGATCTAATGACAAATAGATCCCGCCTTTCTTGACCCTCGACAATTGGCTGTCCGCCCGGCGGATGCTGTGTTTTGCATATGCCGACGGCACCGCTATTAAACTCGAATTTTCTTTCAACCATCAAAGGAAAACCCTTCACGGCTTGTTATCCAAACGATTGCGTCTTTGTACTCAATCGGCACGCGTTATACTTCTTCTTTGTCTGTTGCACCAGCTGCACTTCTATTTTCTCAAAGAATTTTTAAAATAACTATGATTCTTATTCGTGCATTTGCACAGATTAAAATAGAATAATATTAAGACTATAATAATAAAAATAATACAGTTGAAATAGTAGAAACTAGAGAAATCGTTTCTTGCAAACCAGCAAGTAAAGTCAGAGGCAAATGGTCGCATTAAGGACAGAAATGTTTCGGATAGAATGGACTGACGCAACGAGACGAAATTGGATGACAGATCGTCTCTCTGCCCAGCGAATAGGCGTGCGATGATAGATTATACAGAAGCAAAGCTACATCTCGGATGTCTCGCTATAGACATGTCGCACCTTTGAGTCTACCTTCTATTATAATCATTTCCTTTCCACGCTTGCTAAATCATCAACCAATTTCATGGGAGCCTTTTTTTCACTCTTCCAATACATAACTTTAGAATAGAAAATAATCTCTAAAAATAATACTCCACACTTTTACGTATAAAAACTTACTTCCGATCGGATACGAAGGGCTAATTCCTACCAAAAGTTAACCATTAGCAATAGGGTTGCTGAAGGGATAGGCGCGTGTGTGATTGTCAATGGTTGGAAATAATAAACGATTGGAAAATGTACGAGTCACGAAAGAAAATCATGATGAAAATCACAGCATGATTCTAGGTAGCTTCTCACATCAAGCTTGAATGAGAAGAGAGCGATCCTTTTGCAAAGGGGTGTGCGTTCGTTCATCGAAGGGACGTTACTTTATGCCTCTCTATCTACTCCGCACACTCCAATCCTCGCTCCCCAGAAGCCAACAATTAGTCGGCTGCTTATGTCTGTGATTAATGGACATCCACGAGTACACCGGGCGTGTTCCAATAGTTGATGATGGTGCGACGTGCTGAGAGCTCGATGGAACTCCCTTCTAGAAAACCAAGAGAGAAACAGAGATAGATAAAGAGAGAGAGAGAGAGAGAGAGAATTAGTCAATAATAATGTGTCATTAGAAGCTATTATATTCATCCAGCCGCAATCCTTTTGCCTCCCTACTATCACCTTCTAATTCCAATAAGATTTTTTGCAACCCCTCTTTTTCACTCATCGAATATGTAATTGAAATTTCAAATCTTCCCTTACTTTTACCACCTGATTCTACCATCTTTTTTTAAGCCACACTTCTTCACTCTTTCAAGCACATTGGACTGGCGTCTTCGTGCTTGGTAGATCGATCGGGTTCGACGTGTGTGGAAGACTGCAAAAACAGGCACATTGCAAAAAGGTCCTTCCGAGAGCGGAATTACATGTCGAGTCGAGGCAGGATATCCATCGTGCAGCTAATATTTGTTTTTTCGCAATTGACTGTACGGCTTGGGTGAGGCGGGTTGAAATTTCACAGGAAAGGCAAATACGTCTGTATGCATATGCAAGAGAGAACGGTTCCAACGGGAACGACGGCGGCAGCGGCGGCGGCGGCGGCGGCGGCGAGTGAAGCTAGTCAGGCGTCTGTCACAAAGAACGTGTCACGGCCTGACACTATTGCTATTCTAAGCAAACACCGATGTAAGCAGTTTTCCCCCGCAACAGTCGGCCCCGCACTGGTTTGCCTATGTAGAGATAATATTTTGAATGTATAATGAAACAGCTTGGTAAAAGTCTGAACGAAAAAGTCTACGTACAAAAAGTCCTTTGGTAGACAATCATTGGGAATTGGAATATTGTATGATATAGTTAGAGTTGATATAAGATAGAAATATTATGCAATTTATTCCCATTGCAATTAGTAAGATTGTAAATCAATTTTCTGTATTTCGTATTAACCAATTACGATGGAATATTCCCGTTGCGCATGCTCGCGCACATGGGTGTATCGGAGCACCGAGCAGCCTGGAAGATCAATTAATTCTATATAAAGGAAAATGAGCCGTGAAATTCGAGATAGGGTAGAGATATTACGAAATAAATTAGAAATTATAACGACTGCTTCGTGGTGGTGTTACAATGTGATGTAACTTTACATGGGATTTATTGGAGACATTCATTTCGTAACACCTTCTGTCAGGAAAGCCTGAAAAAAAAAAAGAGGTCGGAACATTAACTGAAAAATGTGAGGAATCTTCGTGAGTGAAATCTCTTGAATTACACTTGAATTATTTAGCTTGAAACTAGCAGATGTAATGAAAAAGTCTTTGACTTTATAATCAATTCATATTTGAAAAGGACGCGTAATCGGCTTTTCGAATTTCTATTTCCTACTGGTAAAAAAAAAGGATCCTGGATTAACGGAGAACTGTCTTGTCAAAATATTACTGGCTTTTGAGAGTTAATCGCGTTGGTTGGAAAAACTGACCAAAAATAAGTGAGGACCAAAAGATACGTCGGTAAATCACATGAAGCGGACAACTCTATGACAGCTACTTAGAGAGTGCGGTTTCCCATAGGACTATTTGGTCAGATTAGCCCCGGTAAGTGTCCTCTAATCCCGTTAAAATGTTTGCCGACAGGGAGCCTGGGCCACGATTCGAATTGTGTTCCTCTTATACCGAGATGTACACGATGTTCGTTTATATTTGCACAGCTTGGTCAAACATCGGAGTGTGCCTTTTAGTGAGGCCGACGCCTCCGGCAAAAATCGGCTCGACGCGTTCATGGGGTTCATCCTTACGGGTCTGCTGATCCCCACCTTTCTTTATTCCTCTATAACAAATCACACAAACGATCTATATTGAATGAAAAATACAGAACATTTATTAAAATACATAAAGCAAAATCTATAAAAATAATATAAATGTTTGGATAAAATATATTTGATAATAGAATTCCTATAATAATTGTTTCAAGGTATTATTAACTGAGTTCAATTATTTTATTCTAAGCACAGAAATAATAAGAGAATCTATTAGATATGAAATACAGAAAAAGTAGAATAGGTTAAATCATTGGAGTATAATTCTCATAAAAGGAGAACAGGACTTCGTCGATGTCCAGGAGCAATTCAGTACTGCTGGAAGATGTACGACGTCCTTATTCAAAGCTTTCTTGCAACACGTCGGTCGACTGCATAATACATTTCTTTCTCCAGGACTTTCACGTGAGATCACGCATTAATTTATCCATCATTGAGTGACCAAGGCGCGTGACACCGATCGAGGGAATCAGTGGCCGAGTTAGGCTAATAACTACCGATGTGTCATAATAAAATTCTCGATCCCTTGTCAGGCTTCGTAGCGAGTTTCGCCCAGCTATTATGCCATTTCCATTATACCATATTATTGCCGGTCACCCTGAAGAAAATGACTGATGACACACGTAACTCGCGTACAATGCCCGATGGACGTTAACAGCCGTGCGATCGGTGTAGCTTTCGAAAAGTCGCATGGAAAAGCCATTGGAAAAAAAAGGTGTCTCGATGAAAAGCGATCGGTTGCCCCCCCCCCCCCCCCCAAGAAGAAGCCGCGTCAGAAGTGGGCGGCATAATTCTATCGTTTCCAAAAATGTGGAATAAAAAACAAGGGGCGAATGCACCCGTTTTGTGGGGTTGGATAGTTTTTCTGTCGATTTTTTCTTGCCATGATCTTTCATTGAAAATGGGGTAAAAGCTAGCTAACACGCTGCTGGCTTCGAGCTCATTCTCCGTGACCTGATCCTACCACCATTATTAGCTCGCCTATCCATAAACGTCCGCCGGCTCTCGCAAATATACCCGGCTAACCAACCCCCTCTCTCGCTAATGGCTTGTTCGCCTCATAGAATGTGCGTAAATCTTAAACAGTCTATGCTGACATATTTAATACAGGCTTCTTTTTCCTTTTACTTATAATATCTAATTTCTTAAAAGTATATAAAATAGGATATTGGAAATCTGTTAAAAATTAATACGAAATAAAGATATTTATTGTTTGTATTTACGATATTTTATACACGTGTTAATCTCTGCTTTCTTAAGAGTAATAGGATATCGGAAATCTGGTAGAAAACAGGCTTGGAAATAAAGATATTCGGTGAGAGTTTATTTTACGATATATATTACACGCCTGTTAACCAACAGCTCCTATAGAGAAGGAGTGTCGTTTTCTCATTCCCCTTTGCCGCCCTCGCACTCCGGAAAGTATCCTTTCTTGCCAGGGATACGCGCGCCGATGTGAAGGTATGATCACCTACGTGGAGATGTATATGGCAATAATAACGAGCCGGTTAAACCTCCCTCTCGCACACCCTCCATCTCAGCGACCCGTTGAGGGTAGTACGAGAGTGAGAAGCCGCCAGTAGCGTAACAGGTCAAGGCGTCAAAAGGAAAATATTTTATACCCTTTATAAAAAGTACTTACTTTCCACAATTCCTAAAAAAGATCAAATTCTCAAATATAATATATGACCGAACAAAATAACTAAATCCAATTCTAAAAACACTAAATTTCATTACTTTCCAATTTAATATCTAACATATAAACTAAATGACTCTTTATTACTTATAAAATAAAGAGAAGAGTTTTTATTAGTACTTTCAAGGATAATCGAATTACAGTGGTGCATATACATCACTGAGGGTGTAGATGCGGAGACAAGAGAATCCGGCGGAGGAAGAGGGTCGATCGGTGGCGTCTGCTGGGAGAAGAGCGCCGTGGCGCCGGCGGCGGCGTCGGCGACGAGAAGAGGGTAGAGAGCTCGACTGGTGAGAGGGTGAGCGTCGAAAGAGGACGAGAGAGTGAGAGAGGGGTGTGTCTCAACGCCTGGCCGCGACATCACCAATTAGTCACCGACGCTTAAAAACAGCGGGGGTGCTCCACCCCCACCCCCACCCCAACACCCCTCCGCACACCGGATCTACTCTCGTTCAGTGGGAAAGCGTGGGCACTTCTGGAAGCTGTGCATCCACGAGAAAAGGCATTTTATCGCCTGGCGAGACTCTGACTTACCTGGCAAGCTATTTAGAAATCGACACCATGAATTCTCTAATAAATATTCACCCGTTATATTATCATATTGTCTTCGAGATTTCGTAAAAGTTTCATTAGAAATATAGAAATAATAATCTATACAATCTAAATCATAACAATGTGTGTGCAATCGTCATGAAAATGAGTCTCTCTGTCTCTCTGGATAGTATCGATGTCGCCGATAAATTGCCCGTATTAATTAGGCGATAGCTCGATGAACACGTCGACACCCCATCCCCGAAACTTTCCAATAGAGACACCGATAAACAGCTGATAATCCCTATCCCGATTTCCCAGTATGTGATGAGAAGCGATGAGGAGAGAAACAGAGGAAGGGGTTGTGTGTGTGTGTGTGTGTGTGTGTGTGTGTTGCGCTTCATATTGGATAAGCGAGAGTTAAAATTAACATAGTGTCGGCGGCGTTGAGGCTAGTAAATGAACCCTCGTACTATTAAGCCCCAATTAGAAGTGGATTGAACTCGGACGGCCGGTTATTAAATTAGTTTCGGATAGAAAGTTGCTCGATCGATAAAGTTTAACAGGGAAACCCTCCCACCCCGAATAAAGGATCTGCCCGTTCAAATGAACTGTCTGCGGATCTAATTAGCAAGATGGTTCACTCATTAGCATTAGTTTCTTGAGTTTCGATATTCGTTGGGATTAAAAATCAACGTTCATTTCTTACTTAGATTCAATGTTATCTATTATAGATTTTTCATCAATAAGAAAAGTCTTTGATACTTTTGGTAAGATTTGAAAGTCGATTTAAGCTCGTTTACTGACTAAACATGAATATGCCTGTAGTATCGTAGTCCAAGCTGTAGATAAGGGTGAAGAAGTGAAGTGAATACAACAAGAGGGTGCCGTAGGCAGGGGTCTTGTGTGTAGCATGCCAGCTGCTATTGACACCTCGATACCCTGACTCAAATGGAACCAACCAACTCCCGTTGCACGCCATAGCATAGCTCGCCGCCTGTGCTTCTCTAAGGTCCAACTCCTGTTCTCCTCTGTGTTTATTCCTACACCGATTTCAAAGTGCGAACATACTCGCGTGCGCACACACCTTGTATGGGCAGGTTTGTACGTACGATTTCAGTCGAACGTGAGAATTCCATTGATTGTATGAAAGAAGTGTTTGAGATCTTTTTGAGAAGAAAGAGATAAGAATTTATTAAGTAGTGATTTTGAAAATAAGGGATGAAGTATTTAGAATCATTTGGTATTTGAATTCTATTTATGCTTTATGGTGGATCTGTAATATGTTTAGTATGTATGAAATAAGTGTTTAGGATCTTTTTAAGGAGAAAGAGATAAGAATTTATTAAGTAGTGATTTTGAAAATAAGGGATGAAGTATTTAGAATCATTTGGTATTTGAATTCTATTTATGCTTTATGATGGGTCTGTAATATGTTTAGTGATGGTATATGAGAGTATAAATCTTTCGGGAAGCTTTCATACAGATTTACTAATAGGCAGATGCAAGCCGCTTATTAACAAGCAATTACATCCCTCCGGTAACATTAATTACCTCGAGTGAAAAGAGCGACATTGCTGACAGAGAAAGGAGGCGTCTTTGTCAGGGATCCGCTCGATTGAGCGATTAAACTGTCCCAGTTCCTAGTGCGAGCACTCTCTCCGCACTGGCAATAAACAGGCCGTGCCTTCGTATCAGACCCTCGCGCATAATTTGCTAATTAAAAGCGGTAGAGGACGAATGCCGAGTGGCTGTGCTCCTGGCATTTGCATAACCTGAGTTTGCTTGCCAGGTAAATCTACCGACCGGCAGAGACAAGATAGCTAATGTTGCGGAAACTTTTTACTGCCCTTCCGGTATAGAGATCCCAGAATAATTCGAGCATTAGCGAGCACGATGCTTTACGGTAGAGAAGACTCGTTCTGTTTCGTACGTACTAATGGACACCGGGCATTCTCCTGAGCCAATGAAAAACCTTTATCTACCTATCTAGAACTCTGGAATTCAACTCGAGTTCTTCATTTCTAACTTTTATGTAATTAGTAGATCCAAGTATTCTTGGAAAGTATGTCAGAGCTAAGAATGATATAATTGGTTTTTAAAAAATAGCTAACTATTCTTTAATATTAACTAAAACCATTTGGATAAAATTCATTTTATAATAAATATAAAATAATCTCTTACATCATTATTTTATTTATCAATTCTTCAACCCGATAAATCGTCACCCTTCTATGCATTAATGCAACTACATTGGCAGGCGTTTATCGTTACGAAGCGCGTGTGGAATTAGTGATTGCGGTGCCCCGTAAAGCGAGATCAAGGGCATCTGACATGAACGAGCTAAGAGGGCTACTTACAACAGGCTCGTATGTAATCGTTCGTAGATTCAATGCGGGCAGTAGTTCCCACTTGCGAGAGCGTGTGTCTCCAGTGGACTACACACTTGGCGGCACGCGACCGATCCATAGAAATCCTTTATAGAGCTAGCGTGCGGGTGACATTTCTCCACGAGTGTTTCTGACTGGCGACCGACATACATACGCCAAGACAGATAGCAACTATTATATCGTACCTTCGACCTTCTCACGAGATGGTCCATGCCTAAGATACACCATTGTTTGGTGATTCGATCTCACATTTACGTACCATCCAATATGTCGATCTTATCTTATACAAACATAAGGGTTGAAAATAAATCACTCGAATTGAATTTGATTATTTCTGATTTAATCCTGTGAATAAATTAAATGGAAATAGAATTAATGAAATTTATTTCGATTCAGACATGCTTGTATTTTTTAATTCATCAATGTCGACTTTAAAGATAATTTATATATGAAATATATATTCCTGAATACTGTGTGTTAACAATGGCTAACTTTCAAACAGTGGTGTTTCCAGATTTTCCTGGTATTTGTTGCTTCCTTCCTCGTCAAATTGGATGATGCATGCTCACCTACGAATCAATGTTCTCCTCACATATACCAGTAACATCTTATACGGTGTGCGTATGAGAACAGTACTGGCAAAGAGGGTTGGAAAGGGGCGGGGGGTGCAATTTTTCAACTGGCACCTGCAGTTTAAATAAACGAACCGCCCACACTCTCTTTGCCCGTTGCTCTCCCGGGAAAAGAGAGACAGAATCTAGTGAAAAGAGAAGAAGGAGAGTATTGTACAGTAGCCAATCGGTGGAAGCCGGAAAACAGGTGAATTGAACGTCAGGAAGTCGAGAATACGTACATACATACATGCAATCCGATACACGAAAGCTTGTTCGAAATGCTTTTCGGGATCCATTTGCGGTGCGATATCCTTTCGAGTATTCCTGGGCAAACCCATAATTCTCTTGTAATAATTCTCTCCTCTCTGAATAATTATTTTATACTAAAACTCGTAGAAAGAAAATATTCATCAAATCACAAACATAATTCTATAAATATATTAAATAATGATAATCTCATTTTGAGATTGTCAATTAATTCGAGTTAGTTCATGATTGCTTATTGTATGTTTGGCATCTTCATTCGATCTCGTCTAGGAGATGGTAGTGCGGGACAAAGCGCGAATACCACGTCTCCAATATATATCAGGCTGTATCGGCACGGCATTACGTTATGCTTAGACGTGCGCAACAATACAGTCATATAGGTCGGATATAAGCTTCGAGGCTCTTTCATCTTATCGTGGTATCAACGACAAACGCACCAGACGCTTGACTCTCCGACTGGCTTTCCACCCATTCTCATTCTCCGCTACGTACGTACTAGCAAGCCGGGGCCAAGCCAGAAGTCGCTCTCCACCTAAACCCACCATGGTCTGGCTGCCTTGTAACGTATTACCCTTCACTATATCCTTCTCTCCCTTCCCCCCCCCCCTCTCTCTCTCTCTCTCTCTCTTCATCCTTCATCCTTTTCTTTCTCTTTTCACAACACTTACCATTTAGAGTGAACTCTAATACCGCACGTATTTACAATTTCCAAAGCAATGGATTTCCACACCCTATTTACCATCCCTTCTCACTTCCGATGCTAGCTTGTATTAGTTTCCGGTAGATGGTTTATTGCAATTAAAGGCTGGCTAGCTATTTGCATAAACTACTGATCGGATTTCATAGTTGAACGATTGGCCAATCGAAAGCTTGGCCCATGAAGCAACGTTTCCATGAGAGATCAAAACTACAAGTTACCGATCGGATAGGTATATCGCCTGCTGGGCAAACGTTCAAAACAGAATCGGTAGGAGTGAAGAGGCCACGTGCAAGCCACACGCCGCTCCAGGCTTAGGAACTGTCGAACCGAGTAATTTCGCAGTCCCCCTCGTCATGCTGAAACGATTAGTACATTAGGCAAATCTACACTGCTCTTGTTTGCTTCGATCGTTGAAGAGTTCTTTGAGTATTCCTTGTAGATATTAAGTTTGTAAATGCGATAGATATTGAGTAGATAAACGAAGAAAAGGTTTATCTTTAACGTATCATGTCTGACATTGACTCGTACTACTTAATACGATATTGTAATTATTCAAAGTATTAACAGGCTCAAATGCAGAAATGAAAATGATTGTGTCTAATGGATAAATAAATAAAGATTATGACATTGATTCTCTAGAAGATATATTTATGTATTCACTTTAATAAAATATTACGGTTAAGAATGTACTTGAGTTGGATCGAGTTATGTATCAGTCGGGCATTCGTCGCAATGGTCGATGCCTGAAGGGGTAGAAAGAGTCATCGACAAGCTTACTCGATCGACGAGAAACGTCAAAGTGTCTGCACGCATGCAATACGCGATAATATCGTTAACCCTCGACTCTCTCTTTCTCTCTCTCTCTCTCTCTCTTTCTCGCCGGGCTCGTTTCCACGAACCTGATAATCCGCGATCAGGCTCGACGTATACCTCTGCCTCCAAATCACGCATACCATCTCATTCGTCGAGTATACACAGACACAGAGAGACAGAATGAAAGAGAGTAAGAGAGTAAGAGAGAGAGAGAGAGAGAGAGAGAGAGAGAGAGAGAGAGAGAGAGAGAGAGAGAGAGAGAGAGAGAGAGAGAGAGAGAGAAGAGCATATGTGGGTATCTACATCTATATACGTAGGTATTGGGGACTGAGATTTGGCGAACCCCCTCGACTCGACTTGCGATTATTCAATTCATCGGCCTGTCAAAAGCACCAGTGCACGCTGTGTTCCGTGATCGTTCTCGCTCTCTCTTTCTCTGGCAGCCTTCACCCTTTACTCTCTCTCCTTCTCCCACTCATACTAGTCCATCCTCCACCTCTCTTTCTCTTTCTCTCTTTTACTAGCAGTATGGCTATATTCTCTGCCTCTTTTCCTCCCCTTTCTCCTTTCAGCCTCACCCTCTTTCTCTTCAGCTTCCCTCTTCTCCACCCATACTTTCCCTCTTTTCCTCTCTTTTCAAGCCAACCCGACGCTCGCCGCTTGCTTACTCTCGCACCCGTCTCGTTTTCACTCGCTCACTCGCTCGCTTGCCACCCTACACTCGCTCCAGCCGGGCTCCGGCGATTAGGAGCAATACGTTGCGATAACTGCCCCTAATATCTCGGCACCGCTGCCATACGCAATACAAATTAGGGAAGCGTACCGTGAAAGCACGCCGGATATTTGATTCTACGATTTCCCAGGCCACCTCCTCTCTCACTCTCTCTCACTCTCTCTTCTCTTTTCCAATGGCGTTCCAGTGGTCTCTCCTCGGTTATACGAACTAGCCCACCGAAACTGCCTGGAGTTGGTTGCGTTGAGATTAGTTTTCAGTGGTTCGGTCAGAAGATTAAATTTCAGGGACGTTGAGCATGAAAGTACTTGATTATTGACTGTATCAGTGTTAGTGTAACTGAAATTGTTATGAATTTCTCTTGTTTTGTAATGTGGTAATTTTAAAGAGAATTTATTTGGTTTGATTAATTAAGGATTGATAGAAAAGAGAGAAATTTCCCTCTGTCGAATGATGTGTGTCATAATTGGTAATTGTGAAGTTCCAGTTTTGCAATTGCAATGCTTGTCGGACATGCAATTCCCCGAGTCATCAAGCGCAGTCAGACAGGAGGGATCATTTCTTCCTGTAACTGATCGGCGCAAAATAATTCCCAAGCGATATCGACGTGTCAGTTGGGGGTGGCAACACTGGCCACGCAACTCAGGGGTGATTTTTGCTGTTATGCCCTCCGGGTTGACGATGTCATTTAAAGTCCCTGGGTGGATCAACTCGGATCCGAAGGAGAGGGAAAAATAGGCGCAAGGCAGAGGGAATATGAAAGCTTGGCGAAAATACAACGTATGCCAACCGAAAACCCTCTCGCGGGACGCGCATTAGCTGTCATCGCCTTCATTCCTGTACGCTTTCATCGCCCACCGCGAAACAAATGATCAAAGCGTCAACGCGGATGCTGTGAATGGACCACAGAATAGCCGAGCGTGTCCTGCTCGATAAAGAGCCGGCGCGCTGCGCAATCCTCGCGCCTCTCGACCCGCTCTTCCTCCGAATTAATTGTCACCTGCGATAGCAACCAACACACCTCGTATAAAGATCATCATCTCTTTATAACAATACTCAATTCTCTACAATTACATTTTTTTAATATATAACAATATTTACTACAAAATCCTCTTAATACTCTTTCATTTTACTCTTCTAGAAATTATATTAATAAACATTATTGACATGTTTACTAACAATCCATGAGTGATTCGTTTTGACATTAAATCCCATACTTCACTGAAAACATTTTTTTAATACATAACAATATTTACTACAAAATCCTCTTAATACTCTTTCATTTTACTCTTCTAGAAATTATATTAATAAATATAATTGACATTTTTACTAACAATCCATGAGTGATTCGTTTTGACACTAAATCTCATACTTCACTGACAACATTTTTTTAATATATAACAATATTTACTACAAAATCCTCTTAATACTCTTTCATTTTACTCTTCTAGAAATTATATTAATAAACATTATTGACATTTTTACTAACAATCCATGAGTGATTCGTTTTGACACTAAATCTCATACTTCACTGACTTCAACATCCTAATTAATTCCATAGCTGAAAAGTTCTATGGTTGGTGCGCAAAGTGCATACACGCGTGCGTGCGTATTTCAAGAGGGTTTACAGGGAAAGGCTGGAAGACTAGAAGCGTAGGAGCGGGTTGAGTCGGAGAGGCTCACACGTGTCCGGGTGTCATAGTGTTTGGTGGCGATGTGCATGGCAGAGGACAAGGCGAGAAAGGCAGCGGTGCAAAAGGTGAGAGAGTGCGAGGTTTGCCCGAAAGGGTTTCGAAACTCAGTGAGAAAGAGAAGTAGTGTCTCGCGTGGCGCGGGTAGAGCGGAGAAGGAAAGCGGAGACAGATTTTAGCCGGGCAACGCGTGTGACGTGATATTAATTAACACGAACCCTTCGGCCCACCCTTTCCATTCGTCGACTAACTGTGCGCTCTGTTCCTGCATCTCTGCTTCCCAATGTTAGCCACCTCTCTCACTTTGGTCCAACCCCTTTCCACCCTGTCTCTCGCACCCCCGTTTTCCCTTGGGCGCTTGGAGTGTCAAGCAAGTCGCATTCTCTAATAAGCGACTACTCAAAAACCATCTCGTTGACCGGTGAAAACCTTAAACAAGTAGATTCATTCTTAAAATTCATCTTTAAATATCTCTATCTTTATCAATGTTTCAGTTCTATGCTCAATGTTAAAAGCTTTGTCGACTCGATAATCGAAGTGTGGAAGTACGCGGGCGGGAAACAGCACTTGCACAAGTGGGCTTTTCAGAGAAACGGGCCAAAGCGAAAGGTAGGTGCGAGGTAAAAAGCGGCGGGGACGTGTGTCCTCGCACTGCTGGAGCGAGTGGCGTTTTGAAAGCCGAGCACGAGCCGGCGGGAAATTGTTTTCTCACCCTTTTGTCAGCCGATTCTCGTGCGTCGCCACACGCGACGCCACCACCACCGAGCCGCTCCGCTCCGCGCCGCGGCGCTTCCTTTTTTCACCGCAATGCTGGCACGTTACATTCTCGCCAGCGAAACGACGTACGTGACCGTAGCACGCATCTCTTTCCGACGATGTTTAACTTATGTGACCAACGTGAGCTAGAAAGAAAATATCGCTCGCATCCTCTAAATAAATCCTACTCGATTCTTCCCCAAATCATCATACAATTTCTTGTATCAATCAACTTATACAAAATATTTTATATTCATAATATTCTAATTTAAATACATATAAATAGATTTAGGTAACTTAAGATAAATCACTTATATAAAGAAATGATAATACAGGGTTAATTCATGCTTACATTAATTGTAGTACATCGATGTACAATAAAACTAATTGTAAGAAGGAAAAGGTCGACCCGGCCGAAGGGTGTGTACACATGTGTACATGTATGATATACATCGGGGCATTGGTACCAGGCTAGTTCTCATTTCACCGAGATATCGGATTTTTCCAGAGGCATGCCTGGCTTCGCCCTCTCTTCTCCTTTATTATCCTCCTCCGCACACAGAGGGAGGGAATTCCTCTGCCGCCGTTCTTTATCCCAAACAAAGCAATCTCGGAGCCGACGCAGCGCGACAGCCCCTACGTGCGACTGCTAGGTGACAATTTATATACCCGCCGCTTCCCCCACCCCCGCCCCCTCCCTCCTCCTCCTCCGCGAGCAACTATATATAATAACTTACTCACTCGATACGTCTTTCTCGCACGGGGCTGTGAAAGCTCTGCCGCACCTTCACAGCTCTCTGCTTCGGCGTTTGTTGCCAAAAATCTATCGACTCTTCGCCCCAAAGGATTTAATAACTCTCTAACCCAAGCGTTTATTTCGAATTAATGGAATCCTTCGAGATAGAGGGTGATTCGATCGTCACTGATTCGTAGGAGGGTTCGTCAATTGGATAAGCACTGCTTTCATTAAAATGACCTTAGAAAATAAAGCGTGACATTATTACGCGTTATCGCTGACAAGTTATTGAAAATGATTCGTGCAATACGGATTGCAGAATATGACTACTCAATGCAAGGGTCGAATTGTAAGAAGGGTGGGGGGAAGATCGGAGTGTAACTAATAAAGGATGATTTCACGCGTAATTCGTCGCGTTTGACGTGTATAGGAATAATAGGGCTGTGTTAGGGGAAGACGTGTGTTGAACATCGACAATAGAAGATACAGAGACGAGTCAGTGTGTAGGTGGAAAGCTTTATAGGATAAGAGACATAAGTCCCGTGGCGTCATGTGCTCATAACTGCCCCCTATCAGAATAATATTATTACTCGGCCACCCTACGATTATACTCCTGGATTCACGTCCCTCTTACACTTGCCATGGTTTTCGTTCGTCTCTTCCTTCCTTTCTACATACAACTACCCCTCTCGGAGAAAATCGTACGGGCAAATTGTCCGATTCGAGGGAGAGCGTGTTAAGTTCGAAATCGTCTTTATGCTGCTCGTACTCTTCTTATAGTATGCTTGGCTCAATGTTATCACCGTGTAATAAACCGGTGAGAGATGATAGTAATTGTTTTTCATAAAAATAGATGTGGAAAAATGATTTTTTCTTATAGGCTTCTGATTTTTTATCTTAGTGATTACTTTTTGAGTGGAGACTTTGCAATTCAAGTTTTAGTCCATGAAAATGTCAGGAAGTCTAAAAAATCGGGGAAAACTGGTCTATGTTAGATGAAATCAGTTAGAAAGGATCGCCTTTCTCAGTGTTTTTGATACAATTTTGGATTTTTGGCTATTGGTTTTATATTTTCTATCCGTTTTCATACTAAAACTATCGATTTATCAAGTATTTGGGAGGTCGAAAAACTTCGAAAAATCGAAAATTTTTGAACCACCCTCCCCGATCGTTTCAGGGTCTGGTATTTCAGGCAGTGATTCAGTATTTAGCTAGGAAACAGTGATATAAATTTCAGAACCCCAGGTCAAAGTTCATTTTTTGGGCCAAAAATTCGTCAAGGGGTATACCCAGAAAAATTTGCGAAAAAATGAATTTTGCGCTAGGGCTCTGGAATTTATATCACTTCTTCCTTGATGCAAGAAAACATTCCCCACCAAATTTCAGCCCCGGAAAATGTTGGGAAGTATGGAAAACATGGGAAAAACCATCAGAATTAGACGAAAATTAATTATTCAGGATCGGTTTTCTATGTGTTTTCGGTACAATTCCGGCATTTCTGCCACTGGTTTCATGTTTTCTATCCGTTTTGATACTCAAACAATCGATTTATCAAACTTTCGGCAAAGTCCCAGATCCTTCGAAAAATCGAAATTTTTTGAAGGGGTATACCCACAAAAATTTGCGAAAAAATGAATTTTGAGCTAGGGCTCTGTAATTTATACCACTTCTTCCTTGATACAAGAGGACATTCTCCACCAAATTTCAGCATCGTAAATAATCAGGAAGTTTAAAAAAACGTGAAAAAACCAGCCAAAATCAGATGAAATTAGTTAATCAGGAGTCAGTTTCCAAGTGCTTTTGGTACAAATCCAAATTTTGAAAAATCTCAGCATCACCAGCAGCATGACAGACAAATAGAAAACAGTAGTTAACATAAAAATATAAACTCCTATAAAAACTAAGTAACACTTAACGTCGCAGACCGAGCTCGTATAAGTCAGGGTTAAATGTAGACTTCTTCTGGTTGCTCGTGCGATTAGCATTATCACAGTACAGAACTCTAGGAAGTTCCTCCTCCTATAAGAAAGTTCAAACATGCAAATAAGGGTGATAACCATTATGGACACAATTTTACTCTTTGTAGTCTTGGAGCAGGCTCGTTCAAATATCCTCTACCGACTTCCATTATACTATCAAGTATCTGGCATATCTCTGTGAATTCAATTGAAGACTCTTCAGAGAGACACGTACGACTCTTAAGAGTCTACGAGATCGAATACCAGCAGTGAAAAAGAAATTACTCATGGAAAAAAAGGGGGAGCGTTCGTTAAAAAAAAAAAGATGAAAAAAAAGCCCTGGTAGGAGGACGCGTTGGCTTTGAAACTTTGATATCCCATTCCAGCTCGTTCTCATTTTATGAATGAATAATTATGATCCTTGTGGGGGGGGGGGGGGGGTGCGCCTTCCAAAAGCACCGGTAGCAAATGAATCGTTACGAGCTCTCTCCTGACTACTCCCGCCCCCTTCCGCCCCTCTTCTTGGCAAAGTGGCTAGCAATGAGCCACCCCTAGGAATTTCTACGATATCGTGCGGGTGCTTATATATTGAATGGATCCTTCTCAAGGAATTCAAAGGTTTAAGAGTGTTGTGAGTTTATGTGAGACTGGATGATGTTCATTTCAGATTTTTTCGATCCCTCGACATCCGGTTCGGGTCCCCGGCGAATGTGCGAACATTCCAAGTGTCGGGGATGAAATCTTCTTGGCTTTTGCTTCGGATAAGACGCGGTGGCGTTGTCCCCACCCGGAGCACGTGGCTGCGAGGGTACCCTGGCAGTCACTAACACCGCGGCACCACCATCGTCCGCCACCACTGAGAGGGTGATAAGTCGTGACGTCGACGAGGCAGAGGTGATTCCGAAGGGTAGGCGTGGCCGGTGGCGTGCCGGAGTGGCCGGGCGCGCGCGCGCGCTCGCTTTAACCGAAGGGGGGTGAGTATTACGGTGGCAGGGGTGGCAGTGCTGATCGAGAGGGTCGGGGAGGCTTGCACTATGCTCCCGTTGGCTGCCAGCGCCCTCCACCACCACGTGCTCCTCTGCCAGCAACCCTCGACCGCACTCCACTGTCCCAGTACTCCCTAAGAAACCCTCTCTTACTCTCTAAGGAAGAAAAAAAACACACACACACACACACACACACCACCACCCCCGACTACCCCTCTCAGAGATCCAACGGATCCACTACCTCTCCGGCAACGCTAATAGACGACCTATTCTACTTAAGTGGAATAAGTCCCCGCTGTAGACCGCTCCTTATACCGCTTGCTCCGCCGGCCTTTATTTCGACCTCTACTACTTGTCCGGCGGATTCACTTCCGGAGGGTTTTTAGTGGGACAGTTTCAAAGAGGATCGTTAAATTGGCGACGGTTTGTCTTGGTAGTTATATCTGAATCACTCGTTAATTTAATTAACCCTATTAACATTACTGGTAACTCCCCATTTAATATTGCTGGACTCATTCAATTGGAGATCAAAGTTCTTTAGATATCCCAATGGAGACTAGTTAAATTGTGAGAATAAGGGTGGCAGACACCCTTATTTCTCAGTTTACTATTATCATTATTATTATTACAGTGATTTTTATGAATATTGCCAGTATTATTAAAACGATCGTTGCCATTGGGTAGCTGGTGTGAGTTGCAGTGATAGGGGGGTGGCGAAGGGGGTTGCTCGGTATAATTACATCCACAAGATCATGTTGCGCGGAATGATCTCGTAGGACACGCACGGTCATACACAGAGTTTTGCACACAGGCAGACAGACAGACGAAGAGTGACTGAGAGAGAGAGAGGGTTGAGTGGTACGTTAAGGTATTCCGGAGAGGGTGGGGGGTGGTTCTGGTACACGACCACACCGATAAAACAATACAGAGGCAGGCAAGCGGATGGTAGTGAGAGATAATAAAGTTGATAAGGGTGTAGAGAGGGCTGCTCGGCAAATCGGCGCGCTCGTAAGGAACCACCCCTCCGGGTGGAAGAGGGACGCCGCGCGCTAGCTCTAAGGGTGTGCTTCCAGGGAGCGCAGAAAGTGCCGGGAAAGAAAGACGGCCTGATCGAGGGCTGCACAGACAGAGAGGGTGGGTGGGTGGGTGGGTGGGTGGTGGTGTGCGGAGGGGGTTGGTTAGAATCGAAAGAGGGTGAAGTCGGGTGAGTTCGTGCGAGAGGAAGAGCGAGGGGGTTGGAGTGAAACGCAGGGTCTAGCAGAGGGGTGGCTGGGCGTGGCTCTCGTTTACCCTGGAAGCATCGGATTGGACGGTCCGTTGGCCGGTTTCGTCAAATAAAATCCAATCGTTGAGAGACCAAAGGAATGCGAGCTCTCCCAGCTTTTTTCCACCCTCGGCGGCCGCCGCAGTCTGCACCGTGGTGGCCTCGTTGTCCATCCTGCTCTCCTTCATCGTCGACGGTCTACCAACCTCCACCTCCTCTACTACCACCCACCCCCCCCCCATCCATCCCCGCCGCCGCCCCCTCCCTCCTCCACCCCGCCACATCTCTCCGGGTTTGCCGGCGCTGCCTTTTAAGGGGGTGCGCGCAGCGCCGTTTGATGGGAGTATGATTTTATTACGGCATTACCGAGCGAGCCAAACCCCGAATTGCTCGGCTTATAGTCTGTATTATCTCACCTAAGAGGGGGGTGAGAGAGAAAGAGAGAGTGAGAGAGTGAGAGGGTGAAAGAGGTGGGGAAGGAAGGAAAGCAGTCAGGGGAGGAAGGGCTTGCGCCAAGGGGTAGTCTTAGTCGGGGTAGAGAGGGGTGTTTCAACACACACAACCCCCTCTTTCTATCCTCTAGCGTATACACAGGGGCACCTACGGCATCGCACCCTCAAACGGGGGCTATTTCGTGCACCCGGAAAGCAGGGTGGGAGAGCAACAGAGCCATCTATATACCTTTGTCGGCTTTCATTCGAGGGTTGCACGCTTTCACGGTGCGCTACGCCACCACGGCTAAATCCCATCCCATCCCCCCCCCCCCCTCTCTCACTCTCTCAAGCACTGCTCGGGGAAAGCCTTCGCATTCTCTCTCATTCTCTTGGTCTCCTTGTCTATTTCGCTCGCTCTCGCTCTCTCTCTCTCTCTCTGTTGCTTCTACCATCCCCTGTCCGTGCTCGCGTGCACGCCAGTTGACATTCTGCTGCCGAAATCGCGTGTTACTCCTCCACTTACACCGGCCGCCGGCGCCGTGAGCACCCCCCTTTTTTTCTCGAGAATCTCGCCGCTTGTTTCGACAACGACACCGCATGTTCAGTGACATTTAACCGGTGCACCTTTCCGTGATAAGCTCGACGAGCAATCTGTGATTATCGTTAGTAATACTACTGATTCGAAGTACCCTTACTCGATAGACAGTTTTCATTTGGTATATTACTGACAAATGGGTCTCGTGGATCATTGGACGATAATACAAGTGTCAGAATATTATTACGTGCTTAAAGAATTCTTAAGAGTATAATATTAATCATCAAGAATTCGATAAGAGAAAGAATAGCTGTGTAATAACTAGGATTCAACGATTGTTTAAAAGGAATGGCATTCACTTAAGTGAAGGAGGGATCATAGTCAAAGATTTCAAGTGGATTATTGATAGATCTGTCAAGATTTGTAAGAAAGGGCGTGCGACAGGTGTGAATCGGGTGAGGAAAAATTGACTAGTGCCGGGGGCGAGGCGCGGCATCATTGTGATATGTTCCCCTCGTCAGCGGCGATGCTGAAGAATTTGCAGCAGAGTGCAATGACTTCGCCTTTCCTCATGGAGAACTTGCTACAGAGCAAGGCGTCGTCGGGAGCGGACCTTACTAGCTTGACCTTGAATTGGGCAGCTAGTTTGGTAGCACGTCAACGTGAGCGTGAGTGCGAGACAAGTTTGAGGATGGCAAGAGAGAGATTATCACCGTCGGATATTGGACAGGATCAGGTGGAACAACGTTTGGCATTGGGAGCACGTGGATCCGAACGGACGAACTCCATGCTCGATTGCAGGCAGCAACAGCCTCGTCCACCTGGTAGACACGAGCGACAAAGTGAGAGAATCATACGTGAAAAGGACATAGAGCGCAGTCAAGGTGGATACGTTGACGTAGAGAATGAAAGAATCGACAGTCAGATAGTGGTTGATCGACTTTGCGCTATGGAAAGGTTGTGTAATGAAAGGATTGAGAATCGATCGAATTCTGGTATGGAATCATGTAATTCAAATGCTGACGAAGATCCTGGTAGTCTTGAAATCGACGGAGGCGTCGTAGCCGATAGGGACGACGGTGTCCTTGTTGGTGAACGTTGCGGCCCACTTCAGGATCGACGGTACGACCTTGGATGCAGGAGTGTCATGCACACGCCCGAGGAAATGACGATGCCTGGTGAGAGAGAGCAACCGCCTCCGGCGGTGGAACGTGCCGTCGACAGGATAGGCGAGAGGACCACCACCGCATGCTCCTGCGGCGACGAGCAGTGCCTGGGACCCGCTTGCAGGACCATCCAGGAGAAGGAAAAGCCGCAGCTCAAGTTCAGCGTTAGCGCGATCCTCGGCGGAAATCACGACAGGCGACCGCACTCCGGTAATTACTTGAATACTTTTATTTATAATAACCAGAAAATTATTAGATATTTTCAATGCTTTTATTCATCTATCATTCTTTCATTGACACAGAAATCATTTTCAATATGAGAATTCGTATAATAATACAAGAAATCATAAATGTCTATTATAGATTTGACAGTAGAATTAGTAGAATGAGTAGAATCAGTAGAATGAACTTCTCACTGGGGCGACGATGAGCCACGTGCGAAGAACATTAGCCGATGATCCTGGAGCGCTTAGAGTGTCGAAACAAAGCTCACCACAAATCAGTGTCGCGAGCAGACTTCTGTCGCCGGTCCCTAAATCTCATCCGCACACCCTCAAGACGAGTCGCAGCGTGCGTGCAGGGTGGAGCGAAGCGTCAGCTGGCCCACCACTTACCTTCACCCCAATATTAAGCCCTTACGATTGCTGCCTATAATATTAGACAGGCAGCAGCATTCGATGATGTATGACTTCGACTCTTATCGCGTTTCCTTATTCACAAACATCCATTAAAATCATTCTCTCCAAATCATTAACCATTGACTGAAACCTTAAAACAGGATTCCCAAAACTAGATATCCAAAAACAAAAGGATTAAAATTCGAATGAAAAATTCCCAGACTGTTCCGATTCCCACGCATCAATTAGCGGAGAAACAAATGTTGAATTTAACATCGGATTGCATAGACTGGCTTTCATGGCGAGCGAGAGGGGCGGGGGGGGGGGGGGGGGGTGGAAGGGGTAGGTTGCGGGGGCGGGGGTGGTTGGGTGGGGAGAAATTTGATGCGTCCGAAACTGGAGGGTGGGTTTCCATGCATTTGTCGGATCGCGGATGCATTGACCGTAGCATGTGCATGTGTTACATCTCACTCGGCCGTCACCACCCCCTTTTCACCACCCTCTCTCTGCGAACTACGAGGCGCGCACTCTTCCCTCTTCGCGTCCTCTTTCCGCCGCTGGCCATCGTCGAATCCATCGCTTCCAACGAGCCCTCCAACCTACTACTACGTTCTCACCACTTCCACCCCTTTAAAATCCACCACCACCCTTGCACGCGCAAGCCACCCCCTCCTCCCCCTCCTCTCTTTCATCCCCCCGCGGTGAGAGAGTACGTCATGTCGAAATGTTGTGAAATAATTGCGCGAAAAAGTGATTGGCAACAAACTCGAAATTCATCGACGAACTCATGGAACGCTGAGAGAGGGTGGATTGGGGGAAGTGAGGAGAAAGGGGAAGAGCCCAGCTCCAGGGGGATGATTTGGCCATTGGGATTGGGTGGTGGGCGAGAGGGGTTGCTCGGCGAAGGGGGTGTCGGCCGTTGGGTGGTGGATGGGCGCTTGACGAGAGAGCGACGTTGAATTTCGAATAGCATTTTCGCCAATCGTTGTGCGATTTACCAATCCTCTCTTTCCAATGCTCTTCCCCCTCTCTTCCTCTTCCTTTCCTGTCTCACTCGGTTTACTCCGTGTCCATCAACTCGACCGTAAAATATCTCCTTCTCTCTTTATCTGTCTCTCTCTTTCTCACTGGCTCGCTCGCTCGTTGCTCGGTTTTGTCCACCGACGAGCTTTTTGTTGCACGCGCCGATTATTGATATTGTCGAATGCCGAGCCTGCGGACAGGATGCTGGGACAATGTGGAGCGAGATGGAACGCTTGACATTCTCGCCTGGACATAGGTCGTGACCGCAAAAAAAAACGATTGGATGAGAATGATTGAACTCATGGGAAAAGAAATCACTGGAAGAATATTCCTTGCTAAGTAGACACTAAGACAAATAGATAGATAGTCTCTGTGTGTGTTACGAGGTGGATGAAGGAGCAAGGATTTTATGGGGTATAAATCACCATCGGTTTCACGCACGATCAGACCTGTCTCTACTTAATAATGCATCAAAGGCATTTAATCCCAAAGAATAACTAAGAGTATGTTGCATCCTAGTTGGGAAGGCTCGCATAAAAAAAAAAAAAAAGGAGGAGGTTCCGGAGTCCTTAAGCTCAGGATACCGAAAAAACAGGCCTCTACAACTGTAACAACACGCGCGCCATACACGGGCCGGATTGCGGCTAGCTGTGCATTTAATCTCGCCTCGAAGGTTAACGGGAAAGGACACACAACAGTTATGGGGTTGCTAGGAAGAAAGAGAGAGAGAGAGAGAGAGAGAGAGAGAGAGAGAGAGAGAGAGAGAGTCGAAGGAGGTGGGGCAGCTTAAAAAACGATTCCCATTCAATGTTTCCGTTGGAGGCTAAGCTGTTATTAGTCTACTTGGGGCGAATGGAGGGGATGATATGGGGGCACATCTCTCATTGGCTGGCTACGAAAACAACGATAAAAGGCGATGAGTATTTTATGGGGTACATCAGGACAATGGGATGCCTTGTATAGACACCATTGTCAAGGTATTGTCTGGCCAAACGCAAGGCAAACCTCTTGTCCTCTTTCTCCTTCTACTTACATCCCTCTATCCTGAACTCCTGCATCCATGGGAGTTCCCATTATTTTACTATTTTCAAACACGTCGCCTTTTTTCAACCCGTGAAACAGGGCGTGGCGGACCTCGAGAAAGTATGTTGAAAATTCAGGGATCCAACCCCCCTTTGGAGAAGGGTGTTTCGATATATAAACTTCTTGAATCTATGGGATAACTAGATTCCAATAAACTACCCCTTGATCGGTATGATAGAAAAGTTATGGTGAACGTTGATTATTTTTTGATATTAAATCGTAAATTTTAAGAGTGCATTATTTTGGAAGCTTTCTTAGCTGAATACTTGAAAAGTATCTCTATGGTGAATGGTGAGGAATTAAAGGTATCCATGGGGTTTCTCCGTTGGAATTATTCGGGTATTTACTCCATCGGAGGTGTTGAAGCGTGCGTCAACAAGAGGTCGGGCTTCGCCTGGAGCTGTTGAGGAGGGTTTACTCGGGGGTGTCGGGCCGAATTATGCACCACAAGGAACCGACCCCCGTGACTTAAGGGATCTGTCATGCGAAATCCTAGATTCTTGGTATTCCCTGAGAGCAAACAATAAATCATACCAGACTTATAACTACACATAACAATATATAAATAAATTAAGAAACTACCCTCAAAATTTTTCTATATGACACCATAATTTTACAAGTGACATCGCATTGGTTTCAGATAACTTCCAGGGACTGCCACCAGAAGCGATACCGGCATTCCTGCAGAATTTGCAGAATTCCGCTGGCTACAACATAGCCAAGCCGATTGCCAGGCCAGCCGCCTATCATCCTTATCATAGGCCAAGTCATCAGCCACCGCAGCGTCACTTGCCACCGAATGCCCATCACACATTGCAACAACTCTTTTATAGAGGACCATACTTAACCGGTATGTTCTTCAACCCTTAACAACCTTCCAAAACAAAATACAACCAATCATCAAACAATGAAATAAATTCCATAACAATTAAATCCGATGAATTAGTGAAGCGTGTACCCAAATTTAGTCAGGTTGATTTAACTAGGGGTGGGAAAAAAAAAAAAAAGAAGAATGACTCTTCATTCAGCTGTTGGGAGTGTCGAAATGTCGACGAGAAGTTAATAAACAAGCAAAGGGGGTGGGAACAGCGAACATTTAAAAGCGAAACTTCCGCATATGGTGCCAGGGTGTATAAGCACGCGAGGGGGGTGGTTGGGAGCGTTTGAACGGAGGGTGGGGAAAACGGTGAGGACACGTGCACGTCCCGGTGCGGCAGGGTTTATCGAATATCTTGTTATAGGTAGGCTCGTATGGGACATGGAGTGCATATGAAGAGCAGTGAAAGCACTACCATATTATGTACATGCACAGCCACAAGGCAAAGCGCACGCATGCAACAAGTGCGTGCAAATATCATCGGCGCAGATAATACTGTCATGCTCAGCCTGGCGATATCGTCCGGATACGATCTGCAGATTCAATTGGCCGTTGCCCCTGTTATTACATGACTCCGAGTGAATCACTTACTGATTCGACTCTCGCGCCGATTGTATTTGCGAATTTTATTCTAGATTTTTAATGATTCCTTTTAATGATTTAGTACAAACGTATTGTGACTTTTTATAATATTAGAGGATTAGATTTGAATGTTATATTGAATGAAATGATTAAATGATTTATTGTAGGATTTATTTTTATATATTGTATGTTAACAGTGGCTGGTTCCGGCGGCGGAGGTCATCATCCAGCAGCTCCTGGCGGCGGAGCAGCTTTTCCTGGAACGATTCAAGGAAGTCTCGGTGATTTTGCTAGTACTGGTCTTGTTTTTCCATGGGCAACAAATGCTCGTGGCAAACCTCGTCGTGGAATGATGCGTCGAGCTGTTTTCTCCGATTTACAACGACGTGGACTTGAGAAAAGGTTTCAGATACAAAAGTACATCAGTAAGCCGGATCGTAAGAAATTAGCAGAGAAACTTGGACTCAAGGATTCCCAGGTGAGAAATCAAACACTATTAACTATCTTTGATTGATATATTCGATGGGATGCTGCGAACTATGCTTTCCCAGGTGCGGTCGATCGCTCGCAAGATCCTTGCTAGATATACAATGTCCGTACAAGGTAATTACAGCGAATGTGCCAGGTTCAGGCGGATTTACATGCGGTCTGGTCGCACGAACGTGTGCGAGCGTGTCATGATCAAGCGGTCGCCCTCGTGGCCCGTTCCATGGAAATCCGACGCTCAATGTCCTGCTTAATGATGCTTAATGACACTAATAATACACCAACTACCAATTAGCCTACTAATATTTCTCTTGTCATAATATTTCTTTCATAAAATACCAAAGATATTCTTCATATATTAATGAAACTATCAATGAAATTTCTTGAGTACGAAATAAACCGTGCTTGGTAATGACACGCATTGCATCTAATGACCTTGTTAGAGTACTAATTGTCGCTCTAATGAAGTGCTAAAGGCCCCTTCCACGCTCGAGCATTTAGCGAGGCAACTCCCATTGCCGCAACTCCATTCAGTAAATTGATAGAGACTAATGCTTGCTCGATCGAATGAACCAGTATTGAGAGAGAGAGAGAGTCATGAACTCTGCTAACCCATAAACGTATTAATCCTAATCTGCAACATATAATTCCAAGAAATCAGTAAACAGTATAATGAAACATAGTATTCCTAATTATTCGACAGTTAACATAGAACGTGTGTAAATTCTCTATTCGTATTAAATGACGAATTGAATTGAAGAGCGACTGGTTGAATTCCGAGTAATTAATACCAAGGTGGTAATTATAGATCGGCAATAGGAACACGCGACAAATGACAGATAGGATCGAAATGGCACACACAACTCGATGGTATGCGTAGATTGTACATGGAGTTAGGCACATAATACTCTCACCCCCGTTGGCGAAGCCGGGGGTTAATCGGGCGATGCTAGTTCATTAGCTGCACGCGTATAGAGAATTTGCTCGACTACACCAGCATACATATACATACGAAGTGTACTGGTGAGAATTGAGAACATAATGCTGGAACGAGACAGAGAGAGGACGAGGAGAGAATCAAGCCGACGGGGACCGCTTTGGCGCGCACCTACCAAGCTGGCACCGCTGCTGCGGTGACACTAATGAAACTAAACGGTGGCCGGAAATGGCAGTGTGAGTTAGTTTCATTTGATTTCATGAGAGCGGATCGCCGATTTCCCCGAATTCTCTGTGGCTTCGTCGCTTTAAGAGACGTCGACACTCACCTTCCCGTTACCAACAAGTGTCTATCGTGAAATCACTTCTTTCTTACTCTAAAAACATTCTAATCTCTATCATTTTCTTTTAATCATTTCATATCAATCATTTTTTACACTGGTAACTATAAACAAAAATGGATTATGAAAGTTATAGAATTATTTGAATTCAGAGAGTGTTTCAGTGGTAGTAAAAGTGAAATGATTGGGGTTGCTTTGAATCATTTGCGATGGTTATTTGAGAATCGTGAATATTATGAGTTGGACAATAATGTATCGTTTATGAAACAAGAGGACAGGGTTGGATGCAAACGAGGACGAAGTCAAGGCGAGGGATACTAGGAGAGGGTTGAAGGAGAGAGAAAGAGAGAGGGTGGGCGTAAGAGAGAATAGCTGTGTGGGGTTGGTAAGGAAGGATATATATTCTCATGTATAATTCACACCTCGAACGCCATGGCTCTGCAGCGATTGGCGGAGGCCCACTCTGTCGCTGGTTTTACGAGCAAATCTAAAGGATCACCCATACTATCTCTCATACGACAGACACACACACAGAGACACACGTGTAAATGTGTATTCAGCGACCAGCACTTTCCGTTCGACGAGTGAATTGACGCTTCTTCGGAATCGCAATCCGCATACAAAAGGCACCTCTTTCTATCTTCGTCCTTCCAGGATCGAATCCTGTCATCTCGAAACTCGAGAATCGCTTTAACACGATTTCTAGCTCTTTGGTAACAACGTAAGAAGTTAGGGTGGAAAGATGTTGGGAAAGAAGATTTCTCCAAGTGTTGAAAATAAAATCGGCAATAAAGTGCCTCCTGAGTTTCAAGTACATACACTTAACTCTGCCATATTATCCAGGCTTTCTGAAAGTCATTGAAGGATTAATCCTTTCAATCTAGTAATTCTTTAAAGAAACATTATTCTTTAACAATAACACATACACTTCTCAAGTACAAAACAACATAAACAATCAATACTTACTCAAACAAGCTCACTATCGATTACTTAACTCGCTTTCTAAATAGCCATACAGCCAGTGTTCCCTTTTCAGCTCTTTCATAAGGCTCATCTGTATTCGCCGTGGCGGAAGTTATTAATCGGATTCTTAAAACAGTCAGCGGCTCGAGCGTCGAGAAAACGTGCCAGAGCGCGCCTCCGGCACCGGTGCTATATCCGGTGCATTAATTTCTTTCTCACGTAGTCGGTGAGTGGCCCCTCGGCGGGGGGCGGGCGGAGGTTGGCCGAAGGAAAAGAAGAACAATTTCCAAGTTATTGGACGGCGTGTAGAGTATACTCCGATTCGTTGAGAGGGGTGGTCGTGGTGATTCTGCGCACTCGTTCTCTGCTATCTAATATCACGGTTCGCCACACGAACACCCATAAAAGCGATTATTGTCCGATGATGGCTCTTTCTCTCTCTCACTTCTTCTTCTCTTCCATCCTGCTTCTTTGGATCGCCAGCACCTCGGCTACCCTATCGTCGGACTTCCCTTAATAGTGCTGAGCTGCAGGTGCCAGATGTCAAATTTCCTGGCTCCTTTAATACATCGTCTTCTCAGTTACCGGGTGGAAAGTACAGGAAGATGTCTCTATCTGTCTGAGAAAGTACAAGTATAAAATAATAGCTTTTAAATCAGCTAGTATTTTTTTTTATAGATCTCTCATTTTATGTTAGTTATTATTTGTAGATATTTTCTTATTATTATGTTAAAAAGGGTATTTGTAAATATTATATCAATTAGACAGGATACCAATTAAATTTTCTTATGGTCGTCGAATCACTACACATACAGGACTCCATGAATCTTTCCGTGGATTTAATTAAGGACCTGCGGCGCACGGCTGGATGATAATAATAAAGCTTTTCCGGGGTAGTCGGTACTTTACCCGGTGCGCGCGGGCCGACGAGGGGGTGGAAAAGGGTGGCTGGGAACACAGCAGGGGAAGTAAGGCGAGGCGCCGTTTCACTCAGGTTCGAGCCTTCAGTACAGTTTATGACGAGGGTGGGCTTGAGAGGGACGTCGAGAGTTAAAGGGGGATAAGTAAAGTAATTAGTGATGGTGAGTGAACTTACCCCTCCAACCCTCTCAACCCCCTCCCCCACCCCCCTCCCACTCCACTCAGGGGATTCACTTATTCCTCACGACGCCTTTAACGACACGAAGATATTGTTTTATCGCACCTCCACACCGTCTCCTTTTCCTCACAGATGATGGTATAATTTTCCCTTTGCTTTGTATAAGTATCCTAATTTTTAAAGATATTAATATCGATTATAATTATTGGGTGTTTAAGAATTTATTCAGATTAAGGATAAAGATATTATTGGATCAGTGGTTTTATAAGTTAAGGGTGGATTGTATTGAAATTAAGGAAGATAATAGAATAGTCGAAGTTTTACGGGGTTCGTCGGGGGTGGTGAAGTATCAGGAAGATTAAGAAGCGGAAGAGCATGTCGGAAGAGCTGACGTCGCTTCAGGGCAGGGCTCATCAACGCGGCAACCTTAAATTACCTGGAATTAAGAGCAGTCGGCCTCCACTTTTGTGCTTGAGACGTCTTCCACCGCGTCGGCGACGTCGGAAGCGACGGAAAAATTAGAGAAAGTCCTCGGGGCTTGTTATCTTTTTAATAATCAAAAGCGACGGCTGGGACGGCTTCCCTTCTTACTGGCTGGCGGACCTGTCAGGATCACGCTGTGATCTTAATCCCTGATGAAAAAGCTTTTTATTATTTCCTTTCTATCTCTTACAACAACCACCGTAAATTCCAATTCCAAATCTTGTCTTCACTGTCATTCAATCATCTCTAATAATAATTTACTATCTAATACAAATGTTCGTAAATGTTAAAACCTAATGAATAGGTTGCAAAATCCAATAGCCGAGTTAAAATCCAGGAGTAATTTTCATTCGTCGAATAATGGGTTTTATATTGTCAGAAGAGACTCGCTCGTATTTTGAAGCTCTATTTTCGTTTGCCCATGGTTCCAGCGTTAATCTGTGGCGAGTGTACCACTCAAGCTTCCGAATCTCTGATTGGGGAAGAGAACGAAGGGAAAGCTCGATTCGATAAATCAATTTTCGTACTTTAAATCCGTATAATTTCCTAATCAAAGATCGTATAATACCCTGTGGCCAGAAAGAAGGGGATGGTCGTCGTGTGGGGTTGGAATTGAATTAAATCGAAGATTTCAATTCTTCTCGTTTCTTTATCTCAGACTGAACGAAGCACCCTTCTTCAAGAATTCCTTAAGGATTTCACGAATTATAAAGAACTCCTTGGTCTCTCTTTCCCGATGCTTCTGACAGCCTATTTAATTTTCATGAAAAAGCCTTGCCTCATTTTCGGATCAGTTCGAGCTACACTCTCAGCCACCCCTCCCATTGGAATTGGCAGAGGACCATTTGCATGGGGGATTTCCCAGTTGTCGGAAGACTGGGTGAGATATTGAAGGCTGAGAGTGACGGTGGCTCGATTAGAAGCGGTATATACATGATCGAGTCTGTATTTAGAAAAGGAACAGGATGTCTATACCCGGTGCGCTGTCGCTGACACGTTAGACAGATCGACCATTAGGTTTGCCTTTCAGGGGAATATAGGGTTTCCAAGATTCCATCGGTCAAATCAATTTGTAGCCATTAGGGGCTTCTGCCCGGCTCGGATTCACTTCGAGCCAACCTCTCGGTCGAACAATCGACCAAGCTCTCTTCTGTCAAAAGAATCGACTACTGTTTACCCAGCTACTCCATCCTGAGCTTTGTTTAACTATGACAACAACTTGATATACCACGAAACTTTTACTCTCATATATTTGATACATGCTAGAATTTCGTTCTGAAATCTCCTGCTCTGTGTATTCTCATACTCTGGTAGAAAATTCTCTCTGTCTCTCGTTCGAGAAAGAGAGAGGGTGCGTTGCAAGGCCAGACACGTTTCTTGCGGCTTAATTACTTTATTCGCGTAATTACTTGCCGGAGGACCAGGTTGCGCTTGCGTTGAGTTCCTCCACTGTCTTCCACATCCCCCCCCCCACCGTCGGTGATGACCTGTTCTCTTCTCCTCGCTTCCAAGACAGATCAAAGTCGGCCAGGTCGAGGAAACCCCAGTGGAAGTTGCTTATAACCACCGTTGCCGCCGCCGCCGCCGCCGCGCGCGCCAAACTTGCCGTACAATCTGCGCCGGATATTAAAAACAAAGGCTGCCTCTTGCAGGGCATAACATGAATATAACGCCCGCGCAATATCTTACGGCTTAAGCTCTTCGGCTTAGCCCGTGGACCTTCATGCATTATGGATTTTACTTTGAGAAAGCTCGCCTTCCACCCTAACCCACCCCCCCCCACCCCCCCGCCTCCACTCTCAAGGCGGACCAGCTAAGAAACCATGAATATACAATAGCACGCGATGCATATAGATTGTCTCCGTTGCGAATCAACTTTAATCACTTTCAGCTGATGCACCGCTTTTACTTCTTCCGATAAATTTGATACCTCGCTCGCTTTCGCTCTAGGATATCATAAAAAGGATTGCCTTCATTATAATCTAGTATTTCTACTTTGATTTCAAGTTATGAAATCATTTTGATAGTATTACAATTGTAATCTTGAAACTTCGACTTATAATCAAATGGTACGAGAATATTTCGAACAAAACTAAGCATTGAGTAATAAATCAAGTATTCCAAGCTCCCATTAAGTTCAGAGTTCCTTTTCCATAGATCAGTGGAAGGACATCCGAGCCTTCCAGCGCAGGATTCGCACCAGCGTGCATTGTGCCGTCCTTTTTACGTCTCCTGTGCCAACGGTGACCACCCCATGCCGTTTGGGGGGGGGGGGTGAAGGAAAAAAAACACCACCCTCGCACTCAATTCGCGGCAAGCGCTGAAAAATCGTGGGCGAACAGCGTGAGGGGTTGGAGGGATGCAAGGGTATTATTGAATGGAAGTTGGTTAGAGGGAATAGTGAAAAAAAAGGGGGGTGGAAAGAAGGAACGAGCGTATATAGGTGTGTGCGATGAGAAAGAGAACATAGTTAGAGAAGGAAGGTGATCGAAGGGTGCAAACTGCAACGAAAGGTAGACTTCGATTGCACAAAAAGAGTGGGGTGGGGGGGGGGGGGGGATGCTCGAACGGTAGAACTAGAATCAGTGAGCGAAAGGGGGGGGGGGGGGGTTGCAAGGGGGTGGTGGTGGTGGTGGTGTGCGACGGAGAATTGGTAGAGGAGGGCAAGAGAAGGAAAATACAGTGAGAGAGAAGGAATATGAAGAAGAGAAAGCGATAGAGGGTGGCAGGCATAGGGAGAATTGGAGAGTGAGTGAGCTGAGGGGTAGTTCTGAGGCCGACGTCATAATCGATCGTCTTTTATTAAACTGCGCCAGATGGCGCCGCGACCGCACTAGGTAGCCCCCCTCCCCCCCCACCCCGGACAGAGCGCGGCAGAGGGTGGCATAGGAGGAGGAGGAGGAGGAGGATGAAGAGGAGCGAGCGAGGGTGAAAGGGGGTTTCGAGCGGAGAAAGAGGAGCGTGCGAGGGGGGCGGTGAGCATCGCGAGAGAGGAAACAAGGGGGTGAAGAGAGAGAGAGAGACTCGGCCATGGAGAGATAAGGCAGAGAATGGTGGATTGGGACGTGAGCGAGGAGGGTGGTTGCCTATGCTCTCGAGGAGGGAGAGAGGACGCGCGAGGGGGTGGTAGGTGGATATAGGCGGAAGTAAGGGCGGTCGCGTGGGTGCGAGGAAAGGGTAGGGAGAGTTAAACGGAGGAGGACTTTCGGTTGGGGATCGCGTTCCTCGGTAGCACCGCTTAAACGGAGAGAAACACACTCTACCCAGAGGGTGAGAAACGCCCGGGAAAGAAAGGGTGAGAGAGAGAGAGAGAGAGAGAGAGAGAGAGGGTGGCTGCAGCCAATCGTTTAACGATTACCCACTCTATATAACGCGTTTCGGATGTCGTCGTTATGCTCGATCCTTTCGTATGGCGATCCTTAGATCGGCCTAGCCTCGCTCTCGATACCCAAACCACCCTTCAACCCACACACATACCACCCCTCTCCTCCGCCCCTCCAGACACACCGCCGCCCAGGATATTTCATTCCTTTTTAATACCAGCCGGGGAGCGAGAATTATTCCTCGACTTATGGAGTGGACCTTCGGCATGATGGAGAATACCAAGGGAATTCTCTGTACTATAAAAAAAACTCCTGCTAGAGTGAATTATCACGAGCAGGGAATAGCAATATTGTGGAATTCTATGTTATGTAATTATTATAGAATTTTTAGTTTTGATAGTTTTTGGATTTTTCTGTTACTTTTTTGATAGAGAAAGTATTCTCGAAATGTGAGAGGATCGTTAGGGGTGCAGGATTGTTGTACTCCGGTGAAGCTGGCTGGCGAGGAAATCGCAAGCGGCGAGCAATTCAACTTGGCCGAAAAACGCGCGCGTCGTTCTCTCAGGGCGGAGGCGCTTTGTTACTTTTGTTAGCTTCCGTTCTGCCTGCCGCTGACGGGACAATCAATCACCGTCGCCACTCTCCGAACGCAAAACGAAAAGAGGCAACTCAGCCCGTAGGGGTGGCAGAGCACCCCCCATTCCACTGTGGGCCCCATGATTTCCAGTAATTCCTTGATATTCCACCGTTACCCTCTCTTTTCCACTATGTGGGTATTTGTCGTTTTCAAAAAAAAAAAAGAAAGAAAAAAGGCCTGTGTAAAAGTACTAAAATGAGATTTGAAGATGATGAGATGTCAGACATGGAATTTCAAGCACCCTCTCGTATCAAGTGTGCATCTGCGAGTGAGCAGCTAGTTGAATCAAATATTACCCTTCAATCTTATTTATATAGAATCGGGAAAATCATATGTCAGACAATCCTTAATGTTTGAAAATCTGTATAAAACTTGAATTTCCTTACATTTCCTGTGATCGTACTAGGACACAGGTAAAGCAGCTCGTAAGAGTGAATTAATTAGTTTCGCCTTCACGCAAATTAAATCCTGATTAGCGCGCCACTCGGTAGCAATAAATTTATTATAATTCGCCCCGGGAGAGAGTGCCAACACAGTGCTCGTTTAATCTCACGCGCTCGACCAGCGGGATTTTATTCCTCGAAATATTGTCGAGCTAAAGTTAGCCGAGGCTGTTGTTGTCTCGCCTGTCCAACCCCGTGGCGAGCAATCATGTTTTTATGGTGACGAGTCACTAATATTACACTATTGAAGATCATTGAAAAATTACAATTATAAATAAAATATCCTATTTTTCTTCTTTTCAAATTTTATCTACCATTTGATAGACACGTGCGAAGCAACTAACACGAATATCGAATTAATTCAATTAAAAGCAATTAATTCGTATACCCTCGAACGTCGATAGAATTATGGCGCGCCATAAAATTGTATCCACTAGTTGAACACCCATGACAATGGGGCGACGGAATACCACAGTGTCGGAGCCACAATAATCACGGCATGCATCCTACAGAAATGTATATCTACTCTCTCGTTAGCTTTCACGCACTCTCTCTCTCTCTCTCTCTCTCTCTCTCTCTCTCTCTCTCTCTCTCTCTTTCTCTCTCTCTTCAACGAGAGGACGAGCGAAACATACTCTCGCGTGCACGCACGTGATTGATTTTCAATCGAAAAGTGATTGACTATCGACACGCACATTTTGAACGGGCTACGAGAGAGAGTGTTAGGCAGGCGAGGATAGGAAGCTCGTTACAAGGGTAAAGCGTGTTATTAGTCGAAGGGGTAGTTTGCGAGAGGCCGGCCAGATCCACGGCAGGAAAATTCGAAAAAATGCATTAACGCGTCATGCTCGTTCGGGATTCTGTCGTGTCAAGTGCACGCAGCATTCCGCCCTCACCCCTTTTCAACACGCGCGCGCGCTCGCGCGCCTATCTGCATTGGGAAATACTTGATGGGATGCTTCATAAAATATTAAATAATGATAAATTTTATGAAATACCTACCGACGCCCGAAAGGCCGAGCGAGCCGTGTTAATAACAGCAGCTCGTATGACAAGCGCAGATAGAAATTCCCAGTGATTCCCTGTATCCAATCCTCGCATATATGCTTCATCAACTGCAATACGCATTGACTATAAAAAAAAAAAAGCAAAAGGGTGAAAGGAAATATTTATTATTATACTTTTTCTTAAAATAAGATATAAAGTATTTTTAGTATAAATGTCAAGATTCTAGTTGGCAGTCAGTGGCAGACTTCTCATAAGACGGTACTTCTACGAGCAATCTCGTATTGCAAAAGTTCCGTTGCAGTACGGAAATTCAGTTTCTTGAGTCAGCCACTTGACAGAAGGTTGGATATCAGAGCGTATGCCCCGAAGGGCGGCCAATGAAATGTTCGGTCCACGGGGTGTCAAGTGCACACGCTAGGCAATGAAAATTCGAAAGGCAGTTTAGGTAAATCAATCCACGCTGGCGCCGGGGGTCAACGATTCGCCGCGGGCTCAAGGCAGCGGTTGTATAATAAAGTAGCGCGTGGGGGTGGAGAAATAGGGTGGCCTCGACCTCGTATGAAAAGGGGCGGCAAGAGCTATGCGGGGGTGGTTTTCGGGATCATGTGCATTTGACGTTACCCGTTTGGTGGCTTTTGCAACACGTGATCCGAAGGAAAACAAAAATTGACAGAACTTTTTACGTCAATTTTTTCATTCGTATTATATATCATGTATTTAAGCGTTATCGGAATTCTTAAGATTCCTTGAGTCGTAAAAGAAATCCTGAAAAAGGGGTTGATAGGTTTAAGAGGTGGTGATCGGGAAAAGTGGGGAAGAAATTGTTCCCAATGGACCTTCGAGAGATCCCGCTCGGCAAACATGGGGGAGCACAGGCAAATTGAAATCTGTGATACGCCAGAAATCGAGGGGAACAATACGCCCCCAATGATCTTTATTTAATGTGGAAAAAAAGAGTGGCCAATAATACGGAGCACCCTTCGAAGAGGGAGAGACTAATTCAGTTTTACGATAACAGTGGTAGGAATTCGTTAGGTTTGATGATATACTTTATTTCCAGGTGAAGATATGGTTTCAAAATAGGCGAATGAAATGGAGGAATAGCAAGGAAAGGGAATTGTTAGCTACCGGTGGTTCACGCGAGCAGACTCTACCAAACAAGAACAATCCAAATCCGGACTTAAGCGACGCGGATGGTGACAGGCCGAGAATGGACCTGAGTGATGTTAGTCCTCTCACAAGTCCGCAGAGACCAGAGGAACAAACGGAGAACGAGGAGGATGAGGAAATCAATGTTACGTGATAAACTTGCGAATTGATTGCGGGGCAAAGCACATTTAGCGATGAGTGAACAAGAGATTGTTCACGGGTCAACTTGACCTTTGAAAATTCCGCTGGAACTTAAGAGCCTCGAAAGAGATTGGCCAATGTCGGTGTTTGACACTTTCACCAAGGCAACATGTGGTTGCTCGAATTTCCCTGCAGAACTTTACTTTCGAAATCACTAATTCGTTTCGCTTGATCGTCCTTCCTTTGCACTTGCATTTCTCAGCGTATAGTGCGTGTAAGAGTAATCCATGTAGGAGGCGGTGTTTGTCCAAACAAGTATTCGTGTGATACGAGAAACGTCCGGTTTACGTTACTCAAAGAATCGCGTACTCATTAATAAATAGTGAGTATAAATAACTTCTCGCGTGAAACACGTACAGAAGAGCTCGTCATCAAGAGACAAATTACCTAAGCGAAACCGACTGTATCATATTGTAATTAGAAATGAATGTACCTCTACGAAACTTTCGGTAAGCTATTGTGTAAGGCTGTATCGTATGTAACACTATGATTCCTAAGATATGTACGTAACATCTAAATATAATGCCGCACGCGGCTGAAAACCAAATGTAATTATTCATTGTGATGCATTATAATCTATGTAATATATTGAAATAAAACTGTCTATATCGAAGATATCCCAGGTTCCCTAATATTTCTATCTTTCACATTTCAATACAGCGATGATATAATTGGCAAGGTAAGATAATGTTCAATTAGAAATATAATACGACTCTTTTTCTTTCCTTTTTCTATATTCTGTATTCTTGTTAAAATGAAAAAATAGGTCCATCCCTTTCACAGAGCTTAGTATTAATTAGACATTTTTAAATTATGTACAAATCAGACTTGCACGACAGCCTTGCCAAAGTTTTTGCCATGCATCATGTCCATAAATGCGTCGAACATATTCTCGAAGCCTTTGGTCACGGTTTCCTTACAGAGAACTTTGTCTTCGCGTATCCATTGCATATTCTTCCTGATACCCTCCTCCCAACGGTTACGCCAGCGCATGACAATGAAACCTTCCATCTTCAATTGGTTGAACACCATAGCCGGCTGAAGGATGGTAGACTTTGGTAATGAAGCGTAGTCCGCATTGTATGAGGAAATGCTGCCGCATATCGCAACACGGCCAAATTCTCGCATTTGATAAATGATCGTGGTAGAAATATCTCCACCGACCTATAGAAAAATATATTAAATTACAGAAATCCTTGATATTTCAAAGTAATTGTTGAAACAATTGCCTTGAAGGAAATGGTTCACGTACATTATCGAAATAACAGTCCACTCCTTTCGGAGATGCTTTTCTCAAGGCCGCGCCAACATCCTCCTTCTTATAATTGATTGCAAAATCAAATCCTAGTTCTTCCGTGAGCCATTTACATTTTTCATCAGAGCCGGCAACGCCAATTACTGTCATACCTATGACCTTCTTGGCAATTTGACCGACGTGGGAACCTACAGCGCCAGCAGCGCCAGTTATCACAACAGTTTCACCGGCTTTCGGTTGGCAGAGTTCCAGGAAGCCGAAGTACGCAGTATTTCTAAACAGTACGATGACTAACTATCAGCAGAGTAAGAATTCTTGCAGTGTTGTCATTACTTATTAACACCTACGCGAATCGATCAAATATAATGACAGATACTTCCGATATTAAGTAATGATCGACGATAGAGACAGAGTTATTTTAACAAGCTATCGATAAGTTATCTACGACGCTCTATCTATTGAAAAAGGATGGAATAATTCCCTCGTAATTCGGAGCGTAAAGTGGGCGGAAGCCACGTGACGGTAAAAAGCACCAAGCGACAACGATCCTTAAGATTACTCACTCATCTGACACAGTATCGAGCGAGAGCATCGTGTTACGGAACAAAACTAAGATCACGATAAGGTTGCTTCGAAACCAGTGTCATACATTTCATGGGAACACATTAAACACCATTGTTGAGATTTAACCAGAAACAGTGTACAATATTAATTCGTTCCTCGAAAAGCCTGATCCTTCGAAAACAGAAAACCTCCAAATCTTCAATAGTAACAATAGTTTGTAGTACTATCGCGAACTTCGTCAGAATTAGATTTCATTACCCAGGCATTCCTAGCGCGCCAAGGTAGAGGGACGGCGAAAGACCTTCGATGTCAGGTAAAACAGTTGGCTTCGTTGACAGCATATCACTATTATCGAATCTCTTCAAGTTGACAATAGTATGAGTACTCCAACCGAAGTTTCCTATAACCCTTTTACCAACAGGGTAAGCTGGGTTCTTGGATTCTGTGATCTTAGCAACTTGAGTACCGATCATCGTGATTCCCACTGGGTAGCGAAGAGTGTAAGGACGCATATACGGATCCACGGATAAATACTCAGCCTCCGCGAGGAATTCTGAAAATTGTCAATAATGGATGATGGTGCTGGCATTTGTTGTTTCATTGTGGAATCTATTCTCGCGTGTCTACAGTGCTGGGCAGTAACTACTCCCGGAACTCCTGATCCGTGTTGCTGTTCGTGTTGCTGCGATGACACGGATACTCAGGAACAATGACAAACGCGGAAGAATATGTGTGTATTTATTCAGTGTACTCCCAAAATGTTATCAATCGACCGGAGATAAAAAATAAAGTGTGTGCTTGGTAGAATGAAAGTTTTAAAAATTCTGATGAAGTGACTCGGCAATAAGCAACGACGGATTGTTAGTCGAAGAGAATTATCTATGTTTTGTATAACAAAAATTTATCTCACGTAAATGTTACAAACAAAGAACGAAGGTAATGGTTGAAACTGATTCGTCACGTTGTTATCGGTATTAGAATCGACTGCTATGAGTGGTCAAACTCTGATCAAAGTTCAACAAGTTTATGATATCGCAGTTTCTTCATTTTTCGTGTTGCTAGACAAATTTGTCTTAACTTTAGCATGTGCCCACTTAAATGGGATTAGGCGACCAAGATATTCTAGATTCGCTGGTGGCTGCCAAAGATTTATCCTACGCTAGCGTTGACATTGAGACATAGTTGATAATGAAGAATAATCGATGCCGCGTACGAATGCAAGAGCAATGTGTACACAGCAGGTCAAACAGTATGTCAAGGCTATCGGGACCTGAACCATAAAATTATAATTCATCATAGGATCCCTTCATTATTATTAATAAACAAAACATACCTCCATCCTGAATGGCAGGCAATTCTTCCTCGACCAACTGTAGATCCGTCGGTTTTGGTTCGCCATCGAAATGCTTCGCAAGCAGGAACTTCTTAGCCTTCACCATGTTGAATGATTGCTGAGATAATGTGCGTACCGGAGCGAAAGAATAACTGCAACCCGCAAGTCTGGCACTGCTTGCAAGTCGGCAAAGACTAAAGGCAGAAATGCTGCACATGGAATCTCATTGGCGAATGTCCGGCAAATTGCCGGTATGCGCCTCATGTACCACTGGAGATACTATAGATGTAGATTGAAGTGGACTCCCACTGTAGCGAATTTCGTTCCGATTCGTTCACGTGATGTGACAGAACACACATAATACAGATATATATGTACAGAGATGCAAGGTTTTATACAGGACAATGACTTGTCTGTTACATATCGCAGAATGAATCGCATGCATGACAAGGAAATTATCAAGAGCGTGATAACTTTATTATTTCACGTACACATATATATTATTCGTACATGTATAACTCGGCATCCATAGTACAAAAACTATAGTGTGAATGAACAGGCAAATGTTGAATGAAAAATACAATGTAGTAATATTAATGCTTATTTTCAAGTTCCGAAATAGTAAACAGGACAATGCGTTTCCGAATAATCTGAGTTGCTTTGCCCAAATCCACCAATTATTAACAAAAATTCGATATATTTCGCAAGGTCCCATGCAGCAAAGTTTTCGTTCTTACCGAGTGAGGATAAAGGTCCACCATAAAACATATGTATATATATATGACGTATAAACACCCATGATTTCGTATCCGCTACTACGGTCTGAACATGTCAATTGATATCAACGATAACAAACTTTTGATAATGGAATCGCGATAAATTCAATGCGAAATTTCCAGCATCTTCTTATTACACATCAAAGACTAATCAACAGGGCCGCTTTTTAAAACTTCAATCAACTGGAATCTCTTATTTAATATAAAAAATATCTTTGATTTGCTACACAAGCAAATATCTAGATAACTCCAGATAACACTGGACTAATCCCATGCGCCAGATCCAATCCGGAAGTAGATCACATCAGGGCAACGCCATACCTGCAACATGAACATATACATAGCTGCCATAGCTGGCCATCCTGTCTACAAAGGAATAACGTTGTTACGGCATGAACCGCTTGGGAAAGGCTGTCAGATTTTGTAGTGACGTTTGCAGTGAAGTGTTGTACTACGTCTGAATGTAATAATCGCCATAGAAATACGGTGACATCATACTCTGATCGAAAATGAGAGTAAGAATTCGGATTACGGAGTATCCGTAGCGTCTCTGACTCAACGACAAATAACCTCCGGACAACGAATCACAAAGGCGACAAAATTCTTGCTACGAACATGAATGCGCCGGACGATACTTCAAGGTAGGCTTCTAATTTATATTCAAACATAGGCATTATGTTCATTATTCACGATAATGTTTTAACACATCGTCGAAGTTTCATCATTCGTCACTGTCGTAGTTCATCGTCATTGCTCTTTTTAATGTTGTACGTTTTTCATTTCGACTACAAGTGAATTTTCCTGTCTATAACAAACCGTTCTCTTAATAGCGGCGATGGCGCGAAGAAAGATGTGGCGGATAGTGTCAAATTCTTAGGAAGCGCGTTGTGCGTACCAGTCACAGTAAGATTAACCAGACTCACCATGAAAGAAATAAACCAGTATCAGACGAAAGTGAAACAGAAGAAGAAAGGACGTTACAACAAATGGCGTTTCGGAGCCATCAAAACCCGGAAACTGTATATCAGGAAGTGGAGATTAGAGAGGAAGCATAAAGAATGTGAAGAAAAAGAGAAGCCTATGATCTGCGTAGATGGACAAGAAAAGTGTTATGAAAAGACTGAAACTAACAAAGAGAAAATAAGTATGGATGAACAAAAGACTGATGCATCGATCGTGGAAGGAAATGAGAAGAGATTACGAAGGAAGCGTAAATATACAGATACGTTGGATATAAAACAAAACATTCTACCTCGTAAGCGACAGAAACTAATGTCTTTTGCAACCACGAAAATAACAAGAGTTGTAAAAAACATTGGGCTAAGCACTGATGTTGATTCGTCCACTCGAAATACAAAAGATGACTGTATAAAACATACATTAAGTAATACTAAACAATTAAATATTCCTTTAATAAGATTAGAGGACATCAAGGATGATATATATGTAGATATTTGGAGATCCAAATCATTAACAATAAAGGATACAGAACCTAATTTGACATTCAAGGCAGAGAACGACAAGCAACTCTCCAAAGCTTTAGGAAGTGTTGCTTTGCATTTAAATACAATTTATCCTTCAAGAAAAAACAAGAAAAGGAATCAAACAGATTCACATGACTCACAGTCTCAAAAAGATAACATTAATACTGAATTGTCAACGAACTTGAGTGAAGTTCCTAAGAAGTCTTTGAAGTTACAACGCAGGAAGAGAGATTCAGGGAAGGAATACAAACTTTTCAAAGATCCAAAGGTAATTTTGACAAAATTGGATAATGAAGAAGCTCCAACATCAAGTCTTGACATGGATGAAACACAAAAACTATTTGACAACAACGATGATGATGATGAAGACTTGATTAATGAGATTACGTTATTAACCAATGGCGCTGAGTGTTATAAAGAATCAAATAACCTCCTTGATAAAACATTAAGCATGTCTTCACTGGAAAGTTCACCCAGACCTTCCCCTATTTTGGGAAGGTCTGCTGTTAAACATCAAACAGTGTCAAAATTAAGATGGAACATGCAGAATACATATAACACTGCTAATGAAACAAGCAATGAGAAATCTCTGAGTGATATTAATAGTGAACTCGATAAATCCGAATCCAAAGTAGATGAAACTGGAGTTCGTTCTTTAAGAAGAACTACAGCTAGGTCACAATGGAGACTTGCACAACGACCCGAAAGTAGAGCAGGTTGTCCATCAACAAGGGTTTCGACTAGGACACAAAAGAAACATATCACACGTTCTCTGAGCAGAATAGAGTTTCATTCTCCCAGTAGAAGCTCATCTCGTTCTTTAAGCCCTGATGTAACTACTGATTCAAGCAAAGCTGTCGTTCATGATCGAAAGAAATCCACAACTCGTGATTCAAGTAGAAGTCTAAAATATATTCCGTATACCGCCGAGACTGATGCTTCTAGCAGTATTGCAACCCGACGTTCAAATAAAGATTCATCTCTGCCTCCGAGTAGTGTCACTTCCGTAGGTAATGACAATACCATAGTAACAAGAAGTTCATCTCCTGCATATTCCACTAAGAATAACTTAGCTACTTCATCGATCAAAGAGAGCAGCGTTTCACTAAATAAATCGCCAGCAAGATCGCCAGCAAGATCGCCAACAAGATCGCCAGTTCGTCCTTCAATCCACAGTCCAAGTCGTACAAGAAGTACACTCGCTTTCATGTCACCAAAGAAGTCTGCAAAAAGTTCTGTAACTGAATTGCAAACACTTAGTTCGGACAATTCAAAACGATCTGAAATTACTCCAACCACTGATACAAGTGAAATAGAAAATACACCTGCAACAGTAGAATGCCAACAAGAATCTGAGAGAATATCAAGTGAAGATGAAGATTCAATCGAGTTGATCATTGATGACGAATCCACCAAAGAAACCACTGAGACAACATTAAGCACGTTACCATTACGCAACACTGGTAACGAATTTTCTACTGATCAAGATCAAGTTGTACCAATGCAAGAATCTACTGTAGAATTCTCGGAGTCAAGCACAGAGATGGATATTCGCGAGAACGATGACCATCATGTTGATGGTATTACAGTCAACTCCAAAAGATCGGCAAGCGTGATATCAACCGAACGAAATCCAATTTCGGATGTACTGGATAACAAGCAGAAGTCGGCAACACCTAAAATTTTACCTACGAGACGTATAAAAGCATTAGGCAGAGTATCATTGGGTAGAACAAAACCGGATAAATCGAAGTCCGTATCAAAATCCAAGAACTCTGGACCATCATTAAAGTGTATCGTATGTGATTCTGAGTATAAAACATACAAAATACTTCAGGAGCATTTAAAAAGTCATTCAGGAAGGCAAACCACATCCACATCAGGTATATTGGCGACTGATCCTTGTTCAGATTCGATGCTGGACGCTAATGCGCGTGAACAAACGTTTCAGGATATTGGAGCACCGCCTTCGATGTGCTCCAAAACAGCATGCTCGGTCGATTCATCTTCAACAAGTAACGAAGAAAGCAGATCTTTAAGAACACAAGTAACAGAGTGTGCCAGTGAAATTTCTGATGTACCTTCGACGCCTTCTACCAAGACACAACAACCGCAAAAAAAGTCAAAAAATACCCCGTCACCCACAAAATCAGTAAAAAGTAAAGAGAGAAAAATTAAATATTGCAACGCTTCGAATTCCTGCAGTGTTTGCTTTCAAAAGTTTGAATCCAAAGTTAAATTGGCCGAGCATATATACGCGCATACAGAAGAAGAGCTCCAAATAGCATATGAATCTGCGCGTGCGTCGGAGAGTTCAAATCATCGAGTTGAATCAGTTCGGATCACCCTGGAAGCATCGAAACTGGATGATAAGGTAGAAAATAGTGCCGTTCCATTGACTGTTGAGGCTTCAAATATTGAAGTGCAAGATCTGAGTATGAACAATGCCGCATCCACTTCATTGAAAAGTAAAGAATCTCAACGAGAAACAGACCGAGTGACTGGAAATAAACTGGATAAGGGAGGAAAACACAAAGAGGCAAAAAGTAATTCAGAAAAGGCAAAGAAGACACCTCAAAAGAAAAAAACAAGCTCTACTCCAACAAGGAAAGAAGTTAGTACTCCTAAATCGAAGAATCCTCCAGTAGAAAAAGAATCTGAAAGGACTGTTGATCATATAGAAGTAATAACTCTTGACGAACCAGAAACCGTGAGCGATACCACGGATCATAATCAATCTTTGGGAAGTAGCTCAGATGGGAATACTGAACGCGAAACCATGATCTGTTCCACAAAACCGATTACGGTTTGTGAATGTCACCGGAATGATGTTACATACGGAAACTATTTGAGAATCGAAGTATCACTGCTGTGTCACTCATGTCGAACTGTTTATCGGAGTATGGAATGTTTCGAAATCCATTATAGATTACCGCAACATGCAGAGTGTAACAAAAATCGATTACATGGAAGATCTCCAAAATTATTCTGCACTAATTGTGGTATGATATTTAGTTCTATCCAAGATGTACGACAACACTTGGAACTACATGCTCGATACAACACAAATGTTTCGACTGACTTTCGATGTAATTTGTGTAAGGTCATATTTATAGGAATAGGATCTCTGTTTTACATACATTGGTCGAATCACTTAAAGAATCCATTATACATAGCCAGCAAGTTATCTTTTCCAAAGAATTCAGTACTAACAACGAGAAATAAACATACAAATGTAAAAGGATCTGCCACTGATGAATATCTGCATGTAGCAGAACATGTTTGCGATAATTGCAAAGAGTCTTTTAGTACTGGTAATGATCTCGAAAAGCATTACCAGAATTGTAAACAAATCACAAACAAAACAACCCCAAATAAAATTGCAAATCCTAATAATGATGCAAGAATGGAGCCAAAGATTCGATTGGTATGTGGCATTTGTGAACAAATATTCTTAGATAAATTTCTTTTCGAGAAACACGCGGAATTGAAACACAAACAGCATACCGAGCCGCAATACATTTGTGTAGCACTAACTACCATGAACACAGTGTTCTCATGTAGTGCTTGCACCAAAATGTATGGGAAATTGCAAGATCTCGAGAACCATTGGAAAACACATGACACAAAACGGGAACGATATATGTGTAAAAATTGCGACAAACTTCACGACTCCTTAGAATCGTTCGTGGAACATGCTAAGCAACATGTGTCAGACATAAGCAACGGAGAAGTGTCGTGCAAAGTGATATATCAGGAATCAGAATTCATTTGTAAACCCTGCAAATTTGGATTCGATAGCAAAGTAACAATGAACAAACACTTCGAAATGCACGGTGTAAATTTAACATGGCAAAGTGCCGAAAAGACATTTCAACAGCATCCGACTGATTTGTGTATGACGAGAAATAGTCCAGTAGATCCGTTGGAGATACCACAAAATAAAGCGGGAAAAAAGAAAGAGAATGTAGTTACTGGAATACAACAGCGTGAAGAACAAAAATCAGCGCCTAGAACAGGCAATGATAAGAATGAAGTAAATGCCAGTTGCGGGCAAGAAGAGGCAGAAGCTTCAGAAGGCGAATTAGTAATAGACTACAGAGAAATGTCAGAAGATGAACGATTACAGAAAACGCGCGAGAAAGTTACACCCTTATCAACACCTGTTGAAGTTTCATCGGAGAGCAAAGATCGCACTTCCACTGCGCCAATTGAAGAGGCCAATGTGCCAACTGACTGCACAAAAAAATCGACGTCGCATAATCCTGAACCGCCTAGAAAAGGTTTCTTGCGCGTAAAGACATTGGCGGAATTAACAGACGATAATGTGACAAGAGAAAATCAATGTTTTATTTGTAAATCAGTTCTAAACAGTACTGATGAATTAGCAAACCATGTTCTTACGACACATTCAAATGTTTCTGCTGAGCAATTTGCATTGCATCAGTCGAAAGGTCAGGGACCTTCGCAAGGCATATTCCAACCACCTGAATCTAGAAACAAGATTTCCAACAATACAACATCTCACCCGCTTCCTTCGAAATCATCACATGCAAGTGATTACCAACCGATGTTAAAAATTCACGGACGGTTAATGAAATGTGGTATAAAAGGAAAAAGCCATGAGAAATCACAACAACAAAAACCTACTTGGCATACAAGTGAAGATCGCCCTGTAACTACTAATCATACTCCGAAACCGGTGTCTGGTTACCACAAAAATCTTCCAGCTTGCCCTTCCACTCGTCCACTGTCTACAGCGACACAACGACTTCCTGTTCGAAACACTATCCCCATAAGGCCAAAAGAAACTGCAAGTGCCTCTGCAATCTTAAAGATACCACAGCCGGTACAACCCCAACTTGAACAACCTTCTCGTACAACAATGTGTTCACAAACATTGCAACGACCCGTTCAAGGCTCGTCAATGTCAAGTGCAAACAATACAGAATTAAATTCTAATCCAGCTATTCCAACCACAGCAATACAAGCTGCCGATGACTACAATTGTAGGATTTGTCCTCAATTCAAAGGGGCATCTGTCGCTGACTACATCTTGCATGAATTATCTGCAGAACACGAAAGCCGCAAGAAAACGCTTACTTCACAATCTTCCACTACAAACAATTTGTCGCGTAGCTACGAACAACTTGTGGCAGAGACAACTTCGAACGAACGAACAAGCAATATACATACAGAAAATGTTGTTGTACAAAATCAACAACAGCAACCACGACTACAGGAAGTATATGCGACGGAAGTTTACAGCGAGCCAATGATATACGCCCCAGTAGAAACAAATCGGATAATTAATTATTCGGTACCGAGAAATGTATTCGTCAATACTAGCAATATAACACAAAATGTCACGCCTTTAAATACACAGACATTAATAACGATGGCCAGCAGGGGAAATGTGTATCAGCCAGTTGTTTTTAATAATCCAACTGGTATAGCTGTTATAAATAGTTATACGTGCTTCTTCTGTCGGAGGACCTTCGTTAATAACAATTCGTTAAATCTTCACATCAATATGAATCACCCTTATGCGTGCATATTATGCAGAGAAGAATTCCCTGGCGTCCATGAATTGGAAGCGCATAAAATCAAACACAGCCTTGTTTGGAATTGAAACAACATACAGGCTCGAGAATATAAATAAGTTGGTAATCGTTATTACAGAATATAACATAGTATTATACGAAGTTATGAATGCCCTGTATTTTATTACGATAGTTGTTCGTGAATGGAATGCCGAATATTCCATAAAATTTACGGGGGGGCACGATATAATAATGTACATATATGTAGAGTAGTCGTTCAAAGTAATGTTAAAGAGTTGTCGTGTAAAATTGACACATGAACTACATTCTAAAGAGTAGGAACCCTTTTCTACAAGAACGTACCATTTTTTATTTGATATAAAGCAGACGAACATTAATTCCCTATCGTGATATATGTTCCGTATGAGATTTGTTTAAATATTGCAACATTCTGAAATAGAAAGAAAAATGACTGTTTTTGTATTTAACGAAAGTTTAAAGATAACTATCATTGCAGTTACTTAACGTTTCAGAAGAAAGATCTTGAAACTATATATAAGTCACGGATAGTATTATTCTTTGTGAAGGCTTGAATGGAAGAATATTTTTAGTTGTTTTGTAATAGTGTAAATGGTTGGTATGCATGTCCAATTGCATATATTATTGAGTTGAACAAATACTAGTTCGATACCCCAATATATATTGCTGCTTCAATAAACAATAATGTTTTTATAAGGCATATGTTATTCATTATTCGAGAGATATAAAATTTACATGAATATAGCCAAGAAACATGGTTTGACTGTAATTCCAATTGCGGGCTGACAAATATTTTTGTAAGCGAACCGAGGAAAAATTAACTATATTACTTATAAAGGAAACAAATACGGATTCGCGTATTATGTGTAGGAATCTCTTACCGATATGACAATAGTTTTGTTAAAGCGACAGCATAAAGGGAGACATTGACTACATAATCAAATGCGGAGCAAAAGTTGTACACAAATAAAGACTATTCCCATGACAAATGTTTGTATCCTTTATTCGGCACTTTGAGCGATTGCTTGTTTTATTTATGCAGTAATCGCCATTTCGCACTTCATAAGCGAAATAAGTACAACTGTGTGGCGACCGTTGTAAGCGATTGATCATCTTGACCGATCTAAACTAATTAAAGAACAACTGTTCTATCTTCCCAATTCTTCGATTACAACGATCGTATTGCCAACGAAATACTTTCGGCGTACATTTCGTAATTGCGAATGATTAAAATCGATTTTTATATTATATACAATAAGTAAAACAGATGCCCGAACATCGAGTCAACTTTGCCAATGCGTTCAACGAAAGTAATACTGGCAAACTCGATATTGTAAAGTAATTATCATACACGAATCAATAATCATCGAAATTGAAGCACGTGAAATTCGACGATATAACAGCTAGCTTATGACTCGACATATTAATATACCTAGGCTATTAATCCATTGTGAGCAGGTAATTTGTGCACTTATACTGCCAGAGGTCTTATACATACGTAGTGCAGTACACGTATATAAACTGATAAAATATCGGCACGCTTATACGAATAAAAGGTACACCTTGCGTGGATTGTGTGCTATACAGTTTCACGATTGCCAGAGAACGGAAAACCACCGCAGGTAAGTAGTCAAGCCCCATAAAATTAAGGCGAACCCAAGTTAAGTAAAGTGCTCACACATTCCATGCTAATCGGGCGAATGTAACAAACAAAGTTCCGAATATCTGGTTTCTACCATCCGGTTTCTTATTACCTAAATAGCGTTCGTTTAAACCTACATTTTGGCACGTAATTCACGTAACACAATTCGGGATTGTGTCTTCATACAAGTTAACGAAACTTCCTCGTACAAAGTAACGCCTACATAATACTCATATACGACGGTACACATGTCGTTAATGATAGACTGCTAATCTACGGTACTATACATTTGTAAATCGACACAAAACCATGTTGGCGTTGTGCGGGTAAAATTTGGGCGGTATTAAAATATACAGGTATCCTGGACAATTGCGTCGAAAGTTCAGTAACAAAGTTCTATCAAATCTTTTCCCACGGAGGACTGAAAAATTGTTTCCGGGTTGTGTACAGTAGTTCGTACAGGAGATTCATCCATACTGAACAGACTTGTGGTTGTCTCGCGCGACAGAACGAAATGTTCTTTCTGGTATTTTAATACTGTGTCGTCGGAATAAGGGCAGACGCGTGGTGCGTTCGTAAAAGACTACAAATAACCTTACCTTAATCATTACGTGTCACTATGAAATAGGCGGGAAGCCTTTCATGGGACTCTGCCCCGAGACTCGATCACTAACTCACGAGTCTCTGCTTGTTAATGCTAGTAATACTGATATAGGTCTTTGACGTTCGATTTCGCACTTATACTCGGTACATCGTGCTTTATACTTAATGGTCTTATCTACGGGTGGTCGCCGCCCGGCACTCCAACAACCTGCGAGACAGTTAACACAAAAGAACGAGGCCAGACTAAAAAACCTTCGAGGGAACGCGCGCCGGGACAACCGTTTATACCGTGTGCAAAGAGAGCGATCGAAAGTAATCTGCATTATTGTCTACTAAGTGTTCGGAGCATGCGTGTATACTTGAAAGAGCACATATATATACATATATATATATATATATATATATATATATATATATATATATATATATATATACGTTTCTCGTTTCTAGATCGGCGACCACCGTGTACAAATATACGTAACTACTATTACGGTAATGCCTAAAGAACTAACGTGTTGTCGGTGGAAAAATATTGTGTTTTGTCATTCCGATTATCATATATCTGCGCGTAATACAGTGGACGTATTATATCCGGCAGCCTACAATCTTCCCGCGCCAGTACGAAAAAATACACCTTCAGCGATAGAACTCTTTTAATCCCGGCTAAAGTGTCCGTTGTTAGGAGACTCGAACTTGTTTCGTCGAGTCTCGTTATTGCTAATCGTATATTATAATAAACGTAGCATAATCCTTACATCGGACACAAGACGGAATTATCCTTCGCGCATAAACCCGAAGCACACGCTACTGCTATTGCTCGAGTATTCGAGACTACGCAGAGCATGCAGAGCGTGCACATTTCACTCTATTTCTGACCGCATCTCCTTACGCTTTTTAGCATACCCATTCCTTTCGGCTAACTACGTGTGAGTATCCTACGAGAGGCTAATGCTTATCCGAAATCGTGTACTGTGTATATTTGTGCTGCCTGTCTGTACGAATTACAGCACGACTGGGAAACCGGCCAAAGGCTCGGATTTCCTTTGCAAAACTTGAGAAATCGACTCGTTTGCCTCTTGTTTACTTTAGAACATGACGTCAGGTTCACAAGGTTTTACAATTTGTACAAAAATTATTACTTTCGAAGCTAGTCATTGGTTCCATTTCGAGTCAGTCTGAGAAAAAGGGGGGGTTTTTTTTCGCGCTACTAACTAGATTAAAGTGAGCCTTCTCTAACTACTTGTCGATAATACGTGCGAGCGGCTGTAAATTATTGCATAATCGCTAAGTGCCGTAATGAAACGGCAAAGGGCGAGATAGCACTAGTACTGCGAATACTTATTACGAGCCTTTTAAGTATCATGAATAATTATTCATCCTGTGCTTGTAGAAGTTACTCGCATTTAATACTTAAATCCTACCATGGACGTAGTGCAGTTAAGATTACTCACCGGATGCGTGCTATTTGTAAAACCGATTGCTCGCATTTCCGGCGAGATTTAACGTGTAAATCTTCAATAGAACAATACGTCTAGCTATACATTGTATATCTTATAAAGTTGAGCTTGTGGAATTCTCTTCCTACGGGGACGTTCCGCCGCAGCTGCGCGCGGTACTCTACGAACTTGTGTGATTGCATTTTCATCTTTAGAAAAAAGAAGAATTATGTGTGTGTATGTGCGATTTACGAAAGATTTCGTAAGTGTTTCTCTTGTGTGAGAATTGGAAAGTCGTGGAACCCCTAATTCGTTGCTAGAAAGAGTCTCGATACAGTCTAAAAAGATGACTGGGAGGTTCGGCAGTGGGCAGCGTTGTACAGTGGATATCGAGCTCGAGGCGAAGTACGATTGTCCTTAAGATTGACAGATTGAGACAACTACTTTTTTTTTTGGCTCTTTAGAACCTGCTGATCGCTTCGTCGTCGGTTACAAAATAATTCGAATTCTTAATAGCCGAACTGTACATGCTGTAAGTTGGACTACAAACAACTAAACCAGTTGTGCATCCACCTAATTCTTTCTCAGTGGTGACAGAGGAATGTCGTGCGATTGTTGCTGTCCTTTTATCCTTCTTCACAAGAGTCATTCGACAATCTTCAGGACGCAATGGCATCGACGGATAAGTTGGCTGTCTGGCCAAAGTAGTTAATGCCCGATCTCCCGTATCGTTGAAACTATGCAAACGTTTGACAATAAAATCGGACGGGAAAATTTGTAATATTTAAATATATATTTAATTATCTAGGAAAAATATTACTGTATGTGATTTGGGTGAAATAAATACCTGTGATGCCTGACTATTCCCCTTTTAATCCTACAATGTTCGTTCCCCACTTGGCCTTCGAGTGCAGTGCCATGTGTCTTGCACGCTTCGATACCAATTGGGACCGGAGATAGAGATCCTGGGCCGTAGGACCCACTGCTCTGTCTCCTGTCCAAAATATGGACCAGTTCCACCGACGGTGTCGGAGAGAACGTGCCCTGAACACGTTACATCCAATTTTTTCTTTAGAAAAAATCTTAATATATCACAGAAAAATATCTACATTGTTCCAAATTATACCATAGGACGAAGGATGACCAGGATTTCATTTCTAAATGAATGAAAAGGTTGTCGAGAATGGTACAAATAAACAAAACTGCGTGGAAAAAGGCATTAGAAAATATTTAATATTTAATAAAAGAAATCATACAAACTCAAACACAAATCAACAGAAATATGTAAAGAAGAACGCGTGTATTGTAAATGGATGCTGTAAATGTTCATATTTTCACAAAGACGTTGCGTTCGTCTCGCTCACCTGTAAAGACGGCCTCCGTAAAGTACCACCCTCCATGCCGACTAATTTAACACCTTTCACATTCTTCTTAACACCGATTGTAGTGAGCATACTGTCCGGTGCGCTCTGGAACTCCATTGTACACTTGTCCACCATTGGGATCCTTTCATTTTCTCTACAAGATTTATCAGTATTCACCGAACTATCACAATTCATTTTTGGATATTGCGGAATTGGTGCCGCAATTGTTGAAATTGAGTTCGTCGTATTTATTGGTATCGTTGGTGTGCACGGATTTATGTTGTTCGAATTGTGCATTGGACGATCAGTTGGTAACATTACTGGTCCCATTGAACCCCTTAAATTTCTCACTCCAAGAATTTGTCCTCTGCAAGCTTCACTATTTTGTATCGATCCATATTGATTAGGTGTTGGTGTATGTCTTCCACTCATTGTAGAAGTATGCATTGAATTTCGAAGACTTTGAAGATGTTGAATATTCTGACTGCTCTTCTGACTGACATTTCCAATATTATTCGACCTCGAAGTATCCTTGTAAGGATCTGGAACAATGGTGCCATCCACTCGATCAGCAATATCTTCCAAGGAGTTGGTAATTGTCCTGTCACCATCGTTGCTTGCCATTCCCATTCCATCGCAAGAATCGATGCCGGATGTCGATTTCTGATATAAAAATATTAGAATTTAAATTCTTACTAAATATTAATCAAAATTTAAATAACATACATTAACAGAAGACGAGTCCATCAAAGCTGCCCCTGAATTACTCTGCACGACGCCTGATTGATCTTTCGATTTAGTTGGTGAATAAACACTGAGGACATCGCAACATCGTGGAAAGTATCCTCTTCCCAAAAGATTTCTTGTAAAGAAACTTGTGATGATTTGCGTGAATAATGCAGCAAGCATTGCTCCAGTACGGAATGGGAACTTTTGCACTTGAGTTTCGTAATCGTAAAGAGGATATTCAATTAAAGGTGGTATACCAAGGCCCTTTTCTCCACCTAAAAATATCACTCACATATGAATACTAATCTTAATAAGAGCAAGCATGAAAAGCATTTGATTATTCGCCTACCAGCAATTCGCAGGCACACTGCCACGAAATATCCCGCCAAGCATCCGTAAGCGTCGACCAAAGAGGGCCAGTGGATCACAGTCAGTAATTGTGGGAACAATATCACGTAAACGAGATCGGAACACAAGTATCTAAAAATTATAATCAACCTGTTAAACACATCCTAAAGAAAAAACAATCAGATGAAAATAAAAATAAATTTACTTACGACAAATAATAAACGCTATCTACTGTTAGAGCAATCGCTGTTGATAGAATGGAAACAACAATCACAGAGATTCGTAGGATCCAATTTAATTCTCTTTCTGATGCCTAAAATCGAAATACTATTATTAATGATTTGTTCTCTTCGATTATTTATTTACCCTCACCTTTGGCCGGAGTGTAAGCCTGTAAACATTCCGTGCGAACATCGAACTACTTGCTAGGATACTTGAATCAGCAGAGGACATCACAGCAGCGGAGATTGCACCGAGACCTGCGAACCATTTCGAGATTATACAACTTGAACTTTAAAAGTACCAATACTTGTAAACTTCACTCACCCACGAAGGACACCCATTGTGGTGTGAGGTATCTGAGGACCATTGGCAATGCTGCATTCGCATTCTCCAACATGTTCGTCTTGTTCATACCCTCGACAAGTGACCAATCTGTCGAACGAGCGACCAAGCCTATTAGTGCCGATGGCATTGCCAAAATCAAGCAACCGAACATCGATGCCACTGAAAGTGTTGTGGCAACTGTTGTACTTCGGATACTTAAAATCCTTTGGAAGTAACCCTGTAATTTATTATAATTAATTTATAATATAATCTATTTGAAACAATCTAGCTTTACAAATATGTACTTGTTTTTTGAAACATTGTAATAATAGAATGATACGTTGAATACGACATTTTCTTTTTACTGACACTCTTACTCAATGCAAAGCTTCGAGTTATATATGGATTGGTCGTTTCAATGCATTTCAAGTGACACGATTGATTACCTGCCAAGGTATCCCGCCAAACATCACTACGAGCATGACGTCCACCCACTCGCCCAGATCCTCGTTCTTTATTTCACCGAGCCATTCGCCGGAGGCTAATTGTTTGTCCAGCGAAACCGCAGGATGGAAAACAGAGAAAGGAGCGGCGATGCCCAATCCCAGCATGATGCAAGCCAGTTGCAGCACGTCGGTGCATGCCACTGAATAAAGTCCACCAAAAACAGTGTACCTGGAAACTCGTACAAACACCATAAATTCAAGTATTTCATCAATAATTACAAAACCACAAAATGAAAATAAATTATAATCCAAATATAATTACTAAAATTGTCCATGCAATCATAAACTTGGCAAGTATTACTATAAAAAAATAGCTAATCAACAATATTATTATTTCAATCCTACACAAGTTCAATAGCATCGGATTGGTTCGATCGTACAAGAGATTTCGAAAGTAAGTGCAAGCGAACTTCTGAAACGTGTCACTCACATGGCTGCCAAAAGTGCGGAGGCGCAGACACTTATATTAGGATCGACACCGGCGACTACAGCTAACGAGCTACCCAGTGCTCGTAGAACAGCAGCACACCAAAACAAATCGCCGAAAAGTGCAGGGAGAAAAAGTAGGCCGCCTACACTGGCACCGTATCGTTCTTGAAAGGGATCGAGCATCGTCACGTACTCGGCCCTTCTCATCGGCCTTACAAAGAGTGCCGCACCTGCAACATGATTCCAGTACATGATTCCTCTTGAGATCGTTCCACCCATCGTCATTGTAACGCGCTCATACTCTTACATAACAAGTACACGGTAGTGCTTTTCTATTTTTATCGTCTTCCGCGTTATCACTCGCATAACGAGACTTATAAACATCCTTTTACATAATACCGCTCGGCATCGCTTTTTTTACCCTACCTCGAACGTAGTCACTAATTAAAGGCGCAAGGTAAATGATCAGCGCGGGGTAAAAAAAGGAAGACGCCAAGTATTGGATATAAATTATAAAACAATGGTGTATGCGGAAAAAAGGGGTAGAAAATCGATGAGGGGTTGTCTGATAGTTAAGGGTAAATTTATGATTATAAAGTACATCGATCTTGATTAGTTTATCATTGATGAAAGGGTTAAGGCTACATCGGATATAAGTGCGTCTTGAAATGTCTTTCGCTTACGTACCAAATAGTAGGCTGAGGCTGTAGCCGATTGGCACTTGACACCACGCCAATCCATTTGTAAACATAGCCTCGGCTGTCCCGTTCACAAAGGCGCCGCCGACCCATGTAGCTTTATAGAAAAGTCAAAGTATTGTTATTAATTTGACACTTAAATAAATGATGAGGGAAATGTAATAAGAGAATGAGAAAAGGGAATGTCGGAGATCTCGGATGGAACAACGAATGAACCGAGTTGGATGCTATACTCGGTAATATTTGTACTGTCATTCAGAGAACGGTGGAGTCTGTATCTCTGCCAGAAGTCTGCCTATCTGTTTTCCTCGTGACAGTCCTTCTCAAAGGGAATACCCAGCAGAAAATAGAGAATTAAATATTCCAAGCTTGATACGCATGGTAAAATGAAAGGATGGTTCAGAATACCAGACAATGTAATTATCCGCAACTGAATTGATCCTCCCAAAAGCTTTTTTTTCTACCTTGACTACCTTACTTTCGACCTCATCCAACATATCCATTTCAGTGCTTTATAACCAAGTATTTTGTCATCCGAATCTTCTTCATTAATCCTGTTCACGCAGCGTGAGTTTTCCCTTCAGTCATCCTATTTAATCGGACATCTCATTTCCGTAGAGAATCACCTTTCCATTTGAAGGAATACGTACAAATGAATAATCAGATTTCATTTATAAATGCTTGCTTTAAGAAGAAATATTTTCTATTACAATTTTATCATTCTTCGAAAGGAACACTGCTTTAAATTCCAATCGTCGATCCTAACATTCTCTTAGAATTGCCATGGAAGCTTGTGTCGAGTCAGGTTTTTGCTTGGTGAATAAACTGAGAGAAAGGACGTATTCCCCTTGCTATCTGCGTGCTACCCCATTCACTCTTAGTGAGAGGATGGTGGGGATGGAAAATAACGTAGGGATGAGACGGAGTGCATACTTGCCGGGGGAATCGTCTCCTCCTGGCCGTATTTCTCTCTGGGATGTTCATTAAGGTAATGGAGGACGCAAAAGCCGCGAAATTATTTTCATCGCATTGAAAATGGAGACAAGAAATTGAACGGCTTCCGATGCACTGTCCTAAGTCGACGGAAAGGGGAAGGACAGCTTTCGGTGAAGAGGGATTAAAAGCTGTGTGAGACACATACACACATAGTAGACACACACACACACACATACAGAGAAGAGAAAACGAAGGGAAAGAGAACGAAGCAGTATCGTACAGAGAATGGCCGAGTGAGAAGTGTAATTGACACGCTAACAAAGCGGCGTCCCCTGCTGTCCTACTAACTCTTCCAATACAATCCACTCTCGAATACGAGATAGAAACTCGAACGATTTTCCACTTAACATCGAACATCCCTATTGGAGAATACTAAGATTCTTTCTTCAGTTAAAATGAGAACATAATTACAAAGGATTACTATTATAAAATTTAATTTAATTACAAAATCAATTTTACTATTAAAACATGAGTTTTATTATAATTTAAAAAGGTGTCACATGAATTTTCTTAAGGATTTAGTGTTAGTGAATGTATGAAAGGTAGGTAAGAAGAATATACACTCACCGATTAAAGTGAAAACGCCGAGGAAAGGGCCGAGGCCACGGTTAGCCAGAATCATGTCATCCTGGCCTTGCCTGGCTTTTTTCCTCTTGATCGTTGCCGCCCAAATGCCCACACCTAGGACTACCAGGTAGAACACGATGACGCCGGCCACCCCTATCACGTAGACGGCCATCCTTCTGCTTTTATTTCTCCTGTCCCCTGGGATAATGGTGTAAACCCCTGGAATCCGATAATTGCCAGCTTAACGCTTCTCTCCTCTTGCTACGCAATCATTCCTATCTCGCCGATCTCCACTATTCGTCCAACACCCCATTTCAAACCATCACATAGACAGAGAGAAAGAGAGAGAGAGAGAGAGAGAGAGAAGAAAAAAGGAGCAATTCACGTACCAACCTGTCGATTTTCAACCCTACCAAATGGCCAACCCTGTGATAGATGGTGATTGTGATTATGCTACTCTCGACAAACATACCCAAACACAACATGAATGGGTTAATGTATATGTATTTGTATGTAAAATCGATTCCCTAATTTTCCGGACCTGTAATTACCATTTATAGTGTGAATTCAGTACTGATAGACTAATTGTTCTTCTCTCATAGAATGTATTAAATTATTATTGTATCTAGAATTATTGACTGATCGATTGTTCGAATGATTGGAAAAATGGTGAAATGTAGTATTAAATCGAGAAACTTTATTGCCCGTGGATAGCTATCGGCGATTGTAGAGATATTCGAGTGCAGTTGACATATCTGGCACAGATTAAAAAGAAAACCTTGGACCGCAATGGGATGCTGGATAAGTTTATCCTTGGTTTCTTCGTTCAATGAAGACGAATAAGGAACAACAAACACAGAGTATATCAACTTGTTCACATTTCATAAGTATAAACATTAACTACTAGAAATTAACTAAGACACATAGTCTTAACCCTTAACTTTGTATAACATATGTGTATAAACAAACTTTCAAAAGTAAGTCTTGGAACATTAATACTACAGTATTCGTGAGAACTTGTACACTTTGCCAGCTGTAATATTGGACGGGGGTGCAAAGTAGAACTCGTTCACATGTGCACGAATTTCATGGCAGGAGAGCAAGTGGCCGTAGAAGGTAATTAGGAAATATCTCATGCGAGAACGAGTCCTCGGTGTAAACGTGCCGGTGTACGTTCTTCGCCATTCTAATTTACGAGTTTCTCGCAACTCTGAAGGAGGCAGAAAGAGAAAGAGAAAAAGAGAGAGAGAGAAAGAGAGAGAGAGATATTGCAGGAGGGAAAATCGTAGTAGCAGTCGAGGATTAAAGCTCGTCTCGCCCGGCAAACTTGGCTGAAGGAGTTAAGCGAGCGAGCGCGGGCGGTGGCAATTGCGGCGAGGGAATTAAAATTCAAGTGTGTCCCAGATATCGGACAGGATGGGTCGTCGGGTCGTGACCCGGCACAGCCTTCGTACTCACGTAAAGTTCAGGCCTTCCTGTCCGCTCCTCCTACTGCTCGGCATTATTAATTCGCCCCGATCGCCTCTTTTTCGGGAACACTATCTGAAAGGAAACAAAGTACACACTTGAATCAGGTCATGTACATATTATTTCCCTATCGAGAAATAGAATTAATCGAAACGAATGAAATAGTGAATACGATAGTGCGTTTACTTACGTTGTATGTAATATATATAATGAAAATAGGAAATACATGAGATATTCCATTTCATTTCCAATACCAATCTCTCTAGAGAAAAAGAGATCGATATTTCAGAATAGAATAGAATATCAGTATTAATCTTACTATTGAATTCTATGGAAAATTCACACTGTCGATACCTTCCTACGAAGTTTCTATTTAATCAATTAAATTCTACTATTCTACTTCACCAAATAATTACCCAGAAGAAACTTCGTCTATGCAAAGTCAAACTAAAACCAAGATTCTAAATCAGTAATCATTGAGTTCGTTCCGAGGGATAATTATTTCAACTAATCCGTGAACAGAATATTCGCATTACATTGACTACTATGCGATGCGAATCTAAATTAAATCGGAGATCTTCAATTAATAATCATCCATTTGATTCGTAGTATGATGATTGTCTCACCACACTAGAGTGGTGGTGGTGGTGGTGGTGGTGGTGGCGGCACGCCGGATATCCGGGGAAACGTTTGGAAGGGAGAGTCCGCTTTGCGTTGCGGGGTTGATTGGCAAACATACATCGAGACCATTGCATAATGTATGACAGAGTGGTATTATCCTCTATTGAAATAGATTCGCAAGAGCCAATGTCCCGCGGCTGGAGTTACAATGCTCTCGCGAATCGACTAACAGGATATATCCATATCGAATTTCCACCGGTAATTCCTCCCATTTCTACCCCCCCCCCCCTCTTTTACCGCTTGCTCTTTTCACCGTCTGCTCGCATTTTCCATCTCTCTCTTTCTCTGATCAAAGCCAATTTAACAGCTAGCAATTGCAACAGTGTTTACATATCCCGATTAATTGGTAGCAACGGTAACGCGTCGCACACGGTGTTTCGTAGGTCATAAGTGACCATTAAATTTTCAACGCGCTTCGCCGGCCGCAGGAGTGCTTCATAAGCATGTGTCTGTGTGTCTGCCTGTGTATATGGGTGTGTACACAAGTTCACCATAGAATTTACAGGCTGCAATAGTGTAACGCACAAGGGTGGCTGGCCGCAGAGGGGAAGAGAAGCGACGAGCAACCACGATTGAAAAAAAGGAGCTCGTGGTGTTCAACGGGCAAGAGGGGGGTGGTAACGAGGAAACGCAATAAAAGCAGTGAAACCACGAGAATAAATGGCCGGATCATTATGAATTTCTGGTGATAAGTGCAAACCACAGCTTGGCTAAGTAAAAACAAGAGGGATGAATATTAAAACGAATGAAAATAATTTCAATTGTAATACTAGAAATAATAAAATATAATACTATGATGAGTAAGAATTAAAGATCTGCGTTGATTATTATTATTATTATTATTATTTCGTTAGTTTTTATTATGATTATATCGTCTTGTTCGGACAGGATATCCCCAATTGGTGAGACCGCCGTCTAGAAACGACGAGGGAGACGAAATCGGGGGAGTAAGATTGCATTGGTCGTACTCGGCTAACCAGGGCGGACCTTAAGTGATGCTTGCCATTGAGAGCGAAATACGTCGCAACGGGGAGCCGTCCATTCCCCATTCAAATTATCCCGTCGATGGAGAGGGAGAGACACATCCCACCGACACGAAGATATTATCGTAGAGAAATCTCCCTCTCGTCTTTAACGAGGAAGAAAAACAGAGCTAGACTAGAAGAGAGACTAGAGAATGATGATTCGTTACTTCCTGTAAGATAACTCGACGTAAGAATGACTTTCATCTTACTTGAAATTATTACAATGTCATTGTCTCTTAACTCTTGATGATTTAATAATACAATTCGTCATAACAATAGCATGGAGGCGCGAAACATCCTATCTGGCACTTCGTTCTATCAATTGCAATGACTTCTCAATCTATTCATAATGTTGAACACATCTCAACACTTGTACTATTATCATTAACTCTTATAATAGCTTCCGGCACAATTAGAAAATGACACTCAATGACTAACAAGAAGTATTTGATCGACGAGAGAAAAAGTGAAACTACGAAACCTCGTACAATGAACCCGTGAAGCGTTCCACCCCCAAGGCGAGTAGCGTGGAAGCAGTCAGCTTCCACGTTCCTCGAAATGGATAAATTTTGGACCAAAGTCAAATGAAGAAACACTATCAAAACATCTCTTTAATTATCTCCCAAATTTCCCAATGCAAAACTTTCTCCTCTCTTTCTCTCTTCAAATACTAACTTACCCCGTCGATTATATTGTTGTTCACGTAAAAATCAGCATGTCCCCAGATTCCTTTCATGGACCGTCAGCCCAAAAGCGACCACAATGGATGATTTCGTGATAGTATATTTCGTTCTCTCACAGTAGAAACTTCTAATATATACTATCCTACAAATATATCTCCAACGACGACGACGACGACGAGGACACGCGGGTACGTGTGTCAGTAAGAGCGGAGCCGCACGCGTATCGGTCGCGAGCAAAGGGAGCCAGGCGTACGACTGAATCTCCCCGCCGGATTCAGCATCCCGCACGGCTGACACCGCTCTCTGCGCGCTGGACCACCGCCACCTTGCCAGGGGTCGTATCTACTGGCGTACGCTGCTGTTAGAAAGAGCGAGGCGAGCGAGTGAGAGAGTAAGAGAACGACAGATAGAAAGAGAGTGCGATAAAGATAGACAGTATACGCCGCGCCGACAGAGAAGGATCGTTATGGTGCCCACCGACTAAATCCGCTCTCGCTCTTCTCGACTATTTTCAACTGTATTCTCGAGGCTAGCTGTCTCTTCTGCAACACCCGCAAAATTACGAATCCCACCGCGGACGCTAATTGCACTCTAAATCGATAGTTGACGCGAGCTTTTCGCCCTACGTGCCACTTGCATCGATCGAAACCAACTCCCCCCACCAACCCCCCCCCCACCTCTTCATAACCATCGTCCCCCCCTTTTCCATCTCTCTCTCTCTCTCTCTCTCTCTTGAGTATTAACTGTAAATTATTATTTCAGATTATAGCTAGTAATCCTTGCTAACTTATACTATAGTAGAATTATTGGTGAGTGAATAGATATCTTGAATTAATAACAGAAGGATGATATCTGGTTGTTGGATTCTTAGGTACAATGGAACTGAGAGGAAGTTCAGGGTTGGCAAGATAATTACGAGGAACGTTTACTCTTAAAACGGCACCAAGCAGAGATCGTTACGGGAGCGGAGAATGGGTCACAAAAGACGAGAGAAACGTGGGGGGATGGCGAGGAAGAAGGCTTGGTTCTCGAAGTAGTGGAGGAAACAGACTCTCTATCCTGAATGGTAGTGTAAAGCTGTAGAGTTTTGAGTATGAAACGTAATGCAGAGAATCGTGGGAGTAGCGAAGATGTTGTATCAAGAGAGAGAGAGAGAGAGAGAGAGAGAAGAAGAAGGAAAAAAGAGATTTTGAACATAAAAGGAAACGAAGACTGATAACATACAAGTAGCAAAGGTCGGACTCCTGGTACGTCTGACTCTACTCAAGTAGAAACAGACCGAATAGGAAAAATTGGAGCGGACAGGATCTCATTGGATTTCATGATGACTTACGAAGATATACTACTACTACTACTACTACTACTACTACTACTCTTGGACTGTCGGCGCGAAGATCACAAGCGCGTGAAAGCGTAGTGAATCTCTCGCAAAGTAGAAGAGGAGAAGATGCTGCAAAGGAGTAGACAGACATCCGGATAATACAGGATACGAAGCGTATGTATATACGGTAAAGGTCTCGGCGAGTTCGGGCGATGCTCGGGTCTCAAAGGAAGGGGGGTGTTCGCGCAGAAAAGAGGAATCAGGGTGAAACGCGTAGGGGTAGGTAAAGAGTGGAATTAAGAGAGCACCGCTCGAGATGGCAGGAGACACGGGAGAGAGAGACAAAACCTTCCAGACGAAGGTAACGCGAATATACACGCGCTCGCGCGCGGCCAGGGAAAAGCAAGTTCGGAAACGAAGTTAAGGGAGCCAGAAGGCGAAAAGAAGAAGAAGAAGAAGAAGGGTGAGCTGGATGGTACATTGCTGGGTTAGAATCGGAGTGTGGAGAAGGTAGGTAGACATGCAAGCCGGGCGGTGTTCGCGCGCGCACAGAAGTCAGATAGATTTGCGAGAATGTCGGCACTAGAGAGGCAAGAGGGGGTTTGCCAGAGAAAGAGAGAGGATGAGAGAGAAAAAAAGGGGTGAAAGACGGACTCGTAGGCTCCGTAGTCGGCGGACCTCCGGGAAAGACGAGGAACCGGGGCCGCAACGTGCCCCAGCGGGGGATGGAGAAACAGAGAACATAAGAGAAACAAGGAAAAAGGAGAGAAAGAGAGAGTGAGAAGGAGAGACATCCACGTGCGGGGTGGCCGTATTGATCTGTTCGCGCAAACTCCCGGCTCTTAGCTTCCCTCCGCAAACCGGAGCCACCCCCCTTGAAACCCTCTCTCTCTTTCTCTCTCGCCTACGCTTTCCACCGCTCTTCTCATCACTCGCAGCTCTCCTCTCCTCCGCCGCCAGAATTCTCTCCCCCCCCCCCCCCCACCCCTTCCTATTCGCAGCTTCCAAATACTCGCCGACGCCGAACTCCACGAGGTTCAACTATGACCCTGGTCATCGTCCCCGAGTGTCGAGTAAAACTGCCCCCCTATCAAAAGCGTACTGGCATTGCGAGCAGGCTAATTTCCATCCTTCACATAGAAACCGCGCATACCTTTCATGTACCCTTCACTTTCCTGTGGAAATAACACGCGGTACAAATGTATACGTATGTTAATTTCAGTAATTTAGAACGCGTCACGTGTCACATTGTTTCGTTGATTTTTTTAATGCTTCTTTGGTGGTAGGTTTTCAGAGGGGTTGATTTTAATGGTATGTTAAATGGTTTGAAGGGGTTTATTTAATGGGAGAGAATGATGGAGATTAAACTAGATCATTCGAAGCAATCATATGCTTGAATGGTAATCGTCATGATTACGTTCGTGTCATTATCGAGCAATTTTTGCCACCCCCACTGGTCCGCTTTGTGCTGGCAATGATTCCGGTGAAGCAGTTGGCCTAATAAAAGTGTGACCTGGAAGAAATCATCGAGCTAGGCGTGCGCGCACGTTCAAAGAGGCAAGCTTGAACCGGGTGTGCAGCTTCTTTCGCCAAAATGGTTTTAATTAACGTGCTGCGATTGACAGAGCGCGCCTGGGAATCGGCTTGTTTTAGAATCAACGAGGCTCTCTCTCTCTCTCTCTCTCTCTCTCTCTCTCTCTCTCTCTCCTTTTTTTTCGTTTTCAAGCGCAGACACCGAGGCGGTTCGGCGTGGAGAGCCAATTAAATACTGCAGGGATATCGAGCGGGAACAAGTGGCCGAAGCCTGAAAACCCATGGAAAATGTTACAACGACCTACGCTATTGAAAAGGAGGGCGCAGCAGGATGGGGCAGCGGGGGCCGAGTACGCTGTGCTGAGTCAGGAACGGGAAGAAGTACGCTCGATAAATTGATAAAGCCAGGGGGTAGAAAAGAGGCAACTGGAAAAGCGGGTCTTAAAGATTACCGACTAAGAAGAGAGAGAGAGAGAGAGAGAGAGAGAGAGAGAGAGAGAGAGAGAGAGAGAGAGAGAGAGAGAGAGAGAGAGAGAGAGAGAGAGAGAGAGAGAGAGAGAGAGAGAGAGAGAGAGAGAGAGAGAGAGAGAGAAGCAGAGAGAAAAAGCGATCAATTTACCAACGATTTTCCTACCCTTCTAAAGGAATTATCCGTCCTCCTTCAATATTTAACTTCACCTCTCATTCCATCTCACCATGACTATCACCATCATTTTCAAAAGGTAGATTTCGTCACCCTTAAAGGATAAGTCTCAATGATATTTTTTCACAACTTATTTACTATCAACGACAAATCGCACTAAAAGGTACAAGTACAAGCTTATAATAAAGATAGGTCTTTCTTCTAGGATATACTCGTCGAGGATATATGCAACCCCTTTTTGAATTCGGTAGTTGCCAGATGGCAGACGGCGAATACTCGTGTAGCACAAGACTTGAGGGTTTCGAGTGACTTCGAGAATTCTCGAAATACGCCGGGTTCCATCGGCCCCATAAAGTCAGTCTTTTCCAGGGAGTCAGTTGTGCACGTAGGGCCGGTCGTTGACTCGAGATGTTTTGGTAAGGAAATCGCTCGCGCTCACAGCATCCACTCTGGACCGAGAACAATAGATGCCGCGCTTTGAATGTAGGGCGATCTTGTTTCATAGCCACTTCGGGAAGCCCCTTTTATGTTTTTGTCCAAAGCGATCGACGAGCGCGTCTATGTGTCAGCTATTTTCTTCCGGTTTATGTGTTATTTAGGTGTGAAGTAAATATCTCTGATCAGCATCGATGTCATCGATGGTACTTGTGTTTGCTCGTGCTTAGCTGGATTGAGATCATCGTAGGAGGTATACTCAGTGGCGACCTTGCGTGCTGTTATAGTCAGCATGCTTAGTAGATCCGTCGTTCTCCAATATTGATCTATCACGTCGCAGAGACACTGCACGTACCATGTACCCTCTTCAGGATTTCGCCACGATAGGAACCCTTCAAACATGCATAACATTGAGAGCGTGAGAATCGTTGAAGCATCGTGTGTCATCCACCACCACAACCACCATCCGCGCAAGCTTGCTTGCTCGCTTAACGCGAACAGGCAATCAAACATCCCCTGGTAAACACTTCATATCGCCCGGCAAAGTCACACAGCTTCAGTCGCCCAAGTATAACATTTTTCAAACATCCCTCTGAGACAAGATACTCTTTTTTTTGTTTTCATCTGGTTAGAAGTGTGAGGTTTGTAGGTGTAAGATTTGTATTTAAGGTAGTTGTATCAGTACTTTGTCATCCAAAAGTTAATCGTTTGTAAACTTTTGTTAGTGCTTGTCAGTCAACTTTTTGAAGAATATTAATTTTGAGCTAGGGCTTTCGAATTTATAGCATTTCTTTCTTGATGCAAGAAAACATTCTCTACCCAACTTCAGCCCCGGAAAATGTCAGGAAGTATGAAAAACATGGGAAAAACCACGAAAATGAATTATTCAAGATTGGTTTTCGATGTGTTGTCGATACAATTCCGGCATTTCTGCCACTGGTTTCATGTTTTCTATCCGTTTTGATACTTAAACAATCGATTTATCAAGCGTTCGTCAAAGTCCCAGAACCTTGGAAATATCGAAAATTTGGGAAAAACCCTTCCCGACCGTTTCAGGGTCTGCTATTTCAGGAAGTGATTCAGTATTTAGCTAGGAAACAGTGATATAAATTCCAGAAGCCCAGGTCAAAGTTCATTTTTTGGCCCAAAAATTCGTCAAGGGGTATACCCAGAAAAATTTGCGAAAAAATGAATTTTGAGCTAGGGCTCTGGAATTTATATCACTTCTTCCTTGACGCAAGAAAACATTCCCCATCAAATTTCAGCCCCGGAAAATGTTGGGAAGTATGGAAAACATAGGAAAAACCGTCAGAATTAGACGAAAATGAATTATTCAGGATCGGTTTTCCATGTGTTTTCGGTACAATTCCGGCATTTTTGCCACTGGTTTTATGTTTTCTATCCGTTTTGATACTTAAACAATCGATTTATCAAGTGTTTGCCAAAGTCCCAGAACCTTCGAAAAATCGAAAATTTTTGAAGGGGTATACCCAGAAAAATTTGCGAAAAAATGAATTTTGAGCTGGGGCTCTGGAATTTATATCACTTCTTCCTTGATGCAAGTAAACATTCTCCACTAAATTTCAGCCCCAGAAACAGTCAGGAAGTATGGAAAACATAGGAAAAACCGTCAGAATTAGGACAACTCGATTATTCAAAAGGCTGTTTCCAAGTGTTTTCGATACAATGCCAGCATTTTTGAGAATTATTTTTTGATACAACTACCTTAATTCGATGAATTTGTTTTCTTTATTTTCCAATTTTTTATCTCAACTTTTACTCCTTTAAATTAATGATATACAAAGCTTTATCTTATCTTAATTGAAGTGTTCATTTCTCACCTTGCACTGTACTGTGAGCAATCAAGAAATCAGCATGTGTGGGAATTTTATAAGAGGCAACGGACGAATCTGTTTCTGTTCGTTCCGAACTACGTCGAACCATCACACCACCGTCCAACTTTTCACCCCTGCAAGCCTATGAAACACAGAAAAATGTTGTTATTGCTATTAATCTTGATAATAATTAATTAATTTACCTGAAAGAAGAACAATTTTGGTTTGCCAGCAAGACTGGTACACTTATCGGCAGTAAAAGCTTTCCAAATACCATCTGATCTGTAAGCAACATCCTTCGCTGATATCAGATCATTGCTCAATCCATGTGTTAGAATAAAGATGCAAATACAATCATTGTTCGTATGATCCTCCTCGCTCACTGCAATTAGCATCACCTGTGCAATTTTGCTTTAAAAGAAAAATAAGTATACTAAATTGTCCGAACTTGGCAGACACTTACGCTCGCTTATCTTGGCGAGTACTTCGCTATGAAGACGATCATCCAAGATTTCCACTTCGAAACCAAGAGTTGTAAAAGTCGTTTCTATTCTTTTTGCATCTGCACTTGAACCCTTTCGCTCATCGAAACCCGTATCAAAAGTTTCATGATTGAAAATAATACACCTACCACGTTTTACATGTGTCATATTATAACACAAATCATCCTTTCGCACTGGTATCGACACTGAGATCCTAAAATAATTAAATAACAATAACAAATTCGACATAAAATTCTAATTAAATAAAATTCCAATTTACTTTCTCGTCTGAATGTCATCCTCATAATCATCATCATCATCGTCAGTAGGAACATTTCGAATATTAGCGTCAATCGTATCGACGCGCCTCGATGTTCTTTCAACCCTTTGACTCTCGACTGACTCAGAAATAGTTGAATCATCTTGATCTTGCAACTCCTGTTGGAAATTCATGTGCATTTACATATTCCTATAATGAGATTTATCGTGTATGTAAAAACACGTACTACTTCCGGTGAAGACTTAACTCTCCTGGTCTTTTGTTTAATGGAAGTTATTGGTGGAAAATCATCACAGGCACCAATGCAATCTATCACTGATCTACATCTACGTGTAGATGCCATTGAACTACTTGTGAACACATTGTCATCCTGAATACCAGTGTCATCCTTCTAAAATCAAAGGCAGGCTTAACATCAGTGATATCAGATGACCGAGTGACCGGTGACAGTGAGTTTACTTATATGCATGACCGCACCATATCGCCGTGTATCGATAGACAACACGGTGATTATCAATCAGTGATAAGACTGACTATATTTTATCTATGTCTCTCACGTGACCGCTAACAATGGCACAATGTAACTATTCGATTGCAAAATACTGAAATTGGACGAGATAGAAAAAATGAAGCAACACTTTTGAAATAAATGCAATTGAAAATCTCTTCTGTTTTCACTGATCTTGCAATTCAAATTGCAAAAGACATATTTGTTGTAACACTCGAGAAAGATATTGAGAAAATAATAACACCCTTACGCGGTTTCGAATATATTTAATCGTTCGACAAACGGTACTATGTTTCGCATTATTAGTCGATCTATTTCCATCGATGAACTAATTTCCAGAACAATGGATCAGCCCCCGGAATTACCTCTAGAAGCTCTTGTGTTCTCTTTGACATTCTATGTCATCGCTCCCGTGTGTCGCAACCTTTTTCTTTCGCAATGCCTTTGGCGCAAGTTTAGTCGTCATTGGTACACAAAGGCGGATGCAAAAACTATCGGAAAGGCTTATAACTTTCATTCAGAGATTCGTCCTGTTAGCCAGGATACGTAATAGCTGGCAGCTATGTACAATGTGGCATATAAACGAAGAGAAGACCGGTGAATTTAAATATTCGGTACACTCATGTTTACTGTGCGCTTGAAAACATTTTAGGTCATCCGTACAATAGAGCTCCGTGTACGTCGACCTTTGTGACTCACATTTGCCTGGTAATATAAAACAATCTTCCTCTAGAAAATCAAAAAACCCTCGAGGATGTTCCTTGTCTTTGAATAACAAGTTATACTTTCCAAAGAAAATTCAATGCAAGAATACATCGAGAGTTCCAATCTACATTTATAACTAAACTTGTCAGATACTTTTAACAAATTTTCAAAAGTGCAAACAACTCCAAAGAATTTTTGAAAGGCCCACTCGACAACTGGCGCATGCCTTTATAATATAGAGTGCGTGCAACCGTTGCGAGATGCTCCAAAAAACTTAAATTGGGAGATTCCAGAAACGAGGTTCTTTGTGACGCTTCTTTCACTGGGAATATGGAATTAAAGGATTTCGAAAGGCAGGCACATGTCGTATCATTGGTGCAATAGTACTTTTGTACTTACCTTGAGTTCCTTGTTCAGAGAATCCGAGATTGTCACGTCGTCATTTTCATCATCATCGATGCTCCGGGATGTTGAATTTGAACGGCGCTCCATCCTTGCAAAGACCTTTTCCGACAAGAAGACGAAGGTAGTACGTGTAAACGAGATCAAGCAGAAGAAGAAGACAAGCATCGCACCTTGCCGGATTGACGGCAAAATATGATATCTCCTACTTGATCATACCACGTCAGATCCCACTCTGCGGTGAAACTTGTCCTGTGTCCGGCTTATCAGTCATTATCGGTGAGAATTTTTATCGGACTGATTTCAACCGCAAACCCTATCACACCTTTAACTAGGTAGGCAGCCGGACGGCTGCGGTTGGCTGATAAGGTTTCTAAATATTGTAAAGGTCCTGGTTAGTTGGGCTAGGTTTTGTCCGTAACACTATTATCAGCTTTTCAAATCTTTCTAGGGTACTATTATATCGAAAGAAAGATAGATAAAGGTTTTCTACTAGAAGATATGTAATAATAAAAATAATAATATTAAACTTTATTTTTAATATATTCACATAGTTTGGATAATACAGTTTTTCTTGTTACAATTTGAGTTTATTGTCATAAGCTTCAGCTAGCGGAAGTGTCGAAGGATTCGAAACACTGCATATCCGGCTAGACTCGGTAGTTATCGCAGGCGGAAAGATGCGCGCTCCCACTATTGCCACAAAAGTTGATGAGACTAGTGTGTACATGTATATAGTGGGACATCACCGTGTACTTTTTTTTGCAAGCACGTCATTGCACTGACAAGTATAATCGCGACGTATCTCGGAACCACATTATTTGCCGAAACACTCTCGCTAAATGCGTCTACCGTGAAAGCAACAATCGCTCTCTCTGTTGTTTCCAGTTGTGCGAAGAGATCGGATCCGGGAACGAAATTCTAGAACTACTACAAACTACTTCCTCATTCGAACAAGGTGTGCTGCTTTATTTTATAACCAATAATACGTTCCTTTGTAATTGAAATAAGCTAATAATTTTGATAAATGGGATATTAATTATTATTATAAAACTTTTATATGATACGCCGCTTTCTAATATATTTCTATCATAAAACTTGCTGGCGCTTCGCATTGTGCCTAACAGGAAAGGTGAGCGTCGACTTGGAACGATGAAATCATCGTGGCATAAAATATTGTTCTTTTTTTGCGGTTTCTTTTCGTTCAAAAGCGCTATTCGCCAATCGCGTCGGCAAGTGAAAAGCTCTGTGTGGTACATCACCTCAAGTATTAATTAACAGTGCACTAATTGAGAACTGTAGCGAGTCATTTTCTTTTAGTGTCTTTCACTTCTTTCAACTGGATAGTAATCCTGTAGAGATATCTTCTTACAATTAGTGTTGTTCGCACACCTTGGTCCCGGTGCGTTGGTTGCTTTTTGGTACCATTCTGTACCATTGTGTCCACAGTATACCTGTTCTACGTCCTGTCCAACGCAGTGTCGCCGCTGCAACTACTCCGAATACAATTCGACGCGATTTCATATCACCACTACGAGAGAGCAGAGATATCGTAAGATCGCGTAGTTTATACGGTGTTTATCATATATGGGTTCGTAGTGTTTGATAAAAAACCCCGGTATGACGAATCGGTTTGCGGGGCAGGGTATTTACGCATATGCTCGCTGCACTAATGACAAGATGATAAGAGCTCGACGATGAACCCCTTGTACTAATTTTTACGATTGTATACAGACTTTATTATGACATGTCCATGAATTCCGAAAGTTCTACTATCCTCCGACCTCGCAACGGGGTCGGAGTTTCGTTTACCCAAACATCCTGTTCATTGTGTGTAGATCTTCGGTGCTAGGTTAATCGGAGCAATCACTTTGTTTCAAATTTGAAGGAAAATATTTATCGTGGTTGTCACGTAATTTGATTTCGATCGTATTGGAAAGTAATTGTTATTGTTTTCAGGAATGACTCGATCTCTCGAAATCTTGACTATGTAAATTGTTCAGAGAATTCAATTGGTATTTGGACAATATATTTATTTGCATAACTGACAACATGACTTTTGCAAAGCATAAATTGAACAAAAATCCATGTGTGGATGCCAATGCAACATTGGGGATCGATGAGGCCTGTTTTAGCATTATCAATGATTACAATCATAATATAACATTCTACGCGAGAGCTCCAGATTGTTATTTGGTAAATAGAACTATTCATTTTATATGCCTAACTCTGAGTCTATGTTAAATAATTATTTATTGAATTTTAGTGCGAAGACTTACCTCAAGCAAACTTGACTGCTCATAGCAATACCTCATTTGTTCTGACAACTAAGTATCCCACGCATATATATTATGCCTTTGATCATGAATATTGCCAGTAAGTATAACATTTGATCATAATAAAATGTTACAAGTTTTAATACCCTTTACTAAAATTTATATTATTCTTTAGTGAGACATTTACATTCAAAGAACATGGAAGCTATGGTTGGAATTTGTCACAGGAAGAATTATGTTCACACATTTATACATTACGAGAACCAGTAGACAGCTATTTACGTATGTACATACAATAATTCCTGTACAGAACAAAGGCCTTATATAATTGTTAAAAGTCTAATTCTCTTTGTAGCGATACTTGCTGTGGTTATGACTTTATTACTATTGTTAATCATATGGAAAACATCTGCAATAATCATAAGAGTGATCAAAGGGAAGATGTCTCCTAGTAATGTAGATGGTGTAAGTATATGGAGTATGTTTATATTGTGATCATTTATTTAATACGTCACAAATCCTTACAGGATTTTGATAGATTACAAGAGAGTGAAAATACAGCACTTCCAGTAATGAGAACCACAAAGTCTAGCACTAGGATGAAATCAGTGGATACATTTAGAGGGTAAATATCAATAGGCTGTGTTCTGTGCTTTAATAAATTGTACCTTGTAATTTCAGAATCGCAATACTGTTGATGATATTCGTTAATAATGGTGGAGGACAGTATTTTTTTTTTAATCATAGTCCATGGTACGGTTTAACTGTGGCAGACTTAGTCTTACCTTGGTATGTATACATTAATTTATAATATCTGATTTAAAAATGCAACGAGTAAAAAATACGAAAATTTAGGTTTGCGTGGATTATGGGTATGACGATCACGATTTCAAAACGGGCTGAACTTCGTGTAACAACATCGCGTGTAAAAATAATACTTCGTTCTCTTCAACGATCCGTTATACTCATACTACTCGGATTGATGTTGAACTCAATGCACAACAATTCATTGAGTCACATTCGATTGCCGGGTGTACTGCAGATGTTAGCAGTAACATATTTCGTGTGTGCTGTTATGGAAGCACTTTTCATGAAAGCTCTTTCGCAGGTATTAGTTATATTTGAAACAGTGAAATGTAAGTTACAGACGACAAATAACGCAATATTAGGACATTGTGTTCCAGTTTGGACGTTTGACAATACTACGAGATATTCTGGACAGCTGGCCTCAATGGTTGATTACCATAAGCATTGTAATAACGCACACCCTCATTACTTTCCTTCTACCTGTGCCCAACTGCCCGAAAGGATATCTTGGACCAGGTGGCCTTGATTTTCGTGGCAACTATAAAAACTGTACTGGCGGCGCAGCTGGATATGTAGACCGGCTAGTTTTTGGAGATCATATATATTCGAACACTAAGAACTTTGTGTATGGTACCGTCGCGCATTTTGATCCAGAGGGTATGTCAAATTACATATACGATAACACATAACTATATATTTTCAGTTTAACACATATTCATTTCTTCTTATAGGATTGATGAATACAATGTCTGCAATATTCGTTGTATACTTGGGTGTTCATGCTGGCAAGATTCTCCTGTTTTATTATCAATGTAATTCCAGAATAATTAGGTGGTTCATATGGGCGGCAATAACGGTAAGATGAAACCTGCATATTTAACTTTCAAACATTATTATTTCATTGTGTTAATTTTGTAATTTAGGGTCTTGCTGCTGGAATTTTATGTAATTTTGAGAAACTCGAAGGACCTATTCCCGTTATTAAGAAAATATGGTCGTTAAGCTATGTCTTAAGTACCTCCAGTTTCGCTTTCTTGTTGTTCACTGTGTTACATTTATTGATCGACTACAAACAGTACTGGAGTGGAGCACCATTTGTGTATGCTGGTATGCATCGGCGCATTTAGTTACTTGGATCTGTGATAAACTGGTTATAGAACATTTGTAAAACTTACAATTCATTTGCAGGAACAAACCCGATCGTCCTTTACGTGGGACATGTCTTGACAATGCATTTATTCCCATGGGAGTGGGCAATACCTAATCCAACACACATGAGTATGCTGGCAATGAACTTATGGACAACAGCATTGTGGGGTATAATTGCATATGTTCTTTATGCTAAAGATATTATTATAACTGTATAAAGTTGCATTCATTGTTACAAAATTACTGAAAACTGATATTTTGTCGATAAATACTTCTTTCATCGCGTTAACCACGCCTAATGCGATTTTTATAAAAACGGCAAAAAAAACGAAAGTCTGCGAAAGAGAACAAATAATCTTCGTATAATTGATGATGTGCATCATATGATATTAATTAGATGCTTTAACAGGTAGCTTATTCTAAATGCGTTATTTTTATAAATAAATACTTTTCCAATATTTGTATTGTTTATGTATATTTTATTATAGATCTATAATTACTATACTATATAAATGACGGAAGATCTGTATTAATGATGTGCAAATATGAATATAAATATATAAATTATAGTAAAGCTGAGTGAAAGTGTCTTTCTCGTGGTCCTGTATAAAACAATACTAAGAACTGCGAGTATATCATATGCGCATATATGTATTAAAGTGAAAACAAACAAGTTAATGAGGAAAAGAAGGGAACTACAATTATAAAGATGGAAGGCATGATTTATTATTATTGTCATGTTGGTTCTAACTTACTGTGGTTCATTAAAAGTATTAAGTTTATTAAGGCAAGCCCCAGTTTATATCAGATAAATCTATATATTATTTGACACACAAGTGATCTATTTGCCTCTTAAAAACTTCCATGCTTATTAAATAGTACTTTTTCCCGGAGATCATAGATAATCATTGCAAGAAACTACACTTTACTGTAAAACATTTGCTTAGATAATGCAATATGTAATATAAAATACTGAAGTTTTTGGCTAGTATAAGAATTATGTGAAGTTTTGGCATTCTCTATGAGCAGTTCACATTGTATCAGATATAGTTTAGAACAAACTGTTCTATTAAGTCAAACTGTTAGAGTATCATCAGAGCCGATCTAGCGATAAATCAATCTCGACTCAAATTGTAATTGCTTTGATTATAATAAATCATTAAACTCTTTTAAGTACCAACTATAACAATATAAAGATGAGATTTAGGAATATTCTAACTAACGTTACTTTTTACACCAATTACACTGTGGTTCAAGTATCGTGCCGTTAAGTCATCAATTGGTTGGACGGACCTTTGTGCCTCATTCTCAATGTTATAGAATGTTAGTGCATTGTTATTTAAATGGGAGGCATACGACTATAAGTCGAATGAGCTTTCACGCATGTACTAGAAAGACAGGTGCAGAAAAGTGTAGCCAGTAGTAACAATCCAATAAAGACATAAACTTTTAGTTGTGGAAATCGCCCTGGTAACCAAAGAATAGTGAAATCAATCGTCTTGTCTTGAGTATCTAAAAATAAATGTTTTACTTAGAAACAATTTAAAGAACTATGACAAACAGAATATTACATTGTTAGTTTATACCAATATATGCTAATCCATATCCTGTATTCGGTGTACCCATTCTATACGAGCATGTGGGTATTTGCACTTCATGAATATCACCAACATCCATTCTCAACTGATATAAAGATGCCTCGCTTGGTGGAAGAATCCATATGTCGCTCAATTGGTCAGTTGCCGTGTCCAAGCTGATGTGCATACCTTTGTGCTCATGAGCAGTAAAAATAATTTGAGGAGATAGTTCTTTGATTACCTGAAATTGATATATATCATATAAGAATATGGAAAACATGATTGTGCTTAGTAGTAAAACTTGTACTGTACATTTTGGACAAATGTTCCAGGCATAAATAAGAGCGGCATATGACTTAAGACAACATTCGTAGTATTTCTTTCCGCATAATCATTAAGAAATGCATCCTTTGGGGCTTCTGGCATTGTACGTGTTAATCTATTAACCTGAGAATGTCAAATGCATTGTTATATGACCCATGTAATAATATAAACAAATCCAGTTGAAAACTACTTGCTTTAAAAAAAGTGACAGTCTTGTAAACCAAGGTGTCGGGCTGAGTATACGCGAAATTAAATCTGTTATGAAAATTTGGCGACACCTCATCATCTTCTCCACCAATATCATTATCTCCAGGTAAATAAATTTTCTGGAAAATATATACTTTAAGAATAAAGTAGTTAAAAACTAGAAACTATGAAAGTTCTTGTTTGATACCATTATATGATCAGGCATCTCGAATATATCATCCAGTCTTCTCTTATATCTCTGAAATGCTTCTGCATTGGCAATGTGACCTTCATCCATTAAATCTCCAAGAAATACAACAACATGTGGCTGAGAATATTCCACAGTCCTTGAAAATGTCTTCTTTAAGTATCTGAAAGTACATCACTGTGGAAGAACACTGCGGTCAATGTCTACGTTCTTTTCTAATCCTATAAGATGTAATCTTCGTACCTATCACTGTCCCATCTTGCTACCCAGGAGCCAGTATAACTTTCATATCTTTCTCCTAATATCTGTGGGTCTGCTACAAGCAGTACCTTCACACACTCGGAACACTCCCGTATGGTCCACTTTAACTTGCGCATTTCATAGACTAGAAACTCATTGTAGAACAAAGTAGCAAATACAATGAACCCAACGGCAAATGCCCTGTTTTTAAACCTATATAGATTTTTCAAAAAGAGACATTCTATAATTTGCTAGAACTATTGGCTTATATTTAATATAACTTATATAAGTATATGTCTTACCTGTTTCGTCGAAACATTTTTGCGATTTCTATTGTAATTTGATATTATTGAAACGCCCAACATTCGCGACGTGAGTGTACTTTTCCAACATATTGCCAGGAATTCCAAGTAGAGCTCTCACCATTCCCCTCGTCAGTAGGCGTTTAATCCGATGTAATCTAATTACGAGGATCTTATTTAATTACAGAATATAAGCGTGTTAGTAACATACATTCTATTTTCCATTGTGTATGCGTGAGGGAGTGGTAATTATCAACAGCACTGTAAATAACTTTGAGATACGCATGAACTTAAATTTTTGCACTCAGACATAAGACTTGATTGTTTGAATCGTGTGTTCTGGTTTTAAAAAATCGATACGCTCTTACAGCTGCATAATTCTCCATGAAGGAAATCAAGAAATCGCGGGATGATGTATTCTGTCTTTGACACACATTTTAGAAAGTTGCATAGAGCTCGTGCGAAACGCGCAATTATACTTACTTATATATATTTCACAAACCTAAATTCTTTGGGATGCACCGTAATGTTAAATTGCACGTGCACTTACTTTTATTCGATCTAAGATGATTCAAAAGCTTTAAAATGTATGTGCACAGCAGTGCATCGTTATAAAAGGAAAGGCATTGATCGCTATTCATGCACATAGCTTTCTAAAAATATATCCATAGACTTAGATCACATATAGTGTGTGATATAAGAAAAGGTATGTAATATTGAAAACAACAGGTTGTGCGTGATATTAATTGCTACATTGTAGATGAATAAATATTATATGTCCTTTATTATATACATCTCGACACATTATAAAAGTTATAGAATATATATATAGTTATGTATCACATTAGAAAACTTGGAGCATACACTAGCACACTATAGTTCCCAGCACAGCTGTGAATTATTTACAACATTTCTGAAAACGATCCACTATTCCCGGCATTATAGAATTCAGCAGGTTCATCCTGTAGTAGAATGAAAAGAGTCGGAAAATACTGCAAAGGCAACGCGTGAATCATTCACAAAGCAAAGACATAACATTATCTGAAAAGCCTTCAGACAATAACTTATTATTATGTATCAGACATCGTAAATCCTTAATACAAACTTCGACTAAAGAGGAGTGCATATGATTAGTAGCATGCATCGTTCATGAATTAGTATTCTCTAACAATGATCGTAAAGTGAACTCATGTATGTAAATTGCAAAACATTATCATCACCATCATCACTGCGAATAACGCGTCGCCATGTTGCGTGGTAACGGCGACTTCCAGCGCGCGCGCGTTTCTCTTCCTTTGGCGCAGACTTGTCGCGCAGGATTTCATGGCCGTGTCGATCCGAGCGTGTTGCGTCAGCGAGTGCAATGCTCATTTATTCCCGGTGGCCTGGCAGCTTTGTGAAAACGTTCTGGACTCTGTGGACATTCTAAATCGAGGAAGAATCGTGTGGTAGAAATGGCTGAGAGCGAACAAAGGGCCAAAGACAATTGCGCCGTGGCAGGAAAGGAGCCGATAATCAAGCAAGAGAAGCGCGAGAGCACGTTAACCAATGGCGGGAAGGGCTCGGGCGACGACGCGGACAGCCTCGAGGAGATGCCTCTCGATATCGGCGAACATTATCTTGTTCGCCGATCCGATGATTCCTGGCGTAAATAAACTTCTTTCTGTAAAGTAACTCTTCCGTGATGAATCTTCATCGACTTTCATTGTATGATAGATGAAGATCAATGTAATCAATGGCTTTCCTACGTTTGTATTACCGGCTTTATCATCAGATAAACTGTGGGCTTGTTTTGAAAACAGTACAGTGTCATGCGCGACTTGAACTCACAATATATATAATCTTTTTGACTATTATTAATTGTTGTCTACTAGATATTTATTATTTAATGCATTTTAGAGCTTCACAATGGAAATAGAGTAATGCTAAGATTTGTTTACTTGACATGTACAAGATTGACAAGAATTTTAAAATGTTTATTAGTAATATTTGTTTTATAGATCCTGCGGAAATCATTCAAACCAGATACAATGAAAGTGAAGGACACTATGAATATTATGTGCACTATGAGGGACACAATAGACGACTGGATGAATGGGTGCCAAGAGACAGAATCATGTCTAGTAGATTTGACATGAGTGACAGAACTTGGAAAACTGGTGATAGAAATCCTGGCAGTGACTTGTTAGCAGATTCTTCAGATCGTAAAATCACAAGGAATCAAAAAAGAAGGCATGATGAAATCAATCATATTCAAAAGGTACTTGTGGCAATAAAAGATTGCAATTAAAAGAATTTACATATACTTTTTAATGGCAATGATAATGTTTACAGACATATGCAGAAATGGATCCAACAACAGCAGCATTGGAAAAGGAACACGAAGCAATAACAAAAGTCAAATATATAGATAAGATTCAAATTGGTAAGCATTGACCTTGTAATGTTATTGGATACCCTTTTTCGAAAAAGGTCTCATTATTTGCGAAAGTTCATTTCCAGGAAAGTATGAAATTGATACGTGGTATTTTAGTCCTTACCCAGAAGAATATGGAAAACAGCCAAAACTTTGGATCTGCGAATATTGTCTCAAGTATATGCGATTGGAAAAAACATATAGATATCACATGGTATGATATTGAATTTTTACTAATGTCAGCTTTTAAATTTGTATACTCATCAGAATGCTCCAATTTCAGAGTGAATGTATTCACAGACAACCAGTTGGAAAGGAAATATATCGCAAAGGAACATTAAGCATCTGGGAAGTAGATGGAAGAGAACACAAAATCTACTGCCAAAATTTGTGTTTGTTGGCAAAGCTATTTCTAGACCATAAAACTTTATACTTTGATGTTGAACCATTCTTATTTTACATTCTTTGTGAAGTAGACAAACACGGAGCACATTTGGTTGGATATTTCTCCAAAGTATGCTTTAAATTGCACTTATTTGCTTTTAAATTAAGTTAATCATCATTACATTTCCACTTAATTACTTTCATAGGAAAAGGAGTCACCCGATGGAAACAATGTTGCATGTATTTTAACATTGCCACCATTTCAAAGACAAGGATATGGAAAATTACTCATTGCATTTAGCTATGAGTTAAGTAGAATTGAACAAACTGTAGGCAGTCCTGAAAAGCCTTTGAGCGATCTTGGGAAACTATCCTACCGAAGTTATTGGAGTTGGATTCTTCTCGAAATTCTGAGAGATTTCCGAGGAACCCTTAGTATTAAAGACTTAAGGTATGCACTCGATAAGCTAAGCTATGTATTTTTGTATATGAAGGAAACAATACTAACTATGATTGTTTTGCAGCCAGATGACGAGTATCTCACAGACAGATATTATATCAACATTACAGAGTATGAATATGGTGAAATACTGGAAAGGACAACATGTGATTTGTGTGACACCGAAGCTGGTCGAAGAACACATAAAGAGTAGTCAGTACAAGAGGCCGCGTTTGACAGTAGACAGCAGTGCACTTAGATGGGGTGCTCCACCACGCAAGAATGTAAAACCTGGCAAGAAGTAACGAAAAGAAAACGAACAATTAATTGTCTCTTCTTGCCGTGAAATTCACGTTCAACAAGTTTAACAAACACTTGACAAGCAGCTGTAGTCAATAGTTTGCGATGATGTCTTCGAGTTTGTTAGACATACTTTCGGCAATGCATTACCCAGAGTAATGTATCTGACAATGCCAAGTTCGCTTATAGTTGGAAGCTATGGTAGGCGAACGTACCAACCTGCTTGGACATAAGTAGCTCCTTAAAAGAGCACCCACAATGAAATCTGTTCCATTATCTATACTTTGGAGGTTTTACCTCTAACGACTGTAATCATAGTTTATCTTATAATGCAATGTATGTGTCAGGAGTATTGTGTTTTTCTCATAATGGAAAATCTCGACCCTTTGCAGCATTATAATTTGCAAAACGAGCAATCACATTGCATCTATGAATTCAAAGCGAACAATACCACGCAGTATTAGTTAACATTAACGACTTTCTTACACAAATTCGTTAATAAAACTTATATTCACGAATAGCATTTTCTTACACTTCATTGTATACTATGTTCCAATGTGTTTAGTACATCATCACAGACTCGCAGTTAGATGCACAGTCTTTATAGTGTTTCCCTTGTGGATTTGCTTGGCCAAGTCGACAGCATACTTTGCTGTTCCAGGGGCAGTACTTACTCCATATCCTCCATGCCCATAGTTGTGGACAATCTAGAACAATTGAATCTTTTCATTTAACAGAAGTCTTTTTTGAAATTATTCATTAATTATTACTAGCAGATACTAACAAGTTTCCTGCCTGTGTCGGTACTGACTCCTTCGGGTTCTACCCTTACATAATTTTCTCTATGTGGTCTAAACCCCATTTTTCTCGTTACTGTCTTAGCGCTGGATAAAGATGGAACAAGAGTATTGCATCTCTTACGAATTGCGGCAGCCTCAAACTCGCACCATTCCTGAAGCTGTGAATCATACCCTCGAGATCCACCTAAAGTAACTACTCCATCAAATCCTGGTATGATATATGTATCCAACTCTCCATAAAAAAATGTTTTCAACCATGGAGCTTGCACCTAATATACCATATTTTTTTAAATACTTCCTCTTTTTTAATTACTTCAGTTAAAAATATTTATTATTGTTCATACTTTAATAATTTGGCCCCGAATGGGGACGAGTCGCCTATCTTTACACAATTCCCGAGAACCCAAGCCGGTACAATTCATTACCACATCGTGATTAGAAGCAAGTTCTTTTAGAGATTGTATTTCTTTCGTTATGAATTCACAACCATTCTCTTGCAATCTAGTAATATAATTTGTATACTTTTATTGCTGATTATCAACGTAATAATTGCAAAAGTATATTCTTACTTCTGTTTGGCCCACGGAAGATATAAATTGCATTCGGTAAGAAGAGTAGTAAAGAAACTTCCATATTTCCAATTGCCACCGATTAATTTAAATTCGTCTTCGGTGGCCCTACGATATAATGGCACAATATCTTCTATCCAATAACTCTAAATCAAGTTCATTTTTATAACTACAGTTAACAATATAAAAATAGACTATCATATTTAAATAATAAAACCTTGACAGTGTTCGGTGAAGAATTGGCGAACATATAGCCCGAGATACTCGTTATTCCAGCTAGCGCAGCTTCCGAGGACTTACGGATAGCATCATAATAATCATACGAATCTTTTACCCATGTTCTAAAACAATGTAATCTATATGAGCACTATCTATCGAGTACAATAAGTACAACAAGTTCTGATAGATGTCGTAGTTCTATTTACTTTGTTATCTGCTCGCTTGGTCCCGAAAACGAGGAGCTAATTCTGAATATCCCGGCTGCCACATGACTGACAGTATTGTCAAAGTCAGTAGCATAAACTGATATTTTACTATTACGTAATTCTTGCTGGAGCTGCAGTGCAGTAGTTAATCCAACTACGCCTCCACCCACGACTGCTATTTTCATGTTGTGGCCTTTCTCGACAAATACCTGTTCACTCAGGAGAAGTCGCTGCGACTGAATAAGTCAAAGAAGTGAAAGCACTATTGATATTAACTGCGCGTGCTATTATCGTCAGCGTGAAAACACCATATTCTTTATAATTCTCAAGTAGTCAGAGGGTCAAGTAAAGTCTTATCAAAGTCTTATCATATATCACATTAACAGAATGAACTTTACTAATAAATCACATTCTGTCATACCGACGAGTGATCATTTTATTCCTATCCATGATTACTTATTACAAAGTATAATCTTATGACTGATTTTCTCTCGACAAAATCGCTGCTGTTTTACATGAAATGATAAAAACTTTCAAAAGGAGAAGAAATTGATTAAAAACTGAACACGCGGGCTTATCCGTTGAGTATACAAATATGTACAATACGCAACCGTTTGTAAAATAGAGAATCAATTTATTTCCTATTTCATGTAAATTCTTTTATATGGATGCATCAATCTATAATTGATTGCGTGAGATTAGCATTAATCCTATACCTCCATATATTTACAGTGTTCATTTGTACGTATACAATGAAGTTCGATAAAAAAAATTCAGCTAATGAGAAAGGTCAAGTGCGAGTTAGTACTCAAATTTTGAATATGGTTAACAATCGCCCTTTTTAACAAAGGAATTATAAAATTGCATCCACCGTTCTATTTGGCGTATGCGAACGCAACATATGCGTGTGAGGAAGTATACCACAATAGAAGGAAATAATGTATAAGGTATATTTAGCATTTCAGGGGAATAAAAATAGCTTTATGCAAAAGTGGCTATATACAAAAGCGAGTGGGTCAATGAATGATGACACCAAGCGCTTGCAATTTCATGCAACTCATTGCTTGTCTAGAAAATTACGCATTTCATTATGTATATATTACATATAACCTTGGGTCAAGACATTGGCGGCAGTCGTCTTTTGCTTCTTTATAGAAGAAAATCTTCCCAAGTATGTGGGTATTTACTTATGCCTTACTGCATGGCTGGATAGTATAGTTCAGGGGAGGCGGAGGCACTAAAAGTGGCAAAGGAGTAGGTGGTGGCGGTGGTTGAACTGCTGTCGAAGAACTGGTAGTGGTAGGTGTTGACGTTTCAGGTGTACGAATTGAAGAGTTGTAAGTTGAAAGATAGCTCGGCCAAAGATGTGGTGGAGGTGGCGAGCCAGGTGGTGGTGGAGGAGGCGAACGATCATCCAAGTCGTCGGAATCATCCATCATCATTGCTGTTAGAGGTGTGATGCGAGGTTTCTTCAACTTAATAATCTTCACCTGAAATATATATTTTTCCATTTAATATCATGTGGATAACAATATATATGCAATATATATGTATATTACAACGGAGTACCTTGACTTTCTTCTTGGTTTTCGGCGGCTTGCCTCGTTTTTCTTGCTTCCTGCTTTTTCTAGAAGATCGTCTCATTTCCCTTACACTACTTCGAGAACCTGCTGATGAAGGTGGAGGTGGCGATGGCATATCACCTTCGCCACCACTGGGACTTGTGCCTTCTCCAGGTTTAATGCCGTCCGCAAATTGAACCGATTTTCTATTGTTTCTCCTTTTCCTCGACAATTGTGTTTTAACTTTCGTTTTTAGAGCTTTCGCTTTATTTTCACCCGGAATATCGTCTTTATTAGACCGACTACTTTTATCCAGTTCTATTTCTTCCTTGTCATTTTCGTCACTTTCATCATCGCCCGTTGAAGGATCATCCAAATTTCCATTGGAGATTGACAGTTTTCTAAAATATAAACAAACAATTGGCAAAAAAATATAACGTGTAGTGGATCATCTGAATGACATCCTGACTTACCTAAATCCTGATGCAACTAGAATACCCTTGAGAGGTGCTGGTGGTATCGAGGACCAATCCTTAGATTCTACATCTTCTGGAATTTTTGTTATGTCAGTGATAACAGTAGTAGTATCCTCTGGTTCGCTTTTGCGACTCGAAATCCGTGATGAGGAAGCAACTTCGTCATCTTCTTCTTCTTCCTCGTCTTCTTCTGGCTCCTCTTCTTCATCCTCATCTTCCTCAACTTCTGGTTCTTCTTCTTCCTCCTCATCTTCGTCTTCATCTGGAACAGCTTCTTCGTCTTCAGCAGATGTTGATGTTTTTGGCGTTGCTTCTTCTTTTTCAGGCGCAGTAAGTTGCTCTTCAACCTCTGTTTTATCGAAGTTTTCATCACCATCTTTAAGAGCTTTTAATACTGATGGATCGGCCGTAGATGGCTTTTGTCCTGGACTATCAGACTTGGTAGCATTGGGATTGGCTTTTTCAAGTAGTCTTAGAGCACGACGATTAATACGTTCAATGCGTTTACGTTCTTTTTCCTTCCTACGGATTTCACGAACTCGTTTACGTTCCTCACGTTCCTTGCGACGTGTTTCGAGAATCGCTTCGTAATTATATACTGGTTGCACTACACTCTCTGTAATTATAATAACATTATAAATTCTCTTAAAATGAATATTACATTATCAATCAAATCGAATGAAACTTACTTTGGGGTGGAGGTTCCGCACGTACGAATGGTGTTGCAGTAGGCGGTATTGAAACTGGTACAGGGATTGGTGGAGGTATAGACAATGGTATTGGTACCGGAGATAATGTGGAAACAGGAGTACTATTATTAAGCACAGGTGGTATTGGAACCGGCATAGGCACAGGAACTGGAACAGGTACAGATACAGGTGCTGGAGGAACTGTCGCTGATTGTGGAACTGGAGTGTACAAAACTCCACTTGGTTGTTCGACAGATGAAGATTGACCACTATTCCAATCTAATGATGTTGGTACAACCTGCAGAACATTACCCACACGGACGACTTGACTCGAAGGGCGTGCAACTGGTGCTGTTGATGGACCTGGTGTTTCTTTCCGTGCACCAGGAACTCCGTTAAAATCTCCAGGTACGACTTGTAGAACATTGCCCACCTAAATAAACAATACATAATAATATCGATATTGTATATGAAGTTATTTTATTTTATTTATAAAATACATACTTGTACAACTGTCGGTTGTTGTCTATAAACCATTTGTTGCTGTTGATTCGTCGAAGGATATATAATACTAGAATTATAGTTTTCAGGGTATTCAGTTTGAACCCCCGATCCTTCTTGTTGCTTCTTAATACCCAATTCTAGTTCTAATCTGTAAATGTAAGATATTGTAATGAAAATAGAAAATCAGAGAGTTACTAGAGGCTAAATTTAAAGCAGTCAAATTACCTATCGTCAAGTGACAAACGTTTTGGTGAATTTCTCGCTGAGTCATCTATACAAGGGGGATAAGTTAAATTGTTTTCTGTGTAATAATATTCATTGCCGGTCTCACTTTCGTTCATGTACTGAAACCCAGCAGCATTTTCTTCCATAGGTTCTTCTATATGCATTTCAGAGTCTAACCCGCCCGTTCCTGTTCTGGCGTGACCAGAAACTGATTGTACAATTGTTTCAATTCGTCTGCCTCTTTCGTTCTCATCCTTTTTATCCCTCGAATTCCGATCCAAGGAGGATGCTCTAAAGACAAATTGTTATTTCATGATACAAAGATCAAACTATTATTCTTTATGTTCAAGTGTTTACTATTATTGTTGTTCTTACCTTCGAACATCTGTACTTCGTCCAGCAGACCTAGATGTTGATTCATTTCTAGATCTAGACCCAGACCTTGATCTTGATCTTGATCTTGACCTTGTTCTTATAACTCGTGTTTTCGAGGTGGATCGAGAACGTGAACGTGATCTAGATCTTGAACGTGATCTTGACCATGATTTAGATCGAGATCTTGATGCTCGTCTAAGTCGATCCATTTTATATGATTTTCTATGTGGCGAACGCCTCATTCGTCCAGGAGACAACCTTCTAGAGGGTGAGTACTTTTCTGACCTACGTCCATGTCTGTCTGAATCCGATGCTTCAACATCTTTCTCCCATTGCCTTTCTCTTCTTGAACTCATCCGCCCTCTTCTACTATATAGCAGAAAATGGTATAAAGAAAAGATATTAAAATGTAAATAACCAAGACGTCTTAGAAGTAAAGCATTTTTAAATATTGTAAAAGTACCTTGTGCTGTACTTTGATGCAGATCGCATAGGTCCTTCGAAAATATCCCTATCAATATTTTCATCATAGTAGGATCTATCATCATAGCCAAATCCTAACAAATCTTGATCGTTGGGGTACGAATCAACTGCTTCGCTTCCTCCTGCACCTAAATTTTCTGCTTCATATGGCCACATGGATCGGTCGGTTTCCTCTCTACGAAATCTATTTTAAAACAGTTTCCATTAGAAATTAAATCTTATTTATTAAAAAAAACTTATGAAACTTTAACATACCGACTGGAAGTGCCATCCCTACTGTCTTTGTGGCTATCGTTGTCTTGTGTTCTTTTACTTAGAATATCTACCGCATCATAAGACTTACTGTCTTTCCCATGATCTTTTTCCATACTGCCATACTTTCGTCTGTTACCGTCATCGCGATCTCCTTTATTTAATGAACTATACTTTTTAAAATCTGAAATTTTGCAATAAACAATCTGTAAGATCAAAAGTTATATATGAGTCCCTTTTGAGTAAAAATAGTTACCTTTATTATATCCAGATCTATCTTTTTTCTCGTCATTTCCTCTTGATTTATTCGGTCGTTTATCATCTTTTCTTCTCGGACTCTTACTTCTACTTCGGCTCCAACTGCGACTGCGACTGTCACTACTTCTATCCCGTTCCCATGAAGTTCGTGGACTTGTACTACGTCTTCGTCTACCTCGGCTGGTTGTTGGACTTGATCTTCGTCGATCACTATATTCTTTGCATCCTCTGCTATCTCTCCTATCAATTCTATCTCGTTCATCATATTTAGAATCTTTCTTATCCTTAGAATGATCATTATATTTGTCATAATCCCTTTTGCTGGGACTCTTTCGCCTTTGATCTCGACTGGGTGAGCGTATTCGACGTTCGAACTCATCATTTTTGTCTTTACTCTCTTGACTACATTTCTTCACTTCCGTGATCAGGTTTTTACTACCAATTGGCGAAAGTTCATCGATTTGTTCGAACGTGTGAGACGCTTTAACATCTGCCTGATTAATTTCTATTTCCGTTTCTATTTTTACGTCTTGCTTTATATCAATGAATGTAGTATTGTAACTATCTTTAAGTATGTCATCAGTTTCCTTTGGAGGTTCTATCGTAAATTCATCTAAAGATTCTTTCTGTAGGGCACTTTTTGATTCTTGTCTTGAAAATCGTTCTTCAAGACGTTTCTTCTGAATAGCTAGAAGTTCATTCAAATCTTGCAATGGAAATTCAGGCTTTGATTTCGGCCGTTCAGTATTACGTTTTATCAAGAATTGTTTGGGTATAAGTTTAAGGGTTGTCTTCACTTCCGGAGATTCTTCAGTTCTGGGAGGTGTAGTAGGTGGAGTGGTAGTTACTTCAACAGGTTTTGATATAACTTTGTTGCGGGCTATGTCTGCTTCGTATTCATCAGCGAATATATCCATTTGTGAGTCCTTAAACTGTGAAGCACTAGGGTACGATTCGTTGATAGCAAATTCAGCACAGGAGTCTTCACCAACTTTAACTTCAAGTTTACTACTAGGCCCCTTAGATTCCGATTCTGCATCGAGACTGTCATCATAGTCTTTTTTTGTGCTAGACAAATCGCTACTCTCACTATCACCCACATGGAACTTAGATAGCTGTAACGATTCGTTAGATGTTGAATTTGAATTTTCATCAGATTTAATAGATCCTTCCTTTGTTACACTGTCTTGGGAAGTAGACTCTTCTCGTGACTCTGAAGTATTTGTTGTGGTATCGTTTGAAGTTTCATTACTTTCCGACTTTTGAGATAAAGCCGGAGAACTAGGGCTATACAACTGTACACCCCTTTTCTCACTTCGAACTTCAAGATCGAATAAATCTTTCAGCCGTTCAAGTCTCGGGTGTTCCTTGATAACTGGCGGATAAATTTCTTCATTGGAAAGTTCGTCTGTTGGCCACGATGCTTCCAACAATTTCAGATTTTGTGGTTTCCTGAGGAAAATATCTGACATTTCTATAGCACTCGAAGATTCTGTGTTTAATGTTCGTGTTTCTGTCAGTTCATCTACGACATTAGGAATTTCTTCCTTAATCGCATTGCTTTCTATTGATGTCTCGGAATGTTCTTGTAAAACCTTTCGGTCTAATGTAGCTGATTTAGGCCACTCAGTGCATTCCTCTTCCCACATGACTGATTGTTTTAATTCAATTTTATCGTTAGATTGAGAACCCATATCCCAACGACTTTTCTTTGTCTTTTTTGGAGACATGTAAATATGATCTGTAATTGTCATCTCAGTAGTTTGATTACTCGCTTCACTACTGCAAACTGTTGCCCATACAGATTTAACAGGGTCTTTTGTAACAGACTCAGTGCAATCTGACGTATCTTCATTTACTTCTGTGTCTTCATTGATACATGTGTCTTCATTTTGAAGATCCCAACTACTTCGTTTTCTTTTCATTTTTTGCTCCTGCAGCATCATTTCTTCCTTTTCTCCTTCTTCTTGTTCCTCCTCCCAAATTCTTATTGCGCACAACGGATCGCGCCTCTTTCTATTCTCCCTAGAAGTTTCTTTGTCAATTGAAATATATGTGTCAGTTGTCTTGTCATATCTTACTTCCTTCTCTATTTTCTTTCCACTCGAATGAGACTTCTTCTTCTTTACTGATAAGCTTGGTGCACCTTCTAAGCTATCAACTTCCCATTCATCTGCTAAAAGTTGTCGTTTGTTTACTTCTTTCTCTAATTGTGTCAGAGAAAGGACGTTTAATGTATCAAACTCAGTTTCTCCCCATGAATCTCTTTTCTGTCGTTCGGAACATCTTGAAAGTTTCGATTCATTATCACTTTCTTTATCCCAGTTTGCCAAATATTCATTACTGCTCCTTTTCTCTTTTTCCCTCTTATGTCGTTTCTTCATGTCCATATCTTCTTCTATACTCGCACATACTGGAAAAGAACCTCCTTCGCGTATACATTTATCTTTGACATCGTCTTCGTTATCTGATTTGTCGCCCTTTCGAATGTCTGTCTCATCTTCACATTCTTGATTGACTTCTCGTATCTTTGACGAGTCGTTACCTTTCTGTTGAGTTACAACCATTTGCGTCAGCTCCCATTCTTCAAAATAACTTTTGTGTAATGGATGCTGTCTGTCTTCATCTTTTTTAGAAGATAAGCTTTTTCTGCCTGGACTCGACTCAGAAACTATTCTTACTGGTATGTCTTGTTCTTTGTTCCAGATGTTATGATGTTTGGCAGACTTTTTAATGTTTTCCAAATCTGTTTCTTCTTTATCTCTCTTGTATGAACATTGTGATTCAAGTACTTTTACATTTTCTTTAAGGTCACGGTCGGCTGTTGCCTTTCTCATTGACTTGCTGGAATCCTTGTCATCGCATTCCTTGGATTCGAGATCCCCACGAGACTTTGATTTCTTGTGTTTGGATGAACGTTTCTTCTTTCTATTGTCAGAATCACTACTACTGGAATCCGTACTCATTTTTCTCCTTCTCTTTTTTCGTGTTTTAGCTCCTCGTTTAGCTTTCTTCTTTCTCTTTGAAGTTTTCTTCTTTCGTTTCTTCCTCTTTTTATGACTGTCCTCAGAACTGGAAGAATCACTGCTGCTGGAACTACTGCTGCTGCTGCTACTACTGCTGCTACTACTTTCGCTACTATCAGAATCTGATGAACTGGTGTCGTCTTTCGACAATTTACGTTTACGTTTCCGTTTTCGTTTCTTTCTCTCTTCTTCCGAATCTGATGAACTAGAGCTACTGGATGAGTCAGTGCTGGATGCTACCCTTTTCCGTTTCTTCCTCTTTTTAGTAGTTCTGGCATCAGTACTCTCATCACTTGCACGTTCAACTTTAACACGTACGTTTTCCCAGTCACTTGGCACAGATTTAGAATCGTCTGTATCATCTTTTCCTCCCAACTTTTTAGCCTTTACTGTTAAACGATTATCCGATTCCTGTTGCCTTGAATTTTCATGATCCGGAGTTTGATCACGCGATATTTTTAATCCCTGCTGCACAATGTGCCGATCTTCAGAAGCATTGGATATCGATATCGTTTCATCGTCTTGTGATTTCATTACTATATCATCACCGGAAAATGTGAAACTTGTATCTTCAGGCAGACTTGTATCAAGATTGAATTCATCATACGTCGTTGATGTAGTAGCAGAAACTTTTTGCGGAGAATATTCTTTAGCGACACTTGTCACATTTGTCAGAGAAATATCACTGCACACCATTTTCATAAATTGTTCATATTCAGAAACTAATTTTTCATCACCTGCAGGCTCTAACAATGGAGTAGTTGATTTCTCGTGAGAGATAGTTTGTTTAATATTAGCATCATGCTTCTCTTTGCTAACAGATTTAATCTCGTTTTTGAAATCGTCATCAACAGTACTATTTGCGGATGGGTAGCATTCAGGATTATCTGAAATAGAAATGAAAGAATCCTCATAGCAATAATACAAATATCAAGTATATATGTACCATTTGAAAGTTTGTTTTATTATACCTTCTAATTGAACACTTCCTAACTTTGATTGTTTCTCCAATTGCTTTGGAGTATTGGCAGTGGAATCTCCTTCTTCTTCACTATCCCATTTCGATTTTGGAAGTTGTACATTCATTGATAAATTCCATGCACGCGCGGAATTGGTTCTTCCTCTATTACTATTAGGATACCATTCGCGGCTAGAACTTTCCGTATATTCCATTTCTTCCAAGTTAATCCTGTAAATATTCAGATCTGAATGGATAAAGAAAAATCAAGAATTGGGGGAGCACAGTGATATACCGTGAAAAATTTGAAGCACATATTTTCTGCATCTTTTCCCTTCGCTTTTCCGAAACATTATGGAAAAGTCGTTGATGAGTAAGAAATAGTGAAACACGAGGATTTTCGGAATACAAGATTTGTGGTTTTCCTCGTTTGGTAACTTTTACAGATTCCGGAGGATATTCCTTGGGCCCATCAAAACCCTCCACAATCATAGGAGAGCGTTTTAAACGACAATCATTCAACATCAACATTTGTTCAAAGTGTCGCGCATAATCCTGTGGTGTTCTGTGAATAATAATATTAATTAATTATATTATTATTATTTTATAATAAGAAATTACTAAAGATCAACTTTACCTGATTTTAGGCAATCGATCCATATAATCCCTTCGTCTGATTTCAAGCATATCTTCCACTGTAATTCCACATTTCTTTAACTCAACCCAGGAACATGATTTTGTTATCTCACACTCTTTTTTATTGTCATTGTTCTTGTCTTTAATATTTTTATTGTGCACCTCTGACTCTTGTTCCAGTGAACTACCTTTTTTCTCTTTAAAACTATTTCGCCGATCTCGTACATCTTTCGTAGTTTTAGAATTATCGCATCGTTCACGATCGATCCTTCTTCTATCTTTTCCATCTTCCTTTCTACCCCTATTACTTTCCAGCCTGTTATCATCTTTTTTCTCTTTGTATTCCTTCTTCTCTTTATCTCTCTTGGAAGGTTCTCTTTCTGCTGAAGAAATTCTTTTACTATGTAGTTCCTTCCCCATTTCCTCAGGTTCTATACATATGCTACTTCTCCTTTTCTTACTTGACCTTCGATGCCTGTATAATGACATAATTTCAAGTCAAAGCAATGAAGATATAACAAGGAAACAAGAAACACAATATATAGCTTTATACCTTTCATACTTGGATTCAGAACATGATTTTCCAGAGGCTCTATGTGATTCACTGTTGATATCATTTTTGTTATACTCTTTAATACTTTTTGTACTGTCCGTACCACGGTGTCCACCCTTAGAACTACAGGATTCTTCATCTAAGTTAGCTATGCAAAAGACAATAAATTAGAATTTTTCCTCTGTTGAAATAGTTTTAATATAATTACCTGCTGCTAATGCTTCTGCCAGCAACATTTTACTTTTTGATTCTTCCCTCCTAATTTCTTCGATGGCCAATATTTTCTCTTCTAAATAATATAAAAAAGAAGTGATATATCTTTATGGAATCCAAATACTTAAAAGCAAAGTATTTGTTAACCATTACTTGGTAATACCTTGTTTCTTCTTGGTTTTGCTATTGGATAAAGACCGACTATTGATTTGTGGACTCGTTCTACTTTCTGTATTTAATCGTGTACTACTTGGATTGCTTTCGGAAGTCATAGAGCCTACTGATTTATCACCATACTTCATACTCTTGGTTAATTCCATTTGAGATTTATTCTGAACTTTCGGTAGAATGTTGAATTTATTGGCAAATGCCATTAATCTCTTTTTGGCTTGTACTTTGCCTAACACAGGCTTAAGCAACTTTGGACTTTCTAATCTAGGTGTGTCCCCATCGCTAACTTGATCTTTTGAACTTTCTGGAGTCTCCGGCATTCGTACTTGAAGTAATGATGTTGGAATGTCTGCAGTAGGTTCGTCTGGAGCATAATTATCTTCTGATCGTGACATGGTATTAGTACCTTTCTTTTCTTGTTCCTCTACAGGGGATTGGTAGGACAAATATAAGGAGAGCCAAAGAAAAATAATGTACAAAAATATAGGAATAAGAATTACCTTGTAGAGGATCATTTGCTTTCGTTTCTGCCATTGGTTATACCATGCATATAACAATTATCTTCTTAAGTAACTATTTATAATCATCGAACTAAACTTTTATATTTCATACTTGAAGACTTTGAACACTATAGAAAAAGAAAATGGATAACTCAATCAACAATATAATCGAAAAGTACCAATTACATAGATTGTTACTGCGTACCAACAAGAACAAAAGTTTTAACATTTAAAACTATAAACCAATCGCGAGAATATTAACAGTATATCAACAAAGTTGATTAATTATCTTCTAAAACAATCTTGGCTTGAAATACTACTAAATATACGTTCATGTATTTCGAAAAGGAATAGGCAGAACCAATTCTATTCAAGTATTTGGAGGCCAAACCATAAACAGTATTGTAAAATCGTAGAAACTAGCAGAAGGTGGAAAGTGCTAGCGTAACTACCAAACCGCGGTCAACTCCCGAGAAAACATTTTTGTCGTAGTGGCGTTCAGATAGAGTAATGCAATGTGTTTTGTCGCTTGTGGCAGAACGGTCAACCGTTGAAAGTTCAATAAAAAATACCTGATTAGTTACTGCGACAGATTTTTACGAAAAATCTTCATAATAACATTATAGAAATATATTGTAAGGAATGGGAATTAAGAATAGGGCGGCTGTCGTTTAATGTCTTACCTTCGCAGCGACAACTAAGTGACCGAAGAACGCATAATGTGTCTGACGGGATTGACTGGATATCGTGTAATCCCTTTGACCAGTCGCTATTTACCGCGACTTTTCTTAATTGCAGCACACTATTCTCGCTTGTGTGTTCACCCAAGTTAAACGGAGCGAGTATGAGACAAGCGTCAGACATTTTAGTTAAACGGCAGGCCGGTAACTGCAAGCGCACAGCGCCGTCCATTATAAACACGGCTACCAATCCAAGGATATCAAGGGAACATAATTTGAAAATTTTATGTATAGATACTTAAATAAATATTTCTATGCATATTGATTTACACAGAATCATTACTGTAAATAATTTCTGTTGTGTATTGTAACTAAAATGACTTTTTGTACATACATCCGAAGTATCACGTGTGTATACATTAGAATACATTTGTGACCGCCATATAAACTGATCTGTATAAAGTAATAAAAGTAGTTGACGTGTAAACATTTTGTGTAACATATTAAAACTACACGTAATTCGTGAATGTTTAACTGATCATTCGACATGCACCTTTAGTGCAATTTCATATCGCATGAAATTCATTTGTTATATGAATAATACGATATCTTTATGATAAAATAAACTTCAGTCATCGATCTCAGAAGGATCGCCACCCATTGATTTCCAAAAGGCAGTCACTAATTGTTCGGCTGCTATCCTTCTCTGATTAGTTGGTAAAGATGCTGCGTGTTCTTTCATGGCCATTAATTGACTGAACAATTCGCCGAAGTCTGCATTTTCATTACCCATTATACCATCTAAAAAGAGATTATTAAGAATTCCTGTATAATGTGTGTTGAATGAAGAAAAGATCCAATTGCAACAATAACATACCAAGTACACTTTCCACTGGTGATCTTTCAGAATTTTCTGATAGCTGAATACTTTCTAATTGTTCCTCAACATCATTTAAATCAGGTTTTGGTATTTCCATTGAAGCTGGTTTACCTATAATAAAAGTATATGTTATACAGGTAACTTTGTAGTTTCAGTTTCAATATAGATTATTTCTTTGAAGAATAAACCTTTCAATATCATGTTGGGCCACATGTGAGCATGAAGGGCTTCGATCATTCTATCAACACCATACTTATTATGGTCCGAGTCATTGTCATAAATATCACCTGGATCATTCGGGTTGTTCCATTCGATCAATTCGAATTTCCTATGCAGACACCATTTGATCACTGCAAAGAATGGATGTAAATTATGCTAATATAATATAATAGCACTATGAATATATTTTATTACCTTTATCACGTGCAGCAGTGTCTGAAATAAGGCTGCATGAAAACAAGAGTACATCTGCTTCAGCAAATGCAGATATTAAAGGATTCCATTGAGTTAAGGTTTCATCAGCATTTTCCTATTAGCAATTGATCCATCAATACAAAAGATACACAATCATTTTCCTGATTGTTTAATACACTTACTGCATGAGGATCATGATGAACAATGAGAGCTTCGACTCCATTAATATTATAATCTATACAAGGATTCTCTGTGACACACAATAACACTGCTGTCTTATAATATTTGTTGTCAATTTTCCAAACATAATGCTCAAATGCACCTTGACTGGGCAATTTTTCTCCACCTAACTCTACAAAATGAATGTTATTTCTTAGATTGAAAATCTCCTGTCAGTAAACATTTATGAATATTAGCACTCACTTGATGCAATTTCATTTGCCTTTCCTCTCACTGTACTGACAATGATTACACGTGGTAAATTCATGGTTAAATAATTAAGAATTTCACGAAAACAGTTGGCCCGAATTTCAAAATCGATGTATTTCCTTGGCTTTATGGGGCGGTAGGTTACTCTGTTTTTTGTGTACCACTTATTTTCGTCAAAAGTGTATCGATCACATAATTTATTATAAAATTTGTTGAATACCAATTGGTACAATCTTTAATTGATGGTTGAAAGAAAGAAAGGTACTGTATGTCTTTCCTGGTCAAGATAAAAGAATATTTTATATTTTTTCAACATGTTGCAACTTGACAGCCTCAGTGTTGACCTCTCATGACCATGCACGCAATTGAATATATAGATCTACACTCGCCATATTTATTCCAGGACAAAATCGACGCAATCAGTAATATAGATCACATAGGATGCGGAAATGAGTATATCTACGTTTTATTTAATTATATTTAAAGTAAACAGGGAAATTAATCATTACTCTTATGAAATATCGGTTTAAAAGTTTTATTTTTCAATACTCTTTACATAGTTATTTCGTTTCTTTAATTTCTATAAATGATAGCAGTTTAAAACTACAGTTTACTTGTAGTAGATAAAGCTGAAGAAACAACAGAATCGGGCCCGTGATGTTCGCGATGCATATAAGATACATGTGAGAATTCTATAAACATACACTCATTATTAGTTTTATAATAGTAGATGGACTTTCAAATATATGGGAGCATAAAACCTGCAAACATAAACAGGCGACCAGCGACCTTCCCTTTTATTTGTAAAATTCGTGTTCGGATTCGTCTTTCTTAATATTATTTTTGTAGCCTTTCTCGAAGTCCTTCGCTAATACGATGTAACGATTTTCACGAACTGCGTGCATACCGGCTTCTTGACAAATTGCATTGATGTCGGCGCCAGAAATTCGGTCTGGTCGTGCGACGTAATCTTCGAGATCGACTTCTTCGCTCAAGTTCATTTTGGCAGTAATTGTTGAAAAGATTAGACGCTTCTGGCGACGATCTGGCAGTGGAAATTCAATCTTTCTGTCTAATCTACCAGGACGCAATAAAGCTGGATCTAAAGTATCAGCCCTAAAAGACAGAGAATAATATAAAGAATTTAATAACACTTGTCAATCTTTATCAATATTATACTATAAGACTTACCTGTTAGTAGCCATTATAACTTTAACATTAGTAGTTTGGTCAAATCCATCCATCTGATTCAATAATTCCAATAGAATACGTTGCACTTCACGATCAGCTCCAGTTTGGGCATCGAATCGTTTTGTTGCAATTGCATCAATTTCATCCACAAATATAATAGCAGGAGAATTCTCTTTTGCTAAACGGAAGACATCCCTGACCATCCTTGGTCCTTCACCAAGATACTTTTGCACAAATTCAGAACCAACCACACGAATGAAGGCAGCTAAATAAAGTATTGAACTATTAGAAATATTCAATTATCCAACTAGTTCAAAAAATTAGAAAATATATGTACCAGTTGTGTGTCTAGCTACTGCTTTAGCCAGCATAGTTTTACCACATCCAGGTGGACCATACATTAAAACACCTCTGGGTGGGTCAATGCCAATTTGTTTGTAAAGCTCGAAATGAGTAAGAGGAAGCTCAACTGCTTCCCTAATCTCTTGTTTCTGCATATCCATCCCACCAATGTCACTGTATTGAATATCTGGCTTCTCATCTATCAAAACAAAAACATACATGTACTTTATACAATTATTACTAAAAAGAGAAATTTCAAACAATATTAATTATCACTGACCTGCTTGAAGCATAGAAATACTAGAATCAGCTTCTGGTGGCAAAACATCCACTAAAGCATTGCTATGCTTATGAAGGGCTACACTAGCCGATGGTTTGAGTAGTTCTCTGTCTATAGTTGATAAGATTCTAACATAATAGTTAGAGCCTGTTGTTGAACCTACAATGCCTGTATTCTGATCGACTGCTTCCAAAAATTGCCCGATAACTAGAGGCACACTCTGTATACGTTTCACTTCTTCTTGAGCATGCAAATATTCCTTCTTCAAATTACGTTGTTCATCTTTTATATATTCCTCTTGTACTTCCAGGAATTCCAGCATTCTTTGCAGTTTCTGTGGTACACACATTTGGTAATATTTAGTTATGTATTACATTGAAAAGTACAGTTTATACAATAACTGTTTCCTTTGTACCTTGTATTTAGTATACAGATCTTCGACATCCAATTCATCTCCAGCACCGGTGTAATGTCCAACTACTGGTTTACAATCTATATCTCCAATATCCTAAAAATGTATTCCTTGTAGTAAGTAATCCAACTGGCTAATGCAAAATTGGTGAATGGAGTGAAAGCAAAATGGATGTGGTATAATGGTTTAAGAAAAGGTTACACTCCATTTCACCGAATACACATAAACGATTTGTGTAAATTTGTGGAAGAATATATCTTAGAAAGAAACATACAGCTGCGGGTACCTTGTCAGGTAACATAACGCCAATCTCATCCATCCTATTTCACTGTTTCCCACAACTGAATTTCGACTTAGTGTCCAAGCCGACGAATGACTTGAGATTTTTGAGCAAGTTCAGTACGGTGACGGAGCGCGTCAAGGATTCGACATTAACTATGCGTTCCGAATTCTCTAATACGAGAAAGGAAAGTTTTCCACATATTGCTGTCTGCGTTCAAGTCTCGCGCAATTCAACAAAAAGAGGGCGTTGATTTCAACTTGTGAATTGGGCTTGAAGTCTAATTATAATCAAGCCTCTATCCATCTACAACGCATATAACTTTTGGCAATTTCTTGTTTTAAGTTTGATGCAGTTTGATGTGTTATGACTTGAACTACGAGATACGTGTAATTCACTGAAAGTTCGCATGTATCAGCCACAGTTTTTCACTTGGGAAAAACGTGTCATTCCACTGATTCAGTCGCCGGTTAAATAGATCGAATCAAATTTTGAGATAGAAGCAGTTTTAATTTTAAAGCATCAAAATGGTGATGGAAGAACAAGAATCCGATATGGAACTGGCATCCGAGCGGGTTCCAGTTCCTCAAGTGCAAAAAGTTGTTGAAGAATGTCATGTAGAGCCAAGTAATAAAGTTACAAGTTCTTCACGGGGAAAACCACGATTTAGGAAGAAAGCATTACACGCTGCAATACTCAAGCAAATGGAATTTTATTTTAGTGATGCTAACTTAGCTAAGGATCGTTTTCTGCGCAGTCTTATTGAAGAAGATTCATGTGAGCATTGCTGTAGATATTTGTATTCATTGTAAAGTAACATTGTAACATTGTTTACTGTATTTCAGATGTAGATCTCAACATTTTCATTAGGTTTAATAAAATAAGAGAATTAACTACTGACACAGGTAGAATTGCAAAAGCTTTGAGTAATTCAAACATATTACAATTGTCCGAAGATGGAACTAAAGTCCAACGTATAACACCTATTACACAAAAGGAGAATATAGATGATTGTACTATTTATGTACAAAATTTGCAACCAGATGCAGACCATGAAATGTTGAACAGTATATTTTCTCAATACGGGGAAGTTGTGTATGTGTCTGTACCCAAATACAAAAGTAACAAGAAAATCAAAGGCTTTGCATTCATAGAATTTGATAAACCAGAGTATGCACGAAAATGTCTCAAGGTATGAATATTCTAATTTTACATTCTTAACATTTTTTCATTGGTGGAATTTTATTTTATACAACTTTGTGTCATCATTTTTTAGTCTTTCCAAAAAAAAGGCTGTGTACTGCCTTCAACTACATCTCCCAATGATTTACTCAGTATTACCACATTTGATAACACAGACAAAGATGTAACTCAATATGGAAGAGCAGGGGGATTCAATGAAGGTGATGATCAATGTATACAAGCTACAAGTCATTTACAGTTTCATGAAAATGAGATTACACCTGAAAATCTGGAGACTACAGAAGAACCCAAGAGTGCCAAAAAAATAAGGAAAAGAAAGCATAATGAAAATTCAATAAGTGAAACTGATGATGCAGAATCATATGGACAAGGAAAGGATGAAGTAGTGAGCAAAGAGAAAAAGAAATGTGTATCTGCTGAAAGTGCAGAAACAAATGAAGATTCATTACTTAATAATGAAAGTCAAAATATAAATACAGCTGAATCTTCTGAAGAACCTGAGGCAAAAATACATCGGAGTAATAAGGTGGAGGAAGAAAATAATGTTCCTGATAATAATGCTCTTGTTTCAACCAATGAAAACCAAGAGACTGAAGATGCTGATATGATTAGTGATAGCAATGAGGGAAAATTGAGGAGTAGTGATAAGAAAAAGAAAAGAAAAAGGAAAAGGAACACAAAAGTTGAAGATGTTTGTTATATAATGGGGCTGCAAGTGATGACTAAAAGAGATTGGAAAGTATTGAGAAATAAATATTTAGATTTACAAAGAAGTAAAATGAAACAACTGAAACAACATTTAAAGAAAACAAGATGGAATCAGTGGTCCAACTTAGGCAAATTCAAACAAGAAAAAGAAGATAATACTGAAAAGGAAAAAGGAGTAAAACAAGATACTAGTGGTGGAGAAAGATATACATTCACACCTGGTGTAATAGTAAAAATTGATTTAGACAAACCATGTACTGATCCAAAGAATTTCAAGGTATGTTTATTAATGATATGCTGAGAACAGAATCATTTTCTTAAGTAAGATTAAAAATACTCTACTGATATTACAGATGGAGCTTAGAGGGAATAATGCTGTAAAATATATTGATATAGAAGAAGGATCGTACAACGCTTATATTCGTTGTGACACTGCTGAAGCTGCACAATTATTTGCGCAAAAATCAACAGAAGAACAACAAATTACTATATTACAAGGTAAATATTTAATTCAATTGGCAAGAATGTTTCTGTACTAATTCAAGAGTTTTACAGATGAGGAAGAAAAAGTGTATTGGGATAAAATTGCTCAGGACAGGGAAGAGAAGCTGGGTAAAAAGATCAGGGTGAAACAAAGAGGGAGAAATAAACTTTTGAAAAAGGCGGAAAAAGAACTTGGCAAGCACATTAAGTTTGATGACGAAGTATAAATTCTACATTATATGTAGAAGAATTGTTTAATATCTGTACATAAATTCCAAGTGTTTCTGATGCAAATGTAGTCATTCAAATCCATGTCGTCGATATCATCAATTACCATCCCTTATTATCGAAAGTAGATATTACAGTTCGTTCATTGGTTTCATTTTTTTTATAAATCCTCTTATTCGTCATAATTAATAAACCTTTTACTGTCTTTCTTATATCCACTCTCTTAGTGTAAAATATATACTTTGGGATTTCCTCTTCGATTTTACCACCTTCCTCTTCCACGGCCTCGGCTGAAGCCTCCTCCGCCACCACCACCGCCGCCTCCGCCTCCGCCTCCGCCACGGCCTCTGAAACCACCGCCTCCTCCTCTACCACCACCACCGCCACGGCCTCTGAAACCACCTCCACCTCTACCACCGAAACCGCCACCAAAACCACCGCCGCCTCCACGACCTCCACCTCCCCTTTTCATCACTCGACCACCACCTCTTTTCTCTCCAGCAGGTCTTGGTAAGAACCTTTGAAGTGGCAACAGTTTTGCTGGATCTATGAATAGCTGAAATAGATCACAAGGAATGTAATTACATAGAAGTAACAAATCCAAGAATTAACAATAATACGTAGACAAAATTCTCATTACCTGTGTGTCCTTTTCAAAGCTTGTTGCTTTTATATTCTCAGATAACTTTATAGACACATAATAGTCTCTTATGTTACCGAATATTTCATCTATTTTTCCGATCTGTTGCTTGCTCTCTGTATAGATAGGTGCATTGAAGAAAGGAACTTGTTCAATGTCAACTTTAGCCACAAGATCGTCTTGGACAGACCATGTAAAATGTCCCAGTGGAGTTACTGATTCTGGAGGTCCCTGATCGTATCTGTATTGAGGGATCATGTGAGCATGAAAAATGCATAAATTTAAACTAAATGCAGCGCTTATTGCGAGCATATAAGCGTCAATTACCCTCGTCCACCTCCTCCGTATCCACCACGGCCACCCCGGAAACCACCGCCGCCTCCACCTCGTCCTCTGAACCCGCCTCCGCCACCTCTTCCTCCTCGACCGCGAAAGGACATTTCTTACTTAGGTGTATCTGTCGAAGTGGAATTATTTTTATTATAACAATACTTTCACCTTAAATCGACAGTACTGTTGAAGTCTCTGAACATATAATTAAGATAACAGGAATTCACTGATATACGCGTACCTGTTAATGTTTTTTCTGCAAAGCAGCTTAGTTCGTAGCTTATTGCTATCCTTTTTGTAATCGTGACACTTTACTTCACCACGATTAACAAATCAGCGGTGTTACCATGTGCGTACACGGCGAGCACCACGTGTGTATCTACACAAACCCTAACCTGGATAGCTTTGACACTGTCAAACGATAAATCCACCTACGAGTCACATGTAGATGGTAATTTTCACCGTCAAATTGGACGTGTGCACAATATAGGGTCTAATTTATATGAACAATCGAGCAAAACGCACTATCTCCTCACGCATCAACAAAGCAGCGGCATTTTCGTTTACGCGCTAAGGCGCAAGTGCCTGTTACGGAATGGAGTAGTGTGAAGTTTGAAGTAAGTGTGCATCATTACAAATCTCATCAAGTTAGTGCGAACTAGTTGAAATCAAAAGGATTTCTTCTCATCATTAGCTTTTTACATAAAGATTTCTTCATGTATTAATCTTATGCTTCGTATTTAATTAGGATTCCATCATAATAACTTTATAGTTTTACATAAAGAGTTGAACGAACAAAAGCAATGGGTTCAGTTTACCGCCAACGATCTGTAAAGGTACCTTTTCATAAGAGTATTTCCACTGTGTGAAAAGGTACCTTAATAGTATGAAGTTAGATACGTTACATTTATTTACACATATACGCACTTGTACGTATACTGCACGTGAGGTGTCTGTGGTGTCTGCTAGCACAAGGCTCGCCGATGATTGCGGAGGAGAGCACGAGTACTTGCCACAGTTCGCCTCGTGACGAGCTGCGCTGCCTTTAAAAGCTTTGACCGCCGTCGTGTTATCCTTGCATGATTATGCCTCATAGACAGACGATCGCCGGCAGTCACGATGTACACGCTTTTTCGCGCGCTATTAGCAGCCATTCATATTCTATACGCTTTATTTTCGGCGCTTCATAACTTCTACCACCTCATCTATCAGATGGGTTTCGAGCTTTGGCACGGTGATAATCCCAGGATAGAAATGGAAATACTAGCGCGCGGTGCAAGCAGAATACAAAAGATACCGCGACACTTGGTCATCGTTTTTGGGCCAAAGGAAGATACGATTTTCGAGTGTGTCAAGATCATCGGCTGGTGTGTCACACTGGGCATACCTTACATCAGTTTCTTTGACAGCACTGGTATGGATTGTCAAAGATACTCGAATAATGATAGTCCTGTTAATTCTTATCATTTCCAACAACATTTTGTACCACCTACCTGTTATGAATTCTTCCATTGTTGTTGAGTGAGTTCAAAGGTGCTAACAGAAGATAAACAGTTGATGTGGCTCTATTTCATTGCTTGATTCATGATTTCAAGTTATAACATTTGTGTTTGTAAATTTGCTAGTTTATTGTGACAAAAAGACTTTGTTTCGTGGTAGGTTTCATATTAAGAAACGAAAGAAGTTTGAAGATCGCAATGGCAAAGAACAGACCTGATTTGATAGGTGACATTGCTTGGGGAAAGCCTAGTATGTCAGGAAAGAATGGACTGACAGGTATGTTTTTAATATTATATTGATACAAGATATTATATATTTATTATTTAAGTCTCTAAAAATTTTTGTTAATTATTGTATCCTTGTTATCTTGCAGATTCTAAGTGTAAAACACGAGTGTGGTTGCTTTCTGATGCTGATGGTAAAGGTGAAATAGTATCATTGACTCAAGAGTTGGCATCTGCTATAATGACTGGCAGTATTAAGCCTGAAGAGATCAATGATAATTTACTTAATGAAAAGTTGAGTTTACGGGGCATTCCAAATCCTGACCTTGCATTGGTATATGGTCAGTTTTGTTCAACTTATGGTTTATTACCATGGCACACAAGAACCACAGAATTCATGTAAGTTAAATGATAAAAATATTTCTTGATAATGTTAATAATATAATTATTCTTTAATTATTCCCATAGGCTATTTTCCTCAGCCGTTAGTTTGTCAGTGAGAGACTTTACGCACTTACTAGACAGATATAGTAATTGTGAACAACGATATGGAAAATAATACCCAATGTTGTTCTTATTTATGACAAGTGTTTCTATTCCTCATGGGAAGCTATTGTGGAGTAATACGGATATCCAGAATCCTGAAGACTGAACTTCAAAAAAATTTACAGATGCTATTTTGTTAGTACTAGTGCGATGTTAGGGAATCGCTATTGTACACCTTGAGGATGGTCATGTTTAATGGAATGGTTTCAATAATGTCGGGTATACATATGTGAGCTAGTTGAAGAATGAGTAATATTGAGAAGCAGAGGAAATGAATAATTCAACAATGTCAACATGGAAGGGAAATATTTTATTTACAACGTATGAAATATAATGATCTTTTTCGTTGAAGGATGTGTAATACAATGTGTGTGTAGATAGGTATGTAGCGCACTATTTAGAAGATGCAACAATATCGAAAGAATCCAATTGTAATTGTGTAAATGTAAATTTACTTCCATGTTACACCTCTGAACTTCCTCTTCTGACGAGGTGAACAGTACAGAACAAGTGATACTATTGCGTTTAAGTATTTTTCCACGAAGGAACAAATTATCCAAAAATCCTTAGTAAAATTATTTAGTTCGAAATAAGCATGGATATGGATTTGAGCAAGGAGTCATCAAATTAGGATAAGAGAATTCAAAACGGCTGCATTTTACTTAAGAAGATACTGTCAATAAAATACGGACATTCCACTATACGCCCAATAAGTTATTCTTTCCAGAAAATTATCCTGTAAAACATCTCCTTTATACGAGAACAAACTGTTCGATTTTCGAGTTATTTTCAAAAGCTATTGTAATCGCTCAACAACGTCCATGCGACTGCTAACTTATATACCTATTGCTACACGTGCCCCGTTAATGTCAAAACAACTATTCACCCACAAATGATAGCAGGTTTCAGCATACTTGCGCGCAGTAATTACTATTCCTCATGTAAAATAGGCTTGAAGATTAGGTTTCGTCAATGTCACCATAGTTTATCTATGGGCATTTGCGTCGCATGAAAGGGCAGGTTTATCTTGAACGAGCGTTTTCGTTAATGTATATAGCGGTAAGTGTTCTCTTTACTTCGACAAAATACTCGAGTTGTTATTCGCAATAGGATCAAACTGTGAGGAAATTTCCTTCATTGCTTCAACACTTGTAAAACTTTCGATGTGTTGTACTTGTATGATATACATAAAAGAATATTTTCCAAACAATGTATTACTAAACTATTTCTTATGTATCCTTCACCTTCATTTAATATGAACATTTTATTTTTCTATTATTACAAACCTTTGCGGAAGTACATTTAAATACTATCCGATAACCACTCACTATCATTTACGATTCCAACTAATGATGGCTTGAAATATCTAGTTAATGATTGGATATAATACGGTTGGATAGTTAGAACTGCTAAATAATAAATTGAATGTCCTCAGACATAGTGAACGTCTACCGGGTACTCCGGGCTAGCTCATCGGCTTAACATTGGATTATACACTCGTGAATGTCGAGCCGTCTTTCCCATACAGAGAGCATATACAATGGTTCTAGCTGGCTCAGAACCGAACATTTTTCAAGATAAGGTGCTGTATTGTTCCATCCTGTATACACCTACGGTGAATCGTACTACGTATACTCTATATACAGTGATATTCTGCACGATAGGAAGAAAAATGACATAACATTCGTGATAAAAGATCATCGCAACATAGCCGTCCAAGTATATTTGACTTTTCTATTAGAACTTCCCAAAAAGAAGCGTCATTTCTTTTTTTAACTCCTATTCGATTATGTTAATTCTTCATTTTTATACTTTACGGATGTATGCACGTATACACCTGGGACCTTGGAAATCAATACTACCCTGTAAAGGGAAACAAGTTCATTAAATTGTTTCTTGTTAACTGAGAAACGTTATTGGATAGTTATTGTAGTCAAACGAGAAGGCGGTCAGGAGTTACTGGAGAAGTCAAAAGTTTCAAAACCACCCCTGACTAACTAGAAGATGTATTCTATCGTATGAAATACAAAGGTTGTTGGTAGAAATCATAAATCAATTATTCTTCAGTTTCTTGAAAGTTCGATATTATAATTAATAAAATATTTTAATCGATTGAATGATTTTTATATTTCTTATTTTCAAGTTAAATGTTCGTTGACTGTTTTGTACTATACGAGAACTGTAGCCACTAATTATACTTTTGTCGCTCCATTCAGTTGGAAAGTAGTCGGAGGCGTACCTCATTAACTTCTTAGTTATCGGCGGCAGAACTTCCAACAACGTGAAACGATTGTATGCAATTGTAAAGTCGAGGCGAAGGAAAGATAATGTTGGAGGTTTCGAAATGACTTTGGAAATGCCAGTGTTTCCGGAGTAAACCAGCGTGGTTTACGAAAGGCGTAGTATAGTTTATCTACGAATAACTTACTAGGAAAGCACGAAATCTATAGAAACTGTATACGCGTATTTTTCGACGAGCAGAGAAATGCGTAACAAGGGCAGAAAACGAGAGCGTGGACGTCTTTATGCAATGGTAGCATTTCAGAATAATAGGCAAAATCTATTGTGTCCGGTCGAAAATTATGCAACCGTGTATAATAATAATTCTGACGTACATCTTGCAATGATAACTTGATCCTTTCTATTTTTTTTTCTCTTTTTTCATATCCTATAACAGTTCGAGTTTGCAAATTAACAACTTTCTTAATTTCTTATGTTATCTTCAAGAAAGCAAGACATTTCCATTAGACATTACCATTAATAATTACTTTTGTACAGAGCGAGAGAGTATGAAAAGCGAAATATAATTGCAACGTACTCTCATACAAGGAGCATATGAGTGTCTTCCGAGAAAGTCATTGTGATCATTAAGCTATTCAAAGTCAACAGGGCTATTCACTGTAGAGTTATCTGTACATCTCACCTAAAAGCAAGTTTCGTTTGCAATGGCAAAACAATATAATTACAGCACATACCAACAGAATAAACACACTCAGCTATGCGACTACTACCTCGGTTCTCAGTTAACAGAACGCATCTACTTACCTTGACCAAAGGCCATTGTTATTTCGCGGCGTAGAATAATCGGGGATGTTGCAATTCCATTATACAATTACCACTAGTCGTCAAGTTAAAACGATAGTAGTTCGTCATCGAAACTGTCTCCGTTAAAAAAAAAGAAACATTCACAAACAGTAGAAACTACAAATGTCAACTGACAATTACATACTCTTACCAATCTACAATATACGTTTCTAAATTCCATCTTACATCTCAGACTAAATCAAAATATACTAAATCACAATAAATAATAAAATTATATTTGTTACTATATTATACCATTAAAGACAGTTAAAAATCACTGAAGAAAAACTACCCCTTTGTACGTGAAACATTTTAAGCGTTAATGATAGCTTAGATGATGAGAGTGATTTATCAATCTCAGGGGTTGTCGACGATTAGCGTAGTTGGGGACATCTTTACGATGCCATTGATCATCAGGTGGATGATCTCGATCCTGAGGAATCGTGTAACGATCAAAAGTGAAGAGGGGCACTTGGCGGGAAGCGGCGGCGCATTGGTGGGTTGGAAGGACCGATGATTATTATTTGCTAGGAGCCATAAATAATAAAGGAGATTACGTAGGTCGGTAGCCGGTGGTATAATTGAATCAAAATAATGTAGAGGTATCGTGTTGTGCGCTTGGCCAATCATAACTCAGGTGAGGAGGCTATCCTGAGTCGGTCCGCACTCTGTACGGGGAATGCGCCGAGGTTGCCTCTATATAAAGGGTGTCATCTCTAACCCCGGACACTCACTCCACCACCAAGAAGCTGCAAACACAGAGCTATTCACCCTAGCGTGTCCTTCTTGCCCTCTCAACGCCTTTCTCCGCTAGTGGAGCGTTCGCCGGGGGTGAAACTCACCCCCTCAGAACAGTAGTCGTTGCCGGAGCTGCCGGTAGCCAGTGAAAAATCAGTCCAACCGGTTCTCACTCGACGAGGGTCTTATTTTCGTCTCGTTTTCAATCGGTAATTGTACATCGAACACGGAAGACATAGTTTTTCCTTGTGGAATCCTTTCGTCCTGTTTAACACCATGGTGAGTGATGCATGAAAATACGCGTGTGAATTTTTTTGGAGTATTTTTCATTTTTGGAGTATTTATTTAGTGTGGATTGTTTCGAGTAGTTTTTGTTGATTTTTATTGAAAGTGAGATTTGGTGAATTGAGTTGAGATTTTTGGGTGTATATGGTTTCGAATTAGTTTATTGGTTCGACGTGCTTGGAATACTTGGGTTTTCTTCTTTTACTTTCGTACCACGTTTCTCATAATGTCGAGGGATGATTGTGATTCTTTGGTAATGCTTCCGCTTATTGTTTCATCTTGTAATACAATTTAAATGTAATCTCTCTGGGTTACCAATGAAATTGAAGGATACATAATTCGAGAGAACTGTGAGATGCAATTCCGATTTACCGTTTACTGTGTAAAAGCTGCTTTGTTCCCTCTGTTTTATTCACAATTAACTTTCAAGCTATATCGCTGGAAGCTTTCCTCTCTGCTTTCACGACATTTTTCCATCGACGAGTGCGACCGTAATGTGATTATAATTTCTGGTAACCATCTTGCGAATTCTCTTTAAGATCCTTGCTAAAAAGCATCGAGCTCAATAAACACGGTTGGAAAGTTAAAAGAGTTTTTAGTTAACCTTGTAGAATAATTATAGATAAATAAAAATTACATATATTATTTTTCTATGACTTCCACGTACTTGATAGTCTTTTTTTAAATTATTCTTCACTCAGAGATAACCGCAACAGGTTCGATTATAAATTTTCATTAAACAATTTATTACAAATGGACACACAAAAAGTTGAATACGAGAAGGGTTGTAATTAATGTTGAATTTTGAATATATGTAACATCAGAAGCTTCTTAATCGGAACCTGTGATAAGGTCGTAGAAGAGACAACCATTATGAGGGGTAGCAGCGCACACGGTTAATTAAAGTAACGTAAGGCGCCGAATTAATCTTGCTCGGTGTACAACAGCATTACTAAACATGCTGTTAATACAGCTAATGACACGTCAATATTATTTATTGCAACACGTGTGCGTCTTTAGTCGAGCTTTTTGTTACACCCATCCACCCACTGGTGGAGTTCGTAGAATGAAACTCGAGAAGGGAAGAGAAGCTTAATTGCCACCTTTCTGATCGTTGGGAGTACAAATCTCTAACGAGTTCCTAATTATCCTTTGGCAATTATTTCCTAAAAAATTAACTCTTTCATTTGCAACATACAATTCTTTTTTTCTTATCCATTCTTTTGCATATCTTTATAATCGTAAATCGAAAATACAAAGTAACACAAAGTAATTGCATCTATTACATAGACAATATCTGGTTTCTCATTACTGGTTCTCTTGTTGAATGAAACTTCTTAATGGAAAAAGTTACGCAACTATAAGTGAATCTTACGACACACCATTGTGTTACATAAGTTGAGTGTTAATTATCACAGGTCGATTTACTATTTTTTTTTATTGCAATCCTTTCTTTTTTATTGGTATTACAAATATCGTATGAGATTAAGGGTGTCATAGTTTCTCACTGGAATTTTATTCGTCGGTCACGTATACTTGTGTGTTTTCGGGCACGATTTTTCTCACTTTTCTTATAAACGTAAGCAGTACATAACATTTTGCTGGAAAGCTCAGAGATCATATTCTACCATGAACCATATTACTATTTTCCTTCAGCAACAGAGATGATTTTCATCCTCGTTGTATAACAGATTCTCCACACAAGCGAGTCGAATTTAACAACTGGACGAAATACAATTTTTCTCTTGCAGACTTCACTTCCATCAATTCTTATGATGCCGTTTCTATTAAACTGCATCTTAGTTTCATCTTCCTCGTCGATACTTGGTCCATTAAAATCCGAGGGTGGTTTAAGAATCTTTAAAGAAGTTCCCAATGACATCGAATATGTAATAAAACGACAACACTCGGACACACGTGGCGATGAACCTGATTCTAAGGTAAACTTTTATTCATCTATTTTTTATACTATATCAGAAAAGAAAGTATGCTAGAAAATTGCTAGAGTTTCTAGTAAGCGTTCGAGCGCACCTTTTAACACCATGAATTTTTAATGTCAACGGCTTTTACGCCACAGTGAAGATATTGTTTCGATCCTCACCGGAATGAGGAAACATGTGTCTGTGTATATGTGTGTGTGTGTGTGTTTGTGTGTGTGTATTGGCTTAAGTACACATTGTCATGTTGGACACACCTGTTGAAAGGAGCGTCGCAGTAGTTCAGGCTCGTCCTTTATCCGATTCGGCCGAGGTGGAATTGGTGGGAATTTGGAGAAGACAAATTTCGGGGGTGGTGAAATCGACGGACGTTTAAAGGTGAACAGATATCCTCGTTGGAAGTCACCGGACATTGTCATCAGATTCGGTCGTTCCGGATATAAATCAACCGACGCCGAGCGAGGATATAAGAGAGGAAGGAACGATTTGAATTTCATCAGGCAAGACTTCCTTTCCTTCTAACTTTTCCTTCCCATGTATGCTTCGTTGGCTTCTTATAGTGCTAAACGAGCCATTTCCATAAAGCGAAACTTAGTTCACCCTTTGAGTCTTCAGATTTTCATAAAATCTAACGAATTATTTTATAGTTTGAATAAAGATTATTTCTGCCATTTTTTTATATGATATATTATGAAATAAGATATGTAATATTTTAATTTTAGATTCGGAAGGAATATACAGGTGTATCCTTTGGAATTGGATTTGCCGACGGTTTGCTCTGAGTTAGGATCGAGCGATGACAATCCTGGCAAGGATATTCCACCATTCGTCGCAAGGTTACTTCGACTTTGTAACGTCTTTAATAATCCTGAAGACGATCCAAGATCTGCCCTGGAATTCCTCGACGAGCAACAACAGCAGCAGCATCCCAAGCAAGAGTAAAGGTTCCCATTCTCATTGGAGAGGAACATTCGCGTGGGATGAGGTGACACTTTTGTCGGGGTCGACAGAACACGACAAGATCCGAGATTATAGAGCTTCAACTTCCTGAACGTCACCGAGAACTTGTCTACCCGCGCTCTTCAAGGGAATGATAATCATTGTCGTTTCATCGAATCGCATAATAAGCGCTCGTTTGCCTTAGACTTTTTTCGCCAGTGTTTCTTATTCAAGAAATACTTTGCTCGCACAGATATGCATTATTCATTTTAGAATATATTATTTTATAACAGAATAAGTGATATTATTATACTATTTATTTTTTATAGAGCCAGATAGTATTTAAATTTCATTGAATCAGTATTTCTTTCATTGTAATAGGTAACTTGTAATACTACGATGATCCAGAGCACTATTCTTCTAGGTACTTGAATGTGCATCCACCTGCTCTGTCTGTGTAAATGTACATACGTATTAAAGTGTAATCCGTAGCTTCCCTAACGGTGCCAACCGAACTCTCGACAGTATTCTAGATGTATTAAACAAACCCTTCACTGTAATCCTCAATAATTCGTGCACATTGATCGCATTGTCATTGTTGCAAAATGCATAAGTCTTTTGTTAGATTGTGACAAGATTTAGTTGATCCAACGGAACAATCATAATTCTCTGTATTTAAACACGCGATTAATTATATAAATGTAAATTTAATATGTGCATATAAATTAAAGATAACAAAATGGCAAATTATCATTGGATAAGTTAAACAAACTTATAACTATATTTAAACTGATTTGTTCCAATTTTCGTAATACCTTCACCCATTCAGTAGACACTAATAAATCATACACCAATTTCACCATAGATTCATCATACGTGTCGCTTTTAACAAAGGTCAAGAAAATTTAATTAATTAGAAGATAATTTCAAATGAAATAAAATGAGCCTTTCCTGCATTGCAAGTACTAGTTTTTTTTATACATTTTTCCATTCTCTATGTTAAAGCTGATATAAGAATATTAATCACCGGAAATCACACATTCAACGAGGCATCTGTGTTTTTCTTGAAGAATAGCAGGACATCAATAACGATTTCATGTAATGCCACAGGACCATAGGATGTCAGGAATGTTTATCGAATTTACCTGGATGTCTCGTAGATTTCGAAAAAGTAGTAAGAAACGTGCCAACGACGCAAGGAACAGGAAGGAAATAAATGAAGAAGAATGGAGACTAATATTAACAGGCCACTGTCACCCTCTTTATTGTCCACCCTTGTTCCAGTGACCCTCGCTAAATCGTGCACCTGTTTCGTTGCTCGCGAAATCAATTAGAAGCGATCTCGTTGCAAGGAACTTACAAGCTCTCCCATTTATGTGTTGTAAGTGTAAGACGCACAACCTTGACCCAGAATGACCCCTCGTCGGCTTATACGATCGATCCCCCTTCGAAGATCTTAAGCGGGAATCCCGAAGACACAGTCCACTACTTCCATTGCAAAGAAACATCAAAAGTTCTTGGCCTTCTTCGCATTGCCATTGAACGAGTGCAATTTAATATATATGCTGTTTTTTTTTGCTATGCATTTAGAATCTAGTTAAGATTGAAAGGGGGAAAAAAATTTGTCGGAGAGTTCTAGTTTTTATATTATTGATTCTTTTATGAATATTAACTTTGTATATCAAATTTCAAACGGGGAAAAAATGGGGAAGGTTGAAAAATTTGGGAAAAGTCATCTAAATCGGGCGAAGTTTATTATTCATGAGGACTTTTTCAAGTGTTTATGGTACAATTCCGGTCTTTATTCTACTGATTCTTTGTTTTCTATCCATTTTGATACTCAAACAATGGAAATATCAAACGTTCGTCAAAGTCCGAGAACCTTGGAAAAATATAAAATTTGTGAACCACCCTTCCCGACCGTTTCAGGGACTGGTATTTCAGGCAGTGATTCAGTATTTAGCTAGGAAACAGTGATATAAATTCCAGAACCCTAGGTCAAAGTTCATTTTTTGGCCGAAAAATTCGTCAAGGGGTATACCCAGAAAAATTTGCGAAAAAATGAATTTTGAGCCCGGGCTTTGGAATTTATATCACGTCTTCCTTGATGCAAGAAAACATTCCCCACCAAATTTCAGCCCCGGAAAATGTCTGGAAGTATGGAAAACACGCGAAAAACCGTTGGAATTAGGCCAAAATGAATTATTCAGGATCGGTTTTCCATGTGTTTTCGGTACAATTCCGGCATTTCTGCCACTGATTTCATGTTTTCTATCCGTTTTGATACTCAAACAATCGAAAAATCACGCATTCGTCGAAGTCCCAGAACCTTCGAAAAATCGAAATTTTTTTAAGGGGTACACCTTCAAAAATTAGCAAAAAAATGAATTTTGAGCTAGAGCTCTAAAATTTATATCACCAATTACTCCATGAATACAGACTTTGTACATCAAATTTCAGCCCCAGAAAATATCAGGAAAGTTCAAAAACATGCGAAAAACCTCGAAAATTCGGACTACTTAATGAATCAAAATGGTATTTCCAACTATTTTCGATACAAATTCGACTTTTATACATTTTAGTAGATCAAATATCATACGCGTACATTGCGCGAGAAGTCGACATTGTCAAAGAGTCTGGCTCAAGTGTTAATCTGTAGATTTATATGAGGCGTTGGATCGTGCGATGCCGAGGACCTATGAGCATTTCTTTCGATATGAGCCACGTGCTTGTGCCTAATCCATTGGAGCGAGCAGCAGCAGGCCACCTGACCGATGCCACACTGTTGGGGCTTCCATGTGCTATGTAGAGTTTCGGTGCAACCCGGACTATCCCCATTATCCGAGATGCCAGTCTCAGTCCCGTCGGCGCCTATCTAGCCGGACAGTCGTGTGCTCTTCTGACCCTCTTTCAAGTGCAACGCCGTCGGACAACCCCTTTTTCCATCCCCGTGTAATTTCATGTGTGCCAATAATTTGTACATCCTGGATGTGGAGAAGTTCCCATTAAGATTCAGCACGAGTGCTTTGGATAGTGGCGATGGTATGTAAATAAATATATTTCAAATTTGTTATAAATCTGAATTATTGTGAAATGAACAAATTATTGTGAGTGATGAATTATGATTATAGAGATTTTTAAATGTTTCTTATTTAGACTTAGGTTTTTGATTTTGATTTAGTTAAATATTTGTATGTTTATTGTCCTCGCGTGTTAAAACTCATCGGAACCATCTAATTGGACGGAAAGGGTGCGTGTTCACGTAACAGACTTGCACCCCCGACGAAGGATTAATGTCGTGCGGCGAAGTACGACGCGTTCCCAATTCCTATTCCGAAAGCTGGATTCTTTAAAACAGTACAAAAGAGTTTTACCATATAAATGATATTGGCACTTACTGTTAAGAAGTTCTTCCATCGATATTCTGATCTACAAGAGCGCGGTTTGACTCTATTTCAAAATTGAATTATAGCTTTCGCCAACGAACCAATCGATAAGTCTCACGTGTCCAAGCTTGTAAGATAATCTACGGATTATTAGAAAGGAATCCTGTATTCAGAGCGATCTTAATCTCTTTCTGTCCTTATTAAACTATACATTGATTATCGAAACAAGTATAAATCGTACAAAGTGGTTCCATAAGAAAACAAGTTACGTAATACTAATTAAAGAAACATAGAAAGACAGAATTCTTTTTTTTGTTACAATTCTTTTTCTTAAGATTTATCATAGAATTTCTAATTAACATTTAGAGTGATTTCACTGATTGCCACTGAAATTCCCACAGGTGATTTACGTGGGATAGATGAGCGAGCGCTCGACGAGATTCGTCATCGTCATTAATTAACTCGAGGAAGAATCCAGCATAGGAGAAAAGGATGAACACGTCTGAGTCTCAACAGAATCTCCTGGCGAACGAAGGTACAGCGAGAGCACCATCGGTCCAATCCTTGCAGCCACCGACGGAGTATGCTCTTGGCCCAGTTGAGAAGCACTTCCTGCTCAGCGCGGAACGAGGTGATTGTGCCACTGTCAAAAGGTAATCCTGACAATGACGACGCCCACGCGCTAGTAAATCATTATCCCTGACTCACCAAAAAAAAAAACAAAAAACAAAAAACAATCGTAAGAAAAACTGTCTGATTAATCTGAATAATTCTTTGTGTCAGATTGCTCGATGAGAACAAGGATCATCCGGAGATTCTCAATATAAACTGTGTCGATCCATTAAATCGATCGGCATTGATCGCTGCCATTGAGAATGAAAATATCGAACTCATCAAGCTGCTCCTCGATTTAGGAATTCAAGTCAAGGTAATTAAAACTAATTACTTTGATAAATATCTTACTAAATAACTAAAATAAAAAAAGACAAGAACTGTTGCTTTGGGTATATTATAAAGTCGAGTAAGTGTTTAAAAGCTTCCGACACACTTAAAGACATAATTCGTTCCTTCTTGCAGGATGCACTTTTACACGCCATAAAGGAGGAGTACGTAGAGGCGGTGGAGATCCTGTTGGAGTGGGAAGAAAGAGTACACACGCCTGGACAGCCTTATGTAAGTTCACCGACTTTATCATACCTAGCAACAATTTTTAATTAATCAATAAAACAGGTTAATGACTCCGCATCCTAAGTGCACTTTAACGTATCCCACAATATTACAACTTATAATTTATAAATTCACTGAAACATCTAATTAATTTTCGACCAAATAATTTTTCTTTATTCTTATTGCAAATGATGAGAAAGAATTCGTTATCTGACAGAAATGGAGATAAAATATCAGAACGTACAATGGTTTTGTTTCCTATTCTTTTTAGAGCTGGGAAGCAGTGGATAGATCTTCCTCGAACTTCACCCCTGATATTACACCACTCATCCTGGCAGCGCATAAAAATAACTATGAGATCCTGAAGATCCTCTTAGATCGTGGTGCGACGCTGCCAACGCCCCATGATGCTAGGTGCAGTTTAATTATTAATTAGTCTCGTAATTAGTTTTCTCTGATGAATAATTAATATTATTAATATAAAAGAAATTTGATATACATAATTGGCTACTAGGAATTCATGTCAAATGATAATTCTATCACTTGGCTTCGTTCGAATGATCATTCAGTGCTTATAACGGAATTACTTTATTAATCCTCTTAAGCGTATCAGTGAAAAAAAGGTGACAGACACGTGACTCTATTCGAACGTGCATCTGATATCCACGTGGCAAAGTAATCGCACAAGCACGTGTATTGCGTCATATTATTGGAATCTATGTCAGATCGAAGATGAGCTTTTAAAGTTTGAAATAAATATTTGATTATTTAATAGAATTATTATTAATTTTTATAGATGCGGTTGCGACGAATGCGTGACTTCGAGCGAGCAGGATTCACTTCGTCATTCGCAAGCTCGAATAAATGCTTATCGAGCACTTACTTCACCCTCGCTGATAGCTCTTTCGTCGAGAGATCCTTTACTCACAGCTTTCGAACTTTCTTGGGAACTTAGACGTCTCAGTCGTATGGAACAGGAATTTCGATTTGAGTATAATGTAATTAAATTTGAATATTTATGTTTAAAATATTTTGAAAGATTATAAAGAATTTGATGAATTTATTTATTAATCTAGGAAATGAGAGAACAAACACAGAATTTCGCTACTTCATTGCTGGACCACGCACGAACTTCTTACGAGCTTGAAATCATGCTGAATTATAATCCAACAGGAGAGAATTGGGAACCTGGAGAAAGGCAGACTTTGGACCGTTTAAAACTTGCTATCAAGTATAAGCAAAAGCAGGTAGAGCTTTGAATAAATTGGATTTGTCTGGTACATGGATCGATCGAATAATTTCAACCTTAATTAAAGTTCGTTGCCCATCCGAACGTCCAACAACTACTCGCTGCAATTTGGTACGATGGTTTGCCGGGCTTCAGGAGGAAAAGTATGATAGGACAACTTATTGAAGTTGGCAAATTGGGTGCTATGTTTCCGGTTTATAGTTCGATTTATATGATGTCACCTACTTCAGAAATGGGAATGTTTATGAAGAAACCTTTCGTCAAATTCATCTGTCATTCTGCTTCTTACGCCTTTTTCCTTAGTATGAATTTCTTCTTCTCTCTTTTTTTTTCTACATCAATTTTCTTACCTTTTCTCTAATTGCATGATTTCATTAATTTAATTAGTGCTTCTCGGCGCGGCGTCGCAACGGGTCGAGTACTTGGCGATCGAACTTTTTGGTACAGCTTGGATGCGAGAGATCTTAGCAGGCTGGAAACGTAGGGAACGCGGTTCAATACCAGGTTTCATCGAAAGCGGTGTCATCATCTACGTAATAAGTAATTGAGACTAATTAACAAGAGTAAATTCTTATAAATATTTTATTATGAATTTAAATCATCATTATTATGTATCAATGATTAATTTTCCCATTAGGTTTGGTCCTTGGGGAAATAAGATCATTATGGACCGATGGTTTATTAGAATATGTCTCGGATCTTTGGAACATAGTTGATTTTATACAGAATTCCTTCTACGTCGTTTGGATATCCATGCGAGTTACTTCCTGGATCATAGTTCAAGTATGTCTATTATAATAATTAAATTAAATATTCTTTTTATATATAATTAATTTTATTATAGAGAGAATATTGGGGTGGAGAAGATCCTTGGTATCCGAGAGACCAATGGCACGCTTTCGATCCAATGTTGCTGTCAGAAGGTGCTTTCGCCGCAGGGATGATTTTCAGGTGAAAATTTAAATTTACTGTTAATAACAGTGATTTAATTTAATATTATGTTAATGAAGCTTACAAAGACGTGTGTGATATAAGGAATTTGATCTTCTTAGAATTTTGCTTCCTAAAACTACCTATCCTTCCTGCTTTATTCCCACACGTCCAACTGATCCAGGGGATTTATATCTTCTCGTCCTTTCGGACATTCTTTGTCCTCCCATTTGTTTTCCACTAACGGTAAACAAGATAATTAATCTCTATCAATGTTCCAATTAGAGACTAGTGAGAAATGAATGTCGTACACTTATTGTTAGTTAAACTCGTGGTTGGATAGAACAGAGAGCTGCAACAGGTGTTCGTTTGCCTTTTAGCTTTCTGAAGCTCGTCCATATATTCAGCGTCAACCCACATCTCGGACCGCTCCAGATCTCCTTGGGAAGAATGATCATTGATATCATCAAGTTCTTCTTCATTTATACTTTGGTTTTGTTTGCCTTTGGCTGTGGTGAGTTTTAATTTGATAAAGAAACAAATTTTAATTATATTTATTTAATATATTTTTTTATATCATTGTAGGAATGAATCAGTTAATGTGGTATTACGCGGATTTGGAGAAGATGAAGTGTTATCATATGCCAGAATTTCCTGATCTGCCGGACTTTGATAATCAAGAAAAAGCTTGTTCTATTTGGCGTCGTTTTGCTAAGTACGAACTAAGTTTAATTATATTTAGAGATTATTTATTTAATTAAATATTTAATTACATCATTATTACAGTTTATTCGAGACTTCGCAATCGCTTTTCTGGGCGAGTTTCGGTATGGTTGATCTAATGTCGTTCGATCTTACTGGGATAAAAAGTTTCACAAGATTCTGGGCTCTCCTCATGTTTGGATCATATTCAGTAATAAACGTCATTGTACTTCTGAACATGCTCATTGCTATGATGTCCAACTCTTACCAGATCATTTCGGTACGTCAAATCAAAGATATTTTACAGTTGTAAATAATACATATTAAATTTAAATAATTAATCTTTAGGAACGAGCTGACACAGAATGGAAATTTGCTCGGAGTCATTTATGGATGAGTTACTTCGAAGATGGTGACACTGTACCCGCTCCGTTCAATATGGTACCAACAGGCAAAACCTTCACCAAAATCATTAAATGTGGGAAAACTGGTCGACAAACAAGATCATTGATCGTAAGACAAATTGTATTATAAAAATCATTCTTTTTCTCAGAATTCAAATAATTTTTAATATTTATTTTACATTAGAAAAAATCTCGGGAGAAAGCAATGGCACGACACGACACTGTTATGCGATTGTTGATTCGTCGTTATGTAACAGCAGAACAAAGGAAACGAGATGAATTTGGTATCACAGAGGACGATGTAATGGAAATCAGGCAAGATATTTCAACACTACGTTATGAATTAATCGATATCCTTCGTCAAAACGGTATGAAAACACCGAGAGTCGATAAACAGGATGGTGCATGTACGTAAATACTAATCTAATAATTAATTAATTAAAAAATATATTAAATTAATTAATAACACATTAATAAAAAAATATTCACAGTGTCAGGAAAGAAAGGTCGAGTAATGGAGCGTCGTCTGCAGAAGGATTTCCAGATCGGTTTCGTGGAAGGAATAGTAAATGCTGCCATTCAAAACGAAAAAGAACCAAAAGACGTATTTAGTCAGATTGCACGTGCAATTGGTCGAAAGAGTAGCGGAAGTAAGAAAGACTGGAACGCTGTCGTTCGACAGAACACAGTGGCTAAAGATCCAATTGGAAGTAGTACAGAAGCAACAAATAAACAAACAAGACTCAGCATCCGACGACGTATGCAACATGCTGCAACATCTGATCTCGAATCAATGGATCCTAATCGATTGCTCGAATACAATCCGAATTTAACAGATGTCACACCAACTACTAGAATTGCTTATGCTAAATTTATGTTGCATAGAAAGAAGGCACCGGATGGCCCAGATATAGCTGAAGGTAATTTAATTAATAAGTCAGGGTTAATGAAATAATTATCTATATTTCTTTTACATAGACGAAGAAACAAAGGCAGGCGAAGGTGATGGAACAACAACGCCAGCAGTAACATTACCAAAACCAGGTCCATCTGGAAAAACAAGTCCAAGAACAGATGGAAGTCCTCGTCCTTTATTGAGCGAAGCATTAAAGAAAAGTTTGTTAAAATCGATGAGTAGTGGTAGTTTGGAAAAAGGACCTGCTCAACCTGGTCAAGCCAGGACACCAACGCCGATACCGGAAGATCCTCGTGAACATGATGCAGGGAAATCTCAAGCGGGTCAACCTGCTGCGGATGCTGCGAAACCAGCCGATGGTGAAGCTTCGACAAGCAAGGAAGGCGACGAAGCTAAGAAGAAGGCTGAAGAAGAAAAGAAAAAGAAAGAAGAGGAAGAAAAGAAAAAGAAAGAAGAAGAAGAAAAGAAAAAGAGCGAGGGTGGACAAAGTAAGGAACCAGAAGGTGACAAGAAAAAAGCAGAAGGTGACAAGAAGAAACCAGAAGATGACAAGAAGAAACCAGAAGATAAACCAAAGCCAGGAGATGACAAAAAAGAGGCGGATACTGGTGGACCACAGAAAGCTGATAATCAAGATAATATACCAGTGGCAACGACGAAACTTCGAGGGAAATCAAAGGCTACTGGTCAAATTATGGGTGGTTGGATTTAATACATTATTAAGATCATTTATCTCCTTTCTTGTTAAAGATGCCAATGCCAAATTACTCTGGCTTCCAAAGAGGGTATTCAAATTGCAGAGAGCACTGTCAGACTTCATCATCTCATGAACACGTTCTCGATTTACACTTTTAGGTATTCTTTCATACTATCCTTGATCTCATATGCCTTCTTCGTGTTCTCCCGTAGGAGGCTTGTTAATGATATTATTCTTTTTTTTTTTTTTTTTTTTATTAAAGTTTACTTGTTATTAGTTCCATTAGGCACCTCGTCTCTCACACACGTATCATTGTAGGGATCTGGCTTGCCGCTGCACTTTCGTTCACGCTTGATTCACGTTGGATGAGGTACTAACGTGTTCGATCATAATATTTCTAACTTTTTCGTAAATTCGTTTAATGTACGTGTTATATACATATTTTTAGGAATAACAATAAAGCGTCCCGTTTTTTATTGGTACGTAGCTTCTCGTCTTCTCAGTCCTGTCCTGTATAATACGTCTAATAATAAATAAAAACTATACAGACTTATAAAATCTAGGATGAATAAATGAATAATTTAATGCTGTGAATGATGAATCTTCGTCGTATTAGGGAATCTTAATAATAAAGCTCTTCATTCGCTTGAAATTCTTTTTCAGTTGTTGGAAGATTCGTATAATTGGGTATTACGCGCAGCCTCCACATAAAATTGCAAGGAAAGTCCTGTAACAAATGAAATAGAAATATGATTTAGTTTTTGTTTCATAAAAAATATTAGGATAAGTATTTTTCAATTATAATACCTTCGTCGGCAACGCTCCGATTTTTCAATTTTAATACTATTCTGGTTATTATTCTTCTTCCTATTCGCTTTCTTATCTTCCTGCAATTCAATATTTCTCTATTATAATCAAAGACTTACGATAGACACGAATAAAATAAATCATTTCTAATAATTACATCAATTAATTCGCCAACATGAAAATTCTTCAGGGTGCGTTTCGCATCTGAAGAATGTCCGAATTCATCGAAAGCCGCAGTAGCATCTTTTCCCGCATATTCTTCGATCAATTCCCTTCCACCAGGATGCTAATTAATTATAACAATTATTAATTTCACGTCCACATATTGCATTCAAGATATTCGACATTTTACAAGGTTCCAAAGTTCAAATATTAGATGATTAGAAACTTACTTTTCCCAGGTAATCCGTCACATCGTAAACGGAGTCATTAATGACTATCCAAGTTCTGGCACCGTTGCTTCCATCTCGGTTGGACACTTCTTTCAAAGAGTAACGAGACATTTTACTTTCCGATGCAACTTGTTCCGAAACAACAGTGAAACTGAGCGTTTCAAGCTCGTGCACAAATACAAATAAAGCACGAGTCAAATGGTACGGGGCGAATTTATGATAAGAACGCGATCATGATCCCTGGCACGCAAATCGATAAGAGAATGATAAACACGTGTGTCACGTAGTCGATCATTAGCCGGGAAAGCCGGCACGGATTTGTGTAATGAATGTCATCGTGATTCCCCATTAATATGTTGCAAGATCTTCAAGGAAGTAATTGCAATTGCTCTAACACTTTGATAGTAAACTTCTTAGAATTTATTATGAACTTTGATCTATCGTGGAAGCAAAGTTTGTATATTAAAATCGTAACTAATCGATTGAATGATGATAAAGTATATTGTGATTATTTTTTAAGTGACCATGTAGATAATTATCACAGGAAGAATGTATTTAGTGGATGATAGTGCAACAGTCACGCGTATATCTGACAATAGATCACTATTTTGATCGGTATTTTCAGACTGTTATCAATATGAAGTACTTTCGATATCTAAATACTAGGACATTACACCCTCTGACGTAACGTTTACATTTATAAATATATAAGATGAGAATCGCTTGGGAAAACCCTCAATCATGTCTGGCGAACTTCTCTCTCAGAGATTGCTGCATTTAATCTCCATTTCCTCTTGTCTCTGTTTAAGTAGAATTGTGACATCTTTGCGTGGTGTATATTGTTTATAGAATGGATGACGCATATTGGAAATAAAGGGTTTTGAGTATCGATCTGTATCAATCAATTTAATGTTTGATATAAGGGTCACGTAAGTATCCCGCGCTATTTTTCAATATCATCGAAAAATGATCGATATCAGAGACGTGCATGTTTCAAGTGGCATGTTACTGATACCAATCTTTTGTACTGTTCCAAGTATTTCTATAAAGGTCATTCAGCACTTGTCTTTATCTCTGTCATCTATATTAACAAGCCATAATCAAAACATAAATGTATTATATGTAGATATTTGGGTTGGGATCTATTAAAGTTATATTATAGTTACACTACAATAATATTTTGAATTTTTGTAATACACCGCCAACAACTTTCGCACACGAACTTTCTATCGTCAAGTTGTCGCACTGCAATCGAACCTAGCCGAACCTAGTCGAACTATCCAGTGTTTAGAATTTCGAATTTGATGGAAGAAAAGTGGTTGACAGGATTTACGGAATATGAATACAACAGCATTGAAAGATGATTTTTTGGCAGTCTATCAAACTCTAAAGTTCTCAAAGTCAGGAAAGGATGAGTTGGAGATAGCGGATATTGAACGGCGATGTTTAGCAACGAAATACTTTACAGCGAAAGAATGGTAGCGATAAACAGATTACACAGATCGTATATGATTTTGCTTTTCTTTGTCAATTTCAAATAAAAGCCTATACAACATCATCGTTTCAATTTTGCAGTGAATCGGAAGAAATGGGAACATGTGTGCTCCGAAATGGTTTGAAAGAGTACCAAACTATTATGGAAAATAAGAATGGTGTAAATAATTATTGGAAGCAGATAAAAGCACAAAATCAAAAGACTACTAATGATCCAAGACAGTGGACTTCCTCCCTTCATGACATCAATATAGCTCTTAAGTTTTTGAAGCCATTACCATGCACAAGTGACAATACTCTGCCGTGTCAAGCCAAAGTCATATCTGATAAACAAGTTGAAAGTCTCGTAAAGATATGGAAGAATACAGATAGCTCAACACGGATTAGGAAAGTCAGTGGTCAAAAGAAACCGAAACAAGATCAAGTTTCAAGTTTATGTAGTAATGATTTAATGGAATGTGATGATTTTGATAGTGAACTAATAGCTGCTACTGTTCCACAATCATTATCTACTCCAGCTTACGGGAATAAATCTGGACAGGAAGGTCTGTTTAATAAACAATACTCTAAATCTTTCCCAGTCACTAATGAATCTGTAACTCTTCCACGTCAACAATCACTTAGAGTTGATAATCATATTCCCTGTAGAAATGGGAAAGACAAGCCTGTTATTGTACCTAGGAATTACAATGACAGACAGAATGTTTCTCAAGGCCTATCAAGAACTGTTAGTTCTGTACATAACAATGAAAATGATTCTACAGATAAACCAAGTTTCTTTAAAACTGCAAAGCAAGAATTTGATCTGCAACAAGCGAAATCAAATAAGCCTCAGCAGAAGAAAACCTTAGGTGGAAAAGGTTCTGTGAATGCGCAATTTGTGTGCCCATTTAAAAGAGAAAAAGAAAAAAGTGAAACTTCGAATAATGTTTATGATGGGGAAAGTAATTTGTCCGAAGCAGATAACGAATTACTTAAAAATATTGAACCAAAGATGGTTGAACTTATAAAGAATGAAATTATGGATTCAAAAACAACTATTACTTGGGACGATATAGCTGGATTAGAATATGCAAAAAAGATTATTAAAGAAGTAGTAGTATATCCTATGTTAAGACCAGATATTTTTACTGGATTAAGAAGACCTCCGAAAGGAATTCTTCTTTTTGGACCACCTGGCACAGGAAAAACTCTTATTGGAAAATGCATAGCTTCTCAGAGCAAAGCTACATTCTTCTCAATTTCGGCGAGCTCTTTAACGTCAAAATGGATAGGAGAGGGGGAGAAAATGGTTCGCGCTCTCTTTGCTGTAGCAAGAGTTTATCAGCCTTCGGTTGTTTTTGTTGACGAGATTGACTCACTGTTGACTCACAGATCAGAAACCGAGCATGAGAGCTCGAGAAGATTAAAAACTGAATTTTTAGTGCAACTCGATGGTGCAGGAACAGGTGATGACGACAGAATTTTAATTGTCGGAGCGACAAACCGACCGCAAGAATTGGATGAAGCAGCGCGAAGACGACTTGTTAAAAGGCTTTATGTACCCCTACCAGAATTGCAAGCACGGAAGCAGATAATAAATAATTTATTGGTGACAATTCCACATGATTTGACTGAAGATGATATTCTCCAAGTGGCACAGAAATCAAAAGGATATTCTGGTGCTGATATGACAAATTTGTGTAAAGAAGCCAGTATGGGTCCTATTCGAAGTATTCCATTCAGTCAACTTGAAAATATTCGGACTGAAGATGTTCGACACGTGACAATTAATGATTTTCGAGAAGCACTTATTCATGTTCGGCCAAGTGTGTCCGAATCTAGTTTGTCAGCTTATGTTGAATGGGATTCAATGTATGGCGCTGGGACAGCTCAAAATAATCCATTATAATCTTAATTTCAATGTAAATAATAATTATATTTGTAATGAGTATTCTATTTCATTTATACAGCATACAGCGAGAAGTATTCCACTTGGCTAAAAAGGTATTTTGTAATTTTTCTATTAAAATAATGTAAGAAAACTAATAGAAATTGTCTCCGTTCATTTATAAAATAATATTATTGTGGTACTGTGCTTTGCCGTATTGTCAAAGAAACTCGAGGAAATGTATTTTTTTCGACTGCGCAACGGCTAAATACTGTTCCTCCTCATGGAAAAATATTTCCATAGATATTATCGCTGATGGATCGCATGATATTAATTTCGAATTTTTGGGATTAAAGTCTAACATTTCAAAGTCTTCAAAATAATACATATGTACATTTCCTGAAAGTAAAGGGACATTGATTAGCACATGAGAAATATTTAAAGCTTTTGTTATTACTTTTTTAACATATTACCTATATTTAATCCTAAAATAATTAAATGATCGTATATAATTATAGATGTAGGTGTACCATCCAATTCGAAATGTACATCATATTCTCGCCATCCGTTTGCTCCAACCGAAAATCCCATTAGACCTAAATCTAACAAATAATGTTGATGTTTTTTTAGAAAATTTCAATTTATATGTTTATAATACATATAGCATTTTATTTACCTGTTATATAGGTAAGTATTTCTGGTTTGAATGCATAATATCGTCGAACTTTAAATGCTGGTGGTGCGAGATAGTTGCTACTATAAATCACTTGTGGATTGTCAAGCAAATATTTTTCATAGTTGCCCTTTTGGGTATAAATGATCACCTACATTAAAAAAAGAATATTAATTTACTGTAATCAATTTATCGTAACGCTTTTTCATTCCAAATACATTTACCATGTCATTGTCTAGTACTGCTGCTAGTACTATAAAGTGGGAGGCATAGCTACGATTTTCAGATAATGTGCTTGATGAAGTACTTAAATTTTCTATCAAGAATTCATTGTTCATTACCATACACAAGTGATAGTAATTCGCGCTAAAATACAAGTTACAATTTTAAATTCGTCGTTTTCCAGCAGTCAATAATATACATGACACGATCGCTTTCTGTTATTATACCACATTAATCGGCCACGCTTTTTTTTAATTAGCTTCTTCAGCTCAATGTCCCAATATTTCACATGATCATTTATAGAACAGGATACAATAAAAATATGGCTTCCTGTAAAATAAGATTTATCGTTAATATTGTAAGAGAGTAACAGTTATTATGCACAGGAATTTTTTATTCTTACCGTTTCTTACAAATTGAATACTTTTAATATACTCCAAAGCGTCGGCCGTGAAAATAGGCGCTTCGCATAACTGATATATATTGTATAAGTAAAGAAAACCACTGTTTGTACCAATTGCCATTAAGTTATCTGACAAAAACATAAATTATAAGATTTTTGTTTCGTATCGTAAAGTGAATCACAAAATGAACGGGTTATTAATACTTAAAACTTTAATGCAAGTAATATCATGCCGACGATGTGGCACTGGTTTGAATTCTCCTATATCTATATTGGAGGTTTTAACATTTTTGCACGTAATCCACGATCTGTACATTGTCATCCATTTTTTGGAATCATTCACTGCAATCTTATCAATTTCAGCCTCTGGATTTAATTTTTCGTAAAAGATGTTCCAAAACTGTCTCGGCACATCTTCTACGCATTGTCTATACCAATGATCTTTTTCCTGAAATTTTACATCCTGCGGAATACTATGTCTATTTTCGATTAAGATTAATCAAAGATTGCTTCCTGTTACTTCTGACATACCTCTAATGTTTTATCGATAATTTCTTTCCACGTTTTGCTGACGATTCGGAGATTCGCGAGTACAACCGCTTCTGAATAGTGAAATATAATCTCCCATATTTCTACTGGGAAGACCATTTTGTACAAATTCTATCCGATTAAACTATTATCAGATCACCTTGAGATCGTCTGTAAAAGAAATCGAATGTGACTGGTTCGTCTTATTCAATTTTATACAATTTTCTTCAAGATTAAATTGATTGGATAGAAAACAGATTTGAAATACATTCTCGATCGGCACCGTCGCGCCGCGTGACGTATTATTTACTTCACTGTTCACTCGTCTGTTTTGTTAACTATTATATACGTGGTCGCTATACGTTTTTCCAATTAAATCGATTTAATTCTTGCAACCGAGAGAAGAAGAACGTCCTACAGGAAACACCATATTTGTTCGAGAAGCATTGAAAAGGACTATACTCTGTAAGCGATCGTCCACTAGAATTGCACTTCAAAAAGGCATAGTATCTAAATTGTACACTTTTCAACTCAATCAAAGTTTTTATTGGCTACAGCTGGGCGCTACATACATGATATGAATTCGACATTAACCGCGGGTACCGGCATTTTACGCATGTGTAAAATATAACTACACACAATTATATATGTTATATATGCACATACATGTCTTTTAACGATTTTCAGTCATATACTTGTTGTTCGACTGTTAAGTGCTCGCTTTCTTCGGGTCTCCGAGTAATAAGTTCTCAAGCCCCAATAACAAGAATGGAAAGTGGTGAAAGCTTATTGTTACTGCAGAATAACATTTGGCCCTTTCTGCTATTGGAGGGGCACAAAGAATGTCTCACGAGCAATTTGCAAAGCGATCAAGCTGAAGAAAATGGTGAACTCGAAGTTTTTGTAGAACAATTCTATACATTTTCTAGCGTTTCTGTTGTTCACATCAAAAGCATCCTACTATGCTTTTGTTTATTACCTTCAAGTAAAAACGCTGCTTCGTTTTTTATGAACTTTATTTTTAACTCACACGAAGAAATATTGATTTTTTTATATTTTATGGCAATTATAGGTACACATGAATTATTATGCATATATTTACGCATTAATCATTATTACTCAGGGAGTAGTACACGGCACAGCTCGATGAGATAAATCTGGCTACGCTGGCTACTGTTAGCCACTACCGATTGTATGTAGAATCTCTAACCTGCATTTCGTTTGCACGTTTTTTCATTTATCCCGCATGTCCATCCAGTTACTGTTGATTTTTCGTACTGTGAGAACTTAGGATGATGGAAGAAGGTAGTGAATATTTTTAATACTATTATATTCGACTAGATTTCACTCTATTAAATAGTACACAATCTTTTTATTTCGACTCGTCACTAAGAAAAAGCAAGAATTCGAAAAACTATCGTAGTTATCATTTGTTTAAATATTATTTGAACTGCGCAACGCAAGGCTCATATACTGATTATTTATGCGATTGTAAAGCTAGTGTTTTAATGTTTGTGATGTGTATTTAAGTTACTTTTTGAGAAGATATTTTCGACCTAGGAAAATATGGCATTGTAATTCATAACAAAACTTACTCTTGGTTTATTTTAACAGAAAATGCATGTCCTGAATTATCAGGAGTGAGCGATGATGATAGTGGTGATGATTGGGATGAGGTCCAAGAAGAATCTGAGCCTGTACCGTGCCTTTTCTGTAAAGAGAATGTTAAGGATTTCATAGATGCATTGGAGCATCTGGATAAATTGCACAAGTTTAATTTAAGGCAATTTATAATCAGACATTCCATCGACACTTACTCCTACATAAAGTTGATTAACTTTATCAGACAGAAAAATATGTTGCCCGACCAATTAAATGCTTTAACTGCAGAAAGTTGGCAAAGTGATGAATTTTTAAGGCCTGCAATAGAAGATGATCCATGGATAATGTTTGGTAAGATAAATACTACATTTTTCATTTCCACGAATGATTTAATTAATCATATTGAATAATAAATAACTTCTGTTTTAGATTTGGAAGATCTCCAGGATAGAGTGAATAAACCTATGTCATACACAGTAAACTCTGAAAATGGTTGTGTGACATTATCCGAAGCACACTTTGCTGATTTGCAGAGGACAATACAAACTCTGAAGGCACAGTTGGAACAAAAGGAATTAACATGTTTTCTAGCAGAGCAGGCATGTACCAGCATTATATTACAAAACTATTTACTGCATTGTATAATAATCAAATATTTTAATTTAGAGGATAGACGAGATGACAAAGAAGGTTCAAAAGTTAGTGTTGGATGATGATTTGGATGGTAATGGCGATTTTTGTAGTAGAAGGTCTGGTAACAGCAATGTTGATAGAGGCTATTTCAGTACTTACAGCCACTTTGCCATTCATCATGAAATGTTATCGGTAAATACATGAACGCTTATAACAATTATAATTCACAATTTAAAAATGTCTTTATCAAAAAAGTCCACATTTATTTTCTTGTAGGACAAAGTACGAACAGAAACCTATCGCGATGCGTTGTTAACAAATGCAAACAGATTTGAAAATTGTGTGATACTAGATGTTGGTTGTGGAACAGGTATTTTATCTATGTTTGCTGCTAAGACTGGATGCCGCAAAGTTATAGGAGTCGATCAATCCGAAGTAATATATCATGCCATGGATATAGTAAGGTATATATCATACATTTAAGAAAAATATCTTTAGTATGAAACAATTCCTGCTAAACCAATATTTATTTTAATATAATCTAGAGAGAACAATTTGAGTGATATTATCACTCTCAAGAAGGGTCTGCTTGAGGATATTAATCTTTCTGAAGAAAAGGTTGATGTAATTGTGTCAGAATGGATGGGTTACTTTCTTCTATTCGAAGGAATGTTGGATACAATCATATATGCTAGAGACCATTATTTGGCTCCTGATGGAATTCTGCTCCCTAATAAATGCACGATCAGTCTTGTGGGAAGTGGTGATACAAGTAAGTTCTCATATCTTTAATTAGTATATTTGGCAAAGCAAATTGTAATAATATTTCTTATAGGACGATATGTCGAGCTTGTGGATTATTGGTCGAATGTTTATGGTTTCAAAATGAGCTGTATGAAGGCCGAAGTCGTTCGTGAGCCAACAATGGAAATTTGTAATCCGGAGGAATTAATAACAAGCATTGTTGAAATACAAGCTTTCGATTTATATAAAGTAACGAGAGACTGCGTAAACTTTTGTGCACCGTTCGAGCTGAAAGTGAAAAAAACTGGTTCATTGACTGCAATGGTTGGATACTTCGATGTATTCTTCGATTTAGACAATCCGATTCACTTTTCCACGGGACCGCATTCTACGCCTACTCATTGGAAACAAACGGTATTCTTTTTGTATGAGCCACTTAGCATTACTGAAGGTAAGCATCATAAAGAAGATCTTATCTCATACATCATATCGTAGTATTTATATAATAGTATGTGAGTTCAAGTCATGAAAACACTGTTTACTTTCCAGGTGAAGTTATAAGCGGTAAGCTAATTTGCCGTAGACACACTAAAGACGTCCGAGGATTAATCGTAATAATTCAGATTAAGAATACTAGTCAGGTGTATTATTTAGAATAAATCAATAATGCTTATTATAATGTCCAATGGACATAAGTGCCAACAAAAATTCCAAGATAGGGTCCAGTTTTCTGGTCATAACGTTGTTGATGACTATCATTACAAATTAAGATTAATGGAATATAATTGAAAACCATAAAACATTGAATGAGATTCATAGTACAAGTTTTCAGTAGTATTCCATTCGCAGTATTCATTGCTGGCCTTTTGCAACATGTTAATGTAGATTATGAACTTGTTCCTTATTCAAGCATCAACCGAAAAATGGATAAGAAGACAATTGGTAAGCTTGTTTCAGCTTGTTACAACTTAATTCTGCAACCAAAGATAGTGCAGATGCTCCCGATATAATTGATGCTGCACGCAATGAGCTTGACGCACATTGATTTTATCATATCATACATTTGTGCCTTTCAGCGATATTTAAGTTTTTATTCACAGCTATCTAGATATTAGGTGAGTCTTAAAGAGTCTAAAGTATCAAGGAATAATTACAGCCTTCTTACAACTACGAGGTGAGTTGCAAGAATAGTAGCTGCAAAGCTTTTTATAGAGTTTTACATAACGAATACACAGGTTGTGTTAATATAGGTTGAGGGCCTAACGCAATAAAGCAGTAGGTGGTACTATACAGGGTTCGTAACGATGTAAGAACCCGATAATAAAATCATTCGATAGTTGTTATTTTTTATAATTTTTTTCATCAGGATATACGTAACGTTATTTTAAACGTTAGGTGATATTGCATTTGGAAAATAGTATATTTTGATAGCTCATTTCATTATTCAATTATGCTTGCTCCGAGTATAATTGCAAAACTTACACGGAATAAGAAAATTCCTAGTAAAATGTTAAATAGCATTAGTAACATAAGCGACTTTACCAAGATATATATTGTATGAGCGAAACAGAATCTCTTCCGAATTTTTCATAGAATTTTTCAAACTTTCTCTGAAGCATTAAAGAGTTAAGACGCTTATAGTAATATTCGTCTTACTTTTACTCGTTCGATTATAATATTCCTAATTATACTATCAACGGGAAACATATTTCTAAGATTTTCCAAAAATTATTGCAACCCGGCTGCTCTTATTCCGCTACTCTTGTATGAACAACGATAACCGAGCATGTTTGAAAGCTATAACAAATCTCAGCACTTTGTTGCACTGTTTTAAGCAAAATGAGCCGAATTTCCACCCATTTGCTGAATACAATCTATCACTTACGGTATCTGCGATACCAATATTTGAATGATGCTTCCATTAAATGCTCCTGCCAACTTTCTTGCACGTTATAGGATAAGTATGCGCACCACGTTCTCGAACTTCGATTAACACGATAGTTTACGAATTAAGTAGAGCACTACAAATTAAGCAAGTCCAAAGCTACTCTTCGTACTGTACTCAGACCACCAATATTGACCGATCTATATATATATATATTTTATCACATTAACTTTACCGTCTCTTTACACTTAAATCTTCTGCAACATTATAATACACTAGGATATAGTACGTTCCGCGTTTAGCGATTTCAACTATTCCTATGCTTCCGAATTAAGGTACACGATATATAACTCTGTGATATAAAAAACCTTACTTCATAGCAAGTTTATTCGATTGTGAATCAAGAGGAGTATTATCTTGATTATACACGTACATAATAACAAATCTATGAAGATATATACTTAACATGAAATAAATTCTGAAAATCTTATGCATCGAAGTATCTTTTACTCTCAGTAGATCCATCATGTCGAATACCATACATTCACCCATTCATTCTATTCTTCTATCTTTAGATAACTTAAACCTGCTCGATATAAATTGTTTTGTAATACTATAGATTTCTCGTGTCACCCGTTGAATCCCTTGAACTGTAACACTTTTGTTAAATGCACATGCACAACTTTCGCGGGAATGTTTTGTAAACCGGAACTCAATCGGGACTGAACCTTGCGAGGGATCGTTACGAAACTTACACAACACGTATCCTGAGATACCTGAGAACGCGACACATTTTCAGGGCCATACGTATAACTTTGATGAAAAACATGTATATAAAAGTACATTATTGATCCATTGTGGACCGAGGTAGTACAGCAGCCTGTAAAGATACTTTAATAACAATCGACTGTTATTATATTGTGTTAACGATGATCTTGTAGGCATTGTCCTGTAACAAGTATGTTAATGTCGAAAGTTTGGATTGTCTGTTTGCCATCCTTTCGCATTTGGTCCGAATTGGTATACCAATCTTCTGCCAAGCACTGGTTGAAAGATTTTGCTTTTATAGTAGTACCTAGAATCAGACAAGAATCTAATTGTAGAAATCGGTCAGGTTTGTCAGGAATGTCTGGTATGTTATTAAAAATGTATAAGATTCAGAAGACTACTTCGTGACGAAGTGTGGTAATTACCTCATGGCGCGACTGAGTTTTTCATACGTCATTTTCGTGTTGCCTTTTCTCGAGCCCCACCGTTTCGCCACTTCATCACTCTTTACAAATCGGAACTTCGCTTGCGAGTAATCTTCCCAGCAGATTAAACTCGGACATGTCTCTCGATTGCGCAGCAAATCTCTAATGAATTCCCAGAGTTTTCCTTGGCTGGTAGCTGCAAGCGTTAATTGCACACACCAATAAAACATATTTATCCTCCACAATTATTAATCGACTTGTGTTGGCAACACACACACACATATACAATGTGGTTTTACAAACTTACGATTTTTCTTTGCCTTCAAGACTCTTGGCCTTCCGGGTGGCCGTTTTGTGGAAACTTCAATACTGGTGTCTGACTCTGTGTCTGTAAAGCATAATGGGGACTATATTCAAAGGGAAATGTTTCAGGCTGAATAAATATTGCTCTGCCTTAAAAACGCCTGCTATACCTGATACATTATTTGGACTTATTCGAGCATAGTCCTCCTCGGTGTGATGGTGAATAGTACTGAACGGGGGCACTGTAACAAATATGAAAGCCAAATATAATTAACAAATTCGACTCTTCCTTGTTATATGATGACATGAAATCTAGTCGCTCATGAAAGGAAAGTACATTTCTTGATTCAAGCTTTAATACGCTGTATTGAATTCTATGCACGTAATCTGAAGAAGGTGGTTTCCTTGCGCGGAATTCACACCGGGATGCGGTTCATTGCAACTTCTGTCGTTTGTGATAATCTAACGCGTAGTGCGGTGAAACTCTTATCGAACTTCTTTATCTACATTCATTGTATCTCGAGCTTTTCATGGGTTCTACATTGCGAGCGTGCGATTGAGGGATAGTGTACGCTCTTGCTTTCGGCTACATACGCAAATTCGAGATATGTTGTGAATGAAGTAAATCGTAGAGTTGGTCACCATAAACAGGGTCATGGTGGATGAAGTCATCCTTGGTGAAGGTGACCAGCTCATTTCCTGGGACCGCTAAGCTGTGCTGAATCGAACTATAGGGTTGACCCATGTACGATGCAGCTGACATAAGCCAGTTTATCGTTTCCTCTTGGTACCATTCTTTAACGGGTTTCTCTGACCACCCTGTGCCGTCGATCTCATCGTTTTCGTCACCTGTTGGATATTCATAATTCAACGTAAAGCACATTTCAATTTCAACGGCTTCTTAAAACTGATTATTACAGCCGAATAGTTATTCCAGGCATATATTACTACGACAGACTATATTACGTCAATCAAAGGTATAAGCTTCCACAGAATACGCGTGAAAAAGAAATAACCAGAGGCGTTATATGAGCTAGATTAATGTATGCAAGCTATTCCAAGTAATCGAGTATGTATTTCAAAGTAGAGCATAATTGGCAAAGAAGTTCTTGCGATTCTTATTTCCGGTGAATCGGACACGCCTTGATTATATTAATGTCTTCATTTTTCCTGTCCGCCGGAAATGTGAGCTTATCAATCATCCGGAAGATGTAAAATAGCCAAGCTACATCCCTTTGAAATGTAAATTGAACTTGAACTTGAATATCGGCTACAATTCGACGATAAACTCTGATAATATTAAACGTACGAGCAAAACAGGCACAATAAGAACACGGCACCAATTTATTCGGCGCGCTACACGGCCAATGAATATTCAGGAATCGCAGTTGTCTTCCAGGAATCCGGCAGTACTCGAAAATAAAATGCGGCCTACTTAAGTATGCGATCGTATAGAGCTCCAGCTTGTTCTCAACACACACCGGATATGTTATATGATGAATATATTCTCAAATGTAACTAATTCATCGTAATAATACAGAATAAATATAATTTAAATTCACCGGCGGATATATTACTAGCCAAGACAAGTTAGAATGATGTGTCAACTATAAAATCCAATGAAAAGTAAGTGTGTCAATTACACTGCGGAAGTTCGTGCAAAACTAATTGTCATTACCAAGGGTGCATCGTTTCTTCGCTGGCTCGGGATTTCTCGTGGTCAGGTATCCACTGTTCCTGGTGACTAGCGAATCCATGTCCAACAAGTAATGTTCGTCCTCCTCGTTGAAGTTGATGAGCGACGGATACATCTGCAAGCGAGAGCGATTCGCATCATCTTTCACGTGCAAAAAAAGGATCGCGCTTCACCATCCGACGTTTAAAGGACCGGAATCATCTGTGCATCATTATTCCGATCACGCCTGTGAATACGCGCTTTCATCCTTTTTTTTTTCTTCTTCATCACATTTTTCCCCCGTCTTTTTTATATGACCATGCTGTTGCATTTGAGATGCGCAGTCGAGCGTGATTAATGCCGCGCAAATTGCACCCTTTGATACACCGGATTACAATTGTGACGAGGCTTTAATGGCTCGTAATGACAGCGAGTCGTAGTGCACGTGTTTATGGAAGCACGTTTCTATGTTTTAATACAATAAAATTGCTGCGAAATCATCGGGAAGTCGGTTTCTCTTGGATGATACAACAACATCACGAGAAATCTTGTGGCCGCGCGACTAACTATACTCGCCGACTATTTGCTTTCGATATCGATATCAACGCATACAAATTAAGCAATAACAGAATCCTATTAATATTGCTTCGCAATTACCAACAGGTCGGTTATCGGTGTATACTGTGCATGAACAATTCACTTGCTTTATGTAAAAAAGTGAACACGGTCGAAGTGACATCGGCGAGATACGACGACCAATGTTATCTCTGTTGAAATACAATTTCATGTTTCTAACTGTTGTAACGAAAAAGTTGACGCGAGCGCTACTACAACCGGCTTATTATCATATCAGCTATTACAAAATCGACGGCGAGTGCATTCATAGGATATCTATTGCACGTTCCGAATACCACGGTGGGAAACGCGTGGCATCGTACTTCCATGGTCGCAGTCCATAAAGAATGTTTTCTCTACGGAAAAATACATTTTGTAGACACTGTGATCTCTGACATAGTACGATTGCCGACACATTCGTCGGAATACCAAACTATTAATAATTATGCTTGGCCACTTTTTACTCGTATGTTTGTGCTCGTCGAGAATGCACTGGGTTCCATGGTGGGAGGTATGAATCTTCAATTTAATGCACAGTGAATTCTACATCGTTTCCCTCGTTCCACAGGTCCACGCTTCTTTAATGGCTCACCGTAATTGCAGGCTGATTTATTGGCGCGTAAAGAAAGAAAGAAAACCGGTATGTTCTATTTGTGTTAACAGAGCCTTGCAATTGATAATCCTCGTGCTTGAGAATCACGTGTACGTATACTCCTGGACAAAGTTTTGCATGAGAAACATTGCAAACATTTTTCTTTTGCTACCGAAGGTAAACGCACGTGAGCAACTTTGAGATCTTACTGTGCGCACATTTCACAGTGAGAACCAGTCAGGTGTAAGGTCGTGCACTCGGTCTGACGTGTGTATTATAATGACTTAGATGAAATTATGCTCTAGGTAACAAGTTGCCATAAAGGAATATCGAAGACAAGGCAAGAATAAATAGGAATCGACCTATTGTTTTGTACGGTATCCAGTATGAATGGTACACCTATTATAATTAACATCTGATCCACTCATTTCTTTAAGCGTCATTTACTTATCAAACAGTGACGGCCAGTTAAGAGGCATGAATATCTGCATCTTATTTACGGAAACTGTATCAATGTTCCAGGTGGATGGATCAAGTGCAATACTTCTATCGTAGCAGATGCGTATCATTCGAGAGGCGCTATGTTTACAATTGATCGTGCAAAGTGCAATCGAATGAAATACGCATACATCATTCATGTAAAATTAATGCGAATGCACAGTAGGCCATGCGTACTCAAGCTTACTCATATGCTTTCTTCCGGATACTGATACGAATACGAGCGTAATGGAATATTACCTCTTGGAAGCCGGTTTTGTCATAAGGCTCGAAGGGTTCCATTCTTCGTCTTTCTCACTTGTATTCCTAATTTAGTAGTCTGTCACGATAATCGGGCGAACAGTTCTCCCTCTGCTTTTCTAGTTCTTTTAGTTTCTCTTGAACAAAACACTAGCTTAATCACGAATCCGATTATACACTTGTTGCATATCGCGATACGCGTGCGGTGCGTTTCGTTGCTAGGAACGAGTATAAGGAAACGTAGACACTGCTTCGCCGTGCCCGGGTAGAGCGGCACTAATCGCCGGTCGCCGATGCGTCTCTGGAACTTGGGGAGCCCGCTGCACCTCGTTCACCGATGACGTCTTTCGCGTCATCCGCACGGGGACGGACCCGTTCGTGCCGCAGAGCAAGTTTCAACGGGGATTTCCCGCTCTCCGGCGACGGCCAATCACCGACGCAGCTGACGCAACGATTGCGGATACAAGGCATTGGCGCCGCAGCTCACCCCCCGAGCTTCCACGGACCTCATCGTCGAGGAGCTTGTACATCATTTGAGAAACCGACCATGAACCTCACCTTCAGACCTCGATCGGCTGCTGATTAAACTTCCGACATATCTCAAAATGTAAAAACTCTGTAAATGCCAACGGACAACTGGGTAACAAAGATCCTGAACGGCCCCACAGTTCTCTACTAGATCTATACATGCTCCTTATAATATAAAACCCAATGTTTTACCCAGTTTTTTTTGCTCACTTGGCCTCCTCCAGGGTTTCCCAGCGGCCACGCTTATCTCGGGGAATATCGTAGTTGCTCGTAAGATGTGCACGTGATTCATCTCGATTCTTCAACCGCAGTTAAATCGCCTTTTTTTTCCATGCGCACTATGTGACGGATATATAGTCGGGTCTTCTTCGTCGCTTGCATCTTCTCTGTACTTGCTCACTTGTCTCACTGAGCCGCATTGATCGTTTTACCATTACTGTGGATAAAAAGATCGATTAATAGTACAAAAAATACTTGTACGATGGTTTATTATAGTAATCGATTTCACCTGCAATATTTTACAATGCTAATAACATAATCCAGGAAGTGTCACGCAACTGTTCAAATACATAAGAGTATTGGTTGGAAATGGCTAATAAAGTGGGAATCGTAGCAAATGCATTGTATTGAGATGCAAGCACCGAGCAGAAAACATGTTGTTCACTGAGAATATATGAATGTGCGAAAGTTACTCGAGAAAGTAACATTTGAAACAACGCTGATCGGAGATTCAAAGTACATCAATCTTTCCGAGAAGTCCTAGCGCGATTGCATAACTCAAGTGCAATCGCAGTGAGGCCTGATGTTTTTCTTGGGGAGACTTTTTATGCGGCATCTCATCGGGTGCGAGAACGGCACGCAGCAGGTTGAAAAAGCTCTAGTATCTTCGACGCCTATGGCTGAGTTTATTTATAGTATGCCAGGATGTCTCAACATCGCTCTGTAAACATGTTGGTACTACCACGCTCTTTATTTCGATTTTGCGATACTTTTATTTTCTTCCTATTGCGCCCAACATATAATGCATTCCTGCAGTCGAGGCGGCAGCCTTCGTGATTCCTCGCTGACGCGCTGATACTTCGGGTATCTTCGCAAATTAGAAATCATACGGGTACAATCATTTAGATATACCACTCTCCTTCGGGCACAATTAGTGTGCGCATTGAATGAAAAAATTCCCACATTTTTTGCGCTGTACATCGTAGTGAGTTGAGAGTCAAATGCGTCACGGGGGGAGATACCAAAGTCCATTTTTCGAGCTCCCGTTTTTTCTCTTGTTGCATTCCTTTGGGCCGAAGGAGCGAAAGTAAGGGACGACGAAAATCCTTGCGGGAACAGCTTGTTTTTCACTGGCGGGTGCGCATGGTATATTTCCGGGACACTTCCTGGTGAATCAATATAATAAAGTGAAGAAAATAAAGGGACAGGTTACATTTTAGAGACGCACTGCATCATGGAGTCCGATTCATCGATATTCCGTACACATGTTAGCTCGCTCATATGTGTTCGAATGTCTGTACAGGTTACATTTCCGTATTGTGCACTTGTGATCTTTGTGAATCTCTGCAATAGAGGTCCTTGCTCGACTCGTTGCCTCGGTAAACCAGTACGGAAGTTGAGCGATTGCAATCTGTGGTCACCTCTGAACACAGCGGATCACACGTATATCTGCAAACGTATGTGTGCATCCATTGTGCCAGCAATATGTTCGACCGAAAGTGTAAAGTGGCAAATAATAAGATTCCTTTGATTTCGATTTTACTCTGAGAGACATGCTTGCTCATTAGGCACACCTGATAATTGATTCAGCGTGTATATACAATAAATTCCGCGTACACACTTAATCCTTGTTGACGGAAAGCGCAATCGGCAGTTTTATCTCTATCGAAAATAAACGGATTGCGTCTTGGCGCGTTAATGGTAATTATCGACGACGGTGCATAGAGGGAACGGTCGGCGAACGAGTCGAGAGGCAATATAATTTTTGCTATTTCTGCGCTCGCCGTGATTACGCCTGGTTTCAACATCTACATTCGTACTTCTCGGAATTGGCCGTAGCTTTAATATGCACGCCGCTCTTCCCATCGGCAATCAACACCGCCATGTAGATACGTATTTATATATATATACATATATCTGTATTGTATACACCCATACTATTGTATACATCTGACAATCTCCTACGCGCTTTTTGCCTCGATTGCGAGAGCCATTTTTGCAGAAGACCCGATGCATAAGAGTAAACGAGGAAGTCAAAACAGGTGTGTGCAACACACACGTTAGTGCGAAATCATATTTCATAAGGAACAGGATGCTAAACTGCTATTACGTACTATGCTTCCGAAGTGTAATTTATGCTGTGCTTAATTCCAGGTGCTAAACGAATTCATTCAACTCAAGTACAAGAACCTCGACGGAACAATAAATTAATATCGAATAGAAAGAGAGTTGCTTTTGAATTCGGAATAGAGATCGGGCAAGCAGTATTACACTGCGGCGAAAGTACTAAAAGGCCGTACGCAGTTTGAACCGCACTTTCCTTTATGAAATATTAACTACCGGCGCATTGTCGTTGGTCTTTATCGCACGAGTGCATAATGCACGGCTTCAACAATTAAGGATTATTTGACATCGGTACTTGGCTGACCCGACTGCACACGGTTCTCCCGTTTTACATGTGATCCTCGGGTTATTAGTGAGCTAATTACTTTTTAACTGACGCGCTAAGTAACTCCCGAATGATCGCGTGTATGAGAATTCGATATTTACAGTCTTTGTCTGATAATTCAATAGTCGTATATTTCAATTATGCGGACGGATTTATAATATATCTCGCTTTGATTATATACACTCTTAAAAATCTGCATAATACGAAGTAAAGGAGTGTCTAGAATCTATAAAAACCTGGATGCTTACGCCACGTGATTTTACGCATTTGAAATGTATACTCGTTCGAAGATTGTTTCAGCTGAAGATCGTTGAGTTTCGCCGGAAGAACATACATACGCTTATCAGATGCTCAGTGAAAAAAATAATATCAATTCTTTGCATTCTCCATACATCATGATACGCGCGCTTTTGGAATTGCGCATTATGTGGTGTCGCACATTGTTTCGAAAGGAGCATCGAACCTCATAAAGGAATTACTCGTGAATAGAGGATGAAAAATTGATTGATATCATTTTATGTAATTATTTTCCTGGTGCAAATTGTTGTATATTGTCAACGAGACTGCGTGACAGTGGGAAGGACTTCTCTGCGACGGCACAAGCAGTTGTGCGACAAAACCAGTTCACGAAGTGGTGGGTTGCTTACGTCCAAGGAAAATCACACCTGCAAATAACCCGTATTCCCAATGGGTGCGTGCGTACACGATCACGTGGATCATGGAATCGTGATTCAGAATTGTGCTGCTGATTTCGCAATGCTTGGCTGGTCCGAAAGACCACAGAATGCCGGCGCTTCCAAGAATACGAGCGTCTCGTGTACGGGGATGTTCCACTCATTACTACTGCATTAGTCTTTACGCGTCAAGTATGAGCTATCGTAATAAAGTGGAGTTTTATTGATTCCGGGCTATTCTTAATCAATAATCTGGATTCCACCGGATCAGCTGCACCATCCTGAAAACTGCCACAACCTTTGTCTCTCGCTCAGACTTCTTCCGCTGCTTTTATTACACGGTGAAAGGTAACGGTCTGAGCGTCTACACAAGCTGTTTTTCAACGAATGAAGTTCAGGCGATCCTGGAATATCCCAAAATACCGTCCACCAACATGATACTTCTAGTTCCCTGACACAATGTGTTTAATATTGTGACAGGTTTCTTATGGATTCTAGGAATGTGACTATAAATTTTCAAACTACTCCCTTCCACGCATAGTGCATACGTCTAACAATAATTGCAGCGTGATTGCCGATGCTTATACACCGGTGTCCATCGGTGCAAATGATTCTGCAAACAGGCCGCGCGTCATTCTTACGAATGCAGCAAGAGTAGATGCGTCAAAAGACGTACTCGATTGTACAAGAATACGCGGAAATAAATCCTGAGGAGTTCAAATAATCTTCGAGCATTTGTTATGGTTAATATATATATAAAGATTTTGTAATTCGGCACTCTTGATAAGATGCGAAAAGTATTAGTCATGTCAATAATGACATCGAGGAATTTAATATTATGAAGGACACTGCCCAGTATTGTGGATTAGGATACTTCAATAAACAAGACAAGAACATGATCTCCAATTAAGTTATATTTACATTATGAAAGTCGTTTTTTTGTCAGTTAGCCTTGTTATCACCACTAAGGCTTCATCCATTTTTTTTCCGTCACGCCTTACTATGTTTTTGCACAATAAATTCAGTATCAAAGAGGTAAAATGTACAATATAAATAAAGCATTTGAAACATTGTTACAAAAGTAAGCGTAGACATAAATCATTAAATCTGTGTCACCCTAATACACATATATACACAGAATAGCTATTTTACACACTCATTTCTTACAATCATCAGACGCAATTTGTGACGCAAGGTTCGCGAATTTCGCCATGTAATCAACACTGCTTTCCCCCATTAGGCACTGCATGTGAGAGACGACCTAGAACGTGTAAATAAAGTTAAATTCCATGATGATGTTCTTCCGGCTGATTTCAAGCACTCTTTTTAATTGTATTTACATCTGATGACGGACGAGTTTCTTCCGTTATAGGATCACCACTTTGACTTCTCTGCGAGCTTTTCATTGGCGATTCTAATTGACCCAGGAAGCTGCTTAATGAGAAATCTGCAACTTCACTATTTAACCATTGATGTTCGCCCTCTTTAAGGATTTGAGTAGCACTTGTGATAATAGAAGTAGCAGGTTTCATATCTCGAGCTACATCGAGTGTGTCCAAAAAGAGTTTCTCTTGTGTTTTATGCTCAGCGACTGACGGTACTTTTTCGGTTTGAGTCTCACTATTGTTTACAGGAGTTTCAGGTATTTTACTAATTACTTGAGGACTGCTTGGTTGTACTTCGATCGTATTAGAAGAAATAATGGGCAACACTCTTTGTACTACAAGACTTTTTTGCCTCACTGTTCTACCTCTTTTTGAGAACCTTGATTTAAATTTCTGTATGGATAATTTACAATAATTAATGATTATTGAAGCAGTTATGGTTTAAGAGAGTTGCTTTTAGGGAAAAAGCCTCTTACATCTAACTGCATTTTAAAAGCATCCGATGATCCAATTTTATGATATGTTTGTGGTATAAGAGGACGTCTGAAAGTCGACTCTTTCACAGGATACATGCGGGACGAGATCACCGTTTCGCTACTACCAGACGGGTTATCGCACATCTGAATATAAAAAAGAAAAGATATGTTACATGGCCGAGCTTAAATAAATAAGGGGGATTTGGGTTTATTATCTTACTTTGCTTGTATCGAAACTGTGCTTCGCGATTGACAACAATTTTCGCAAGGCCAAACACACGTTATCATCGCGCACGATACCTGTGCTGGTATCTTGTTCTCGAGGACTCCAATCCCACCAATACTCCAACGTGATTTTCGACTCGCGGCCGAACTGGAAGACTTAAAAAATTAGAAACATCGTGCTTTTCTATAAAGCAATGAAATCAATACTTAGTAAAAATACGTATTTCTCTTGTGATGTACGCAATATGTACCATTAAAAAGAGATCCCCTACAGTAATACTGTTTGCTTCTTCTACATTCCAACCCTGTCGGATCCTATCAACTGTTTCCCTTCCAGGAAATCTATTAGGCTCGGCTTGAGATCCAGGTGGAACCTTCTCTGCTCCACTCACAGTACTTGGCTTTTCAGGGACACTATTAGTAGATTCAACTGCATCTACATCACTGCTATTATCTGGCAATGTACATTGTTCTTCACTTTTGTTCAAGCATTTCTTATCAACTTTATTACGCTTAATTCCTTTTTTCCCAATGCCTTTTAAGTACTGTACAGTCCCTAATAAATCTAATCTGGAGGTTTTCAAACTCAGTCTTTTTTCGTACGAATTAAAACTGACACTATTACTGGTCAAGTATTCCCCAAGATTTACTGTAGGTAGTGCAATTTTACATCCTTCTGGAGGTGCAACACGTAGAAGTCTAGTTTCCTTTACTTCACTTGTACCAACATTTTCTGGATTAGATTGCTATGTAACATGTAAGGATTTATATTTTAAGTTTGTAGTAAATTGTAATAATCTTATGGAAGAATGTGCTTTTTTGATTAAGGATACTGTGTTATATTTTGCTGGCTTCCATCTCTGATGCAAAAATATTAATAAACTGGAGAGCCGCCTTTGTATTGGTAGCAATGTTCTTACTCTTGGATTCATTGATGTTGCTTGAACTTGCCACCATGCCATGTTATTTCTGGGCCTTAATTCTATTGTGACTCTTGATGGTAGCTTTATTTCCTCCTGCCAATCTACACAAATTACAGTTTAAATCCCCATAGTGTTTAATATATAAAGATTATATATGTTGTGTATTTTATTACCTTCCAATTGATTTAATTTCCTGAGTACTCTACATATCGGTGTCTTGATTCTCATAGTTTTCCCTCTAAGTCTAACTTGAGTTGTTCCCCAATATACTAATTCATTCAATTTCAAATGTACTTTTTCATGTATACGTGGCAACTTTCTCCTAAGTTCACCATAATTAATTAAACCATACAATTCCTGAGAAGTTTTTTTAACATCTGAAAAAGCATAGAAAGGTTACTATACATTCTCTTGTTCTATGATCCACACCTATTGAATATTTTACCTTCCGAAAACTTAAGATGTTTAGAAATTTTGAGCCATGTTCTATAATAAAAGTGACGTATTTGATCCTTATTTTTAATCATAATATCTGGAAGACCTTTCTTCTTCCCTTGACATAGAAAGTAACTTTGGAGCGCATCAAAATCTTTGCCATATTCATTGAGAGCTTTGAAGAAAGTGTTTTTGTCCTCCATTGACCATAATTCACATGACCTCTTGAGAGACTTAACTTTTGGTTCTGCATTATCCTCATCCTTGGCATCTAGACAGTAATAGAATGGCAGTGACCTCATTAGCTCTGACATTAGTATGAAATCCAACAAGGTCTCTACAAACCTTTTTTTTCCAAATTGCTAGTGTCATTGGAGGTATCTAATTTTAATTTTTTATTCCCGCGAACAACTCGTGCTTGGGTATTCTTCGAGTCTGCTGATATTTTAGCATCAACACATTCTGGGGGAGGCGCAATAACTTCTTCTTTCTTTACGACTGCATTGTTAGTCTGATTCTCAATTTCCTCTGGTTTGACACTGTTTTCCATTCTAATGTTTCCCTCTCGCCAAGAAACCACTCAGTACGATTAAGTCGCAACAATTTGACATTTGATTCACAAGTGTCAGATCAAGTCGTAAACGATGAGCGTAGGTCGAATGGCATCGCACAGCCAAATGCCGAGAGCGTTTAAATTAGGTTTTTTACACTTAATATTATAATTTCGCAATAAAATGGCCAGATAATTGTAGGATCTTGTAAGTAACAGCGGATAATTGCACGGTAGCCAAAAATGCGATAAATAAACCCCACTGTTGTGTCAAATGGTAGACTCATTGGTCGAGTCAAAATAAATGCGCTCCATGAATCGCAGCCATACAGACACTGACAGCTGTACAGTATTATTTCGATTCAGGTGTGTGCAGCCTCAACCGATATATAATTTCGAGTAGAAGTGGTATTTTTGAACATCCCAACAGACATGACAAGTGTCTAGTCTACATTGTTGCGTTACGTTTATTTTCACAAACTAGTTGCGAGCATCCACACGATAGCAGAGTGGATACTCGCATGCAGCAAAATGGCTCGATGTAAGAAAAGGATCGAGCAGCATATTTTTCAGTAAAGTATTGTCAGCTTTCCTTCCTCGAACTCCAATCCACAACGATTCCTAAGCCTTGCGAACAACAAGTTACACAGGGAGTAATAAATCGTCATTTTCGGAATCATTCTGCGCGATCGGAATGAACGTGTAGTTCAATGGAGTTCGGAAACGATTTTCGCGCTGCGCTGGCGCTGGCTTTGGCAGGGAACGGCGTGCGCGACGAGTGCAACACTTAGCCAATAAGGTCGTCCGCGTAATCGCATACGCCACCAATTGAAATATCGTTTTTTACGCAGAAAGCTGCATTAAAGTTTCCTATCTAAATTAATTACTTTTTGCAACGTCGTTTATGGAGTGTGGCCTTGATAGGAGAGCCCGACGACTCGCCGCGGAGCAGTGTACTTAATTAGTCAACTGATACCAATTAATTTCGGAGAGCGTTCTCGGACGTTGACCGAGTGTGTGTGCCTTGATGGAGCCAACGATATATTAGTGCGTGACACGCTCGCGAGCTCGCAATAATCGGGGATCGGTCACGCGTGTTATGCACTCCCCAAATTCTCTGGCCACCCCGGTTCCGATAACTGTAACCTTGAATATATCCACTATTGCGGCTCTACGTCAACGGTGACAACGGGCCAAGAGTTTTCAGCTTTTTGATTTATAGCGACTGCGCAAGGGGGGCGCGAGGTGTCAGTGACAGGGTGGATTTTAACCTAAAATGCGAGCAGCCGTGATAACCGATGTGATTGTACTCTTTGGGTTTGAGCTTCTGTGCTTGTGCTGTGACACGGTATATGCCAGCGGAGGAGCACTCGACTCAAGCCCCAGCTTTCAATCGGGGGCGTCTGCCAGTCCACATTCCAAACCGTCGTCAGCTTTTTCTACTACACTCACAGATGGACTGGCACAGGCTGTCGCACAAGAAGCTGGTAAACTTTCCAACAGAATCTACCGATGACCGCATACACCTCCTCGGTTAACAGCTTCTATCCTAGAGTTTTTTCGCTAACATTAACATCATTAATCGCACATTGTGCTTGCTTGCTCTGCTGCTGTCTTATTATTACTCATGTGTTCATCTATCTGTACATGTATATTTGTATAGACCGACTACTTTGTGAATCCTCGACTATAAAACAGCCTTAAGCATAGTCGGTATATTTCTGTAGGATAGATCGATGGTAGTTATAGGACAGTGTTTACTTATAAGTTGATTTCGTTGTGTCAGTCAATATCACATTGATGTACTAATCGTGCCCTACAGATTGTGTGAGATTTATTCTGTTTGGAGTTGGTGATACTAATGATGTATACGACGATGTAACTAGTGTTGTAATTACGGCTGTGATCGGATTCTCAATAGAAGATTGGCCAGTCCAGTGAAATAAATTATTGTTTCATTTTATTGCATTATATTTTTTCCGTCGTTCTCCCTTCATGCTCAGCACGTCATTGCAACTATATGAACAAATGTTCCACTGATAGTAACACACTAGGTACTCAATCGTTCAAGGATCAATATGAGATATAAATTTCTATGGGGAAAGTTAGCAATATTCTTTCTATCGACTTATTAATTACTAAGTTACCATCTATCACCCCTTGTCACAACGATATATACACATATATATGTACAATCTCAAATTCATATACTACTATTACAACAGACTTAACAATCTTTGTAAATAGACACTGTGTCTAACAATGAAAGTGGCATATGTTCATAAACACGTACAATCAAAAGTAGGTCCTTTAACTTATTACAGGTACAGAAACTTGTAATGATGACCTAGCTTGTCTCACAATGGCTTCTCATGATCGACTAGGTTTAGAAGCAATCAAGTCACTACACAGTCAGCTAGATGACGATGCCAATGGAAATGTAGATCTGTCAGAGTCTGATGATGTAAGGATCTTATCTATTTATTTTACAAGTTTATAATATTTGGCTAAATGTTATAACATACATGGTTTCGTAGCACTTTTTAATTCATATGTTTCAAACAGTTTCTAAGGGAAGAGCTGCAATATGAAGCTGGATATGAGAGAAGACAAAGAGCTTTCCATCACAATGATGATATGCATATCAGTGTGCGTGAACTTTGGGAAGCCTGGTTAAGGTCAGAGGTACTATTATGACTGCCAATTCTAAGCTATAATGCTCCCATTTTTTATATATTTTATATGATAATAGTATGATGATGCCTTTTTATATTACACATTTCAGTTTCAATTTTTCTTCTAGGTTCATAATTGGACCATAGAGCAAACATCCGAATGGTTATCCACTAATGTTGAGCTTCCTCAGTATGTTCCTACTTTTATACACCATCGAGTAACAGGTGCTACACTTCCAAGGTAAATAGATATTAAACATTATATTAGTATGTTAAAACTAGAAATATTATAAAACATTCTTTGTAATAGGTTGGCTGTGACCAATATGCACTACCTTAATAATGTTCTGGGCATTAAGGATCCTATTCATAAACAGAAGATTGCTTTGAAAGCTATGGATGTTGTCTTGTTTGGACCACCCAAAGGTAACATAGCATTATAATAATTTTCTTTGATGTTTATGTATACTATTTTGATGTCCACTGATCCTTTTCAGATACTGGACACAGCGTTAAAGATTTTGTATTGATTACATTATTATTCGGGGCACTTATCGGATGCTGGTATGCATATCAACAAAAGAAAAATTCACAAAAACATTTACATAGGATGATGAAGGATATGGAAAGTCTACATAAAGCTGAATTAGCACTGGAAGACCTGCAAGTAAGCTGTGTGAATCCAATATGTTTTTACAAGAATGGTTTCACTGTAATTATATGTCTCGGTAATCACTAATATACACTTGTAGAAAGAACTTGAACGCGCAAGAATAGAACAAGAAAGCGTCGCTACCGAGAAGCAAAACTTAGAGAAACGACTGCAAGATGAAAGTATGGGATTGCACGCATCTTATTCGGACTTGGAAGTATCGCAGTTGAAAGCCGAGATTGAAGTGAGTTTAGCCGATTAGAACTCCAAACGGCAGTCTAATTAAATCACGTACTAAGTTTACATTGGAATCTGATTCACAGATGCTAAAAATGGAATTGCAAAGAGCGGAAGGTGAGCTCGAAGATAGATGTTGGTCGCCACCTGCAGGTTTACAGCATTGGTTGCAAATGACACACGAAATCGAGAATAAGGCGTACACGAAGAAAAAAATCTCAGCAGAGAAACAATTGCAACAAGCACGTGAAGCAGTAAGAATATTTAATATTCTGCACTATTTACAGATATTTTTATTATACTTTACTACTTCTTCAATGCTTCGTATAATTTTCAGTGCGAAAAGCTACGAAAGAAGCGATCGAGTTTAGTAGGTGCATTTGTTTCAACGCACGGGAAATCTATCGACGAAGTGGACAAAAGTATAGTTGAAGCAAGGACTGCACTGAATGAAGTTACTGCTGAATTACAAGAGAGGGTTTACCGTTGGAAGCAAATTGAGTTACTCTGCGGTTTTAACATAATTAACAACAACGGATTAAGCTACCTAGAAACTATACTCTATCGAGGAACGCCAAATGGCAGAGGACTGGGATTCAGAGGTATTTATGAAGATGCACGTCGTCATATATTAAAAGTGCTTATATTTTAAACCATAATGGAATGAAGTTTGTGTGTTTCTTAATGTTATAGGTCGCCTTAGTAGCCAAGACGATTTGGATGATGAAGCAAGCTCTGTATATACACCATCATCTTCTGCTGCCGCAGGTAAGCTCGACATGGACTCCCACGAGCATATAGATTGACATTGTGCTGCTCAATTTGTAAATATTGTAACTTTGTACGTTTCGTTTACACACTCGTATGCGTCTTGGATATACAAATATGAAGTTCCACTCTTTTGATAATGGGTGGTGTTCTTTGAGACAATAGTATACTAACTCACTTGTGTTTCTAGTAGCAGTTGGGTTTTGTGGCATTAACATTTCTTTCCTAATAGTTCGATAGGGAATGTGATGCACTCATCGGACGCACTATCGTATTGCCGCATATGCAGTTCAAGATTCTTCCACCTTAACACCCAATTGCACTCTAAATTGCTATTTTCACTTGTACGAAATTTGGGATTATCCATTCCCCTAGTTTATTATTTTTATTAATTTTCATTAATAATTACAAGGAAAGTATATTATCACATATGCGGCAGTATTTCTTAAGCGTCAATTGCTTTAATTTTCTGTTATAATGGACGCACGCAAAGACATGCTCTTTACCTCGAATAATCGCTGAAGTGCACTTATCTAATGCACAGTATATAGTACACAGTACTATGTATTAATCCTTCGTCGAGTTTCACAGAAATCAATGTTTATTTAATGTCACACATTACCGCGATGAAGAGATATTTTAATACGTTCGGTTTATTAAAAATAGTCGCTATTCTTGAAAAGTCTCTTATATATTTTTTGATGATATATCTATGAAAATGAAGAATAAATATTGCTAAAACCAACTCTAAAGCAAACACAATACAATGCTCGTAAAACATTAACATGACAACATTTTTACACCTTTTTAAATTTTTTATTAGATTATATACAAATTTAAAACGTTGCAAGTCTCTTGCTTAAAACGTTCTTTAAGTAGATTACTAGTTTCATGTAATAGAGTCGTGTTGTCGGTAGTTTTATATTATTTTTACATTTTATTTTTCTTATAGAAACTTTACTTTCTTACAACTAGACAAATTTTCTTTACAATACGCTCTGCTTGCCTGCGTAATACAAAGTTTGGGGATCGTCTGTAATTGTGCGTCTTATGTGCTGTTGTACGCTGTCCTATCGTGCAATCTGACTTTGCCATTGTGAATCCGTGTTGTTACGTGTCCGAAACTGATCTTGTAAATTTGTACATGTGCCTTATTGACTCGTGATTTTTGTGTCTCACAATGAAACGTAACACAACAGTAATGCAAAGGGTCTGGCAAAACATTATTTTCCACAGACATTCTATTGTAATACGCAATAATATTCAATAAAAATTCCTAAAGAACTATGCATTTTTCGATTTAATTAATATTCGCAGTTTCTTGAACAGCGTGCAGCATGTAAGAATAAGTCGAATCATTTAAAATGTTGTTTGCATTAAGTTTCTCAATTAATAGCAGACTGTTTCCTACATGAAATACTCGTTCGTTATATACCTCAAATGGTCATCGCGAGTCAATAATGACCTTCGTCCGTATTCCAGCCATATCGTAATGTGTGACATGGAAACAAAAAAGTGCATAAGAGATAATACATTTTCAGAGAAGGATATGTACAGGAAAAGGGAAGATTGTAATTAATATGTTCCCTTTTCCTTTCCATGAGTTATTGTTCCTGCTGAAAGTATATTTGGTACGCTAGGGATTTAGAAATACGATAATACTGGGATAAAGCACAAATTCGACATTCGACTAGCAAAGGGATGTTTTAGTCCGTTTGAAAGGACAATGCCGATCAAGTATTTTACTTTTTCCTTTGTAAGTCATTTATTTAGTTGAGACTAATTCTTTAACAATCTTTCGTGTGCGTCACCCGGACGTACCTAGAAGATTACGAAGTGCCAAGTGTGACAAAGCGCCAGTGATGGTATACCCGTTTATAATAAATACATACACACTTAACGTTATACAACTTTAAGACGCAGTAATAAATATATCGTAGGATTGTTCAATCAGTCTTCTTCTCGTCTCGACTTCGTCGCACCGACGAGTGCCTTGCCCTGAAATGCTTATACGAGAGAACGAACACTTTCACGGCTCCTTTTAGCCCCGATGATCTGACACCGACCAAAGAAGACACTTTAAATGAGTGCGATGTCTAATGTACATGTCACCTTTTATTGTATGCCCACACGATTAGTACTAAATAAAATTAAGCAACATGCAAGAAAAGAGGTTTTGGGTTTGTTTATATGACCTGTGTATATATCAAGGGAACGCTCCTTTTAATCTTATATCAAAGGACGATTGAAACCTTTGACTTACCGTCGACTTTCCAATCAAATCTTAACAGCACATGCTTCAGCACCGAGCACGCCACTTGTTCACTTTCGATTAATTCTCATACCTATCATTAAGAATCTAAAAAAACGTCAATAAGTTTTATATATTGTAACACCATTAAAATCAATAAATCAAAATGCTGTGCAAGCAATCTTTGAGGGAAATATCAAGATTTACAAGGACGAGTTTATCTGTGGTAAAGTATGAATGCATGAACTGTTTGGTGGGCTTTGCTACTGGTATAAACTAATGGTACATGGATATGGGAAATGGTATGCAAGATTGATTACTAAATTGCTTGTTGAAAGAAAAAACTATCGGATGATTTTAATGTGATAATGATGTAATAATCATTACGAATGATACAAAAAAAGCTACTGTTGCCGCGTGATATATCTGTTTTTCTTATACGTGTTATCACGAAAAGTCAATGATTCATTCGATTGACATGACATTGACAGAACCGGTTAGAATGTACGGTTGGGCAGTAAGTGAAGGGGATTTATGGATGACGTTAATATTGATGCACATGTGATCGAACTTTTGCCTAGGTACTCTGGAGAATCTGGTGTGGAAGGAGTCATCATTACCACCGGATTCATCAAGCAGCGAGACTGGCAAAGAGACACCACCCGAAGGCAGCGGAGTCCACTTCACTGTGGGTGATGATGATACACTCAGCAGAGTTCTACTGAAAGAGAAAAGCGGCGGGAATATTGTGCGATCCTACAGCCAGGATACGAATATGATGCTCACCAGCGACGACAAGACTACCTCAGCATTCCTATCAAAGACCTCATATTCGGAGAACTCCTTAGATTCATCGATGCAAGAGAGATTTCCTCAAAAGTCCTATCAAGGAAGTGGGCCACCTGGTCTTAGTGGGGCTGCAGGCCCAAGTACAACAGGAATGACAACAACGACGACGACAAGCATTACTAGTAGCAGCAGTCAGCATCATCTTCATCATAAGAAGCCGCTCAGGGAACTGCCTACAGTGATGTCCGTCGATGACGAAACTCTCTCGACCGATTCCAACTCAACCGCCGACAACGATGAACTCAAACGGCGCCGACGAAAGATTCTCTTTCCTGGGTTTCGCAAGAACAAAACTAAAGTCACGTGATGCCCGCTAGTCACATAAATTGTGTTTCGTATACACTTACTTACTTAAAAGCAACAAACATACACACACACACACACACACACACACAAACGTTAACTCTTACAACTAGTGGTAAACCGCGACGTGCACTTAACAATTATCTTCTCGTACCAGTAATTACCGATTAGGTGTTAGGTACTGCCGGGTATGTAAATACAGAGGTAGATTTATATACGCGTACCCAGGTAGAATGTCATTTGATTCCCACGTACGTAACGACGGAAGTGGAGTCATGCTCAAGACAGTGTAGGACCAACTTAATGTCACAAGGCTCCGGCGCGAGGAACGTGATTGTATTAGATAAATAGTATAGCCATCTCTGATTCGTTAGATTGTTCAAAAGAATGTGGTATTCGGGATGATGAGAACTGGAACATTCTATCTGGGTATTACGTACGCGTAGGATGTTTTTGGTGCCCCGGTGTGTGTTTCCCATTTTGCCAATTCTTCACCTTTTCTATGCAAACCGATGAAATAAACGGGTCTGCCAAGACACCATCAAATGACATCCGACATAGTTAGTTAGGTTTTTCAACTCGGAATGGTGAAATTCTTTCAATTATACGACAATATCTCAACTCGAAAGCGGGTAAACCATGGTCTATTCCACCCGTTATTCAATTAAATCATCCTTTAATTCCTACCCTAACACTTTTACGGGTAATCATAGATAGAAATCCTCGCGTGTCTCCTCCTGTTACTAAACAATTGTCTCCCAAATGAGAATAGCCCTGCTTTATTTCCCGTGTGGTTGTCTTCTGCACTCTGCAGGCTCTGAAATAAGACGTTAGAAATATTAGATGAAGTGATAGATGGTGTCGTGTTACGGCGACACATAATATAGTATTTTGACAAGAAAGGAGATCGGCCTAAGATTGTTAATGGTTGATGATATCGCTGTCCCCGAAAGAGTCAAATGGAAAGACACTGGAGAGTCGAATCGGAACAAGTCCTATGGGATAAGTTGCTTGTCCAGCGATTTTCTGATTAAAGTGATGATCGAAAAGACTTATCTTTATCGTGGCCCACGATGATCATTCCCCTTCGAAGGTATCAGGTGATCCCAGGATGGATCCGTCGAGAGTACTAGTCGCTCACCCTTACGTTACATTGTTAGAGGCGAGAATGATCCCTCGAACAAAAGAAATAGTAATGTCTCCCATGTGTCCTTCCTCTTTTGTGATGACACTAGTAATAGTTCTACTTGAATAGTTCAACATACTTGTTATCAAGTAGCCCTTGTCTTCCTTTCCTGTGTCAGCACAAATTGAGAATGATCCTTTCCCTTTAGTTTCGTCTTTTGCCTTGCCCTTTTCCTCTCCGTGATAGCCGTAGAACGATGATTGCCGAGCGAAACCAGTGCAATAAGAGATTGGCCCTAGAAATGATGAAACCCGGAGGAATTGGTGCGCAAAACCAATGTATTCGTCGATCATACAAGTATTGTGTATGGCGAGTGAACTGTATGGAATGTGTACGTGAAGCAATTCACTTGATGGAATGGTTGCGAGGAGAAGGGAGACGCTAGCGCAATCCGGAAAGTCGGTCATACACCACTGTCCCAATCTACTGATCGCACTTGTGATTTTGTCTCTTCAAAAATAGATATACGTGAACGAACGCGTTACAAACGCAAGGCCATTTTAAGTGGCAACCGGCTTAACTCGAGAGCGATAAGAGTGAAACTTACTTCCTTCAGAAACAAGTATACGCTTGGTGGAACTTTAACTCTTTCCAGTTGTACAGTATCCATCGGCTGAGCAGATAAAGCGAGGCCAACTCACGTCGCCAAGATTCCTTCGCTCGAAAATGCTTAACTTGACAAATTGTCAAAGTCTGTACTTTATACGAACGATGAGAATTCCTTGTCGCACAAGTTTAATGACTGGAAAGAATTAAAGAGAGAATATAAATTATAAGTTTGCGAAATTCAAGATATTTTTTCAAGCTATCGATATCTTGTTAAATCAACTCCTGTATTTTATTCCGTTATTAAAGCGTTTTATTATCATTCATACGCTGTAACGAGGGATGCGATTGAAAGCCGACGAAGAACTAGTGAGCTCAGGGACAAGCCGACGCGGTTGAGTGTCGTTTTATAGAAGAATTTAAGTACGGCGAGGCTGGATCTCTCTGGAACTTGTGAATACCTTGTACAAGAGACATTAGTGCGTAGATTAAGTTTTACTCGAACTCTAATGAGTGAGCACCGATAGGAAAATTAAAGCGGTAGCAAAACAGCTATCATCTTTATGTCAAATCCTTCGTGGACCATCTGTTTTTTCTGCCATCGAATTTGTCGATCGGTTCGCCCAACTCGACGGCCAACAAGCAAACATTACTACTATAGCTTCCGAGGGTCTCTTTAGAAGAATTTCTTAGAGTTTATTAGCGTGTTAATATAGAATGATCGATAAGATAAGCTCGATAAGAGATCGGACTTGTAAGGGTTGAAGGGAGAACGTTTCTTAACGATGAAACACTACTGAATTTTGAGTCTGCTTTATCCGCATTATTCGTCTGTCTCTTGAGTTCATGCCAATTTCATTTTCTGTCGCGGAGTATCACCTGTGTTAGAGAGAATCCCAGACAATTTTTCACTGGCACTGCTACGCTTATTTTCGCTTTTCTTTTAACCAACTGTCTTTACTCCTTTCAGTTGGGTGACTTGACCCATGTCATTGATTTATTCAATTTCTTCTGTGTTTTGTGCAATGCTTAAATGATATGTGATTTTTATTTCCTATTGTTATTGCTTTTGATTTACTTCTGCTTTTTTTAGTTCACTTTCGTATTCTCGCTTGCTAGCAAAACCCGGATGCAATAATTCATTTCAGGGCATCATTGCGACGTTTGTCATTTATCATGAAATCAAAAGGTGCAGTATAAGTATGTAGAATCTCTTGTGAAATCCGGGTAACCAATAGTGATAAATAAATATCTTTGATGCCTGAAATCAAATCGAGAATAGGTGATACCACCCTTGGCCACCCTTGCCACTTGTTCGAACGTTCTGGTTCATGAATATTCGTCAGGTTGTAGCAAAAACATATATACATATATAATTAAGGTTGAGAAAGTATAAACAATTAAGGAAAAAAAAGTAGTGAATACCTATTGCACTGTTACCCCTTAAAATACACTATTGTCTTAGGACTTCCAAATATATAAAACAAGAATTATGGAATATCTGGTATATTTTATAATGACTTCACGTAGATCTTAGAGAGTCATTGATCAACGATATAGTGGACGAGTATTCCTGAATCAAAGCCAATGCTAAGGATCGTTCTTCGATGATACGCGCTTGGTCTAAAGAAATTAGATTCGCGCGTGTCAAGCCGTGTATTTTATGTTTAATCTAAGACTAATTTCTAACAATGTTGAGACGCAGTATTACACTGGTTTTGTGCCCGTAAAATGATTAGTTATCATAAAGATTGTAGCATAGGACTGCCTTGTTTCAAGAGTCCCTTTTTCCCTTCGCCAAGCGGTAGCCGCACGAAGTGCTAGCGACGAGAATCTTTGATTCTTAGAAGCTTTGTTGTTCGTGCGCACTAGTTTTTCTATCGTGGGGTGACGGTGTCTGTGAAGGACAGTTTTCTAAGATTGTTTATGTATCCAACTATTCGTTACCATCACCCCAATGAAACTCGACGATAAATCCTGTTTTGCTATCCAATAGTAAAGCGAGAGAGAGAGAGAGAGAGAGAGAGAGAGAGAGAGAGAGAGAGAGAGAGAGAGAGAGAGAGAGAGAGAGAGTGCATGGGTGTACGGAATGTCTCGTCAATCGTAAATCGATGTGCAATAATAAACGTTCAGCGTGGTTGGAATAAACGTTGAATTTCATGGATAGGTCGTGCAAACTTTCTAATGCCAAGCGTTAAAATTAGATGGATGTTTTAGGATATAAACTGCGTAGATATGAGAATTAAGAAAAAAGAACTTCCTGGGACTATCTTATAGCTTGTTACTTTTCAGATGGCTTTTACTGTTTCGGTTTAGGATTCACGAGGGACTGCGTATTCACAGCTTCTTCGGATTCTTGTCCGCCGCTCTGGTAACAAAAGCGAGCAAAAAATACCACGTACACAGACATACACATATACATACATACAACATTAAACGCGGCACGGAATATTCGAAAGTTGAATTTATTTTAGATAAGTATTCGAATTGTACACGTATTTAAATTATTATACTTATTACGATGTTATCCGCCGCCAAGCGCTCTCGAGAGCGCGGCGCGTCTTCCTTGTAAAGTGAAAGATACATTTTGCAAAAATAAAGAGAGTAAAGCAAATCTTGTCATCATTTCGCGATACTTACCAACTTGATTGCAGATTGGATCGAAAAGGATGTAAATAAAGGAGACAAACCAGTCGATCATAAACATCTCTTTAATTAGTTAATAAATTAATCGTTCGATAATTATTTTATCGTTTACTCGTAATATTGCGGTAACCCACTCGTTCGCACGCACTCTTTATCCTCTCGCACTCGTACACTCACGAACGCACCTTACTCTTTCGACACTGGAGTCGTTCGTCATCACTAGAGTTATCGGCTGGATGCTGTATCAACTGTATAAACTGTCAGTCTTATAACGAAAATACATCTACATCGACAATTCGCAATCTAACGCTTTTCCTGTTAAATACTGATCTCACGAAAGGAAAGTTCGGTCTCTGTCAGGGGATTTGGATTAGCTAAACGCTCGCAGACTTTAGAACACTAAGACCATCCAGCTATTCGGGCGGCCCGAAGATATTTCTTATAATTTCTTCTGATTCTATATATTACATAATCGACTCATCGGTCTAAGAACATTATCTACAAACCCCTTCGATCTGACACAAGTGTGTCACCGTGAGTCACCATCTACTTTGGAGCTTTTAAGAGAATCATATACGCAAGAACATTTAAGTACAAATGCCCTTGTAATTTAATAAATTATTCGACTAATCATTTGACTGGTCGATCACGCTATGTTAAATACATTTTGGAAGATTTTCTATTCGAAACCTCGGATGAAACATTTCACGGTTTACGCTCTGTGTTCCGTTTAGCTCTAATGGAACATAGAACACACCGATTGACTATCATAAATGTATGTGTATATCGGTGACGGACGGTCGATAGATGTGGCTAGAGAAAATCATCGATGATTCCTCTGATGCCACGAGACTTCGCTCTTACGCTATGTTCGCATAAATAACTGTACAAAGAGGGATTAAAAGTCTATCTTACAATTCTTACTAGGTTTCTACGGGACTTTTGCGATCGCTTGTAATTCTATCCCCGCGAATTTATAGGAGAAAGTATATGTCGATCAAATGGATAGATTGTTCCGCAATTTCGGCAGTGCATTCAAGGCTATCTGTTGCGAGGAGTCGACTCTCTTTAAAATGCCATTGTCCCGTTGTCTCGAGCGATGCCGAGTAAAAGTTGGCAGTGCTCCACGACGATCGCAAAACTCGCCGCAGACGTATTTGAAAATGGCTCGAAGTACTCGGCACCAATAGGGAAAGGCATATGTTCGAGAGTTTCGTAAATGGTTGCTCCTCTAAAGTCAAATTTTGTAAAGTGACAAGAAGCGCGACTGTTTACGGGGACAGATAGAATTACAAGCGAATACTTTCTGTACCAGAATCTTAGATAGCAGCGACCCGTTAAAGCTCTTCGAGGTCCCGGCTCGTTCGCGCGATACTCGAGCGGTAGAAAATATGAGGGCTGGGCGCCTAGTCGCCACCTTCTTCCAGGACATTTAATACTGAAACCACTCGGGAGCGTTGGGATGCCATCGTCTTTCGCTCTAGAACTCCAAGACCAGTGCTTCCTGACTCTCCGATCTTTACATCCTCGTACACATAACACGTGTGATTCACTATTTCTAGAGCAAAGCTCACAAATCCCTATCGAGCGCTTCCCGAAGTTGATGTCGCAAGAAACTATTCTCCATGAATTCATTCTTCTTATTCAATTCTGAAGAATATAGTTCCTAATACGATCTCTAGTTTTGCGGAGTATTGTCATCCTCTTGCTGATCACTGGTCTCGGCAGCTGAGGGAATAGTCGCGAGAAGTCTGACTGCTAATCTACTAGGTGATCCTGGTGGATCTGGTTCCTGAATAGCCAATTGTCTGGTCAACCTTGGTTTCGAGCTAGGAGGTCGTGGTGCATTATGTGGTCTTGTGGCGACCTCCAAAGAAGCGCTTGACCTTGAAATCCGCCAGGTACTAGTACTGGCAGTGGTGGCTGAACCGGATGAGTCGTTTCTAGAGGAGCTAAGATTTGAATCCTGAGAAGGTTTCCTGGTGATGAGCCAAGAGGAAGCTCTTCTCTTTGGATCAAGTAATCTCAGCGGTATTCCGCAGTGATGCGGTTGTCTCCATGAATCTGATCTCGAAGAAGAGAAGTTCTCACTGGACGAGACGGATGAAGCTCTCTTATGTTGTTTCTGTTGAATCTCAGCTATCTGATAAGCATACTGGTCGCTTCTAGCATGTCTCGGTCTTGTATCACGTGCACACGGCCAGAGTATCCTAGTACCCCAGCGACGGTAACCGGAGCATTGGCTGGTTTCAAGGAGTCTTGAATTGCATGCGCAAGGGGTCGCATTCTCCCTTGACGAACGATCCATCAGACTATTCGTATTAGCTGGTGTCTGTCTGTTACTAAAGTTGGAACTATGTCGACACCGACCCATGCCTCTTGTAACCCTTGACTCTTCAATGGCCTTGCAGATTAGGACACAATCCTTCTTGAATTGCTTCGTTAAGATAGCATAGAGAAAAGGGTTGCAACAGGAGTTCAATGGAAGGACAAACACAGCAAAGACCTTTGCCTGTTCGAGTGAAACCAATTGTAAACCAAAGGTAGCTGTTAAAGAGAAGAAAGCTATTGGTGACCAGCAAAGGAAGTCTGTAAAGACGAGAAGTGCCATTCTCTTGGCGATGCGTGAGTCGTTCGAGTTCCATGCTTGCGAGCCTCTAATCGCACAATACATCTTCAGGTAGCAACCCATTAATATGAGGAACGCCACTCCGTTTATCAGCATAAGAAAAATCACGTAAGCCAATGCTGCGTTCCCATTGGTCTCGAATGGTAAACATATGGCGAATTTTCTATAGTCCGAAACACCGATCAGTGGAAGTGTAGCCATTGATAATGCGAAACACCAGCCAACAGTCATTATATATCCAGCATGTTTGAGTGAAAGCCTCTTGTTTAGATGCATCGCATGGGTAATTGCATAATTACGCTCCAGAGTGATTACGGCCAATGTGTAAACACTCAGCTCGGAGCTAAGCACTCCGAGGAAACCAGCCAGTTGACAACCAGCTGACATTTGCCAGGGAATCGCGTACATCCGGAATTCGCCTAGGGTGGATGCATCAACCACTGCCAATAAGCCTAGAAAAAAATGATTGTCCAACCAGGAAATGATAAGAGAATGCTTGCATTACTAGTGAAAAATTGTTTTTAAGTTTTACTCACCTAAATAAATGCCCATGAAGAAGTCAGCCGCTGCCAAATTACATACGAGAAAGCGGGGAACATCCATCTTACTCCTGGAAAAGATCAAAACGAATACGACCGTGCCGTTTCCGAGCATAGCGAGGAGAAAGACTATCCACACACCGCATCGTAACGTCCACCAATCAAACAAGTCTTGGCACGGCAAGAAAGGCCCTGTAATGGATCATTTGTCTATTAACTATACTCACTTATCCTTTTGACAGACAAAGTATTCAACATGAATATCTGTTGACTACGTTGACTATCTTTTATTCCATAATATGAACGTACCCGGTTGCGGTAGGCATTGAACGTGTGAAGGCATGGTCTGAGCTGGCACGGTACCACGGCCGTTTTGCTCGTCAAAATAATCCTCAAGATATGAGGGCAGGTTACCGGGGTATGTGAAATCTGAACCAAAGTTAGCCCAAAGTTCATTTATTTGTGAGCCAAATTTGTCGGTCAAGTTATCTAGAAAACGTCACCACTTCAGTGCTGCAAAGTCTCGGGTAGGGATTTTGTGATGCGTGTGAGGGTCGCTGTGTGATCGAATTTGGGAGCGTGCGAACTCCCTGTGCCTTTAATAGTGGTAGATTGTCCGAAGAGAGTAACTCGTTAGTACTTCGTGATAATAAAGCGAGAGAATAGGATTTAGGAATAATCATCGATACGATAAATATATCGATAATAATTCAAATGGAAAATATGTTACTTTACTCATGTAAGAATTACGCGTTTCATTCACAAAGTGCAAACAAGCATTAAACAAGGAGTTACTACTTCAGAGTAGAGAACACCACGCAACACAATGTGCAGTTCACACGATTCGTATTTCACGCTGATACTTTCGGGGACTTATGCTTTGCAGCATTTCAGTGTCGAGCATACTAAAACTGAACAACTTAAACATACGCTACCAGTTACTATAAAGTACATAGCCGAGCGAAAGTACATAAGAGTGTAATAAAACTCCATGCAAACAGAAAGGAAGTTTTACGTGCTAATTTATAGTGACAAAGAAAAAAATGCTAGCATCCAATTAGAGTGAAATTAATTTCCAGTGTGTGAGAGAGTATGAATCAGTATGGACGATGAGACTAACAGCCGAGGGAGAAGTCCGATCACTCACTGAGTTGCGGCCACATGTCAGTTCCTAAGCTGGAATTCCACAAGCTCATGTCGAATTCGTTGTCAGTTGGGAAGAGGATTGATTCCTGAACAGAAGGCTTCGTCACAGGCATCTCGTCGACTTCAATCGCCAGGAAAGAGCAGCAATGATAGGCGTAGGAAAGAACCATCGTCTGTACACGAGGGAAGGTTTCAGGCGATGGGAAATCTCGGAGTGCTGGATTATTGAAGGTCTTTAAGTGAAGCAAGCCGGAAAGTCCTTTCGTTGGTAGAGTTGGAAACACATTGTTCCCAAGATTCCTGAAACGTCGAACGACCACTTTGACCTTCTCGTTAAATCATCATGTCGACCATTTATCATCTAAATTTTGTGACGAAATGACGCGACCCTAATACGGTGTCATTTAAATTCCCCACCATCTTTGGCTAGTGATAAATCTATGGTACCTGAGTGGTTTATCTAGGATCCTGGAGAGATCCTGCAAGGATCCAACTATGGAAGGCTTTATAGTTCACGTGTTACGTGCCACTGATGGCAGCAGCATGATTCTATCTCACTCATCATGTCTATTCAATCAGATTGCGGACCACTAATCGACTCCACTTCGTCCATGTCCACCGACCATTTACGGATTGCTCGTTAAACCACCCTCAATTGCCTATCTCTACCAATCTAATCTCCGACATTTATCGCACGCTTCGATTTCGATTTAGCAAGAATTGACATGATTAAAATATTCTATGAATACTCATTTCTTCACTTACAGATCCTGTAAATGTTTAGTCTCCTTGAACACGTCCGGATGTATAAAAGCAATTTCATTGCTTTCGAGATCCCTGAAACATTAAGTGTTTTTTTGAAAGAAATTATATATGTTTTTATAGAAAATCGACTGAAAAATTGCGCGTGGTAAGGAATTAATTGTTATAGTTGAAAGTCGATTAGAAGCACGTTGCCTGACACTTACAGCACCTGCAGCCTGGATAATCCAACGAAGGCGTCGTGTTGAATCACTTGTAATTTATTATTCGACAGGAGAAGGTCATGCAGCAACGCCAAAGTTTTGAACGGCTCGTCCAACAGCGAGGAAATCATATTACTGGCCAAATCTCTGCGAAGAAATATTCGGCACGTGTGAGACTCCACTTTACTTTCTGCCGGCGGCGGTGAAAAATCACGGCTCTACTACTGTGATTCGCCAACGCCTGGCGAATTTCAAGCGGTAGTTCCTCTCGCGTGAGCCCACAAATGACTCCTCATAAATCTTGCGAGATTCTTGGATACTTTCGTTCATTATGTATGAAAAAGGCTGAGCCACTCGTATGTTCGTGATATTAGTTTTTCATACTTACAAAACACGTAGTTCCGTGCAGTTTCGTAAGTTCGGCACTTCCAAAAGGAAATTCGACTTCATATCACTGCAAATTAATAAAAGTCTCTTTAAAAAAAATATAGAAAAATATATATTTGAAAGAATTGATCTTACAAATTTTATACAAAATTCTTATATAATAATGTTACACAAAAATCTTTAAAGACACTCTTTGAAAATCTGTGTTAAGTATCAGCAGTGTCAACTGGTTCTTTCATTGGAGGAAACATCGTATGGGGAATTGTGTACACTGCACTTCTTAAATAGGACAGGTGGAAATACTCCACCTGAACGAGCGCAGTTAGGGAGTAAGTAAACGACACGTTGCTTGCACTAACAAGTGCACAACCTGTTAACTGTCGAGATCGTAAATGGTACGTGGATTGCCAGTTTTCTCCCGCGCGGGGAATACATTTTTTCCTTGCAAGCAAGCAAGGTGTCGTCGTCGTCGTACTTTTCCCAAGGCGCATGCAAAAGTGTAACATTACACGCTACTTTTATAGCATCAAATACTATTTCATTGTCAACTATTTTTTCCTAAGTTAATTAAAATTCACGAACAACAACTTATTTAGAATAAATAAATATCTAATACAATTACAAATTATTTAAGATTATATTATTCCAAGATTTCTATAAAACTTACAGACTTCTCAGCCTCGGACAACGTTCGCAGAGATCAGCTGGAACATCGGCGACCTGTGCCCGATCGAGTCTCAGCAATTCGAGCGATTTGGTCCCGTTTAGGTTCGGAAATGTCCGCAGTTCCTTCAAGTTCGACAGAATGCTAAAAATACGTCGCCCTAGTTTAATGGCCGACCAGTCGCCTGGGTAATGACAGATTAAGGAATGGGAAACGACGCGTGAATTTGAAGCGATTTTCTCAACACGATGACTAAAACTAGTAGAACAGGATGGTTTCGTCCAACTCCCTAAAGTGAGCTCGGAGGAAATAATTCTTACCTGACATAAATTCTACCCGCACACTTATTCTTAAGCGCACGCGAACTCCCACATGTGCAACAGGTGGGTACATTGCAGTAAAAATATTGTCCACGTGCATGGAATGCATTAATTCATTGATCTACTATTTTCATATTATCTTAATGAAAGTTTTATTAAATACAGTGATAAAGAATAAAATTTCACACGTATTAAAATATATTGATTTTGCATGTGATAAATGATAGGATATGAAAATGGATGCTGGGAACATACAGGATTGAAAAGACTGTTACTTACAGCTTTCGAAGCTTGCGGAGATCCTGAAAAGTATTCTGGTGAATTTCCTTGATGGGATTTCCCCGGAGATCGAGCGAGAGCAGATTAGTAACGCGACGGAAGACGTGCTCCCCGAGCGTTTCTATTCTGTTGTTCGATAGTGACCTACGAACACATAGAATTATCCTGCGGACGTGCGCTCGCGAGCCACGTGTACATCCTTCCACTCGATACCGAACTTGCAACACAATCAACGAAAAATCAGTTCACCGTGGATGAAAAATCCACTTGCCGATGGGAGAAAAGTTTATTGTTGATCATTGAAGAAAAGTTTACTCGTGCGAGAGAATTGCAAACTGGTATTTAAAGGGTGCTTAATGAGAGAAAATTTGTGGGGAAATCAAAGGAATGATTGAACGGTGGAGTAAGTAAAAAAATTGATGAAATTACATTTTACGTAATCGATGCACACTTACAGGTCTTCGAGGCCAGTGAGCTTGGCGATTGCGCTTGGAATTTTTGTTAAATAATTGTCATCGAGCTCCCTGTAAATAAGAAAAGCAAAAACTAATTATAATTACATTGATTAATATTAATTATCAAATCAATTCATTCACATACTCTTAAATTTTTAATATCAAATCTAGCAATACAAATGATATATTTGACACTCACAGAACTCGAAGGCTCGTCAAGTTCGTGAACGCATCCTCGTCGATCATCCGCAAACGATTGCGTCGAAGTAATCTGTAATAGAAGTTACAAAAGTTTCACAATCATCGAATCTTTCTAAATCCGATTATCTCGTTAAAAAATGACTCAACACTCAAAGCGTGAATTGGCAAGAAAAACAAAAGATTGGCAAAAAATGAGTGGAACTCTGATGTGTCGTGAAGCAAAAGTAGTGCCGAGACAGCTAGGAATCGTCGACGAGAAGCGACGTCTCGCCGAGTACAAATGCTATTTTCGTTGGAGTCATTAATAAATTCTAGCCCAAACACAAGTCTCATAAATGCTTCTGTATTGGTCTGCATACTTACAAGACTTCGAGACTAGATATTCGATGAAAGGCACGCGCTGGAATGTCTGTTATATTGTTGTTGGTTAAATCCCTGCAACAATGTCAAACAAACAAGATGTCAGGATAAATAGAACCAACTAAAACAATACATTTCTCATTGGCAACTATGACTAATCCAACGGTGCTTTAATTAGTATCCTAGAAAAAAAATGAGAAAACAGCATAGTTTCGACATAGGCAAGTGCGGCTCGTGCTTCGACTGGTGCGTCCGGGTGGTCGCCCCGAAAAGAATAAATAGTAAAGGCTCGTAAACATCTGAATTTATTAGGTACTACGACGTCCTACTATATTTTTAAGTGTGAGGTATGTGTCATTAAATCTGCTCCCCCTTCTTTTTTTTTCTTCGCTTCTAATGCCACACGCAGTCCAGTGGAACTTCCTAAAAACACGTGTATCAGGAAACTCGGTAGAATCTCGCGCCAAGTAGTAGTAGTGCTAGTCAGCCGAGGATACTTATTCCAAACTGTAACAGTTTTTTTGGATCGATAAAAAACTTTTTAAGCTAGGGCTTTGATTTTTATATCATCGATTCTTTTATGAATAAAGAGTTTGTATATCAAATTTTAGTCCCTGATAAAGTCCGAAAGCTTGGAAAATGTGGAAAATATAGTCTAAGTCAAAGGAAATTAGTTAATCAGAAGAGTGTTTCTAAGTGTTTTTGGTACAATTCCCAGACTTTGTTCTAGTAATTCTTTGTTTTATATACGTTTTATACTCAAACAATCGATTTATGAAGCGTTCGGTAAAGTTTGAAAACCTTCGAAAAAACGAAAATTTTTTAAAAACCCTTCCCGACCGTTTCAGGGTCTGATATTTCAGGGAATGATTCAGTATTTAGCTAGGAAACAGTGATATAAATTCCAGAACCCCAGGTCAAAGTTCATTTTTTGGGCCAAAAATTCGTCAAGGGGTATACCCAGAAAAATTTGCGAAAAAATGAATTTTGAGCTAGGGCTTTGGAATTTATATCACTTCTTCCTTGATGCAAGAAAACAATCCTCACCAAATTTCAGCACCGGAAAATGTCGGGAAGTATGGAAAACATGGGGAAAACCATCAGAATTAGACGAAAATGAATTATTCAGGATCGGTTTTTTATGTGTTTTCGGTACAATTCCGGCGTTTTTGCAACTGGTTTCATGTTTTCTATCCGTTTTGATACTCAAACAATCGAAAAATCAAGCATTCGTCCAAGTCTCAGAACCTTCGAAAAATCGAAAATTTTTGAAGGGGTATATATGCAAAAATTTTTGAAAAAATGAATTTTGAGCTTGGGTTCTGGAATTTATATCACTTCTTCCTTGATACAAGAAAACATTCTCCCTCAAATTTCAGCTCCTGAAAAAGTCAGGAAGCTTGCAAAACATGGAAAAAACCGTCAGAATTAGACGAAATTAATTATTAAGAAGGTCATTTTAGGATATTTCTGATACTTTTTCAACATTACTTTATATCAAATACATTATTTAATAAATAAAACAAGAAAAAGGAAACTAATTCAAAGTGAAATCATATTCATGGTGTTTCATGGGGTTCTACCAAGTATTCTTCTCAGTCATAAACTGATTTGGCAATCGAGAGCAACACGGGTGTGTGTAGCATCAATTACGTCGCGGTTAGCCGTTAACAGCCCCATAAATTCGCCGATAGCAAGTACTCGCACACAGAACTAGAGAGAGGGAGAGTTCAGGTGATATAGAACGACTGTCACGATGTATCAGGCCCATCTATTCGAGGAGCGAATACCATGCAGTGGTACGGAACTATTAAAATAGAGGAATGGCATAAGTTCTCTCTATTACTTGGCACATGCCTCTCTGGAATCCTTCTTATCTCATCCTGAGTACCAAACACTTTGTATTTGCCGAGTTAGCGACAGAAGCTATGCCATTCACCCATTTGATGATTCCATTCTAAATTTAAAATAGCATTGCAATTCTAAATATTCTATTCTATTTCTCTTGAAATATTTCCATTTATAACTAATTTACTTCCCTCATTCACAAACTTCTTGAATCTAAAAATTATTATCTAAACAATACATATTATTCGCGCAAGGAGTGCAAAGGGTTAACAAGAATACAAGAATTATTTCAAGTGAAGTTCGTAATTCTAAATATTCTATTCTATTTCTCTTTAAATATTTCCATTTATAACTAATTTGATTCCCTCATTCACAAACTTCTTGAGTCTAAAAATTATTATCTAAACAATACATATTATTCGCGCAAAGGGTTAACAAGAATAGAAGGATTATTTCAAGTGAAGTTTGTTATAGTAAGCATAGCAATGGACCAGCATTGCTATTCCCGGATGCGCTCTATAAAATCATCTAACTGTCAAGCGCTCGCTCGACGTTACTCCAGATCAAGTGATATATGTACCACCGAGATCGGGCGGAGCATTGGGCCGATGTAATTTCGACTGGTCCCTCCGAAATACTGGCGTCCCATACGATTTCTGTATTGCTCGCACACATTCCCACACATTGATCGAGGCGGTCTCACGCACGCGCATCCGACGTGTTGCGGAAGGAAGCAGCAGCAGCAGCAGCAGCAGGAGTTTTTTTTCTAGTGGATCCTGAAAACTTGGTAGGATCCTAAAAGTCCGAAACTAGTATACGTTCATTCATTAAAGATCGATTTCTTATAGGAAATTGAAGATCACTCTTGCAGAAACATAATGAACTTTCTTATTTCTTTCCACCCTGAAAGAATATCCTTCGGAAATAGGGTTCATTGACCTCGGTGTATTTCTGAGAATGTTTTGTCAACGAGAGTTAATTAAAGTTTGCCGAGGAAAGTTAGTTAATGTTAGCGAAGTATTAGTAATAAGTAGTAGTTTCAGCGATTGGTAATGATAGTTATCGACAGATAGATAGTCGATGTCTAAGTCGGCACGTGGCAGACAAATGGAGATAGGTTCTCTTCGATTAAGGTCGACTGACGTAAAAGCGATCGGATAAATCCTGTGGGAAAATAAATCCCTGTGGATTTTACTTGCGATTGGATGAAAATTGTTCGACCGCGAAACACACGTGGGATTATCTAAAATTAAGTCGAGCTTTATTTACAATTGACCGAAGTTATCCGCGCCAGTTAAAGTGGGTCTTGTAATTCGATAAACCAACTGTTATTATTGGAAACACTTAACAGTTATCAATCTTCCATTTATAAAATTATATCTTCATGACTATTGGATATTACGATGATTCGTCTGTTCAATACTGACAAGCATCTAACGATTCTTCTTGACTCAGCGGTTTCCCCATGATTTATTACCACTTCCTTGAACATATATTCACGCATCCGTCAATATCCGATGAAAGTGGAAAGAAAATCTTCGCAATGCGATTGGTTGGGATATTTAATATTACAGTGAAATATATCTACTTCCTGATACAGAAATAAAATTCTTAAATCTTAGTATTTGTATGGAGAAATGAATTATTCGTATATTAAGTCATAGTGAAAAAGTTTTCCAGGTCATATTAGAAATCGAAAGCTTTGGATTAAGTAATAAAAATCGATGCTCTGTGTTTTACGATATTTTTATGTTAATCGTAGAAGGAACTTTGAAGTGGTCCCAGCGTATATGGGGAATCGAGTAAGCAGTGCTTCCAAAGGATTTATCGGAGGCCACCAATAACATCACGAGCTTTATCGGTCGATCCTATATTTCATACTTAAAGTACAAATTGAAAAACCCTCTTAGCCGTATTGGCAGACACATGCACACTCTGGCACGGATTGTTCCGCAAATTTTACCGGGAAAAACTGGCAGGAAATAGTACGGCGCGGTTTATGTGTAGCAAAGTACTGGAAACATTGACAGAAAAGTGGTAGAAAAGAAAAGAAGGGTGTTTCAAGTATATTTGAAGTTTCGAATTTAAAATTGATCGTAGAAGTATTGTTTGTTCGTCGGTGATTCGAGTGTTCCCATAAAAATTCCCACGAAATTTGCATTCCTAGCAAGTAGAGAAGCCGATAAAGCGGAGAGGTGCCTGAATGGAAAGGGTTAACGGCTGCGTTCGAGGCCGACGGTGTCCTAGAAAACATTGCGTGAGCAACACGACTCCTGCTTTGTCAGCGAGCAGGTTACCTGGGAAAGTACTTTGCGTCTAGACGCCACTTTTCACTTTCAAATTAGTTCACCTTGTCAGAGATTTCGTAATAATTACTCATTTTTCTCAAACCCACGCATACACAATTACATACATAAATGAAACAAACTTTAACATCGTTAATTCCTATTAAAAGTTTAACTTTTAATTATAGAATACTTTTGTAAGATACATTTTAATTTATCCTATTTTCCTTTTGTCCAAGTATTTCCTTCTATTTTCCAAGCACGAGATATCGTTGCGAAACGGGAGCGCACATATGGCTGCTCATGAAACTTTCATGGTAGTCGTGTGCAGCCTTTAAATTCTGCTTTTGGAAAGCTCGAGTATCGCGGTGCAATAGAAACCGTGAAAAATTTGATTACTTCGAACGCGGCCATCGTAAGCGCTGCATCCGACGAACAGTGCGCTCTTGGTGCGAGCCTTATGGCACATGGCTGACTACTACGCTCCCATACCACTTGGGCCAGATCCGCATTGCTCCTGTGTTTCTGGTAATACGACTCCCACAATTTCCTTTACTAATTCGTACACATAAACTATACTAACAATAATAAACTAAATTTTGTAATATAATATATTTATATAATAATTAAAGATACGAAATTAGTCTATTCTTGAATAACCAGTGTCTGACTACTACGTTCTTATACCACTTATGCCGAATTTCCTTTCGTTATTTTTATCAAAGCGATGTTTCATGCTAATTCGATGACGAATATTGAAATATGACAAATGATAGCTCTATTATCGGTAGGTTGTTTATAACTGGTAATCCTCGATATGAACTTGACCCGAAACCGTTTCGAATCCACCGTCTAACTCGCTGACACTTTGCTATCCGCCACTAGTATTGCCAGCAATTAATCATCCTGAACGGTGCTATTAATTTTTTCTCCCACGCCTGCTGCTGATGACGCGATGCTTTTTCCTCGCGTATATACGCGCGCGCGCAAAAGCTTTACACTTGTGTAAGTAGCAAGATCGATCGAGGGTTCGTGGAGGGTAAAGAACGCATAAAAATGGAGCGAGATCCATTGACTTGTTCGACAGTCCCTTCGAGGTTGGTAAAGTCATTCGATGTGGTAGACTCAGCGCTCTTTTAGTACTCTTTATTTCCTTAGGCTATTGTCAGCTGAATTTCAAGGGGATTCGGAAAGTAATGTAACAATGATGATGATGGATATGTAAAAATGTATCTTAATATATTTATGATAGTAATCATTTTTAATATAGAATAAAAATGCATTAATTTCTATGAATTATAATGTAGTTCTTTTTAGGGAGTTATTAATGTTAATGATTATAGAAGATGATGGATTTGAGAAGCGATGTGCCAGGAATATTCACCACCCTTCGAATTTCCATAAACCCACGTTGTTATCAACGTCTTCACTCACTCGGTTACCGAGCTGTTGTCATCGATCATACTCTGTATCGATGCCAGTGTGTTTGCCCTGTCACGAACCCTTCGCAACCCGTCAATCAACACGATGATCGAAACTCTTCTACACATCCATCTCTTCAATTTTTATTACCTGTCATCGAACTAACATCTCCTTCGATGATCTCGAAACTTATCTCGATCAAGTTAATTCGATCGATCAGAATCATTAGAAAAATGTAGAAAATTGTCAATGTGATAGTTTCAAAGTTCACTTGGCCGAACTTTCGGGGAAAGTTCGCAAGGAGAATTGTGGAAGCTGAGTGCTACGGTGTCGGCAATTTCACTAATTAATTTTAAGTCGGCCGAGAGAGAAACTTCCGGTGAATAGGAAAACTTGGCAAGTTCCGAGTCACGTGGAAAACAGTGTGTAATCCTGTGTAGTGCACTCGAACTATGCAAGTCTTCTACTGTCTGTAATTTTTGACTATCATAAAATGTCATCAGACACAATAAAACTTATCATTATATCTTTATAATAAAATCCTGCCTTTAAAATTCCTGAATAAAAACAAAATCAATAACAAATATTACTATAAAACACGACTTTTTTTCCAATACAAATGAAACTCTTCGACTTTCCACACTCCATTACGTATTCATTCAAGCGTAAAGATATTTACACTGAAGAAATATCATCTTTCGACTAGCATTGGTTGTATTTGTCGATGACGTAGAGCGTGTCGAAGGAAATCGTGCAAAATCTTTGCCGGCATACTTCCGGATCTATCGGTTGTTTATGTGGTGGCCGGGTTTCCGGTTGGAGGGCCGACGGCCGGAAGGAAGCTTGAGCTGGTAAGATCGTAAAAAGTTCGATAGCAAAGTCCACAGGGACACGCTGCGTCAAGAATCCTTCGTTACCCATTTAGATTGGCTCCTAGCGATGTCCACGGTGACTCTTTTGCCAAAACTTTTCGATTGCTATCCTTCACTCTTCCACGCTCGGAGTCATCCTACAAACTTTCCCGATGACACACACTGATAATTCGTGCTCATAAAAATTCCAGGAGCTTCAGAAGCTCTCTTCGAGGACGGAAAGAGAGAGAGAGAGAGAGAGAAGAAAAGTGGCGAGGTGAATTATTGTACCTGAAGGAAATGACTGTCAGTCTCATCATAAAGTATGAACTGGCCGACAGCAGCTGCTAAGAATTAATCCGATAACTTGGCGAAATGGGCATTTTATCTGTCATCATATATCTCATGTTAACCCATTAATACCTGATAACGAACTAGAAATAAACTTAAGTCGTAGTTATATTAATTACAGAAATATTTAATAATACAAATAACATATGTTATTATTTTAAAACGAAAGTTATTTTAATGTCAACTTTATTTAATTACAAAAATAGACTTGTGTTGACTTCAAATCTCGTTCAACAGAGTGTTCATTCGAAAGGGTGGAAATTAGCACTGTCGAAAGATAAAACAGCATAGAGGCGGGCGCTTCCAATCACATTAATGTATTACTTTCACAATACAAGTGACTAAAATAATTAAGCAATCATGGATAAAGGGAACTGTAGACTAAAACCACCACTTTTTTTTCTCTGTCCATGGTGTCCCATGCGTTACGACGATCGAGTTACATGGGAAAGAGTTAACGAAATAATCCTGTTGTACGTGGGAAAGTGAGAAACCACAGAACAGTGTTTCATCAATTTTATTATAATTCGATAATACTTTATAATTTAAATAAGAATTAAATATAATATAACAATTGTCTCACAATTGAAAGTATTAATGAAAGAAAAAAGACTCGTAATGCAAAAGTAGTAAATGTGGAGGAGGTGCTTCACATTTAGTTCGAATTCAGTGCGATTAAGTAGTTGTGGGTGGAATTCCTTTACGAAGCTGAAAGCAATCGTCTCATTGTCGAAGAGCTTCATGGGATTCAAGTGGCTGGCGGATATCCTATCCAACCCGAGACTTATTCGCCTTTTTACGTAACCGCACTCAATTGCCTCTCGATATTCGAGTCACGCTCCCACTGGGCGTTCGAGTTACTTTGCTACTCGCCCGAGAAACTTTCGCTGGAACTCTAAATAAGTGCTAAGCACCTCGGCTTATACATCTACCGTTGCATGTGCGCGTTCAAATTTCATACTTGTTTTAATACACGTTGTTTATTATATCAAAGAATTTTTCAATAATACACAAATAAAAAAAAGTCAACAATGTTTTTTGTTCTTTCTTAAATAATTATTTTAATTATTAATGTATGTCAGGATCTATTTTTAACTGAATTAAAAAAAGGCTATATTCGTGTCATGCAAATATTGGGTTACCCAATCAAAAATTGCATGTCAGCGTTCAGGCTAATTAGTAGTAGATAATTGAGAATTTATATTTGCATAAAAATGCGTGTACTAATTATAGCCAAGAGCGACGTGAAATGCTGAGACTTCCGAGAAGGAAAGCGCTAGGTATAACGAAGATCAAAGGACCGTAAAACTATTTGGCTTACGCGGCAAGAACGCTCGTGAATCAGCCAATGACGAGAAGGAAACTGCGCGTATACATTGCTTCAACAAACGTTTACTTCTTTCCTTCTGAGCAGCTACTTTTTTCCACACAAAACCACCCTTAAATAATTACGGCAAAATCTATCATTAAGAAATCTAATATTAAAGTTTAATATTTTCATTTAATATAACAAATAATTTTTTTAAATAAAATCTGTTTCTATTTTAACTATTTATTCAAAGCAATCAAATCCACAGCAAATAATCGAAAAGCATTTACAGATTGGTGTCTACAATTTTGCTCATACGTAGAGAATTGCATTGGTAGCGGAGCTAAATATAATAGCACCCTCGCACGAAATGGAACTTAGAATCCAATAATAGGATGTACCTACGCAGTACAATGTGTGCAGCATCTGCATACGAGGGTGGACAAGAGCGTTTGCAAATGTCTGGTTATATCCTCGAGCGAATTACATCGAAGCTCACTAAACCAACAGTTCGAATAGGAAATACAGAAAGCACACGTGTACATTTACACACACGTGATTCTATTTGACATAGAATTCTAAAAATTCCTTTTTAGTACATCGACTATGATTCGTCGTAGGTATTAATTTCACGTATAATTAGCCACACCAATTTATGTATCCGTCACACATACATACACAGACACATGGATTTAGATTTGGAGTTTGCTGTCATAACGTGCTATTAATTATAGTCGACTTTCTCAGGAATGTCGAGGTCAAGAACTTGCATGGATTTTTACTGGACGTCACTACGAATATCTTGCTCTGGATTTTATATGAAAGTGTGTATGTGTATGTGTGTCGTTTTGGTAGCTTTATCTAAAAGTAAAGTTTCAATGTGTATGAGACGACGAGTGAGTTCATTAAAGAACCTCTTCTATGAGCTAGTCCGACCACTTTTTCATGATCCCAAAGTGTCCGCAGACATTGGGTCAAGGTCGAACTAATGATCACGTTTCATCTTTATCCCACCACTCGAGTGGTGAATAAATATGCAAAAATAGAACAGTCCTTGCTTTCGCGTGACACACGTTGGGAAATGACTTTGTTCAACAAAGAGCTGAATTTCCATGATAGAACATCAAGGAAGAATAAATTTGATCCTTTTTCACCATTGCGGATGAATGAATCAAAGTATTAAGTGTGAGAATCGAATGAAAAACTTTTAGGGGATGAAAGTTATAAAGCTACCAATGAATTCATCGTGTCTTTTTGAATGATGTAGTTTTACCGTTGATTTATCGGCCTGTTTACTACGTAACACGACGCTCTTGAGTAATCTCATTCGATTCCGCCCTTATTTACAGTCGCTTCTGTTCTCTCCGACCTGAGATTTCAATGGGAAATGCTGATTAGATTCGCCTCCATTGTTCGCAACTGGTCCAGTTAGGATTCCACTTTGAAATCTGCATAACTGACTCTAATAAAATTCTACTAAAACTGAAAAGACTTGGTCCTGACATTTCCTACTCTGATTTACATAGATGAAAAATAAAGTTATATGTAATACGAATTTGATTTTATGATTATATTTTAAAATATCAAATATCACAGTTTCAATGACTTTTTCATTGTCAAAAACATTCTAAATTACAGTTTGATCGACATTTACGTGTGTAGACAACCTTATATCCTTATGAGTGCGTGTAACTTTGACAGGTTCGTCCCCTCCTGTAAGCTCGACATGATTTTGCGTCCCTACAAATCCCTATGAAAAGACCCTTTACTCCCAAATAGGTTTATCCCATGGGGTAAAGTACTCCATGTGGAAGGATCGGGCATTTAATGTCAGTTGACTCTGCACTCGGAATCACTGAATGACAGTGCGACACGAGGTCACGCGCACCCCAAATCCAAGGTTAGTAAATAGGCAAAAAATGATCCTATAGAATTACAAAGGTATTTCAAAGATATATTGATTTATTTTCATGAAAATAATCCTGATAAATATTTTTAACAAAGTATATTAAAAGAATGAAAAATGTATAAGTTAGACAATGAAAGTAGTAAATCTGTGAGGTAATCTTAGTCGATTCAGAGTTGACTGTCACCTCGAAATTGGAGTATTACTTAGCGCACCCCTACGGTGCGCCTGAAAACTTTAATCCAGTCAGCTATTCACAAGAGAAGCACGAAGATTTCTCTGTAAAAGGGTCTTGGAGTTGTATGTGAGGGTCGATACAATTCGTCTGACAGCTTTTTGCTAGTCTTTCCTCCCCCAACAGCCATTACACTGTCTGGTAGAAAGTCATTTTTCCTTTTACTTGGCCAAAAAGAAAAAAAAAGGACGATTCCCTTGGCGAACACGCCTACAACTATTCCGATCATTACGTGTTCGAGGTGATAAGGTTGGTAATAGTGCTGAATTCACATAAAATAAGTAATGGCAAGGATTCTTAATGATTCCCAAGGAGTTTGCATTATTGACTTGTATTGAGCGTCATCAACGAGATATTAACACTGCAGGTTCATAGTTTAGGGTTGCTTTTAGCTAGGAAGTTATTAAGGTATAAGTTATGAGAGACTCATAACGGTTATCATCCAACTAAAGTCGACGATCGCGTGTACATTGAACTACCAAGGAAGATACTAGACTTGATGACTCATCTTAAGTCTAGTTAATTACGAACCACTTTATTCTCCACTTCATCCCTTAAATCCTAGCTTTTCTTATCCTTTTAATCAGTTTAACTATAAATATACTATGATTATTAATTAAATCATTAGTTCAAATAATTTGGATGATTGTAATTCTTAGAAACGAGGATAGTCAAGGGTTGAAAGAGAGATTTTCAGGCCACACTCGAGAGGAATCATTAAAAGCAGGAAGAGCACCAACGTTCCCCTTTTGCCTGAGCTATTTCAAGAATGAAAGCTTTCATATAGCAGGGACGATATAACAAGAGAGAAAGCTAGTGTTCAACCCTGGTTGGGTAGAAAGGAGTGATTAAAATTTATTCGAAAATCCACACGGACGTCGCGACGCCCTGATAAACGTCACCGGCTGTTATCGTGTTACGAAAGAGTCGTTATCGTTGGCGCGACGCCCTCATTGGCCACACGCAATGTCCTCACGAGAAAGTATACTAGTGCCGAGGGATTAAAGGGAAAGTTTCAAACGTGCGAGATAATCGAGAGCGACCTTTGCTTACCACGATCGAACCGATAAAAAGTGACGCTTTTGTCTTCGACTTACTCCACTTTTGCCCTCTAACAAACCTTGAAAAGGACATTCGATCCACCAACGAAGAACCCCTCTTTCGAGAAAGCTTTACGGCTGACTTCGAGTGGACCATAACCCCTTGCAATGTCAGACATACTAACTCACTGAATTTTGATATTTTCTTGTTAATAGTTAAGGGTAGTTTAAAATTTAGACAATTTTTCTAATATATTATGATATGTGTTTATTAAGTCGAGTAGAAACAGACTTATCTGCTCAGACAAAGGGATGAGTAATTCTAGTGCAACAAGCAGTATGCAGCTAATCAGAGTGTGATTAACGATCGTTGTTGCGAGAATGACAAAGCTTATAAATCGAGAGAGATATCTTCGTAGCATCTCTCTCGCAATTTGTACCGGCGCCTCCATAATTATGCTGATTTATTCAACCTCGAATTCTCTGCTCGCCATACATAATATGTCCCAGTAAATTGCGACTCCGAAACTTGCCGGCTTTCGTATCTTGTGATACAAATACAACTAAACATCGTAGTCTTGAAAGGTTCGTTCGAGATAAAACACTTCTTTCCTTTTATGTACGACAGACGCAATTCCATTGGCCAGTTAAGGGAGAGCGCAATCCTTGCGAAAGAAATCGTCGAAACAATACTAGCTTACGCAATTGAAACTCTCGACGAATGAGCAAAGAGACATTTTGATCTGCGAGTGAAGACAGTCGAAAAGTTTTGTTCAGATGAAACTACAAGGATAAAGATTACAGAAGTAAATCTTCAGAGTGTGAAAGAGTTATTCTTGTAGGAACTCCTCGATTTATGAGTGATGCTGAGCGAGAGGATTTAGATGGATCAACGCGCTCGCATATCCCAGAAGTACATGTGCACCCGGACATTCGCAGCCGGAAAGCACGCCTACGAAAAGTGATGTATCCGGTGCAGATGTGACTGGAATACTTCCAGATTGCCGTCCTCCCGTCACTTACCACATATACACGTGCAAACATACATCGAAAATGATGTTTTTTTTATTCCTTCACTGAGTAATAATTTTTCGATTTGAATATTTAATATTTGTTGAATAATTGATGTGATATTCTTGAATTTTGTTTAAAAGGATTACAATTTTTGTGTGTGTATTTTATAGAAATTGTAGTAGTTAAATTTGGAGGGTTTTTTTTTTTTTGGAGAATAAAGGCAAGCAGGGTGAAATATATTACAAAGACGTCGATTTTGAAGTATGAATAGGATAGAAGAGCTGTTGGAGGAGCAGAATTTATTTAGCTCTCCTCGAATCTTTAAGGGTCCACCTTTTACACGGTTGGTGAGTCGAAGTGCATGAAGTCGAGGGCCGAAAAGCTTTTTCTTATACATCGGCTTCTTTACGAGCTCGCTTTTCCACTTTCTAGCGAGATTCCTGTCAACTTCGCCACGAAAGACGACTTTGTGTCGTAATATTTTCGATCCCTTTCAACTAAGAAAAAAAGACTAAATCCCAAAAATGGATTTTACTGTTCAATAAAAGCCTCGATAAAAATATATTCTCTTTTCCTATCTTTTTTTAATTCTTTAAACATACAAAAATCATTCTTTAGATACTGCGATTTTTTCTGCCGCCAGAAGAAAATCAGAAATGTATTTGTGTTCGTTGATTCGAACGCTTGGATTCCGAAATAATAATATCGCACGGAATCCATGGAATGACGCGTATTCCATTGAAACGGTTGCTGGCTAAGGTCGAGCGGCATCAACAATCCTTCGTCGTGCCAGCTGAATAATTCGCTCCCCGCGCGTACCTTCTTCACGGCACGTACCAAGAATATTGCATTTTTCTTTTCCTCTCTGACTCCTGTTTAGTCAGCCTCCCCCGTCACTCGCCGAGAGTAATAAAGTCAGGCACGTAATCAGCGTCACCGGATGGATGTTGAGTGAAAAACGTAAAGTATCACTCGACTATGTTTTTCGTCCACTTTCATTGAATAATTATTCGTCGATATTAATTGGTAATCTATGATAAATTAGTAATAAAAAAATACAAATTCTATGACTTATTATACTATAAAAACTTGAATATTGGTATTACATTTTTCTAGAATAATAAAAAATCTGTAATATATAAATGAAAATGTATATTTCCTGGAAGATTTTGGCAAATGATTCAGACAATAAGATATTCCTACAGGATTTTATGAGAAGCAGTGAGAGGTGGTCGTAGAAGTTCTCGAGGATCGAAATTGGAAAGTCTAATCGCTCGGATAATACGCGTCTTGCGAAACATATGATCGGTTTGCCATCGTGGCAGCCGATCCAGTCAAGTAAGTGAATCAAGACTCAAATTCGACAACGATCGGATAGAATGACTTTCGCAATATGCGTCATGTGCACGCGATACACGTCAGCGACGTGATGAAAATGATTAATGACTTTCTTCGAAATTGATGAACGTGTGAGTGCGTGCAGATGAGAAACTGACACAATGAAATCCTTTCTTGGAGTCATTTCTTCTAGAAATTCTTTAACCAATGATTCTTGGCATTCGATTGGTTAATGGTTTCTTCTATGCCATTAATTCTAAGGGCTGTTTGATGATGTCAATTCTCGTTGCGTCTCCTCTAATGACACCCTTTGGTCCATTCTTTGTTGGGAGACCGGAAATTCGAGGAGAAGAGTGGCCTGAAGTAGACGAGCTCTTCGCTCTGACAACTTCGTTACGGAATCAAGAAAGATAGGAGTCATTCGAGCCTGATATACTGGGTGGTCTATTTAATTCAATAAATTAACACATATGAAAATTCCAATTATTTACTCAAAAGTAGAATATTTTTTTATATACAGAAAGATATATATAATTAAAACATCGTACTTCTTTACTCTTGTAAGTTGTATTACTGTATAAAAAATAGTAGGAGTAATATTTAATTCTGTAATAGTTAATATCAAATTGGGAATTCAATATTTACGAGTCCTTGGTGTGTCAGAGTCACTTTAGGATTTATTGGTATTTTCTTGACTAAATCCTGGAATCGTGGATGTGGAAATATTGGCATCGTTCCTTTTTTTGCAAGGAAACTAACTCTTTTGAGCTTGGTACGCGCCACCCTGTATATATCAAGCAAAAACCGGAACAAAGGAAAGCTTTCGATGGAATTGTGACCCCTCGTCTGCCGTCGGGAAGATCGATACCCTGTGTTTTCACGTCTCCCGAGATTCGGCAGGAAATTCGTGTTCGGGCAATCGGAAGATATTCCTCGGTAATTCGCGCGCTCCACTTGCTTCCCACTCTTGAATTGCGCGATTAATCTACCCTTTCAATCGCGGCAGACTTGCATTGCCAATGAAACCCTGAACAATGCAAATCTCCATGAATTCTACTTTTTGTATTAAATAATAATTGAAATTTTTTAGTTGGAAGTGTCGTATTATTTATTTATTGATAATCCTTCAAAAGTTCAAGCTGTGTATATTTCCTAGTTCAAAGTCGACATAAGGAACTAATATTTTCACAACCCCTGAGTTAAATTATTCACCCGCAAGCAAGGTTAGTTGGTATTAAACTTCCGGCAGCATTGATTTCCGATGAAGAATGAACCCCTGTCTTGTCAGTGAAAAGGCCTACACTGTCTATAGAACCTTTCAGAATTTATGCATTGAAATATTAATGACAACCAATCAAGAAGGGTTCCATCATTTTTTAAATTCCACCCTCATAATTGATAGGTGAAAATACTCTTAGATAATTTTCGGATTAATCAAATAATAGCATCACTTCATTCTCCATTTAATTTCGAAGAAGTTGTGAAGGAGAATTAATTCCCATTAAATCGGTGCATTTCTGCAACAGGCGCAATTACAAAGTTTCTAATGCAGATGAACATTTCAAGGATCGGAAGCGATGTGACTTTACAGCACTCCGGAGAGAAGGTAGTTTACGAATTCTAGGATATAAGCACACACTGTCGTGACTTCCGGAACTAGGTCATCGAGAGTTAATAAATCCGTGCGCTTTTTCGCCTTTAATTGAATCCCAGGAGCGCCGAACGAACCTAGTGTATCCAACGGGAAACGCTCGAACTTCGTCCTACTACTTCCGTCCAAGACGTTTATGATGAAAGCAGGACGTTTTTATGGCCAGAAGTTTCAAATTATCACTCGCTCGGCTTTTACGCCCGATAAACCGAATTTCCACGTACTCGCCGGGGAAATGCTAATAAAAACGCCCACTCAAACAGTTACCAAGATAATTCAAGATACTTCTGACAATATTAAAACATTCTTCATCAAAAGTCATACATAAAATAATTATTATAACAATTTAATTTTAATCATCGTATTTAAATACCAATAATATTTTCTATAAAACAATCACCGAGGAATACGTTAAACTGCCCAATGCAATGCAACGTGGTGGGAAAAAAAAGCGTGGAATAAATCAATGTCATGCAGGTAGACGATGTAAGCAATAGCAATGGCATATTGTGATTCCACATGACAGGGGAACTTTTTCAACAAATCGTGCAAGTCAATAGTAATCGGGATGACAAAGAGGATTCACAGGATCGAGACAGAGCTTCCGGCATGAGTTTCTGCTCCGATCAACAGTTGCTCCATTTATTCTACAAAGACAGTACTACATCATCCCTTTCAGCATCGAATGTTTCGGAGCGGTGAGTGCCAATTAATCTCCTGTCTAAAGAAAAATAAATCTCTGTTCTCGCGTGGCTTTAAAAGCTTGCCGACAGCATCGAAAATATTTATAGATAATTGGCCTCCGTGGTGGAAAGGATCATTTACCAACCACTGTTCCAATCAGTCTTTCGTTTAATACAAAAAGGTTCTTTCGTTCGATGCTATTATCCGGAAGGAAATCTAATCAGAGGCAGTAAATGCATTGACCTTCATCGAATATTGATTGGTAAATTCGAACTGACAGTGAATCTACCTTAACACGATCAATTTCGACTGGATTGCTTCGATGGAATGAAATCTCATCGTCAGTTGAAAAGGACAAAGAGAAATTGATCTAAGATTTGGAATCGATATTCAATAATTTTTCGAAGGATTTATTAGAGCGGTAAATAGTGCGAGATAAATCAGGGCGGTTTTAAAGTGTCATTTGTGTGGGCGATTTAACATTTTACAAGTCATTCGTAAATATAAGGGACGATCAGAAAGAGAAGATGATATCCTCTTGCGATCCTGACCACCGCAAAACAATCCGGCCGAGCGTGGAATCAAATGGACACATAAATCCTGTGTTCTCTTCCCTTGATCTTAAATCGCCCTCTATAAAGTATCGGCTGTCGCTCGACGCCGTCAGAAGGTATGTGGGTCGCGACGTCATCGTACTCGTACGAATCATTTATAGTATCTATCTAATTACTTCTTTATTCTTACATTTAATTGTTGGATCAACAAATAGTAATTTATAAATTAAATTTCTGTTAATATTTGATGAATAATTGCTAGCAATTAATATATAAATCACATATGCAAAACACCATTCATTTCACTTGCAATCTTTTCATCTTGTATTGGCGATCGATTAATCATCAGTGTTTCCTTTGGACAAAGTTAGTAATTACAGTGATTATCATTTAAAGTGGCGCTTTTTTTCTTCCAATTCTTTTTCTTTTTAAATAGAATAGAGATTATTAGGATGATCCGAAGGCTGCAAATCATCCGGATAAGTTCAACTGTGGACACTTGAGAGAGCTTAAAGCATGGATCTACCGGAACACGTGTCGAGCATTAAGGGAATCGATCGGTTGTCAGAGAAAACACGTGTCACTGCCTCAGCGGAGGTGAATGTTTCCTCGAGAAATATCTCGCTAAGAAAAAAGTGGTGCGAGCATTTGTCGAAGTCAGTTTTGGCGAACGCGCACCCACCGAAAATAGTCCGTCTTCTCTAAGTCCACAGGAAACCAACAGGCTTCCGGGTTACGTGTCAGTCTTCCATATGAATTTATGCCACTTAGTCATTTATACTTGTATTTATAAAAGTTGAGTTGCCACCGGTTGATTTCGTTATTATAGAAATTAAAGTGCTACAGAAACTTGATACTGGTATTTAAAATGTTAAATTTTAATTATTTCTTTTAAGTAAAAACTTTCTCAAAGAAAATGTTTTATAAAGTTGGGTAATTATATTCTTAAATCACAGAAGAAATTATAATAATTACTTTATAACGACTTTCAAGTTAGATCTTACTTGACACGACTTTTTTTTCTAAACTCATCTCCCCCAGGATCAATTTCCACAGAGAGAAGTGTGAGAAAGCGAACAACTCGACGCAGCATCCCACAGGAGCAGCTCTACATACGAGAACTAACTAACCCGAAGAATACTTTCGGTCGGAATTCAGGCCAGGAAAAAGTCGAACGAGCATCGTCTTCGTTTTTCTGGCGTTCCAAGAGTTTCCAGTTCATCCGACGTATTTCACACTCGAATACGAAAGAACTATCTTTTTCATTTCTTTTATATTTAATTCTACATTTATATTAATTCAACTATCTTTTCATTCCTAATTCATTGTTACCAGGTATAATTATTCACAAGTAATGCATAACGGACACGTGTTATTTTGGAAATTGGCAATGCTTTGAAACTTGCCTGGCGGTAATGGAATTGAACTATATCTCATTCGCTCGAATCTATAACGAAATATTACTATGATGTGCTTGGTAACACGCACCGCCCGGGGAGTATTTCATCCCAGCAGATATTAGTATCCACCGTATGTATCTTCGGGAATAAATGTTGCAGTAACAGAGAGAGAGAGAGAGAAAGGGACGACAGTGAGTGAGTGAATATGTGGAAGAGAGAAACCCAGGAGTATTGCGATGCACAGCATTTATTTTCGAAAACTGCATCCGCTCTAATGCATTCATGCGACTGATTAATCGAACCTTTTAGTCCGTCAGCGAATGATTCGGATATATCTAGGATAATGACGTAACAGAAATGCAATGCAGAATCCGGTGAATTTCGAATAATTGCATTGATGATGTACGAGGACCAATGGCACACAACCCGCTCGAATATCAAATGATCCATATTTTCACTAGCAATGATATACCATGTTCCAATTTTTCCTACTCCTGGATTTATTTATCAAACCTGTCATTAATTTTAAACACCCTTAAAATTCCAACATCCTTATAGAAATAAATAACAATGTAAAATTTAATCTTGGAAAGATATTTTATCTGCTTTGAATCCCCGGGAGACAATAGTTTACACCTTGCGTGGTGCATACGTGTATCCAATAATGAAGCGAAGCGCAAGAGGGAGCGCGCGCGCGCGCGTCAGAAGTGAGACAATCGGGGTAAGGTTTTATCTTACGCAATATCGAGGCGCGGCAATAAAGCGGGCTTTTCATCGCGCGCCCCCAAGCAAAATAAGCACATAGAGAGGAAGGAGGTGCTTCGGTGCTCGGTATAATGGTAAGGAGAGAGGGCAAAGAGAAAGAGAGAAGAAGAAGAAGAAGAAGAGAAAGAGAAAGAAAGGCCGTCTCAATTTGCACGCGCGAATCTGTATAGTCTCCAGCAGTCCTCGGAGACACCACAAGCACCGAAATAGTTCCGGCCGTGTGTGCGGAAAGCTTGTGACGGGTCCAGCAAGCCGGATATGTTGCCCGAGAGCGTACATGCACGAGAAATGCAAACGTGACAACTGTCTGCCACCCGTCGCAGATTTTCCAACCCAAAAAACCCATTAACGCCAACATCCTTGTATGCTCGCCGACCGCAAAATCCTGTATCATACTTGGCTTCTGTCCTTAAGTATTCGTTCCGGCAAATATTGTGCTGACATTGGGAAATATATCAAGTATTATGATATATTTATTTTAGTAAGATAATTTAAAGAAAGAATCTTAAAAGATCTTTGTATTATTAAAAATAATAATGCTGTTTTTATGGATGTTTAGATAGTAATTGTGTTTCTTTGTAATTATGATATGAAAATGTAAATGGAGTAATTGCGCGCCAATTACTTAAGGTTTAGGAAGAAAGTGTTACTAATGATTGCAACCATTCAAGTTATAGTTTATTCTTGTTTCAAGTAAGTTATCGTTTGTCAACTGTGATAACTGTAACATGGATTAAGGAAAAAAGACTAGGATTACGTCGAACCCTTTACGACAAATGCGGGCACAGGGAGAAAAGGATAGTATCCAATCGCGAAGGAGTATCATCGATCTAACTGAAGTCGAAAGAAATAGGAAATGGTAACGTGGAGAATAAGAAACGCTTGGTGTAAAATCTTGAAAGCACGAGTGCCGCGTGGGTCGAGTGCCGGCACAATCTACTGCGAGAGCAGTAGATTTAGTACTCTCGGCGAGATACTAGAATAAACTATAAATGTCGTGTTTTTAACATAAGCTACATCAAAGAATATCTTATTTCATTGTCCTCTTGCTAATACAAATTTTCTCTCAGAAATAAAACCCATTGTTTCTTATTAGAGCGCGTAAAAGAAGAATCGCTCTTTCTACTCTTTACTATTCATAACCTTGCTATTATATCTTCGTAGAAGAATAACTTCTTACGATTGTTTGATCGTAAGAAGAAAAACCAGCAATCCTTACTCAGATAACATATTATAGCAGTAGCTTCGAGTAAGCGCGCGACGCCGGTGCGAGGGAAGAATACAAAATACAAGTTGCGCTTACAGTTTGGTGAGATTGACTGTGGACTGGAGGACGGTGGGTGCGAGTGGCTCCAGGACGGATAGGAATCCAGCAGCGCGGCAGGTGAACTCTCGGCCGTCGGCAGTGACGTTGCAGATTTCCAGGAGGCCGGCTGGTGGCTTTTGATGGGGCTCCAGGGAGCGGGCCCGGCAGAGGAGCATCGCCAGGATGACAGCGGTGCCGCTGTACCAAAAGGACGAGTGCATACCCATGCCGGGCCACAGCGAGTGCCACTCTCTTACGCGCACGACGGACACCTCTTCTTACTTCGCTGTTTCCCCCGTTTCTTTCTTCTTCCTTCTTTTCTTCCTTCTTTCCTTCCTTCCTCCTTTCCTTCCTGTATTTCTTCCCGGGCTCGCCGCGCCCAGGACACACTCACTTCACCATTCCTTCTGCTTGCAGGGCTTTCGCCGCACCAGAGTATAACCTGGCAGCAGTCTGGATACTCGGCCAAACGAGTTCGGCAAAGTTACCACGAGTTACTCTTACTTGGATGGACTGCTGGTACTTTGGTATGTTGTGGTAAAGTGGGTGAAGTGTGTACTCGAAGCGCGTGAACGACTGCCTCGGTGCTCCGCTTGACCGGGCACTGTGTACGGTCCGAGGTACGCGGTGCGACTGAGAAGGACTTCGCCGAAGCAGCGCGTCGCCGGCTACGTGCCATCTCCGAGGCAAACCCCACCGTGCGCGCACCACTCACAGCCAATACACTTTCTCCCTCGAACTCCTGGTGACTGATCTGATCCTTCTCGTATTTGGCACTCGCGCGCTTATTATATTGTTATTTCCATTTATAATACATTATAGAATTATTAATTTTTGATATTTCATAATTGGGAAATTTATTTGTATTTAGTATTACAAGGTGGATTTTGTGGTTTGTAAATGAAAAGGTCTGCTTTTGGATTACTAAAAACGATTCGAGGATTTTGATATTGGTTTTTAGAGTGATATTTGTCGAGCACGTTCCGAAGGGCGTGAAATTATTTTTCATCCAACTCGTTCCCTAATCCAAGCAAGAATTCAATCCACGTCCGAATCGATATCCATTCACCCCTGGCGATGCATTGGAAATTGGAAGTGCCAATACCGACCTGTTACCAGCAAAAACTTGAAACCTCCTATCGAATATCTGCCTGAGGCACGCGGGATATTGCTCTCCGAATCTTTAAACGTCCCCTGCCGTTTACACATTCCAGAGGCGCCCGCCTCTGGAGACACCGGACAAATTGATGGAGATCCAAAGGCATTCCCGTATGTTTCTCGAATAACTGGCTCGCTTGTATATTTGCTCCGAATAGCGTTCTCGAAGCCAGCACGCCTCCAGTTTGGAAAATAAAAATAGCAGCCGATCTGGAAAGTCCATTGCCAAATGAATGTACCGATCAGATTTGAGTAATCGCGCGGTATACACGTGCGTTACGTGTCAAGGGTGACACGCATCGTTTTCTACCGGTTAGCTTGTAACATGCCTCTTGGCTTTCGCCGACGGTGACTGTCACTCATTCCAAGAGTATGTGGTATGATGTCATCGACTGCTCTCCTTTAGATTGACAGTAAAACTCATTCAAAATATTGAGTTCTTGCATTCCGAAATCGCCGTATGTTCATAACTAATTTACTGATACTCTTATCGGTCATAGTTCATGTGGATATATATATATATATATACATATATATATATTCACCTGTTGCTTTCTTGCGTGAATAGTGCACTCACACGATCCCATAATTTATACCGTTCGTACTAGACCAGTTGGAATCCCGACATGTATAATTAGCGTCACGCGAAGCATCTGTGTTAATTGAGACTCATTACTTGTCAATCACAGGTGTATTGCGTTTATGATCACAACAAAAGTGTGAAATATATTTATGTCGAAGCAACACATACCATTCGATGGAAATATAAAAAAGGAAATGTATGAAGTCAATCAGGGGATGTAAGAGTTCAGCATTTATTTCTGAGATTACAGAAGACACAGTCTTTGATGTTATTACAACGAATCATTTTACAGACACTGTATAAATAAATGTCACTTTTCCCGATCATTCGTCATCATCGAGAACAGTGAGAATTGACAAATTAGCTTGCGAAAATGTATTATACAAAGTATGCTGCCAATTGTGCCATCTTGTCCTTTGGTGGGCGAGGTTTTCCCCGACTGCGACCTTTTGCATGATTGCGACCCTTTGTTGTAACCGGCTTGGATGCCACAGCACGATGCTTTTCAACGAGGGAAATAAATGCCGGCGTGCAAAACACGCAGCCTGACATTTCTGTTGCCTCATCCGGAAGCTTACTCTTATCCTGCAGAAATTGGTGTGAAAACATGTGCAAATTACGAATGAACACTTGGAAAAAAAATTGTAACCTACCTGTTTGTACTCGACGGTGACTAATTGAGCACCACAATCGCAGACATCTGTGTCGACGGTGACTTTGTGTGCATTTTCGAAAAGATGAATGATAACATCGCAACGATTGCAACCCAGCTTCCATTTCGGCGCGGCTGAAGGATCGAGTACGAGAATGCCTAACTCGCATTCTAAACAGCTCGACAAGCCATTGGAATTCATGCCGTGCGGACAGGTGGGATGCGTACATGAGTTACAACCACTCATTCCTTTCTTCATATCCCTAAATGGTGGGTTATTGTAACAGTACGGGCAGAATGTGTAACTTTTACCACGGGTTCCTGTGGACCAGGATAATAGCTCGAAGTCATCCAAAGGACACTTCAATTCCTTATAAATCCGAATGTTTCCATTTTGCGGCAGATTGTACGTTTCATTGCAATGTGCGCAATGCATCCGCGATGGTTTCGTTTGTATGTATTTCATGTACCGGCGACATTTACCACATCTATGACACAATAATATTTAAATGCAAAGATACTTTCAGATATAGATAACTGTAAAATAGAACCAAGCAATACCGCGAGTGAGCCTTTCCTGAGGCAGACAGTAGAGAAAATGATACTTCGAATAATTGATCCATCGCTTCTATACTTTGTACAAAATAATGGAATTTTTGCTTGAATATTTCGACAGTGTGTTGAAATACTGCATAAAAGTCCGCTCGACCCAAAGCTATAAGGTTCAGTTGCTCCTCCACTGCGGATCTCATTGTGGGTAATACTAATTCTGGATCTATCTAATGATACAATAACAAACAATGTAAGTTTAGTTAAATAGAGATTGCACATGAATACATGAAGAAAGAAGAACATACTTTCTGGTAACCGTGAACTAAAACAATACCAAGAGAAGTAGGAACTAATTTTCGTCCAGCTGTGACATTCACGTAGTTCCGCATACATATATTATTTATATGTGCAGGGATTGATGCATCTGTTCCAATACCATGCTTTTCCATAAGGGAAATCAATTCGGCTTCTGTTAAATAATCCGGTGGTTGCGTATAACACTCGAGCATTTTTATCTGTTCATAAAATAATGATTCATCGTTAATGATATTGTTGGAATGTTCTAGAAAAAACATGAAAAGTTATGACTATCGTACATCTTGAATATTAACACTTTCACCAGGAGTAAACTTCGGCAATGTATCGCTGCTTCCAAGTGCTTGCCAAGTAAGAACGCTGGTATATCCAGGATCAATCAAACTATGACCATTCGTAGTAAATATTTCCATGCCGATTTCAAACTTCACAGTTGTACTTAGATATTTACAATCGCGTGCCAACTACAAAACCATGGATGTATATGTGGATCCAAGTAAAAAGTATATATGAGATGAATTGAATTAATTACTGTGGCTATAAAATGACGTGTAATATAATCATATAATCTCCAAGCGTCACCGTCAAGCTCATTGCGTGTTGCATGTTTGATAGGTGTGATTGGAGGATGATCACCGGCATTGTGACCCTTTTTCGGTCTGTTGATTCCTGTCGCCAATATTTTCCGTACATGTTCGCCCCAATCGGGATTGCTTTGTTGTTGCTTTAATGTTGCACTGAAGATACAAATTGATAACCATTTTCATTATTGCAACAAGTGAAAATTACGAAAATTTTCGAGATCTACTATAACTTACGCTAAATCGAAATTTTCAGGATACAGACTTGTTTCAGTTCGAGGATAACTTATGTATCCTTGAATATAAAGACGTTCTGCAATCTGCATCGCATGTTGAGGTCCCATTCCTAAACCAGAACTGGCAACTCTCATTAATTCAACTGTATTTAATGCTATTGGCCGTGACTTTGATTTTTCTGTGCTTTCCACACTCTTGATTCTTGCTTGATCGTATTCCTTAACATGACTCAAGAACATATTTGCAATTTCCTTGTCAAAGGATCGAACACGGCCCCAACTTAAAACAACATCTTGACCATCCGCTGATTTCACTGCAACTTGTATAACCCAGTATGGGTCAGGCTTAAATGTTTGAATCTCATCGTGTCTTTGTACACAGAATCCTAATGTAGGTGTTTGGCACGGACCATAAGAAATAAGGGATACATCTAAATCACCATATTTTCCCTGTGTAAAAGTAAATTTTATAGTACCAAGTATACATTAATACTTTCGGATACCCGGATAATTATTCTACCTGGAAAAATTTGGTTTGAAACCTAGTAAAGGCACAACCAATCCTTAAATCCAATTCTTGTCTTGCATCCACGCTTCTTGCTTCATTTTCATTAGGTTTTACAAGACTAGCCAAGGCAGCCTTGATATCTTTTTCTGTGATAGCTGAAAACCTTGCCCTCCAAATATCCTAAATGAAAAATAAACCTTGTCAATAAATGTTATACATATAATAATCATCAGGTTTCTTAGAAATGGCATTTTACATTAGGGCTCAATCTTCTTATCATGCCTTGTTGTATAGCTTGTATTACTTCGAAGCAAATATTTTCACCTTCTTTGTCACAATCCAACCATAATATTAAATAGTCACAAGGACAGCCTTCCTTCGCAAGGAAATAAGGTATTTTTAATCTAGGAACAGCTTCCTTCTTTTCAGTGGGGCATGAAAATAACTCTGCCTTAAACATTAAAGAAAATTCGCACAAATCAGTGAGAGATGATAATAAGTTTGTATTCTACGAATTGTAGTTCCCTTACAGGATCAACTTTATCCCAATTATTGTATTTGCCAATGAAGTCCAGTGTCATAACATGCCCACAGACCGATGTCATTTTAAAGTTGACTGTCTCCGATCTAAATTGACCAACCCACTCGTGTACCGAACAGGAGCCACTCAAACCTGAAATCATTATCGAAGAAATCATCATAATTATAAATAGTATTCATCGCATTGTGTCAGGCTAGTTTGCCGAAACATGTCAAAAGGGAGTAACCTGCCTTTTCGGGAAGTACATCTGCCGTTACTCAGGATGTTAGCAAGCGAAGCAGCCAAAGACGGCTTCTCAGCCACCATTAAAGCCGTCTTCATTTTGGCACTTTCTTTTATGATACTTTTCTTTCAGTATTATCTTTCCATATTATTTTAACTTCTTCGACAGCGAGTGACAATCACAAGAAAATACTTTTGGCAGCACCCAGCATCTGCACGGTCTGCTAAGTTTACTTTAGCGCCACTGACAGAGTAGTGGTAATCTCAAATACAATTTCAATACTTTTGTTAAAGAGATCAAATATAATTATGTTCGAAAAATAATGCCAGTAACAAGACTCCTCGAATTTCTAGAGTTTTAAGTGTTAGGTAAACCAAAATCTGATAGACAGTTGAGTCAAATACTAATCACTTTTATGCTAATAGATTTCTAAGTTGATATCACGTGCAATCGCGCTGATCTGTTCAAAGAGATTGAAAGATTGCTTGTACCAACTACGTAGGCGAAACTGCGAATTTTTGCCCTTATTTCGCCGAAGAATACAAATTGCGAGAGTAATCGCCGAGAATCGTATCAGTTCCAGAAAAGTGAGTGTTGCAATAAAGCACTTAAAGTATTTAAATGATTAAAGTTCAGTGCACCCAACAGTGATTTTATTGTTTCTTTGAATCCACTTGCGAAGAGGTTACTCATGGAAGCTGTCAAAGTTGTACTTTTGCTAGGAATTCCTTCGTATTATTTAGCAATAACGAAGTGGAATTTAGAGTAGAACTTAAGTGAATCACATATACAATCATCTTAGTTTCTGGCAAGTGACATCACGCAATTGTCTGGTAGTGTATGCGGCATAGTACTCGATTGCTTTAAGATCATGAGTCATCGGGCTGTCAACTTGTACCGATACAATCTTCAAGATTTCGGAGTGAATCTTGTAGTGAATTAATTTCAACCCAAAAAATATTACTCTAATATTCTACTGAATTTTCTACAAGATTTTATGTGTTCATTGTACTTTCATACAAAGTCTTGTTGGAGTAAACATATAATTTATAACTCCTGTTTTATAAATTCATAGAACATCTTCACAGAATCATGGAGTGGTTATTTGGGAAGAGGATTACACCTGAGGAAATGCTCAGGAAAAATCAAAGAGCCCTAAACAAAGCGATGCGTGATTTGGATAGAGAAAGAATGAGAATGGAGCAGCAAGAGAAAAGAATTATTCAAGATATAAAGAAGATGGCCAAGGATGGACAAATGGTAATGAATCTGATTGTCATTACCTTCTTTATGGGATTATCATTATATTATTTGTCATAGGACGCAGTTAAAATAATGGCTAAAGATCTTGTTAGAACCAGAAGATACGTGAAGAAGTTTATGCTGATGAAGGCAAACATACAAGCTGTGTCTTTAAAGATTCAGACATTAAGATCTCAAAATACAATGGCTCAAGCCATGAAAGGAGTAACTAAAGCTATGCAAAATATGAATAAGTAAGTTTTTTGAACAGATATTTAACCAGATTTTTTTTAACAATGTTTTAACATGTAATTTTCAATATTACGTAGGCAACTGAATCTCCCACAAATACAGAAAATTCTCCAAGAGTTTGAGAAACAATCCGAAATTATGGACATGAAAGAAGAAATCATGAATGATGCGATTGATGACGCAATGGAAGATGAGGGAGATGAAGAAGAAAGGTAAGTATAATTTTTGCAGATAAAATAAAGAGTTATTCTTAAAGAATTAATATTATTTTCATATTTTCTGCAGTGATGCGATTGTATCGCAAGTTCTGGATGAACTAGGCCTACAACTGACAGATCAATTGTCCGGTCTACCTCAAGCATCCGGCTCTTTAAGCGTAGCTGGTTCGAAGCAACCAGTAGCTGCAGCAGCTGGAAACGACGATGGTAATCTAGCAGATGCTGATGCAGACTTGCAAGCCAGACTGGAAAACTTACGGCGTGAATAATATGGCCTGAAGGAATACTTTAGCGGCAACTGTATAAAATGTATAAAAAAGAAATTTGGTTTTATACGCATGATTAATCTTGTATGCTTTACGGCTTACGCCCGATGCACGAGTTTACTGGTGTAATTCATCTTATTTTGGGTAGTAGAGCAATTGCGGCAGGATAGGAGGACGAAGGTCCTCGTGCGCGACTGTCACGAGAACGTCTTTGCAAACTTAGCAAAATGTTGATACTGTGGGGAGCAAAGTGTTCCTACACTACCTAAGATATTTATTTCAATGCCGATTGAATGTTAGTTTTTATAAATATCGAACGGTTTGTACAATAATATAATGAAAAATGTTATCATTTCTCCTTCTATTTCATTATACCTATATATATATATATATATATATATATATTTACATATTTGTACGTGTCCTTTTACAATTGAATTTGTAAAAGACTCGAACTTAACTCTGATGCGCTTAATCAATATGCAGTAACTATTTGTTATTGTGTTCTGATAGTTACATGTAAATATCGAATTACATGAATCTATACGAAAATTTTGAGATATTCCTACGCGTGAAAGTATCCCGATCTGTACCGTTCTAGAATTTTTCAAAGTGTATACAGCAGAACATGACAACAAGCAAGACTGCTTGATTGCTTGTATGCGGAATAAAAATTTTAGCTTTTACGTTTGTTGGCAAATGTTCTAGCTTGAAGTTTACGAATGCGCCTTACATTTTTATAATTTAATTAATAAGTCAGCGAGAGGCGCACTGATGCACAAGAAATTACGGATTGACGTCACAATTCTATAAATTTTCAGGGCCACGCAATAGTCACAGCAAAAACACTGATATGTTTGTTAAAACCGTAGGAAGTCAATAAATGCAATTCATGGAATTAAGAATTCAGTTAATTTATACATGCCTTTAAAACTTCCCATTTAGTAAAATTGCTGAAAATGAGCAAAAACATGTTACTTAATATTTTTTATTGTCATTAAAAGTTGTGAGTGCAAAGTGGATGACATTTGAATGAGAGTAATAAATAGCGCCACTGTGTGGTGCGCTGCTGGCGCTTCCGTTGCAGTAGTGGTTTCCGTTTGTCGGAAAGGTTCAGAATTGTTGGTGCCCTGCAATACAAGAAATTCGTGATTAATTACTACTGTCTTGATTCATATCAACGATTTTAACTGTACTGAGCATTATAGTTGACAATCCAATACTTTCCTGTCGAAATCTGATACCAAAGAACTTAACACAAGACTTTCCCATTCCAATATAACTCGATCGGACTTTTCATCATAAATCCATCAGCTGATCTGCAGCACATAGTGCATGGAGAAAAAGGAATTCATGCATCGTGGAGAATGGTAGAATAAAGGAAAAATTATGATAGAATGGAATTCGTGGCGATTTGGTGCCGAGATGATTGTTTAATTTAATTCTTTCGAACTCGAGAGTGTCACAACCATAACAGCAGATAGCTCGGAGAGTTCCAACTTATTCGAAATGTTATTCCACATTACAATGTGTGCTGTGCGAGCGCAGTCGATGTAATAAAAATACTCGAATGGTTTAAACATCGTGTGTGTATGTATGCATGTGGGCGTACACATTATTTCTCCGTTACACCCTTGATTTCAAGAACATTAAGCGACTGGTAAATGCAGGAAAATACACATGTGTGACAAATGTATATATGCTGGCCTAGAACTTTATATCATACGATGCCACAGAACCCTTGCTCATCTTAAAAGTTATAGTTCTCGCGATCTTGTGATACGGCAACGAGTTACACGTGTGATTAAAAAAACTCGTGCGATATAAAGGTATATAGAGCATCCCTGATCAAGCAGCGAATGCCAGTATTGTCTTGGAAGAAATTGCAGGTGAGCCTATCTCGCTTCTCGACACATTAATGAATTTCCCTTCGCACTTCAGATAAAGTTCATCCGCATCCTTCCTGCAGTCTCTTTCCACTTTAGAGTAGTTTAGAGTAAGAAAGTGTGTAACACTTGCACCGCTCGATGTCGTCTTCACAAAGACATCGGGACGATGGGCGTAACAGTGTGTAGAATCAAGGAATTCATCTCGAGTATGAAATATTATCTCTATTAAAGAAAATTCACATGTACATAATAATGCGCAGTAGATCATACCACTAATCCGGATGGTGAATTACGGGTATAAAATATAAGTCTGGTTTACTCGTCGATGACTAGTTGACGTTGAAAAAGAATCACGATTTCTTTGGTTAGTAAAATCGATCAAGTGCACTAAATGGTTAATTCGGTCTTATTACAGGAAGTTCAAGAAACACATATGTGTTAGTAACGTGTGTTTCGTTACTGGACCGCAATTAATGTGTAATATTTTGAGAAAGGGAAAAGAAGATTGTACCTTACACGATATTTACTAGGGACGAAGTAAGAAGAACAGACCAAGCTTCAACGCAGAAGTGCGAGTAAAGTTTTGTTTAACATACACTGAACGAAAATTGATTTCAGTCCAGTAATTCTGATAATCTGTCGCCTCTTGGTCTTTCCCCTTGGCTTCTTCTGACAAACGTTAGAGAAGTTACGGTGTAGTTTACAAAATTGTGGTGGGACCTTCCGTCGATCACATTTATATATATTATATTGTCAATATCTTTAAACGTTTCAGAGGTGTCGTCTCTGATATGACGCACCTCAAGCCAGGATATACAAGCTTCGCATCAAGAAACTAAAGCAGACGGGAACCGAAATCGAGTCAACAGACGATTGAAGGAGAATGAAGGGAATCCACGATCTAAAGTAGAATAGACGTGAGAGAAAGGAAAGGATAGTTCAATAGTTCAATTTCCTTCAAATATATCTGTGAAAACATATCCCAGAAGAAATTTCTGAATCTCTTTTCAAACTGAATATTTATACAGTATTAAACCGATCTGTACAAAAAGATAGGGACTCATATGTTTGATAGTATCCTGCATGATGTATCCGATACGTGTGTAAGTATGTATGCACCTGCTAGAGTGGCGAGCGATATGCTATATGTACGATACATTAGAAAGTCGTACGCAATACTAACCTCACTTTACCTCAACCGATTATATGTATTTATATTATATTCTCTTCTGTTTCTCTTTCTTAATTTCTCATTGGATGGAAGGAGGAATAAGCATGCGTGAAGAAGGTCTATTGTTTTAAACGCTATTAGAAGTATGGGATTATTAGATCCTATACTAGACGTGGTGTGTCGATGCACGCGTACTTCTTTACACCTACGCAGTTTCCTATGAAGGAAGTCGCAGCTGTAATATGTACAATAGTATAAGCTATGAGTGAAGCGCTCGCTCCTCTAAACACGCTGCAGTAAAGCTCGAATGCCATTCTACGAATCATTTCCCCCCTCACTGCTTATGAAGTTGGAGTTGAAAAGTTTCGTGTAATATTCTTCAGTTCTATGATGGTAGGCACGCGCGAAAGTCTGGCGATACTAATTATTCCGTCGATTAGTCTACTTCATGATTTCTAATGGCTATTTGACTCTTGTATGATTACGACAGTTGACCCCTTGAACCCGATCACTTTGGAAATTCAATTTCATTTCAGGTCTACTCGCACGTGCCTCGTCTACAGTGTACTACTATGCTTCAATCGCTGAGTCTGTTTTTTCACGGGCTTTTCACCTATGCGAGTTTCTCCGATGTCGAAAGCTCGTTTGCTCGTTCGTAAGAACGTTACGTGGGTGCGCGACGCGTGTACACACGTCGATCACATATATCCCTGTTGATAATAGTCTGTACGTGGGAACCAAGTAACCCTGTACATTGTGTACTTTGTACGTCGAAGAAAAGAGGATCAGAGGTGGAAAGAACGTGCAGGAATCGTCTTGACTTTCGACGGGGCTTTAGGGACCAATTGGAAATAAGGTATTCAATTAGTATGATTTCAATGAAAGTACGTTCCAGCCTTGTGCGCTTTACATTTACCGGAAATGATTGCCTGATGTTCTAATCAAATTGAAATAAAGCTCGATCAACTAAGAAAGTCTTCGCCCCGACGACTCTAAAGACGATACGTTTTAAGACCTTCAAATTGATATTATACATATATGTCTATATGTATACGCGCATGCATTTATGCGCGTAAGTATATTAATATCTATTTGCATGTATATATATATTCTTTCTTGTTCGTCAACTTCATCATTCTTGGTAGAGATATTTACAAAAAAAATGGTAGCAAAGTACGCTTGTTATAACATATGAAGTTTATAATATCACTGGATCTTTCCGTGTTGGTTACATCCATATCCTTCGTCACGGGAGAAAAGTAATCCCGTCTTTAAGTGCACGATCGTGCTAACTTCTCACTTTTTATTTTAATAGAATACTACGTTAACACTCTTGATCTTCTGTTTTGAAGTTAATTCAACGACTCGTGTGGAACTAGAATTATTCTCGTTTTATCTAGATGATTAACAAGTACGCGTCAACCCCCCCCCCCCCCCCCCCCAGTTGGTACCGTGTGTTATTAATGCGCGTGGATACAGCCCGATGATGATGCTTCGATATCTTAATTACAACATAATTACAGTGTAATAATATAGCATGTGCGAGAAATACAGAAACTGGTGATTTCTTAAGGGAATAGGATGCGTCTATCAATTTAAAGCGATGCAATCTATCTATCTCCTCCTCTGAATAAAGTTTCCGCTTTTGAGTGATCTGACATTCGTATTATTTATACCACGCAAAATGATTTCATGATGATCACAAAATGCATTGCATTGCGTGCTTAGTACTAAGGTGAACGATTTTCCTCTCTATTTGATCTGATACAAATATGTTAAAGGTACTGCGGAGGATGATTTTATGATTTTGGTCCTTGCGGATTCTGTCTCACACAGTTCACTGACTTCATTGTCATTAAAAGAATGTATGTCTCGGCTGGTTAGTCACCATGGAAACTCTTTTATTTTCTTCGTGCAATAAATGCTCTTTGGTTCAGGCTGAATTAACAATGGCAATTAACGCAACTGCAGCTGACGGGGCTGTCTCACGGGATTCACGATACACTGGCGATCATCCCTCCGCGTGCGTGCATGGAGATGGCGGAGAGAAGGAGAGATTGGGTGTATGTGTATGTAACAGCTTGACGCATCCTTACACGCTAAACTTAAGCCCTCAAATTTCGTGTGTTCGACATCCCCACGACATATGTGTATGCGTATACGCATATTGAAAAAGATACCTAAAGATAGAGAAATAGAGAGTGTTAGGAAGGGAGAGAAATTACCTGCACGTCAAAGAAATTCTAGGAAGCTCGTTGCCCTACTCAAAAACAAAAAGATAGTCTATGACTGGCGAAGATCTCCATTAGGATTCCATCCTTAAAAATTAACAAACATACGTACAAATCGTCAGATCTTTAGAGCGACAAAATTCTCTATATCCGTTCTATAAAAAAATGAAATAGTAAGAAAAAGGAAACAGATCTTATACAATTGGGTGATAGTGTAGAACTCAGATGCATTTGGTCAAGCACTTTTAGACGAATAATATAAATTGCTAGTCTAATTAGTGTCGCTTATGAATTCTTTGCTCTTTACCGATCTGTGCGCTTACGTCGGAAATGTTTTATTATACATATTTACATGTCGTTTCTGCCTCTCCACTATAAGATTCTGAGGTGAGGACTATTACACTCTTTTAACGTTCGTTATGTTCGCAAAGCTCCTTTATGTTGGAGCTCCAATGTAATGCAGAACGAGTGGCCAGTTTTAGTCATTCGAACGCAGTTTTACTCGTGTTACGTGTATTATGTATACGATGTGAAATGTACGTTGAATGCTATCCGAGAGATTTACGACGACCAACCTCATTGTTCGATGACTTTCGGCCTTTCGTTTTCGTTTCGCTTCATCTTGGATTGATAGTTGTCCTAGGTCAAGACCGAAAGGTCATCATTAATCTTTCGGATTGCACTTCGTATTGTGAGACGAATGTTTATTCCTCTGATTACACGTTAAACCTCAGTTGGAAAGTAAAGCGGTTGTAGAATGTACTAACGGCCGATTAAATTTCATCTAGAAGTCCCATTCGTCAATATTATTTACATGCATGATCGTTATAACGAGTTAATTACACTTAATATATGTTCTCTTCTCCTCAAGTGCGACTACAACAGACTTAGATTGCGGATATGCTTATGTAGTTTCGTCGAGATTTGCCTATTGTTCGGGAAACGACGCGGATCAGAGAAAAACAAAGTGAATCGTAAGATATAAGTGCGCATTTCTTTGAAAAGGAAATTTTACTGGAATTCAATTCAACAGTAATAAATCATATGTAACAAAGTGTTTAAGATTTGTACCATTGCCGGAACGCTTATATATTGGAAAGAATCTTTGTCTTTTCTCCAATCCGCTTGATCCCTCAGTTCTGCATATGTAGAAAGACTTATATGGCACTCGAAGGAAACTGAGAAGAACTGTATATATGTAAACCGTTTTTATCTGCATACCCGCTTGCCTCACGTGGAACTAAGCAGCCCAAGCGTAATGAACAGATCGAGCTTGGATAGATACACACCAGAACTCAAAAGATCAATTGAGTTCTCCAATAAATGGAACTTCCGCTAGCAAGAGAGCTTGCCTTCGATGATAGTGAGAGAAGAGCAAGGAGAATCGAGTATAAAACTCGAGTGTAAGCCGCGAGTCATATAGTCCAAACTTGCACCTTCTCTGCAACGATGCACCAACTGGCATGATCGTAGTACGACGAGATAATATGTAGATTTTCGACGTATTTGTTAATCAGTTGGTCCAACTCGCCCTCCCTGAAAACATGATAGTACTGATGGTAAGTGATCGCACCGCCACCGCGGTCAGACGGCAATGATTCCTGGGAGGAGGAGCCGCTCAAAGTATCGTTGCTGGCAGTCGTAGTAACCAAACACTCGCTGCTGTTCTTATTATTATCCGACAATCTCGATGGCGTTTCCTCAGAAGCTGATCTTCTTTGAATTTGAAATCTTCGTTTCTCTGCGTAAGTCTTCGGGTATTCCGCATTGTTGGAAAGTAAGGAAACCATACTACTGCAAAGTCGACCTGTGGAATTTGCTTGGCTGCCATCGCTCAAACTAGCTGTGTTCTCGATGGATTCGCCGATATCACTCGACTCAATAGAATTCGCAGGCCGCAGCGATGTCTTTTCAGTGGAGAACTTTTCTGTTGGAGCAGTTTCCTTCTCATTGAGAAATTCCCCTGTGTTGGATACCATCACGAAATCCATTATATCATCCGAAGTACTTCGATGAATAGACACGTTTTGCTTGTTGTCCTTAGGATTATTGATTCCTGTATTAATGTTCTCTTCATATTGCACTTTTTCATCGCTATTATGGAAGCCGTTGTTTGTGTTACTCAGCCAGGCGATCGTGTTTGACATATCATTATATTTACAAGACTTTTTCGAGCCTGAAATTGCATTCTGATGCGCCATCCTTGACATTGGTTTGCATCTAACATTCATATTGATGTCCGACTTCCGCCTGAGTAGGTAAGAGCCTTCCGGTTCATCATTGTAATCCTCGAAGACAGGTTTCTTTGGTTTTTGCTTGTATTGTTCGATGTCGTTCGTAAGATTCTCACTGAGTTTCTCTGTGAACTCGATTAAATGCTGCCGGCATTCCTCGCTCCAAGTGTCCTCGACCTCCGGCAATTGGTAATCGGTCCGAGACGAAGACTTTTCTTTAGTGACACTCTCCACAGTGGCAGATGTTGACTTGTCATTCTCAACGCTACTCTCTCGTTGTGCTATTTGTGCTGAGCTTGATTCCGTGTGCGTTTTTTGAATGGTTGTATCCACAGTATCTTCCAAAGAGCTTGTTACATTAACTGCTGGCTTTAATAGTTTCGATGAAGGAGACGATGTATCTTCCACGCTATCTTCAGGCTTGTTTACCTTTGCAGTAGTTGCCACAGGTGATTTCACACTGGTCGAAAGTGTATTAGGCTCAGAAACATTTTCTGCCGAACTATCCAGCACTTCAGAAGACTCCGTACCTTCGGATTTCGTATTGTCTGAAATAAAAACCTCAATTTAATTGATCTACATCTAAAATTATAATACAAACTCATAAAATACCATATGATAGGTTTATTACCTTTTTTGCTCGTGTATCTCTCATCAGAAATAACACTGATGACGGAACCCACAGATTCCGGCGAGGAGACACCGCTGGAGTCACTATCCAAATCATCCGTTTCCGGATTGTACAACTCCAAGGAAAGTAATCGAGGCAAAACCTTCGTCATGCACTCAAGGCGAGTGGTATTCGTGATGGTAGCGCACCTGACTAATGGGAACAGTGGTTTCGAGCGTACAGCAAAGCCCGGCTTCTGTTTCAGTAATTCCTTAATTTGCTTCAGTCGTGCTGTACGACTTTCCTCTTCCTGTATCGCTTCTAAATTCGATTTCTCTTGGGGTGGGTTAGCCAAAGCATCCTCAGAAATAAGAGGAGCAGTATCGTCAGTTGTCCTAGGTTCAGGTTCCTCGACGGGTTCCGCAACAGGCTGATAAGCCGGTATAGGTGGTGGTGGAGTTTTCTTGGTAGAGAAAAAGCTCATTTTTTCGGTCACTTCAGCTTCACTGTACCTTCTTCTCATTGGTCTATCAGCGGGTTGTACTTTCGTACTCATTACCATCTCTGTCCTCGTTGTCGTAAATACTTTGTCCGTAGGAAGTTGTTGACTTCCCGCAGTCGTAGTGGTAAAGAAAGGCCTTGATACGCCTGAATTTAAGGTACGAGGCGAAAGGCCAGGCGGACTCGGGGGTGGTAAAGATTTGCTAGTAGCTGGGAACTGTTTCGCTAAGGGTGATATGGAAATAAACTTGAGCCTGGTCGTGGGAATGTCTGGTGCATGTTTGATACGTGGTGACGGTGGTGCTGAAGTAGAACCACCCATTTGATGATTGGGTGGCGTCGGTGTAACATCAGTGGCGGGCGTTGCGTCTTGCTTTGGCACGAAGATCACCGAGGCAAAGCTATCCTCGGAATCTACGCTCGTGTCACTTTGCAGACTGCTGTCCTTTGATGAGTCAGAGCCATCCTCTTTCGAGAGTCGCCTCTCGATTCCATCAGGCTCTCGTTTCACTGGTGTTACAGGTTGCACTTTATCGTTGCTCTGATTCTTTGTATTAGCATCATCAGTGAGATCAGCAACAGGATCGGATGGGTCGCCCTCTGTCGACTTCCATCCTTGTAGAATCCTGACGAAGCCGTTTTTTATCGATATGCCTGACACCTCGATGTTCGTCGTCGATTGTTTAATCCTACTCGTAAGGCCACTTTTTAGCAATTGGAACCTCTTCGATGCGTTGCCCGAGTACAAGGTGTCTCTCAGGTTCTCGAAAGTTCTTCCTTTGCAGATAAGCTCCTCGTTCAGCGATGCTTGCTTCAGAATATTCCGTCGCACGCGTGCTTTTTCTTCAAGCCTATCCGTTGACATTAACTCCTCGTTCATCGAGCTCTGCTTCACCACAGTTCCTCGTTCCGTCTTACGACTGGGTTTCCGCTGTATGATAAAATAATAATGTTAAATGTTACAATTATATATAATATTCATACTTTTTGAAATTCTGTGTCACCTGAAAGTCTGGAATGTCCTTGGGTAGATCTTGAATGGCAGTGTTTTCAGGATTTTCCAAACCAACGTCCTCGATGAAGTGGGTTTTCTGTTTAACCAGCCGTGGTTTCGAACTACTCAGTGACGACGATGTCCTGGACTCACCGTCCAGATTCAGTTCCGATGTTAACGTTGAACAGAGGCCAGGAATGCTGGATCGTGATCGTACAAGATCCAATCTCTGGAATTCCAGGATGTCGCCGACACTTTTCGACTTTATACTCAACGAGTCTGATTGCTTATTTAAGTTCACTGTGCCATCTTCTACGCCGCGTAATTCAATAGGTAATTCATCGGCGTTTGCATTTTCATCCGACTCATAGTTCTTTCGATTTCGGCTGGCTTGCCAGCTCTCGAAAAACCAAGGCCGATTACCTGATCCCCGTTTTCCTCCAGCTAATTTCTGTGGAAGAGTTTTTTTTACATATTTCTTCTATTAAATATTGCTTTAGTATTATTGAAGTATAAAAAGTAGTACTTTAATATAGCTGCAAGAGAATGTATGCGACACGTAAAGTGTAAAAGAAGTCTGATCGATTGTAGCGACGTGTTACCTGCAAAGCGCGACGGAAAAAGCTGTAGCAAGTCTCGTTCGGGCTGGAAAGACTGCTGGTAGATGGTGATGGGCTGAATATAGGGTCAATCCAATAACCCTTGCTCTTGGATTTTCGTTGGCTGTTCCTGTAACCGAGTCAAAACACGATAATATCGTACTTAAGAATTCATAGCACATATCTAAGTCTTCGTGACACAAATACAGCACAACCGCCGCATAAAGGTTTATTTAAAGCGGTTGATCTATAATCATGACGTACTTCACCACAGACTTTTTCGATCACTTACTTTTTTGATGTCGAATGTTTCTGAGCGGATTGATTTAAATTGGATTCATTGTCTTCCGGAATACCCGAACACCTTAATCCATCCGATGCGTTTACGCAATACGCTTTGGGCCATGGAACCAGAACATCTTGCGATTCGAACTGCAATAGATTCGAACATACGAGAGTATTACCATCGTATAAAGTACCGAAGCACCGACTGTAATTCTCCCAAGAAACTCGGGCACGCGCACGTCACGCTTAAGTATTCGAGCACACTATGAAAGGGAAAAAGACTGCCAATATGTTCGAACGGTTTACCTTGACTATGTGCATTGAAAGAATCCTATCGATTGACCGTCACGCTCGCATGGCTGTATGTATTCGGTAGGTATGCAAACGATTTGCCGTCTCAATTCAATCGAATCGGCGTGACATTTTTACGTTACGTCAAACAATAAAGATCAATTCGAGTTGTCGGCCGAGCCTTTGAATCTACCTTTGAAAGAGCGAGTAACAGTCGAGCGAACTCCGCGGATACTTTGCAATGCATGGGTTTCTACTTTCACCAGTCGATTCAACACACTGGTAAAGCCAACTCTCTCGGCACTGTCAAAATATTTCCTAAACTCGTTCATTTTAATACGCATTGCTCTTAATGCGTTTCATTTACCTTTCGATGCCTCTGTTCCATTGCCCATACCGATATGATTAGCCGGCCACCTATTCGTAGTACACGCGCGAGTTCCTTGAGCGCGTGAACTCTCCTCTCCGTGGTGGCGAAGTGGTGCACGACCGCTATCGACAGCACCGCATCAAAACTTTCATCTCGAAACGGTAGTGCCAGATTATCACAGATCAGCACCTACCAGGAGAAGCAGAAATTTCTCCCTTGTATCGTTTGCATCTCATAGGAATTATTATACAGTCCGTAAAACGCCTATTTGCAAATTTTTACTTTTTTTCATCGAATAATCTCTCAAATAACTCTGATTTGCATTTTCCAACTAAATCATATATTCACCTCATTCTCCTTCTCACGGGCGATATCCGTAAAGCGTTTGCAACGGTCCACTCCCACCTTAAAGATGCTTTGATTAACGCTGAGATACTTCCCGTTGCCGCAACCTGGAATCAGCCAACTAAATGTGAGTAACTGATCTTTCGACGTTGAAATACCCAATGGAATCTAGTCTCACTGGTTAAAATTAATGAAAAACAAATCCCCTTGGAATATTTCATACCGATAGAAATCTTATACAATAGTAACCAAGAGTTATGTCAGTAAATGGTTTTCCAAGCTTGAAACCTGTGCTTTTTGTCAAGGCAAGGAAAAGCGGACCAAATTAACAACAGTGAAACTTAAATGAAAAAATAGGCCAGTGGGATAAAAAAAAAAGAAGGGTCGGTGAATATACATATAGGGAAGCGTGAGAACAATGCGAAGGCTGGTCGTGGAACGAAAATTCTGTCCAGGTGAAGGTGAAGCTTTAAATGGAGAGGGCAGCTTCGCAGCAACCATCTCCAATGGATTTCAGATCATGAGACCTTTCGTAATGACGCGCGGGGTCAATTCTAGGCGCACGCCCGTCGATCCTGCCTATCTCCGGACTCGGCTAAGGCCACCTCCATAGATGCACCGCACACTGAATATCGAGCGCCCGCAAATATTTAGCCAATCAACACTGTTTTCCATCCAATCTCCGCCGAGAACCTCTCCAATAATACATTCAATGTTAATTTAAAATCAAGAAATTGTATCATACATTTTGCTTCATTTCATTCTAAAATTATTTATAGTAATTTCTAAACGAAGAAATAATTCTTAACTCAAATTGAACTAATTAAAATAATCAAAAATATTTTACAATATTTATTGAATTGAACATTATTATTTGCTATCGAATAAATCACACTTGTGAGATGTCCTTAATCCGGGAAATAAGCCAGCAGCGCGGGAGAACGGATCCCACGGTATTTCAAAGTTGAACCGACAACGGCGAGTAACGTGGGATCCCATGCACAAGGCTTGCATGCATGTGTGTTACACACATAGAGAATGGTTGCCGCCGACACATCCGCATAGAGGTCAATTGATCATGTGAAAGCGCGCGATTGTCAGCCAGCAGGATAAAACAGGAGCACTGCAACTAATCCTGCCGGTTCCACTCCGAGATCACCAATGACACAAAGCGGAAGTATCGATCAATGACGATTTTCTTTTTTATATAGTATTTAAAATACATCTAAAATTTAATTTATATTTGTATAGAAAATATTCAAGTTCCTAATTAATTTATCCTTTACTATAATTATTTTATACAACATGGAAGTGAAAGAATTTTAATTTGAAATGACATGAAACTGATTATAATACATAATCTTATATATAAATATATAATAATAATACACGTACCAATATCGCAAACGAGAGCTCCTGGCTCGAGTTCCTCAAGGAACTGATAGATCTTCGGCCAATGTCTACTCTGTCCAGTCTTTTCGGCGCATTGCTCGTAAACCTCATGGACGTAGGCTTGCTCCAAGGCCACCGACCGAGCTACTTGATCTCCGTCGCTCTCAGACATCCCTCTCGCTAAGGTGGTTTACCCTCGTCCACATGTGTGCTGCCCTCGATGCTGCAACAGATCGTCATCGATCAGTACAAGCAAGAGCAACTCGAACCTTTAACGAAACCTTTAAAGCGTTAAGTGGGCGAGTTTCACGTAGAGAAAGATAATTCTCACAAAGAAAAGTCCTTTTTACTGGATTTGTTAAATATAAATTATAACTGTATTTTATTTTTTAAAACATATATAATTTATTTTATATATTGTGTATTAGTTTTATAGCAATAATCCGAGAGAAAGGATTACTCTTCTTTATGTAACAAGGCAAGGTTTAATCGAAGCTTGGCTAACTTGTCGAACGAAGAGGATAACTCTTTCCTGCGCCCAGGGAAATAGAGTAGATATTACGTCATTTGGCTCTATCAGGTGTTGCAACTTCAGGGATACACCGATCTTTATGCAATCGATGCAAGTACCGTTTTGTGCATCTTTTACGTAAAGGGCGATTGGAGAAAGTATTAAAGAGCAGTTGTAAAACTGATCGGTTCGTGTAAATGTAAAGTTGAATGGAGAAATAAGTAAAGATCCTGACTGGGTTGTAAATGAAAGTGTGTATGTTTGTGGATTTCGTACTCTGTGTAATCTCTTGGACGAAAGTTGGTTAGAATATGCTTTGAGTTTGACATTGAAGGTACACAGAAGTACAGGATAATTAGTCTTCTAATGAGCGTTGATTCAATAATCAACAACTGGCTTGAATAAATTGACTGCTTTGCACAAAACAGTTTATCTTGACACTCGAAATTCATGGAGTGTTGGAAATAAATCTCAGAGGAATCTACGATGCAGTTAGTAAAGTTATTTAACAAGTTTTTAATAATACTTATATTTCTATCGAAAAACTTAGTATATATTTGTATTGTCTGACAAGTTTCAATGGAAAAGGGTGGAATTTTTCAAGAGTTTGATGTAATGTTGATGTCAAATTCCTGGCAAAAGTTGACGCAACCAATGGAACCGAGAATGTAACGTCAATGGCCGAATGCGATATTTTTATTTGGTCATCTTGTGATTGATGTTCCGTAATCGGAGTCTAACGAGGGATTCCGGTTCCGAGGGGGTACCGGTTTTACACTTTCTCGACACTTTCTTTTACTCAGCGGACTCGCCCGGACTCGCTGACTATCAGTCGTTCTTTAGTCTCCTTGAAACTATAGATAATAATTACTAATGCAAATCAGTTTGATATTACCATTTTAATTAGTATTAATTCTACCATAAATCTTCGATCAATTGAAATTTATTTTATAGACCTAAAATGACTATCATTTCGACAACTTCCGACTTAGAAACTATCTTGATTGATCAAAGTAAATGCGTTCAACTTGCACAAATCTTATAAACTATTTTTGAATGAATTATTTCATCAAGAATTCAATGTAATTAAAAAATGGCTACACTATCGTTTTCAACAAGTGAGTCTGAAATCATTAACTTTCTTAATTATCACTAACTATTTGTTTCGCGATGATTACATGGACTGGTTGGTTGGAACCGGCTCGGTAGAAATATTCACTCGTCGCAACGAGAAAGTTGAAGCAAGCCGCAATTACTTCGCTTGGTCCACTAGAGCTAGTAGAGATAGTTGTTGGCTAGTTACGCGTTCGAGGTTTTCTCAACTTCCGCCAGTAGTCGCACCTTTCCGAGTCTTCTTCGAGCATGAAAGCTACGATCGCCGCCCTTCTATTACATAAATACGTCTCTTGGGTGTTGGAGAAATTGAATGACTTGATGAGTAAGTTAAAAGGCTTGGTCGAATTTCATTAGAGCATCTGCGGCCCAGTTAATTTCTCCACGTAAACAGTGACCCAGCTTTGATAACTCGATTACTGCATTGAACTAGAAACTAGCCTTTCAATTGGTCCTATTTCCAAAGCAAGTGACCCCATTTTTCAAACTTAGTCGAATTGACTAGGTAAAATAGGATGAATAGAGTATTTTCACCCTGGTGAATAAGAATTTTACATATCCTAGTGATTCACTCGACGTGAATGCGACTATAGAACGATCGATGCTGTGGGACACGTGTTTCTAGTTGTACTATTAAATAGTTTTTAATACTATAAATACTTTTAATTACTTTTATTAATTTTAGACTTGCTTGAACTGAAGTATTTCACTAATTATTAATAAAGTATTATTTTGATTTATAATAAAAATAAAGTTAAGATCAGATGTAATAGAAATGGATGACTTTCGAGTGTGAAATTCATAGGAACCACTAAGGGTATGTTTCGTGTTTCTATTCAGTGGGGGCATCGCGACGCTCGAGGGTGCTCGTTCGGTGGTGATGCCGGCCGTCGGAGCGTCGACATAAACAGGTCGAGGGTGCTTCTCTTCGTCAACGAACGAAGAATACTGCAAGACGACCACTCGTCCAGAGGACGGCAGACTCCACTCACCGGAAGGGCGTCGCGTGAAAACACGAGGAAAGAGGGCGTCGTGACGCCAAGGAATTCTAGAAGGGCGCGAATCAAGCCGGGGAATCCACAGGTAGATTAATCCATTGTATAGAAATGTCGAAAGCCACTCTGACGCGCGTTCATTAGAATGTCTGACTTCTTCTTCTTCTTCTACTTCTTCTTAGATAATAATCAGAATAATGCAAACTCGCCAAATTCCCTTTCCAACAAGTCTTACTAACTCTGAATCATCCACTTCAACGGACAATAAAGAATTGTCTGGGCGACTCTGTCTGCTTCCACTGCGATGGTACACTTCAGTGCAATTGATGCGTCAAGGGCTGACCAAGCACAGCCGACGACTACTTGCGACAGTCTGAATACGACGAGAGCTTTCTACTGTATATATTCTCCTTTTTTTTCTCTCTCTCTCTCTCTCTCTCTCTCTCTCTCTCTCTATTTCTCTCTCAGTGAGAATAAAAGCTTGGGAATAAAATGGGTTGACCGTCAGGGAATTTAGTTTGCAGTGGTGTTCTTTTTTTTTATTTTACAGTCCTATTTTAGCATTTGTGCTGGGATTCCTGAAGGAGATCGGTCTTGTGGTGGCAGTAAAGTAGACTTTGCGGTAAACGAAAGATTGGTTGCCCTGTCAGGATATTCCCGAAAGCACTACGATGTCCTATATTCGGATATTATTTATGTCACGTGGTGAAAATTATTCACTGAACGAAAGCAATCCTTCCTGCTTGCTTTCCAGGACGAATGAAACTGGGGAGAAGCCAGAGGGTGCAAAGATACTTCGATTCTCACTGTTAGCTTGTAGAGAAAACTGGCAGGAATCCAGGAACGTCATCAGGTCGATGACGTTGCTGAGCTTGATGAACGATCCGATTGAAAGCTACCTTGGAAAAAGTAGGATCGAACTGTGGAACATTTTGAGATTCGAAATACGAGGTGGTTCTAACAATCACTGACCTCACTTTTTCTAGTATACTTAAATAGAACAGGTCGAGCATTATCGATGACATTCTTGTTAGAACATCGTCCTAATTCTGTCCTTTCGAATTCCAAAACTATTCTCTAAATGAATTCGTCTAATTAACACAAACAATAATTAAAACTATATCTGCAAATTACCAATAATTCGATGGCAAAAAATTCATTCCAAGTCTACTAGATTATTCTATACAGCTATAAAAAAAAAAGAAGCAGTGATAATATGAAATTGTGAAGCTTGGACGTTGGTGGCTGTAATTAGAGGAAGCGAATGTGCTGTCAGCGAAGCGGAAGAAATCCTTAGAGAGTGGAAGCATGCCTACACACAAGACTGATCAAAAATCAAGAGTGCCTTTAGAGGAGCATCAGTGCTCTCGAGGGCCGAGCTTTCCACGAATAGCTCCGACAGGGACACACCGATGGCAGCTCTGCTCGACCATCCACTACCTTCAAAGGGAACGAAGAGGCCTTGTTTCCACCCATCTACCAACCACCAACCCCCCTTTTCCAACTCCTGTGTCACCCTTTCCCTTCCACGCGGAACATACATCGCCGTAGCCTCTTTCCAACCCTCGTTCACCACTGCAAGCGTATATCTTCACACATATATATATATATGTGTGTGTACACATACATACAATCGTGCAGTCAAGGATCGCCGACACGCGGCTGCGCGCTGAATTCATTCGATATCCTCTTTCACATAACTGGGTTAGTTTTGGCGCACCAGTTTAACTAATTTAAGCATGTAAATACTCGCTAATGACGACTACTATTGTCCGAGAATTGGATCATTGTATATGTTTGTGTGTGAGTATTAATATAGGAAAAGTATAAATAAAGGGAGTATTTTAATTTTAATATTTGGAAATGTTTGTTTATTATATAAGAGTATTAAGGGAATTAATGTAATGGAAGGATATTATAATGGAATTTTGTATGCTTTTGTGTTAGCATAGCCGAAGGCATTGTTACTGTTTATGTTGCTTTCGTGGAACGGTAACAAGTGCTTCAGAAAATCGTAGCAGCGCGTTAATTATGAATATGTTCCAGTAAAATCCATGGGGCGAGGAGCAGCAGTGCAGTGGTCGACATAATATGGAAATTAGCGGGAGATAATGACGATGGTAAAATTGCGTTAATGATCCTGAATCGAGCAAGGTAGAAATGGTGACTACAGAACCGATTTAATTCGTCTCGGGAATTAGAGTTGCTCCCATTTAATACAGAATCGAATTCCAATATTGAATATCCTTCGACAGAGAGGACACGAATAGCATTTCGCATTGGTCGCATCAAAGTTCCAATGATTCCTCGGCGTATTCAGATAATTGGGTTAAACTGCCGAGGCAGTTGTCGAAGAGAGAGCATTATGTTGCAAAAGTGGGTCTAAAACTTGTTCGACAAGGACTTTCATAGAGAAAAAAAAAAAACAAGAATATGATAAAACTCATAAACATTGGAAATCTCTTATTTTCCCTGCTGTTCTTTTAACGTTCTTTAAAACACATAACACGTATCCTTCGAATATAAAAATATCCAAGATTCGAATACTTCCTTTTAAAATCGTCCTCGACAACCAATGACAATTCATATTTATTTCACTTAATCATCAGACAAATATTCCACTATCTTTTATATCCGCATTATTCTTTGTCTCACAATGGATGAATTAATCGGTGATAAATTTCATTCTAGTAGAACGTAACCACTGTTTTTCCAGTGAGATTCTGGCGCATTGGAATTCCACATTCAGATGGAATTCGTGGTACGTGTGTCTCTGCTTCGAGCGGTATTCCGGCAATAGGACACGCATGAATGTCGACATTGTTGGTTCAATGGTACTTGAGAGTCTTGGAACGAGCAAGGAAATGATGACAAATGCGATTGCGATGCACTGGAATAAATTTCCACTCATTTATACTTATTACAGTTATACGTATAATTTATACTATGTTACATTGGCTTCTAGTTTCACGGATTCCTCAGTTACGCTAGTTTAAATATATTATCTCCTTCCAATCTTCACCTTTCTCTTCAACACTTTCACTGTCACACGAATTTAGCAAGTGGACATTTCTATAAGCACTTGCCTCGCAACGGGAAGCGCTTCTTTTTCTTTTTGGCGAACCACCCGAGTTACTATTAAGTCGTATTAACTCGTGCTGCTTCCTACTTAACTCTTAAACCCGTTCACCAGGCTCGATCGCCCTGTCAGATTATTCTATCGTTTCCGTTTACCGGTTGCTTACACTGTTAAGAATCTCGATTAAATTCGACGATTCAAATCTAGGTTTAATAAAGAAAATACTATTCTATCAGATTTGTATTCAGATCAAATCTTGAACTACAAAAACTTTAATTTAACTTTGTAATAAATTATTATTATTATCACATTTTTATTTGAATTAAAATTACTCAGATGCTAGTTAATAGTCGGAATGTCTGACACAAGAAAACAATAGTAGAATCTGTCAAGGATTGAGTCTGCGGCGGAGATTGAGGATAAACTTGTAGTTGGTAATTCCTTTGTTTGCTGAAAGGCGGCGGCTGCTGCTCTCGCCTCTAATGGCAGACGAAATTGTACCGACGAGGTCGTAAAGAATTTTATGGGGCATCATGGCACCCGGTGCCAGGTACTTCGACAAACATCTACTGTGTGCATGTACAGCTAGTATCATTTCACTTTATCATTCACAGTCTGCTTTCAGATCGCATTAAAAATTCTTACGAATCATCCAATTCCTTCTGGCAACGATCCTTTAGTGTTGCAAGAATATCCTGACCTGATTTTCGTAGCTATTCCGAAAGTCATTGCAATTGGAAAATCGAGTCAATATTTAATTAGTTGATAAATTATTTCAGTGATTATATTTATATTATTCAGTTTTATAAATAATGAAATAATTTATAATGTGTAATTTATCTGGGAACATTTATTTCTCCTGTTCTTCTGTCGAAGCGAAGGAGATGTAAGGCAGAGAAGTTGCATATCTCGGCTGTTCTTGGTAGCCGAGCGTATTGCGTAACAAAGGAACATTTAGAAACGGGGCTTGTCCTTAACGATCAAGCGGCACAACGCAAGAGTGTTACCGGAATCAGACTACTTTCACCGGCAACTTACTTTGCGATTTCTTTCGAGACGCTGCCAATTAATATGCATCAACATATACTTCCCATTGATTTCAACAAATCTTTAATAATATTTCAACTAATAATAATAATATAATATTAAATACATATTACATACTAACATATTCGTATTACATATGTTAATCACTTTGGAATGTGAAATGTAATAAAAGTGTCATTAGCAATTCACATTTGAAAAGTGAGAAGAGAAGGTGACCGGATAAAAATCGTCACCGAAGACATACCACTTTCACTCGTAATAACAACCGGAGCGCATGTATGTGTGTGTGTGTGTGTTTGTGGTAAAGGAACGTTGATTCAAGATAATCATGCACTGGAGAAGTCGTAAAATAGAGACTTCACCTTTTGAATCAGTTGGTGAAAAATCACTTGGTAATAACTATGCAACGATATAACCAACATTCTTGTCATGCAAAGTTCTCTTTGGGTAAAATGATTCTAACAATGATAATAGTCATTTTCAATTTCGACTTCTACATAACGGAGTTACGCCCTACATTCCTTCCGGAGAGCAAGGTCATCGAAGCACGAACACAAAAGGCTTGGCACTCGTCCGTTTTATATAGAATGCAAAAAAGAAGAAGAAGAAGAAGAAGAAGAAGAAGAAGATGATGGGTTTCATTGTTGTTCTCATCTCTATTTTTTTCTGAGACACTTCGAAGAAGAATTGCTGGCACGATGCCTTTGAGTATGTACTCTAATGATTCATAATTGATCATCGAGATTGCCATCGTGATTCCCATCACCTTCCTACATTCATACATGACTCACACACGCACGTATACTTCTACCGGACTTGTGGCTTAATTACTGCAACAGGCGTCGACAAGGTGAGCGCTATTCGCAATTGCATCGACACACGACGACGACTGACACGCAATCATCGTCGCGCTTATTATTCTGGTGAGAATCGTAACGAAGCATTACTCGAATTTCAACGAACCATATTTCATTGTCGACAGTGAAAAATGTATTGAAAAATACTTTCGTTTATCCAGGAACTTTGTGAAGTTGAGAACAAGTATTAAAGACCAATGCCATGCGACTCAACTTTACACTGATTTATGCCGAATGGTACGTCAAAGTATGCATAAGATATATGTGTGTGGGTATATGTAAATATATATATAAAAAGATACTCTGTTGAGTGAGCCGGTTGTTATTATGATCAAGGTTGGCGCCCTGTAAACGTGAATGCTCGATGATTTATGTTCTCCGGCTTTTTCGAAGGATCACTTTTGCCTGTTACATATTAATGATAATGAAGAAAGGCATCAAAGTGTTGAAGTATATAATTGTCTGACGAGGAACTACTTAAACTACTTATTAGATTATATTAATTGTGACTATAATTATAAGTAATAGGTTTTTTAAAATTTAGAAGTGAATTTTGAAAATAGCTGAGTCAGAATTATTTAAGAAAGAAAGAATTTATGCGCCCCTTTTGCAGGATGCAGACAGACAGCAAGAAAATCCATACAAATTATCTCTTGTTTGCCGCAAAGCAGAGGCACGATGTGGGCGTTGGCAGATAGAAATCTCGACGGCGAAATATGTAGAATGCGAGTTTCGTGTTAAGCCGACGCGCAGGAAACAGGGTACACACATCCTTTTTCTTTGTCCCGACAGACTCTCCGTCGTCTACAAAGCAATCGCTGACGTCATTCTTAGTATGTGTGAGAGAGAGAGAAAGGAACCCGTCGGGCTTTTGATATCCCCTAACAGATTTCCTTGATCGAACATATGAATAAAACTGATTCAAAAGAAGACTTCGAACCGGATCCGAGCATCTTCGATAACTATTTTCTTCTGATTCACTCGAAAACTTGTTCTGTCTGATCAGCAACTGGAATTATATGCTTTTATATTAACTCGTGTTTTCTTTCCGTCTGGTATAAAAGTATATTTGTAAAAATATATTATTCATAAATCCATTGTTTAAGTCTCAAAATGGATAGAAGACAAGGAATCAGTCGCGCAAAGACTGGAATTGTATCGAAAACAGGCTGAAAGGTCTTCCTGAATAATAAATTTCGTCTGACTTCGACGGCTTTTTTCATGTTTTCCAATCTTCCCGACTATTTCTAGGGCTGAAATTTGGTGGAGAATGTTTTCTTGCATCAAGGAAGAAGTGATATAAATTCCAAAGCCTTAGCTCAAAATTCATTTTTTCGCAAATTTTTCCATATGTACCCCTTCAAAAATTTTCGATTTTTCGAAGGTTCTGGGACTTTGACGAATGCTTGATTTTTCGATTGTCTGAGTCTCAAAACGGATAGAAAACATGAAACCAGTGGGAGAAATGCCGGAATTGTACCGAAAACACATGGAAAACCAATCCTGAATAATTCATTTTCGTCTAATTCCGACGGTTTCTCCCATGTTTTTTATACTTCCTGACATTTTCCGGGGCTGAAATTTGGTGGAAAATAGTTTCTTGTATCAAGGAAGAAGTGATATAAATTCCAGAGCCCTAGCTCAAAATTCCTTTTTTCGCAAATTTTTGTGAGTATACCCCTTGACGAATTTTTTGACCAAAAAATGAACTTTGACCTGGGGTTCTGGAATTTATACCACTGTTTCCTAGCTAAATACTGAATCACTGCCTGAAATACCAGACCCTGAAACGGTCGGGAAGTGTGTTTCAAAAATTTTCGATTTTTCGAAGGTTTTCAAATACTTCATAAATCGATTATTTGAATATAAAAACGTATAAAAAGCAAAGAATCAAGTATACAAAATTCGGAATAATATCAAAACCACACTGAAAGGTTCTCTTAAATAATGAACTCCATCTAATATGCAGTTTCATTTCTCCAACCAGTCAGGATTAATGTTCCATCAAACCCGTTCATTTTTCGATTAGCGTGCATGTGTATCGCGTGCGCGCTTCGATAGCTCGAAGGTCTGCACGAAGAGGTTCGAGCGCGCACTTGTGCTCTCCACGTGTGGATAAGAATCGCCCGACTAATGCTAATCTCGATGCCGTTCCACGGGGGAGGGAATAATTGCCTGTGGTTATTATACGCGAGCCAGAACGAAAGTAAAAGCCTCCCATTGTCGTCGCAGCTGCAGTGCGTGTGGCACTTCAGCTGGTGTTCATGATGCAACGCCATTCACACGATCGTAGGAATGCATGCTCCATCACTATGATCCATTGTCACCAGAAAGTCATCAAGACTAACTAACATAAGTCAGTCACAAGTCATTAAACAGTCACGTTTTAATTAACAACCAATCATAAAATCCTAGATCAAATATTAATAATTCATTCTAAGAACAACTATTACAACAAATCTATAAACGCCAACAATAAATCATTAAACTGTACCAATTGATGAATAAAATAGTCTATTTATAAAAAAGTCGACTTCCACCCTAAGAAAAGGCAAGTTCACAGACATATCGTAGCCAATAGAAAACAAGGGCATAAGGCACGTGAAGCAGTTACCCCTAAATCGAGGGGCAGTCAGCAAGATTGCTGGAAGTAGGATCTCTCTATTATCCTTTTTCTCCGCAGTCGCTTGAGAAGAGGAATACATAGACTCCCACATATCTATCTACATCTGATTACAAGTACATATATACATCCGATCATACGTCAGCGAAGGAAACCACCCACGCATCCTGATACCTAGAAGCAGAAGAAGAAGAAAAAAGAAGAAGAAGAGGGTTTCCTTGAATCTTTGTCCACCCCAAAGGACCTCTTTCCTTTCAGGATCATGATAGGCATTGAAAAATCTAGTCTAGACTTCATTGATTGACCCGAAACGAATCTTTGCTATCTCCAACCAAGTATAACTAGCAATCGCCATGTGCTTTCGAACCTCAACCTACCCTTACACACACCCAGCAGACATGTCTAGTCAATGCTGATTCTTTCACAAGTACAAGTCACACATACACAGACAGAGAGACACGTGTGAAGAAAATAAGGGGGAGCAAGGAATGCTGGGAAATTCCGGAGGGCGTCCCGACGCCCTATCGGTCGTCGAGGTACGGTTTATATACGGGGGCATTTATTCCGTGCGGGCGTCGTTCTAAAAATAGCATCAGCGTTGGAACATATTCCTCTCTCACACTCTGAGGAAGTAGAGAGATGGAGAAAGGGGGTTGGGAAAGCGTGGAGGAAGAAGGAAGGAGAGAAAGCAGGATGGAACGATCGAATGCCGGTTAGATGGGGGATGAAAGGGGTGGTTGCCGAGGGTGGGAAGAAGAGCCACGAACGACACCGGGCACGACTGAAATACTCCAGTGCGGGGGTGTAAAGGGGCGTCAGCAATGACGTGACGACGCCACGTGGTTCGAGGGTGGGGATATCAGGGCGACGTGATATGCCACTGGTGGTAGTATCCAGCGATCCCACCGAGCCGATATCCTCGCTCTCCCTTCGAAACTTCCAGTCACTTAGGGTCGAGTTAAGGTGGGTCGAAAGTTCGTGCAACCAGACAATCCTTATATCTTAGACTACTTGATTTCTACTGTCTTAAAACAGTTGTAATACTTCTTAGAAATTTATAGGAATTTTTATGTTTATGATAACATGAATTTTTTAAATTCTGATCAAATTATATGCACTTGCTCGTAAATTATTGATACAAACAACTTAGGCGAAGCATGTTGCTCTGATATAAGTAAAGATAGATGTATATTTGTTCAGACAGTAAAAGCACTTGGTCTAACCAAGTCGATCCAATTAAGTTGGATCCTAAAAGAATTCCTCTGGAGTCTCTAATCGTTCTTATTATTCAGTTCTTTCAAATTTTCATCATTCCAAAGTCATGAAATTCAAGTATCATGTATAAGTATTTCAAGCTAATTACTTATATTACACGAGACACATCGATTCGATATGAAAACATACACGTCGTATCAATAGCGTGCTACTTTTCGCCGAGGGAAACATTCGTTTCATCAGTGGAATCGAGTATGACGTGTGCGTCAGTGCCAGCTGCACAAATAATGACGTACTGACTTGCGATCCACCCTTGCAGATAGGAAAATCGTACTGAATGATACCAGAGAATACAAAGTTCTCGAATGACATGAAAGAAAAAGCAACCAATGACACCGGCATTCCCGAAATGCGAAGCACGCTCGAATTCAGTAGAACAGGTCGGCCGTAGTCAGCCGCCCCTCAAACTCGGCCAAACGATGTTTCGTTAATAATGCTTTTGCTCGCCGAGTGCATGATTTACAAAGCCCGTAAACTATATATTCGCTCGAAATGCAATTTCCAATTGTGTTTCCTTGAACAAAGTGAGCTACCGATTTCATAAAAGCTAATTAGTCGATCGTTACTACCACCACTAGTTACTCTATTTATAACGAATCTATTGAAATAAAACTTGTATACAATTTCCTTCCATATTCCCCCTTTTTTTCTCTCTCTCTCTCTCTCTCTTTCTCGAGCATCAACTGGATGCAAAGTACGCGAAGCTTCTTAACCCAGTATGCAAATATACCTCTCGAAATTGTGTCGTGTATAATCCTGAAGAGGTTGTCTGTGCTCTCAGATAAAACTATGAAACTCCTTGTAAAGAATCATTACTTCGAATTGATGCTTCGTATAATATTCAAACTAATAATAAAAATCAGATTAAATATAATAATCATTGAAAATAATTTGGATGAAAAAAACCAATTCATTGAGAAAATTCGTCAAGTATTTTGGAAGGTATTGAATCGAAGATGCCACGCAGCTAATATGAGAGGATGGTAGTAGTAGTAGGCGTTATCAGTGCTGGTACGTAAAGGCAACGTGCCAGCCGCCGGAGAGAGATAGCGAGAGGGGCGTAAAACGTGAGGGAGAGAGACAGGCAGCCATGAATGAAAGTAGCGCGTATCGATTTACCCGCACCGCCCTAGATAAAATATGGTAAATAGTGAGCCAAAATGGGATACGAATGAAGAACGTCATCGCGTCTCCTAACGACACCTTTTTTTTTTGTCCTTCCCTACGACGCAACACATTTCTCCTCTTCATTTCTTTCCCTCTTTTTCAACCTTTCGCAATAACAGCAGTAAAATACTACGTGTCTTCCCTGGCATCCTTAAAATGCAACTCGATCCGAACGCCTACACTTTTCCTGCCAGGAACAGACCGGCTTTTTATACAACAAAATTTCCCGGCCTTACCGGTGCACTGTGGCTTCTAGTTTGCGCACATCATCCCCCCGGCGGCGGCGGCGGCGGCGGCGGCCGGGGAATGATCCTGCAGATAGCCGGGAAAATGGGCCACTCTTTTGCGCCAAAAACGATAAGGAAAACTAGGTCTGAAAACGAATGATTTGTGCTTGTAACGAATATCGTCTATGACCTTGTTTTTTTTTTTATATACACGAATATGTATAATAGAAGGAGAAGAAATAGAAGAAAGGAAGAAGGTTGAATTCCAACAGGGAAAGAAATCTGTCGCTAATTATTTCGGGGCATGATGAATCACTTTATATCGTGATCGTAAGCTATGCGACTGTACTTGAAAATCTTGGTACACGCTGCACGAAGAGATCTGATCGATAAGATCGACATGACCCACAGCGATCGCTTCGAGGGTCGTCGAAGAAAGTTTTGGAGAATTATATATTTCTAGTTTTAAAAGAAACTTTTGTACATGTTTAATGCATTTGTGTCTTTCTTTTCTTTTCTTTTATTTCTTTTCTGTATTGTTAGCCTTTTGGAGAGTTAAAAGAATGATTAAATTCTTCAAGTAACTCAAGTTGCTACATATTCGATAGTTGGCAAAGTACTTCTTCTTGCTCGAGTACTTATTGTCGGCGAAAAATCAAGCGACGGCATTCGGGGCTTCGTAGGCTAATTTTAGTGGTTGCGCCCCTTTGATAGGATCTCGGCGAATCACTGCTGATAATACCGTAACGGCTTGCGATAGGCCCAGCTGCGTGATTCCATGGAATCTTATTAGGGAAATCGCTCCTTCAATTTCAATGCGCGCTTTACTTATTTTGTTCAGCCTGTTAAAAGTAATACGCCATATATCCGCCTGATTGAGGGAGAATTTATTGCTACTACGTAATGCGATTGAAGATTGCACCTAGCAACCATGCCGATTCATCCCTCGATATAATCAATCTTACTATAAAATATATATTTTCTTACGTAAACACAAGTAATATTAATACTTGATACAAAACTTTCATTGAACGAAAGTTTAATTATTAAATAACAAAGTTTTATACAAAAGCAAAGTTTCGATATTCGCTTTTTTTAATATATAAAATAGTGTTATAAAAGAAAATTATGGAACGATACTATAAGTTGATTACAGTTTATGATTATACGAGGGAAGAAGAAGTTATAAAACTTCATAGAAGAATCACACGTCACCGCAAGCGATTATTAGGAAAGTATTCTTGAATTAATGTGAACTCCGATATCGCACAGATCAATGGGACGATCGCAGCGCTATATGTGTGTCACTATCTAAAATTATTGTCCCGAACTGCCGCCATTACCCATTCATGCAATCCGTATAAGCACCCTGGACGTCAATGGCTCGACGACTGCACCATTCAAAAAATACCAGTGCATCGATAGTCAGCCTATTTAAAGAATCATCATCACGCTTGAATGACTAGCAAGCCAGACAAAAAAAAGGGGAGTTCGGTTCTCTGCGAATACGCAGTCCCGAGTCATTGATCCCTTAAAGAGACGAGGGACTGCCTCATGCACCAGTAGATTGCAGATGCACACCCTCAGCCAATCAAGACCCAACTAAAAACCAGCCTTAAAACTGACCTTACAAACGCGCCAATTTTCTACGATAAACCATGAACCATATGAAACATTAGAACAAAAATCATCAACGCCGGAAACACCACTCTTTGACGTAATCATAAAACCTTATATATCGCACATAAATCGAAATAATTCTAATTCCAATAACTATCATAAAATCATCGGTTATTAATAATCCTTAATATAAAGAAACAATCATTATCATTGAGAAATTCTTTGATCCAAGGAAAGTAAAATGCGTGTGAAGAATGTGGAATAACATTATCTACCCACGAGTTACATACCTGGGTCATGACAGGGGTGGAATCTTCATGTTTCCAGGGCGACTATCGGCCGGGCGTCGAGGAAGACGGCGTTCCGACGGTGTCCTGGTGCGGCGGGTGCCCGGGCAAGCGTTGTTACTGCAATGGTCGGCGGGCAGCAGCACTTCCACGCCATAATACTTAGGTGGCCGAGTCGCTGGCCCACTCTCACATGACCATCACTCGTCAGAAGTGCCGCTCCTCTCTTTCTCTCTTGCTTTCCTTTTACCTTCTATCAATCTATCTTTCTTTCTCTCTCTCTCTCTCTCTCTCTTGGGAAATTTACACTCGTGGCACTGTTAGATTGGAACCACGTCGAAATTATGAGGGTTAGATGTAATTTCGAAAGATTTCCCTTTTTTTTATTAGTTGTTGAGAGTATGTTTTAAGGATGCGATCTTGGTCTGCGGGGCCACCGTCAGGCCTGGATTCCCGAGGGTGGCTGCCTGCGGCCAGCCTTCGGGATTCGGTGCTCCTAGGCGAGAACTGGCCGAGAACGGCGCAGGTTAACCGAGAACCTCCGAGAGGAAGATCCGAGCGAGACGGAGAACCGCTGGTTACTGCGCGAAAGCAAGCAGAGCAAGCGGCGCCACCGGAGAACCACCCCGACAACCCCTAAGCGCGCGCTACTGGTCTGAGTGTTAAAGGGTATCAGGATGAATCTACTGCGATCCCCGGCATTCCTTCTGCGCCACTTTCCACTTCCAGGATTCTCATGGTTTCTTTCTGCTTCTTTTTCACTGAGTCTGATCTCCTTTTCCTTTTGCTTCCTTTTGCCGGTGGAGTTACAGTGAACTGCAATCAGGAAGGGAAGGTAATCTGGAGTGGATTCGTTTGGGAGTATTGAAGCACATGATTCGGTGTTTTTTTCGATTTTTGTTAAATAGTTGGTAAATTGAGAAGATTGGTGAATGTGAGATGTGATTGTTTGGTTTCTTTGATTGTTATGGACTTATGTTTGAATAAATAAATTGTTGGGTTCAGTGATCTGATTCTCTGAGGAACGTTTATGAGGATAAAGTTTAGAGAAGATGAAGTAAAGTTTAATGTTCTATATTTCATAAAATGTAATCTTGAAAAGATATTAAAAAAGACAAGAATGTATAAACAATCAATGGAATGATACATCTTGTCTTAATCTGGTAGCACTTGTCGATACTGATTCAACATCTCTTTGTGATAAGATTAGTCTAATAAGTGCAAGGGTTAATTCCTTGGATCTTTAAGAATAATTAAATTCACATCAGCAACGAACGAACGTTGGGAATACAAATGTATGGCAACAGCGTTCTAAAATAAGAAATATCACGAAGGAATCCGGATCAATATCCTCCGGTTCGAGAAGAGATCTCGTGGCTAAAGTTATTACTTGGGTAATCGATGAGCTTATATTTAATAAGATAATCATATACAGTCGTACGCCGATTATCACATGGGCGCATCTCAATGCGATTATCGCACTCCTTCAGTTGGTGTTATGCGCGATTATGTTTAGCGAAAGTGCGAAATGAATTGTTGACGCTTGAGAACAGAGAAGTTCAACAAATAGCTCTGTTATTTACCGCGAGAGCCAATGTATGATAGCGTGAGAGAAAAATCATTCTCCGAATAAAAATGCTAGCCAGTATATAAGAGAAATCTATGTGCGACGCCCGTTTCCAATTACCGCCGCATAGGAATCTACTTTCGGAAGGTGAGCGAACTTGACCATGCAACTGTATACCATACCGACTTTCCATTGACTGCTTAGATTGTACTAGAAAAAGTATCGAATTTATGCGTGTCTAGTGTGTAGTTACTTGTTATTCGTGATCGTGCATATTAATATTCATATCAATTTTCTATCACCACAGTGTGGTATCATTGGCGGTTTAACAAGGTAAATAACAATTATGTAATATTCAGTAAACCCAGACACAAGCAGATCCCAGAACGAGATTGTATATTAAAAGTTGAAATCTTTAAACGTAAGAATCTGGTCGAAAATCGATGATAACATTATTATCGGTAGGAGATGTTAGCTGGGTAAGACAGTTCAAGTTGTTAAATAATATCGAATCAACAGCAATATAAATATAAAGGGACAAAGATCTAAACCGATGCAGTCGTAAATCTCACATCTGCTGCGACAGTTGCTTGTAAACCTCTCCAAGTACGTAGTTATACAATCTAAACAGTAAGACAATAACATATTACAAATCTTCGTTATTTCTCACATTTACACATACTTTCATTTTAATTTTGTCACATAACTAAAATCTACTACTTTCCCGCCTCGATTGCCAAAATTTGAATTCCTTCGACTAATCGAATCGATGGAAGGACCATGGTGAATTCGAATACAAATGTTTCACGGGTATTCTATGATGTTTTCTAAGTTTCTAATATATACCGTTCGGCGCTCCCAAGTTCTGCTGGAATTTAATGCTACCAGAACGAAACTGAAACCGCAGAGCATCGATTTCACGGTGAACGTTTTCAACGCGGCTTTGAACGAGACATTCTATCAGTTATCAGGGCGAATCCAACACCGACAACAGGCTATCCTCTTACATTAGCACTTCATTACATTGTTCACACTCTGCCTTGAAAATCTTTCAAACCAAAGATTCATTTATTCATACAAGAATCAAATTCATCTCTACAATCTATCATAGAGTCATTTAAACATACGTCATCTTATCGTGATGTCTGGCGTGGCATTCGAAGCGGCTGTGAACAATTGTCCATACATCATAATTCCCGATCAGTAGCGTTGGCAATTTCGTCTAGCTCGGATCTCACTTGGATAGGTGTTCCACATAGTAAACCGATTCACACTACGTCACCAAGCCTGTAAAAGGAATTTCAAGCTTAGCGGTGAGAAAATGTTTATGCAAACTAGATCGCGACGAGTCAGCTGTCTCGACTATGCGCGCGCGTTCCTTCTGTTGATTGAACCTTACGGAATGTCTGCTCAATCTGGGAAAAATGGGGCGATCGCAAATGTCTTCGTACCGAAAGAAAAACAGTCTACACCGTAGAAGGCGTGTTCTGGAAGTGTATTGTTTTCTTGAGAAAAAAATGCTAAAACATCATTTGAATAGTTATACACAGACATCACTCTCAAGCATAGTCGACAAAAGGATCCTGAAATCCGAATGAATGTAGGTGGGCGTAATTGTATCGTAACAGTTTAGTAGTCACAACAGGCTGATCTGCTCGTTTTCTGCGTGGCGGTGGCAGCGTAGCGTTCCTCGTACCAGCGGAGGAAATCAATGCCCACCACACGGCGAACGACAGTGATTGTGTGTAAAAATGAAATGGGGCATTGGGTGAAAGTACTCTCGGCTTGGAGGTCTTATATCAGATCAGTCTGCCGAGAGCCGTGCAGGATGCCTATGGCGAGTTCACGCCGCTCCTAATGACCAGATCTCTTAGCGAGACCAGCAGAGCGTGTCCTTTCGCCAAAATTCATCTGTTCGCGACTATGCTGCCGGGCTCGTAGGATATCGACTGATAATTCGTGTGCTTCACGCATCCAACCAGTGCTTCTTAGATAGCTGAGATCCAACTGAGAGGAACGTGCAACTTTTTGCAGAATGTCGCAGATGGTATGGATATGGTGTTGCCTTGTGTCAGTGGGAAGTTTGGTAGTGGCGCTTGACAATGGTTTGGCAAGAACACCACCCATGGGCTGGCTCGCTTGGGAGAGATTCCGGTGTAACACCGATTGCAAGAATGATCCTGATAACTGCATCAGGTAAGAACTCTTTTTCTATGAATAATATCTTATAAGAATTATGTTCTCTTTAGTCCTTGTTTTCTTTTACTATACTTGAACTTGGTACATGATCGGTTTCCTATTGAAGCTTCATTTGCATCTTTGCTATGAATACCGCGAGAAACCTTTGAGAGTTAATACTGTCAGTAAGATATGAATGCACGACCTTGGGAGGTATAGAAAATAGAAGTTCTTTATGTAGATGCTTGCTAAAACTATTGCGTAAATCTTTACTAAAGTCTGAAATGGTTTACAGACAAGTAGTTTAAATTGTATAGATATTCTTCCTGGGAAAACGCTTGAATGAAAATTCTAATTTTCAGTGATCACCTCTTTCGTACAATGGCAGATATTATTGTAGCAGAAGGCTACGCAGAGGTTGGCTATGAATATATTAATGTTGATGACTGCTGGTTAGAGAAAGAGAGAGACTTCAATGGTCAACTTGTAGCAGATAGACAAAGATTTCCATTTGGCATGAAGAAACTTGGAAGTTATGTATGTTGAATCGATGTTTGTATTTATGCGCTCTTTGTAGTGCATGATTTTAGTTTATGTTTATTTGAATATTTTGTCCAGATTCATTCGAAAGGTCTTAAGTTTGGAATTTATCAAGACTTTGGTAATTATACCTGTGCTGGGTACCCAGGTATATTAGGGCACTCCGAAACAGATGCTATTACCTTTGCCTCTTGGGATGTTGACTATGTTAAGTTAGATGGTTGTTATTCCCACCCTTCTGAAATGGATAGAGGTAGACCTTAATGTCTTAGAGCTTTTGATGGAAAAAATAATAGTAGAATAATGTTGATCATATACTAAAGTTAGGTGATATTAAATTTTAGGATATCCTGAGTTTGGCTACCACTTGAATCAAACAGGTCGCCAAATGATATATTCTTGCAGTTGGCCAGTATATCAAATATATGCAGGCATGCAGGTGATTATTTTCGGCGAAATACACGCAAATCTCGTAAGGTTTCAGATCGACTAATTTTTCATATTTTAGCCGAACTTCACTGCCATAATAGAGCACTGCAACCTTTGGAGAAATTTTGATGATATACAAGATTCTTGGAACAGTGTAGAAACCATTATTGATTATTATGGCAACAATCAAGATTCGATCGTACCTAACGCTGGCCCGGGTCATTGGAATGACCCTGATATGTTGATCGTCGGAAATTTTGGTCTTAGTTATGAGCAAAGTAAAACTCAAATGGCAATTTGGGCGATTTTAGCTGCCCCGTTGTTAATGTCTGTTGATCTTCGTACAATCAGGCCTGAATACAAAGCCATTTTGCAAAATAGAAAAATCATTGCCGTGGATCAAGATCCACTAGGAATACAAGGTCGTCGTATATACAAAGTTAGTAACGGAAATTATCCTTTGAATACTTGATGAATTGAAGAGAAAGTAACGTAAATACTTATACTTATAGCACAAAGGAATTGAGATCTGGGCGAGACCGATAACGCCTGTTTATCAAAACTATTTCTCCTATGCCATCGCGTTTGTAAATAGGAGAACAGACGGAACACCTTCGGATGTTTCTGTTACATTAAAAGAGCTGGGTCTTCAGTACCCTGGCGGATATAGTGTAGAGGTACGATGTACATCTGATAACTTTGATCTTTTTATCATTTGCGGGGATCTAAACAGAGAATAATACTTGCTTTGCAGGATCTGTATGAAGATGTGAACTATGGTGTTCTTACCCCACCGACGAAAATAAAAGTCAAGGTAAACCCATCGGGAGTAGTGATACTAAGATGCGATTTGCATCTGGACGATGTTTACCATACAAATCAGTATGAAGCATACACGCCGAATCACGTCTACAAACTTAGGCGCGACTCGTTTAAGTGAAACAAAGTATTATGTAAGTTTACCTGTAAGTTACTTTTTGTATTACGTGACAGAATAATGTTACCAGAATTTATTAAGCTGATTAGTAATAAAACATTTTTTAACTAAACAACTTGAATATATTCCTTTAAATGATAGAATATTTACCACAGATGTATCCCCAACCATAGAATTCTTTTATTATTAAAAATATAGCTGATTTAAGCTATGTTTAAAAACAGTGCGAAGTGACTTATAAAAATAGTGGCGCAATATGTACAGTAATGCGAAAGAATGTAAAAAGGATGTGGTAACTATTGTCGAGAGACACACCAGACATACGCATTGTCAAAAATACGTTGCCAAGGTGAAAGCTCGTGTTTCCATTCGGTGGGTTTCCAAGGCCATTGCCAGATTCGTGTACACCGTTCGGGATGGGGCATCATCGCTAAATGTCGACCATCCGGTGAGCAAATACCCGCTATACCCTCTGATAAAGAATAAAAAAACATTATGTTTGCGTACGAATACCAAAGAATTCTTCACTGGATTATCACTTACCAATACTGCCGTTCGGATTCATTGGATACTGAACGGTTGGTGTTCCTGTGTCGTCAGTATATTTAATCGCTAAGCAGTTGTTTTCCTTTAGCTTCTTCAAAACATTTTCATTGCGGAATGTGAACTGACCCTCTCCATGGGCGACCCAGACACCCATAATATTATTCTCCATGCCTTTGAGCATAATCGCTGGTGATTTCTCGATTTTCACAGTAGACCATCGACATTCAAATCTTTCCGATACATTGTGATCCAAGAAAACATCTGGCTCAGTTCCATTGCCTTTAAGATACATTTAACATAATAGAAAACAATAACACAGGTATATCACTAGTTGATGTCTTGTTATTATTACCTCCAATCCATCCTAATAAACTCATTAACTGACATCCATTGCAAACACCTAAACTGAAAGTATCCTCCCGTGAAATGAATGCTTGCAACTGCTTCTGCAAAGATGGATGGAACAAAAGGCTTGCTGCCCATCCTTTGGCAGAACCGAGAACATCTGTAAAAATTAAAAACAGATAAATGTAGACACTTATTGTTAGTGTTATATTGTGAGAAAATATTTGAACATTAATCTTACCTGCGTAGCTGAAACCACCAGGGAATATTATACCTCTAAATTTATCTAATGTAATTTTATTATTTAACATATCTTGAATAGTGACATCCCAGACATCAAAGCCTGCATGTACCAATGCAGCTACCATTTCCCTGTCACCATTGATACCCTCTTCTCGTATCACCGCAACTTTGATACTCGCTGGATCAAGAACACGAAATATTGGTGTTTATTTTGTTAATGTGCAATAGAACTAGATTCAGTTAATTTATACGTACGTTTTACATTTGTTGGAATGGGTCTTACATCTGGATCGAATGTTAACTTATACAAGGGTGCTGTTCTATCCTTCAATCCGACAAATTCCTCCTCTGCATTGCGAACATTCGTTTGCCGGCGTTCTAATTGATAACTTGTTTCTTCCCACATTGTCATTAAAGACAATACCGTGGATTTCAAGACGACTTCCTTGTTCACTTTGACATTGATCTAAATTATGGTGTAATTTGTAAAATTCAGTAGAATTGATTATTATTTTAGAACATTTGATACTTACTGCTGATGACATTCCGAATCCACTGGAAGTTCCAATGGAATACACTGGAACCTTAAACTGTTTAAATACGTTTAATGCGTAACTGTAATTGGCTTCTTCAACTTCCAATACCCAGCCAACTTCTTCGGCAAATAATATTTCGACGGGCGTGCCGGATTTGTGAGAAACATTAATTTCCATTCCAGAAATACCAGCGAAGCACATTTCAAGAAGACAAGTAATAAGACCTCCATCGCTGACATCATGACCAGCTAATACTCTATTTTCTACAGGAAAAATAGTTAATTTTAGTACCATCTAATTGTGATTTTAATTGTTACAACGAAATTTAATTAATACCTCGTATTAAGCTCTGAGTGGCATTGAATGCATTTCTTATTAGGTCAGCGCATTCTACATCAGGGGTCTCATTTCCAAGGTTCTTGTAAACCTGAGCCAAAGCCGTCCCTCCAATCCTACTCTTTCCATTTGATAAATCGACAAACAGGATCCGACCGCTTTTGCCCACAGATGGTGACTTCAAATCAGGTGTTACCACCTAAAAACAGGCATATTCATTTTGTCATTTTAACCTTCTTATAGGATTTGGATGCTAAAGAAACATATTTAATTTGCCTTTCGAATATCAGGGCACGGTGCGTAACACGAGACTACAAGTGTACCCGGTGATTTAACAACATCCTTTCCAATTCGAGCAGCCATACTCAAAGAGTCTTTGCCCCCATCAATTGCGACTCCCAGTTTATTCATAAGAGAACACATAGCAGAGCACGCTTCATACAAAGCGGCACCTTCCCCTGCCAACTTTGCAGCCCACATCCAGTTTCCACTACATTTTACGTCTTTTATATCTGAGATGCAAGCAAACACTAAATTGGTCAATGCTTCGGCCACTGTCATGCGAGCTCCCGCAGCAGCATTCACAAGTCCCTTGATTGGTTGTTCACCGATGGAAGTTGCTATACCAGCCTGAATACGATGGAGTAAAAGATTTAATAACATTAATTATAATACTTGGGTTCTAAGCCAATGAAATACCACAAGATAATTACCGTCGAGAAATGAGAAATTGCTGTTACAGCAACATCGGCAAGTGGAGTATGAAGTGGACCCACGCATTGCTGCTGCGCAATTAATCCAGTAACACAGCGGTCGACTTTATTAGTTAAGTAACGTTTGCTTGCTACTGAAGGCAAACGCAAAACTCTTTCCAAAGCTGACGATACCGTCAGATTTGTAGGCAGTGTTAAGGATGACAATTGCGTTACTTCTCCTTGGAGATTAAATGTCTGTGGAATATTATTGTAGTATATTAAAAGCTTTAATTAAGTAACAAATTGCTTTGGATGAAAGTCCCTGAATGAGTAATATAGAATTTATAATTTTAGAAAAATGTTTACTGTGTCAATGAGTGTAGTATTCTATTGGGTAATGGGGGCGACTAGTTCACCTTGTGGTCGCAGGTATTAAAATTGTTATGTGTACCTTGCGCGGCATTTTCCCGAGTACTAGTTCGAGATCCAGATCAACTGGATGTCTAGTATTTTTATCATAATTTTCATGTAAATACTTTGATGGATCACAATCAGCTTCTTCTGTCAATATGACTTTTCCATTCCCGGTTACTTTTCCAACAAAGTTAATCGGACATTTTTCCCTTGCAGCTATATTTTTCAGTAACTCACTGCTACTTGCGTTACATAGGATTGCGTCACTTTCTTGGTATTCAGCTCCCCATAATTCCATCGTACTAATGCTTGGATCACCGAGATCAAACTTTTGTGTAAAAATCACAGCGCCTGCTGGTTCTACCAATTCTTTGAGAACGTTTCCTATTTGCAATTGATAAAAACAACGATGTAGTAATATATTTATAGATATTTAACTGAAACTTGTATTATAAATGAGATTTATTTACCATTCCCACCAGCGCCTTGGTCGTGTATGCTAAGAATGGGATTGTTGTCTCCCATTTCTGTGCAGGCACGAATCAGCCTGTTCAACTTTTGTTCCATTTCTGGATCACCTCTTTGAACAGCACCGAAGTCCAATTCAGATTTATTATCACCTTGTACCTAGTAAAAACATTTATTTTAAAATATCGATAAACAATTTTCATATTTCTTGGAGTAGTTTTAAAAATATACCTCGATGGAACTTGCTGCACCACCACCGACACCGATTCGATAAACAGGACCACCAATTTTGATAACATCCATGCCTATAAATAATTTAACCATTAAAATCTATTATATATTATCGCTACTAGTTGTTTACCTTTCTCAGGAGCGACTTTCTGTGACATATTTGAATCCATTGTTCCTAAGCCTCCACTGAACATAATGGGTTTGATCCATTCACGACGCACTCCCGCATTATCTGTCATTCCAAAAGAACGTGCAAATCCAGATATAAGTGGCTCCCCAAATTTATTTCCATAATCCGAAGCACCATTACTTGCTTCGACTATAATTTCTAAGGGCGGTGCCATATTACTGGGATATGGTACATTTTTCTCTTCCCATGGAAGGTCGTATCCTGAAAGTTTATGTTAGCATAATTTCTATAATTTTAAACGCAATCTGAGTGTCTAATAAATGTAATATTAACGAACCTGGAATATGTAGATTTCCGACTGAATAGCCAGCCGTACCAGCAATGTAATATCCTCCTCTTCCGATGCCTTGGACATCTCGCAATCTACCTCCTGTTCCAGTAGTAGCTCCACTAGAAACAAGATAATTATTCTGTGTTATGTAGAATTATTTCATACGATCAGACTAATCATCAATGTTTACCTGAAAGGTGCGACTCCAGTCGGAAAATTATGTGTTTCAGCAGTAAATATAAGATCCTGATTAACATTTTTTAAGGCAAAGTTACTACATGTATGAGTTTCAGTTGGACGAAGTGCTTTTACTTCGTATCCTTTTATTGCGCTGCTATTATCGCTAAATTTGATCGTGTTATTTGGATTGGAATGCTTTTGTGTATCTATAATCATATCAATAAGCGACTGCTCCTTCTCTTCTCCATTCACTATCATGCGGCCCTTGAAAAACCAATGCCGACTGTGCTCACTATTCGATTGTGCCAAGTCAAAGCATTCTACACTTGTGGGATTCCTTTTCAATTTTGTAAGGAATAAATCTGTATAGTAATCCAAATCCCAATTGTCGAATGCTAGACCTGAAGAATGGTGTAATCATTGAATAAATTTTAATATTCGTAATATATTCTACTAGGTTTTTTTGTTTATAATGGGATATTTACCTAATTTAGCATTCACATCTTCTAGAGCCTTGCGACCATGGTTTAAAATATCAACTTCAAACCATTTCTCTGGTCTAAATCCATGGTCGAATGTTTCTATGGGTTTTAAGTATCTGCACTCGGTCATTCTATCATGTAACGCATCGGTGATCTACAATTAAAAAAGTTATTATATAAATCTAAAAAGTCGTAAATTACAATACATCGTAATATTGAAAGACATACAGCGTTTTCAGTATTTTTATCAAGCTTTCCAGTATATTTTATTGAGTATCGAATAGCCACTTCCATTCGGGTAACTTTGTCCAAATGTACCGATTTGCAAATGGACACAGCATTGCTCGAAAACGCTGTCGAAAAGTTCAATCTAAAATTGGGAAAAATTAATTAATATGAGAGAACATAATGATTATCTCTTGAAGCATACCTCGGTCCAATTTCAATGACGACACGATCGTTTGACGCTTCGGAAAATGAACTATGAATCTTTAAATTCTTCTGTTCAAACGGAGACACCAAGATCCATTTCAGTACTTTCAATTCATCATCGATCAGAGCTTCCTTGGTCTCAATATAGTAACATAATTCTGTATCCAAGTCTGTTACAGCTTTTGATATTTGTGATATATCATTGAGCTTGTTTTTAAGATGTCCTGATTTTAAACCAGGTACTTTGTAGAACTTAAGGATCCCCATTGTCTAAGCAAAATAAGAAGACAACTAAAGCAAGAAGTATGAAAGCCTTAAAGGCTCACAGCAAACTAAATCAATGTCAAGTGACAGAGTATATCTGGACCCCCTGTTGAGACTGCTGACTTATGTACTACTCTTATCTGTTGACAGCGATTACTGAGTAGAATACCACTTTGCCCGATGTTGTGTTGTAATTCACACACAACACTGTATTTCAACTAAGGTCAACAGGTCATCTAACTAGATAGAGTGCCGAGAGGAACTTATTATATGACTCAATATGTTCTGCTATTTAAAATAAATTAAACACATACTTGGACTTCTATTCTAATCTAAATAATGGCTCCAAATCTATTTTATCAGAAAACTAGATCAGATTGATAAAAGTCTTAGTATATCCTCTATGAAACCCTGTTATCAGAGATGTTATTCTATAGTAACTTGCGTCATATTTTCGCAAAGCATTTGTTTACAGGATCGCATAGAGAATTACGTAGATAAATTAAGAAACACGATTACTTAAAATAAAATCAGCAAGCAATATTTCCTCGATATTTATTTCAAAACATTCACTATTAATGCTATATGTACATGGTAATACATAAATTAAATAAGTGTATTAAAGTAATACTTTAAAAAGAAAAATCTGTACAGATTTTATTCAAACTTTGCAATATATATAATGCGACTAATATTATTTTATAGTATTAAAAAAATTATGTCTTTTGAACACATTGCTTTCAAATGTAATTAATAGATTAAAAGAAAAGAAAATGATGACTGTTATGATCTACTTACAGCCTCACGCGGATAGAATTAGACGCTTGTCGAGACTGCTCAGTACTGCCGTCGGTATAAGCCTGGATATGTATGAGAGTGTCAAGATCAAATAATCTAATAGGATGGAGTGTTAAGTATGTAGTACCGCCAGTACCACATAACCTTTTCTATAGAAACCACGTGCCTTTTTAAAATACAAAAAATCTGAGCCTCATGATTCCTAAGAAACTCTTTTGTGGTTTTCACTCTCATAGATAAATGTATTAATATGACTTTTTGGCAAGTTGCAAAATCAGTCGGTTTATGACTGTGTATATATTCTAAAAGTAACGGCATGTAATTATTATTCTTTAGAAAATATATGTAATAAAGTGATGGAACAAATTGTCTCATCCTCATGAGTTATATGTGAGAGACATCACAAGGACATGACCATTATTCTGTAAAAGAACACTATGTTATATTATCTTACAATTGCAGAGACTTTACTATTCTTTACTTATCTTTGAGTTACTCGTTATCTTTTATACAAAATACAAATTGCCATAGTCAGAAAGTATTGATTTGAACATATTCTAAACTTCGCGCCTTATGTAACTCAATGCATGTCATTTCTAGCAGTTCTGTTCAAACCAATTTCTTTTATAATACTCTTTCTCTCCTTATTCTCTTAATCTTACTAAAGTAATCTGTTTCCTTTTGCTTCATGAAAGAAAGTCGTAATTAGACACGTCTTCGAATTGCTGATTTTGGGGATTGCCAGGTGCCATGGGTCTCGTTGTCATTTGTCCCCTTGGACCAACCATTTGTTGCTGCAATCCGAGCACTTGCTGCCTGTATGGTGGTTGAGGCTGTAACGAGCAATTTCTTGAAATTATCCATTTCATAATACGAAACTCATAAATAGTCAAATTAAACGCTACCTGTTGGAGTAAATGTCGAAGGCCCAAATTGTTTGTTGATACAGGACGCATTAATCGCTGGGCATTTGCTTGTTGGTTTGCCATAGCAGCTGGATTGTGGGCTCTCTGGGCTTGCTGCGCCTAGAAATTTACATTTATTAAACAGTGTCGTTAATAAAGTATTTGCATGCTTTATATATCATACAAAACAAACTTCGAGTTGCTGTTTATACTGCATCTCTTGTTGTTGCGCAACTTCCAAATTTTGTTGTATCTGCAAGTAAAATTACGATATGTATTAAAAGTTCAAAGCAACTTACCACAAATTTCTGTATTCACTCACGTTTACTTCCAGCTGCGATTTATATTGCGCTTCTTGCTGTTGAGCGGCTTCCAGATTTTGACGCAATTGTTGAATCACTAGTAAATTCTGATGTCTGGCCATTTCGATATCATCAAAAGGCGGTCGTTGCTGGCCTATCATACCGCCAGGAGCAGCTTGTACTTGCTGACCAGCCATTCCTCCTCCCTAAATACAATCGTCATACAATATTGTTCTATAATAGGTCTGCCCTACAATAAAAAAACATTACCTGCATATTTAATTGATTCTGAGGACCGCCAGATGAACTTAACGTTTGCTGTTGTGCATTTGTGGAAACAACATTTTGTGTTATTTGTCCACCACCCATGGCTATCGTATTAGTTTGTGACATTAATATGCCACCCTGTGAAGTTCCCGTTGAAGGCATAGGGCCGCTAATAGCATTTGCCTGACCAGCACCTGCCTATAAAAAAATGCCTCTTTTTAAGTAATTTTCAATTGTAGTAACTAATAATATTGTGCCTATTTACCTGTCCTTGTCGCACAGCATTTGTAGTCTTCTGCTGTTGAATTACTTTACGTAGACGGTCAACAAATGCTTGCTGATCGTTTGGAATAAAGCCTAAATATGTTCGTTTTTCCGCGGTGTACAGGAGAATAAGTACTTTTATATCACAAGCTGCTGATTGAGAAAGAGATGTGAAATGGACACATCCTGCCTATAATCACATAATTACAATCAATACTTAATGGTTCAATCATACTTTATGAGTTCCTTTAAAAAACTTACAAATCCCGAATTCATCACTTTCGTTAGTGACTCTAAGGCTTCGCAGGGCGTTGGATGGAAAAACACTGATTTGGAATTCTTCAGATAAAATCCACCAATATTTCCTATCAATTGCTTTGGCATTAATTGCATAATAAGTTTTTGAGGCCAAGTATCTGCTTTTCTATAATAAGTCGACAATGTGTAAAATACAATCACTGAAGAAAGAAATAAAATATTAGTAAGAAAATCTTACAATTCTGGGTCACCATCCTTCACATTAACAGAAACTTGACAAGGAAGATGTCTTGTTTGCTTCTGTGCATCTGGTGAAACCTTAGCTTTTTCAATCCATTCAATAATCCCTTGCCAGATAGTATGTCTTTCACGTTGTGCTGACATTTGTGTTCCTATTGGTGCAACAGGACCAGCAGACACATTACCCTGAAATTATAAAATCAATTGTAATTATCACTTTAACACATCAAACTAATGTATTTCATACCTGAGACTGAGTATGTGTCGGTTGTTGCTGGACTGTAGCAACACAGACAGAAGCAGATCCTTGGGAAGCTGTAACAGTTTGTGGGACTTGTGTAGGAATAGATTGACTAACACAAGATACTGTCAATTGTGGTCCAGCTTGTCCATGTGTCTGTTGACCAGCCATAGACATGGGTGGTTGTTGTTGAACATTTTGTTGCTGTTGCTGTGGCTGCTGCTGTTGCTGCTGCTGTTGTTGTTGTTGCTGTTGTTGCTGCTGCTGCTGTAATTGCATTGTCAGTCTCAACTGTTGTTGTTGCTGTTGTTGCTGCTGCTGTTGCTGTTGTTGCTGTGCATTAGCAGCCATAACATTAGAACCAGACACTGAAAGATTATGATTATAGTATTTATCATCTATTCAATATAAAAATAGCAGTTGAATAAGAATGACAAATATTTTACCATCCATTCTTTGTCCAAATGGTGTAACATTGAGTCCCAGCGAAGGTGGTGGTTGTGTTAACTGAGCAATAAGAGCACTGCTTTGAGTATTATTTGGTGCACCTGCTCCTGGTGTGATAAAAGGTCTCATCCATCTAGTATGAGCTCCTCTAGGTCCAATTCCTGCTGCATGATAATTCGGTGGCGCCGTAATTTGAGGATTATAAGCTGGCCTTCCAGTATTCATACCAGCTGCCATTGATGGAGCAACCGGTTGATGAACGGAGGTAATATTTTGTGGAGTTTGATTTCTAAATGGTGGACCCTGAGGCTGACTCGGCTGAGTGATATTTTGTTGTACTTGATTCGTGTTTGGACTGTCATTACTTTGTAATGGACTCAATGGTATCTGTGCCGGTGGAGCTGATGTAGTATGAACAGCACCACCAATTGTTGGACTAACTGGTCTTTCTTTCAAATTATAATTCCGTAATAAAACCGAATGTCTTGGATCCTTGGCATAATTCTTTGTTTGTGATGATTGCAAATCACCACCAGCCTTTTCAAATAATTTAAATAGAGCGGGTATTTTTCTTGGTGATAATATAGATAAATTAATATTCCTCTGCAAAGAAATAGATAGATATAACTTTATTTTTAATAATAAATATACTCAACTTACCTCTTGATAAAGACTAGCTATTTGTTCCACACTATGACCCGCAAATTTATATGATTCTTGTATGACTGTTTGATATGGTGGCGAATTACATATTAAAATACAATGTTTCTGTGATACTGGATTCGGTTCACGTCTTAATTGCAAGTCTTCAAAGCATTGTAATCCAGTTGCTAATCCTTCTCCAATGTTAGCATAAGATTCACCTTTGCCTCCAACCATTCTGTATGAATAAGAAAATGTTATTTGTGCAACATTTTATAAATGGTAATTATAACTTACTCTAGCTTCTCAAGAACAAGTAATAACTTGTGAGGATTTGCATACGGTCCAAGTGTTTCTGTACATGGTGCTGGTAAACAATCTGCTGCATGGTATACTACAATACCATACAATGTCGAACTGCTCTGTTTGAAATAATGTTTCTATTACTACATAGTGAATCATGCTGTCATTTCTCCTTTAATATTCATTGTTTATACCTCTGACACGTATTCTCTATCTTCGATGCCACCTTGACTAAAATACCTATAAGAAATGAATGTTAAGAAAGGTATATTGCAAATCTTGTGGGATTTACTCACTCTAATGTAGGAATTAAATAATTTGTCTTCAAATCATTAAGATAAGCTCCATTGACAGCTGTGCCTTCAATAACAAATACTACGTCTGCTTGAATACCATGATCCGCAGGTCCAGCCACCATTTTCAGTTATTTCTGTTATTGATCTATCACCATGGATATTTCACAATTATTATTATTCATAAATAAAATATATGAATGAAGATTTTTGCGAAATGTATTCTTCCTGAATTTAAATAAATTTCGCGCCCTTAACGTAACCTGTTCAACTGTCACTTTTTGTCGAAACAACTGCGCTGTATTAGTTTATATATTATATAATATAAATTTCGTAAAATGTTGGTAGCAAAATGATAGTTGTACCCTGCATGTTCGACATTATAACATACCGTAATGGAAAGATTATTGCTGAATGTAGCAATTCCTATCGATGATTAATCGTTCATTGAATCGAGCTTATCAATGATTCATCTATTTCAAGTATCCTATTGTTATTGCGTACGAAGCAACAATCGTACACTTTGTCTTGAAAAAAACATCATACACGGGAGGCACGTCCTATAAAAACAAATTGCAGCTTTATCGACTGATGTGCGCGACACCCATGGTCCACCATTGTGACTTGCGCCGAAAATCGAGGATTTGAATGAAATCCAAAGAAAATTGCAAATAATATTGATATATTGGTTTGTAACAACGTATCACGAAGGAATTTGTTTAAGGGATCATTTTTTTAAGGTATTACATTCGCCTTGAAAAACACAGCCAAGTTTTTCTTAAAATATATTTAATACATTATACATTTAACCATAATTAAGTTATACGCATACTCCACAATCGTCTAAGTGTAACCGAGGACATTAATGGTAGAATCAACACCGCGATTATAGAATATTTTAGCTTTGAAGATGAATTATTGCAAGGGGGTGACCCCTTTGCAGACTGGCACGCGCAAACCCTCACATCATGTCCGTCTTTCTACAAAATCATCAACATAGCTTTATTAATTAAAGTCATATACTTAATGAATAAAGTATCATTTTCATTCGATTATTCACATACATGATGTGTAAAGCATCCCGATGTGACGGCAGTTTTATCCTGTGTAACCTTGCCGCAGTATTTTGATACATTTACAACTGTAAGAATATAAATTCATTTATTCACACTGTACGAATTGCAACTTTAATTAATTTATATGCCACAAAGAATTTACCCGCATCATTGTACAAAAAGGAGTATGTAACGCAAACATTTTCAGGCGTTAAAACACACATTTTCTCAGTATCGTTCGACCACCAATATTCTTCCGCGTTTGGTGGATTAAAATCGGCTAAAAATTATAAACTGAAATTTGGTTTATCTGTAAAAAAAGGAATAGAATAAGAAACATACTACTATTTTCTATTAATGGCTCGACGCAAGGTACACCCTCGAAATCTGAGCAGTTCCAGCGATCCTCGGGAGTAAACGGCGGAAGCCATCGATACTTGTAACAGTACGCCTTATTACCGTCAATTTCAAACCCTGTAAAACTACTTCAAATTATGCACTGTCACTAATAGAATGAACTAAACGATAAAATGATGACTCCGTTACCCGATACGAATGAAAGTCCACAAATTACCAAAACTACGATCAGGTTCATCTTGATCGATGTCACGATAACTATTGAAGTTTCTTTCTAGAGGCACAAGGGACGGCCGCAGCTTATCTGATAGCTAATCGGAGGAAATCCTGGAGTTATACTTTGGTAGACATAGCGCTCCGGATGAACTATCCTAGAAGCAGTAGTCCGATAATTGACGTGCATTACATTGATAGCACAGGTGTAGATCAGAATAGTCTATAATACTATATTAATAAAGATATACATTTTTCTTATTAGATCTCGTGTTTATTTACATTTTTGGCAGATACAAATGATCCATAAACTTTTGTTACAAATGTCACACGGTAAGTAAAAATCAGTGTTTCATAAAAAAATGTCTTATATTAATCTAATGTAGATAAATATTCTTTGTAAATGCTTTATACAGTTTGTCTTTCAAGTCTTAATAGCGTTTGTTCGCTTTGTTTCGATAATTGTCACGTAAGTTTGAATTACTTAATGCATTCTTTAGAATTCGTCATGCCTGGTGAAAGCTTCGCCGAAATCTGTGGCTTGGGAACCAACGAACACATTGTAGTTATCCAAAATCTCTTGCTTTGTTAATTTCTGATCGGCGTCCATGTCGGCTTCAAATATCAAATGCCGCGATTCGGATTCGGCATGATCAAAGTCAGCAGGAGTAATCCAAGTTTTCACTTCATCGAATCCCAAGTATCCATCACCATCCTTGTCCCTGAACATGGAGAATTGTTCCCTTTCGTTCTTCACCCACTCAGGTTCCTCCAATCCTTCAGCCACATCATACATATCTCCTATAATAGAAATTTATTTTTAAAACTTTCGTATCAACCAAAGATATATTTAGCTCTTTTTGGATATTGCAAATTGTAACTATATACCAATATATTCTGCAAGGGATATTTTGCCATCTCCATCTTTATCAACATCTTCCATGGTTTCCAAGACTACCACATCTTTCATATGAGGAGTCTCTTCAGCATGCAGGAACCCAACAAATTCTTCCTTGGTAAGAGCATCATCAGCATCTAAATCAGCAATGCCCCAACGTCTACGATCCTTCTTAAGCATAGCAAGATAAGAGAATGTCCCTTCTTTTGTTTTATCATCGTTCTCTGGTTCGTGTTGATCAATATCTCCATAAACTCTGGACACATACTCTGCCCAAAGAAGTTTCTCTTTATCCTCCGGATTATGAGACTTCCATTGTCTGTCTACATTCTCTCGAATGTATCTACGTTGTGTAAACAATATCCAATCTTTCAACTCTTCGCCAGTAACATATCCATCGTTGTCTTTGTCTATTCTATCAACTATAACTCCAAGCCTTCTAGAACTTTCTTCAGGGGTAAGCTGGTCGAAACTCTTGGCATCCTCACCGAGGAAAGCATCATGATCATAAGCCTGATTATGTTGGGAGTCAACGAAATGGTCTTCTGGACTGAGTTCCTGAGAAGAGCATCTATTTTTAGCTCATGCATACTCGCGCGTAGGATGGTTAGTTTTCAAGAGAAGCACAGACATTCGTTTCACTTGAGTAAAAAAAAACTTTGTGTTACAATCGAATCGAGAGAAAAATTCTCGTACATCGAGGAAGGTTAATACTACATTAAACAGGCATTCCAATGAGAAAGATATAACAATGACATCATTCTTTAGTAACTCTATAGTTATCTAGAACTATATATAATAGTAGGCGGTAGATTCAGTACAAACCTTATTAATAACTCGATCCTTGTGATCACCGTCGGGCTTCGGGATTGCCGTAGCCAGGACGGAAAAGCCAATTAAAATCTGGAGCAGCATGAATGCTTGCATAACGAACAAAAGTAGGCCAACAGGAACAAACCGAGTAAGAATACGAACGATGCCGGCGATTCCAAATGAAATGAAATAAGAGTAATTGGTGTGTTGCCGGGTTGATGTAGAAAATGTTCAAGACTCCGTATACGCCGTCAGTTCTCACCAGCTCCGGCGTTCAGCTTACTCGACTTCCACATCAGCAAAGCTCTATGTCTTGCTTGATCGCTCGACCCCCACTTTTCCAACTACATATTCATTTCAGGAACGACTCCTGTTGCTGATGCTGCACAGAGCCGGCATTCGTCATTGATGCTGCGTTGCCTGCTATCCAGAATTCGGATAACAGGCTCGTCTATCACTCGATCTCCATCTCTCTCACTCCTTCTTCAGCCAGCCCACGTGGACCATTGATAACAAAGGGAATCGACACCAACACATTCAGGACCCTATCGTCTATTTCCATTTTTAGCTCTCGACATCTGCTTTTTCAGAGAAACCTCTGGAACACCATCCTCCGAAATCTGGGAGTGTAGGTTCTTTGTACTCCTTGACTTCCTACTCTGATCTAAACATCTGGCCACAGCGGGAGATGTGTTTAAAAACGACACTCTTCGTTCTTTAATAGTTTACTTTAATATATAACCGTCCAAGTAGACAGTTTCAATATCACCCGCATTTAATTAAGGCTCGTTTGATTAATTAACCGAATGAAGCCTGTAAGAAATATTGCAGAGCGCCGGATAGAAATGCGCGTACGCAAAACAGGAGTAAACAGAACTGGAAGGGTTCGTAAAAGGTATACTTACTTTTATTCCAAAAAACGATATCCAACAATGACGATTTTTCATGATCGCAATGCGATATGAGTCACTTGCAACGTACCTCTTTTATCTAGGACGTGCTTATCCACTTATCTCATATTTGTCCACGATAAAGAGAATGCTAGCCGGAGACTACAGGTACACCTCGCCGGGTACGTCCATAACGGTGCGATACCCCTTTTGATATTATTTCATTAGTTAACGCCTTGCGAACGGGCAAAAAGTTCTCAAGTACTCTGCTTTTCTAAGTGAAAAAAGATAATCGACAGAAGAATTCACGTGTGTAATTATTTAGGTGCGCGTGTGTCTGTGTGTTTGTGGGATAAAAGTTAATTAAGAATGGCGCCTAAGACATCGGGGCCACAGTTGGAGCAACAAATCGCATGCATAAAGTTCACGATATTCTGCTTGAATGCCATCTTATGGGTACGTCGACACAATAATGCACTCTTTCCATGCCACTCCCAGATGAATTCTCCCTGAGGATAATCCAGTACGTTTAATGGAAAGTCTCCCTGATTAGATTCATGTCTCTCGCATCAGTGAGGTCAAATGCCTTTGACTTATCGCGCGAAACTAAGCCCGAGTATCGCTTCGTTCGAGAAATCTTATACAATTGGTTCAATGGAAATATAGGATCAATAATATACGAAATTACTTATTAAATATATATTTTCTGATGAGTAATTCAATTTAAAATGATTAGAGTGTGTATTATAGGGTTTTATTTGGGGACTTTTCGAGAGTTTCTCTTCTATTATAGTTGAGGTCGTATTGTGATATAGGCCACTGGCTACGACAGCAATGAGGCGTGTAGTGGCCTTACCAATTTAGAGTTAAATACTCATTGCACCATAAATCGTTGTCACACACAAATCGAATCTGAGTCACGTATACTAGCGTGCCAGTGATATCACTGTTTATCAGAGTGACGTGTAAAGAAGTTCCTCAGGAACCTTTGAGAAATATGATATTAATAAAACTAGATTATTATTTCTATTTCTTGTAATAAAAATTCCTAAGTTCCTATCACAATGATTCCAAATTCTATGATCCTAGAACAATCCTTAATATATTTTGAAATATTAATATATAAGTTATTTAAGATTTAAAATATTATTTGTTAGATAATTGGCAGTGCTATGTTCGGCTTGGCAGTATGGCTCAGGATGGAGCCAGGCTTTCAAGAATGGGTTGATTTCCTTGATATGTACGAGTTCTACATTGGCATTTATATCCTGATTATTACTTCAGTGCTAGTCATCATCATTTCTTTCGTCGGATGTGGCGTTGCACTTCTGGAACATATCCTCGGCCTCTTCGTTGTAACTAACACTTTTCATCCGTCCTAAATTAACATAATTAATGACCTAGTTAACATAAAACTACTGAATCGTTTTAGCACGCTGGTCTCCAAATGCTCTGCTTCGTACTCGGTTTAGCCGGTGCTGGAGTCCTCTTGGATTATTCGACTTACGACAGTCAAATTCAACCAATCATACGACGATCTATGAAAAATCTTATTAATAATTCGCAATATGAAAAGGCGTCGTATATTCTTCGTCTTATTCAAGAAAATGTGAGTGAATATTTTGCAGCTTGAATTAAAATAAATTTTAATTAAATTATTGTGTGTTTAATTATTATTTTAGATCGGATGCTGTGGCGCTGATGGACCAATGGATTATTTAACAATGCGTAAACCTTTGCCTACCGAATGCAGAGACACTGTAACAGGAAATGCTTTCTTTCATGGGTGTGTCGATGAAATAACTTGGTTCTTAGAGGGCAGGTCAGGATGGTTAGCAGGACTCGCACTCTCTCTTTGTTTGATACACGTAAGAAGCCCCGAATTAATTAACTCTAATTAAATATTTTGTTATAATTTCATTTACACTTGTATTTACAGGTGGTTGTTGCTGTTCTTTCCATTACTCTTGTACGAGCAATTAAAAAGGAAGAGGAATCAGCAACATACAAACGTTAAAGAATCACTGTATATTAATGATTCATCTGTAACAAGAAATTTAACAATCACAAATCGATACATTTCACATGGAGCAGGACCCGAACATGATCGGGAAGACATTACGATCATACGCGTTCATTCATTAGTCCAATTACATTTATTAAATGTTTTTTAATGAAAGAAATTAGCATAAGGACAGAATTTGCACCTACGCGACTACTTAAATATGCAGCAAATCATGACTGCGAATAAATATGACTTAGTGTTGGTGCTTTATTATTCCGGATTGTCAGGGTTTTGTATTAGAATGAATATATTTAAGAAAAGGCCGCATGTAATAATAGTTGACAGGATTAATAATATCGCAGGGAATTGGCAATTCTATTTTCCATTTATTTACAAAATTCTCAATATACATATAATATCGTAATAGTAGATAATAATTTATGTACAATGATTCGTTTCCGGACCAATTCTTCAATCGTCTGGTTTCACTGGTCTGAGAGCGAATGGCAGAATCTACTGCCTCGCTCTTAAGATACCTTTGCTCTTTTCTTAGCTCGTAATCTTAAGTATACTGGCGTTATGTTTCGTATGCACCGGTGCATTCTCGATCCCGAAACACTACCGCATACATATACTAATATATATATATGTGTATCGCTACTTGTATAGCCGCGACGAGAAATGCAATATTGTCTCGGATCCGACAAACTATCTTCCGGGTCGATGATAAAAAAAAAAGAAGAGATTAAAATGATACTATTTAAATATGAAAGAATTCCCAAGTAATCTAATAATTACAAGTAGTAAATTCAGATCTCAAAGTATACGAAATCATTTTGGAATTGTTAGAACGAAGTTAGCATTATATACAAAATTTACATAAAAGAAAAACTTATATTTAATTTATGAGCGCATATTTGAATCGTCGCAGCTAAAAGTTCGACTTCCCTCTGGTGCGTCGCAGTGTGGCATGACCCGCATTAAGTGCGTTCAGTATGTCTGTTATTGAGCTTGCAATTACCACGAGTCGAGTCCTCCATCATGAACACAAAGTGGAGTATTGGAATGCTTCGCTTATAAATAATCAGTCTTTTCACAAGTAGTCATATATTGATTTAGTATGCGATGCAATAATTCACCGTTTACGTCAATAGAAAGAAGTAAAGTTCCAAAGATAGACAAAAAAAAAAAGACCATTCACTTATTCTAAACGCGCTGTTACGCGTGACATGCCAGCGAAGACAACGCCCGAATGAATTCACACATCAATCGATCTTAATCAATCGATTATAATGCATCAAGAGCGTTTCCCTTTCTTTCTCCAATACTTTATAATAAACAGACCCTTTCAATTTAGCCAACATATGGAAAAGGTGGATAACCAACAGGTGGCGGATAATATCCAGGGAATGCTTGAACAGTATGTTGAAGTGGTACAGTTGTTGTAACATAAGTTGTAACTTCCGTTGGAACAACCTTTGTAGAGAACAATGTTGTATAAGCTGTCTTAGCTCCAAATGTCAATTTTAACACTCTTGATTCAGATACTGTTGCTAGTGTCTGAGTTACCAAAGGTGCACTCGTCACTGTAAATTGTGGTTGTTGCGGATATAATGGTAATTGGGGTGGTAATTGTGGTGGTAATTGTGGTGGCAATTGTTGTGGTAAAACTGGCGCTATCGTCGATGTACCATATTCGTAGGATGTTCTAGGTACTGTGGCAACTGGCCTTGACAAGGTCGAGTAGATCGTATTACCACCACTCACCACTGGAATCACGTGTGACTCGTAAACTGTCTCTAGAACAACAACTGGCCTTGAAGTTGTGATTACTTGTGGTTGCGGTTGTCCGAAGTACTTCAACAATGCTAATTGTTGAGCTTGATCCGGAGTCAATTGTTGGTCGGATGAACTAGTACTTCCAACTTCTGTCTTCACTTTTGTAGCAGAAATCGACTTGAAAGGATCTAAGTCAGAATCTAAATCACTACCTGGTGCAATGATTCTCTTAGGAATATCATCATCGTCTCTGTCATCATCACTGAAATCTAATTCCAAGTGTAATTCGCTTCCAGCTTCGTCTAACTTTGAATTAAATTCGTTCAAAGTTTTACTTGGTATGAATTGATAGATTTCCATTGGTGGTAAAGTTTTTGTTGCTGTAACAACTCGTGCTATGTTGTAAGTTTGTACTAATGTTATTCTTGTTGTATTACCACCATGAATTACTGGTAATAAGTGTGTTTTTAAAAGGGTTTGAGTGGTGGAGAAAGTCTCGGTGAGTGTTTCTAGTGGAGGAGTAGCTTGGCCAGGATCCAAAGAAATAGCTGGAAGTGTGGCAATTGCTGAATCCAAGGGTAAAGTTGACTCATAAGCTGCTCCAGTATTTGCCAAGATATTCTCCGTCAGTGGTTCCGTTGGTGAAATAGCTGACGATGGATCGATCGTCGCAAATGTTTTCTTTAACGTTGAAGTAACTGTCACATATCTGGTATTCCGTAAAGTTCCAACCTGATACAAAAAAATAATAATAAAATAAATTCCAAAATAAATATAACTACTTTAATGATTTTATAAACTTACTTGGAAGGAATAAGGAGATTTGATAGTAGCAATTTCAAAATAAGCATCAGTCAGATCAGCAGCAGTGGAAATTTCGACATTGATAGTTTCAACAGGAAGAATTTGCTCTGCATTTGGTTGATCTTGAACACTGACAGTTTGAACATCTTCGCTTTCACTTGGATCTAATTCATCTTCTATTGGACCTTCTTGGATTTTTCTTTGAGCGTTTGTAATGATAGTAGTGGAAGTAGTAGTACTTAATGTTGGTGTTGATAATAAAACCGATGCTTTTCCATCATCAACCATTACTACTGATTCTGTTGTACTTGGTTCAGCAACAGGTCGAACTTCTTCATCATCGACACTTTTTCTTATTGCTACTCTTGGTTTCGGGGTTGTTTTGTAAGACCAACGACCTTGTGTTCTTGGTAATTTCACTTTTGGCACTGGTCCTGTGTTCGATGATTGTGGTTCGGATTTTATCTTCGGTAATTGTTTCGAAGGCAAACTAGGTTGATTGTTTGGACGGAAACCACTTCTACGACGAGTTACTGGTGGTTCAGCAGTTGTGGTTGTAGCTGGACGATTTCTGAAATAGGTATTTTTAATACCACAAACTGCCAATTACGAAATTTATAATAAAGTAAGAAATACTTACTTATAATTAGGTCTCGATGTTGTGTTTCTATTCTTTGCTGGACGTGCTTGTTGTGCTTCGCCACTTTCGAAATCATCATTTAACTTATTACGGAATTTAGGTCGTGCTGGACCAGGATTCGAAATTCTACGTGTACTTTTTACAGGTGTACCTATTAACAATTAAAAAAAATAATATATATACATTAAAAAAAGGAATAATAAATCATTAAAATGAATTCATACCTGGTGGACCACTGAAGAGTACTTCAAGAGGCAAAGATGATTCTTCCAAAGAAGTAGTTGGTGTTGGTTCAAGTTGAGGTTTCAACTTGCCATGTTGTGGACCAATAGTTTTCAGGATACGTTGAGTATTGGAAGGTCGAATTTTTCCTTCTGGAACCGGTGGTGTTCCTGCCAGAATACGTGATGAACTTTGCAACACTTGAGCGTATTTTCCATTTATATAAGTGCCAATAACACTTGTTTCATGAACAGTTGTAAGTCCATCTTTAACGATGGTTCCACCCAATTTAGTGACTAAACCCGTCGGGTTTTCTTTTTCTCTTCGTCCAGTTGGCCTTGGTTTTACATGTGGTTTCGATGTTGGTCTCAAGTTAATTAACTGTAAAAGATTTATATGTTTATGTTAAAATAAAATATTTGGGCGGTGCCCAATCGCCATGACTCGTCGGTTCCTCTCAAGTAAGCCTGAACTTTAGCCATTCAAAGCCATGAATTACTACGGTGAAACCGTTTATCTGACGATCGGGACTTTCACGTGGCTCAGGGCCGATTCAGGATAATGGAAGCTCTACAAGATACATCGTTTACAGGGTGATTTGCTTCTCTTTGAATCCACCACTGTCATAAATAAACTGTTGTATATAAGATAATTATAAATTATCTAGTAATTTGAATTCTTTTCAAATATTTATAATATAACATAATATTTACAAAGCATATACTATAATATAATAAATATATATTTCATAGAAATTCATTCAAAATGAATCGCCCTGTACAGAATCACCATTCGAGAGAATTACACTTCACTCTTCATTGACTGTGCAACCAGTCAATCGAACCTTATTTTATTATTTAACTGCTCGCCAGCAAAGTTATAATTCTCATAATAATATTCCAATATAATAAAATGAAAATCTGATGAAATTATTTTCAGATTAACACTTGGATATACAAATTTCTTTACATAGCTCAAATTCTTTGAGCTTTTCTGTCTTATGAATGGGATTTATTAGTGTCTTGGACAAACCCGTCTTACGTGTTTGATAAGAGTCGTCCTTCGAGTGGACGATCGTGAATAATTGCTGGAAAACTAGAACTAGATTTTCAGGTTGAACCACCGTTCGATAATGACCAATGCCATTGAGAAGGTCGAATGTCTCAATGTTAAATTGCATACAAGAGAATATTGCATGCAAGTGTTTTTCGATCGTCCTTACGAATGATTTTCAGTAAGTTCGTCCTACCTTGTAGGTTTCATCGATGATTTCTGTTGGTTGTTTAGATAGAAAGTCGTACTCGGGTTCAGCGAGATTGTTCTTCACGCCGGGTGTTTCATCCTTCGGCTTAACTTGCACTTGAGACGCAAGTGCGGAACTCTTCGTCGCCGCGTGCACTTTTGTGTTCAACTCCTGCACACGATAAATCATCTCATACTGATTTTTGCTAAGTTTTACCCAGCTTCCTTTTACGAAATTCATCTCGAGTGTGAAAGAAACGACTTTAATTGTCGAATTTTATTTAGCTAAATTAGACTTTCACACGTTGTGAAAGATTTGGTGTTAATTAAAAGAGACACACAGAACCACAAGAAGAAGAGTTAATTAAGTCTGATAGTATTCCTTATGACAAGGACATCGGTGCATAGGAATAAGTAGGTAAGTAGGTGGACTGTTGCCTGTTTTAGAAAAGTATGAGAAAGTTGTAACGCAGCTACACGCAGCGGCGAACAGTGGATTATCCAGTTTGAATGGTTTAAACAACTATAAACCTCCTTCGGGAAGATTTTCACGCTCGACTAAAAAGGGGCATTTCATGGCAATATTCGTATTTTGTAATCACCACTTTCTAAAAGTAGTTTTACTAAAATCATTTCAACTTGTTTGTAAGATTTCCTATAAGATAGAATCTACCTGAGATCCTTGAAAGATGAATAAAAAATGGTTTCATTTATAATAGGCAAAATAGTGTCAACATTATAAATGTTAATGTCTGACAGTTAACCCAATTATTTTCGCCTATTAAAACTATGAATATAAAAGGGTGTCATTTATTGTCCATAAATATGTATATGGAAAGATCATTAAAAAAATGTCAGATTTATCATCGTAACAGATTTTAGAAGTCTGATTGTGACATAATAAATTCCAACCACCATAAAGTTTGGATAGTTAGTGAAATATTGAATGTTAACTGTGAACACACAGACTGCCTGTCTGGTTTGTAAATGCCTGGCGAGCATATCTTGTCAGGCATAGAGCGAACGAAGCCGGAAAGATTTTCCCGACGAAAGCGAAAGTCCTACGGTTCACTTCCTACTTTAAGAGTTGGTGCGAGTTGGTCTGCTTCAGGTTCGTTAATTCGAGCCAGAAATAATCATTAAAGTTCCAATTGCTGGCTCGCACAGTGTTTCCATAATGTAGAAATATTAAATTTTGATTGAGTACAAATGTAATTCTGTCGATAGTAATGCTGTAAAAGTGTTCAAATTCCTAAAGTATAATTATTTCATCAAATTTTGATAAAGTAATTATTTCTTTAATTCAGTATAAATGTAATTCTGTTGATAATAATGCTGTAAAAGTGTTCAAGCTTGTAAAGAGTGATTATCCCAGTTTTGAAATAAGATTAGTTAACAGTTCGATTAGTGATTTCAACATAGAGTAATTTATATTAGTCACTCCTTCATTCAAAGACTCGTGTGCTATAACATTGTATAAATAGTAATAAGTAATAGAAAATTATCAGTAAAATGACAGAGCATTGCTTACTTGGCTCTTCGGTGAACGTTGAACGTTTTCTCCCGATGAATTAATGACATTCTGTTCAACCACGGAATTCACAACTACTTTCGTCCCTTTTATCTGCTTCTTCGTCTCATCATTAATACTCTTCTGAATCTTACTCGGCTGAATGTCAGGAGTTTTCTCTCGAGTTTCCAACGGCTTAGTTTGAATGACTGGCACATTGACCTTCTTAGCTTTCTCACCTTCTACCAAACAAATCATCAATCGATTGTATTATAATTCAACAAATCATTAACATAATCAGGAAGTTCTGAAACTAGTATCAAGTATAATTAAGTAGAAGTTGTCAAAAGTCATAGATCTACATTCCAATGATTCAAGGACCTTGAAATGCTTGATGATGATCTAGAAATCATTGATCTACAAATGAAGGAAGGATAAAAGAGAACAATGGAGATCCTTGTACGTTCATGGTTACCGAAGAATAATGAGGAGGTTGAACCATCAAACTATGACAGTTCTTGCAAGGCTTGTCCAAAATGATTCTTACAACCACAGTCATCGACGAAACCCTCTACTTTCCAAGGTCTTGGTGCACCATCATTTGGCAATCATACGCTCATGAATATTTATCCATTGACAAAGGGATTACCAGGAAAATGAGATGATTGCGAGACAGAAAAGAAAGCAGTTGCGTGACAATCATTCTGAACGAATATTTCTTTGTGACAAACTTTCAGAAGAAAAGACAAGCAAGAATCATTCTTTTGTCACTTTTTAAAAAGAGAGATAAAATGAGTATTGCAATTTTGTAACAAGAGAAGTCATTCTTGAAAGATAATAAGAGTGATTTGCAGAACTGATGTTTAAATCGTACCGGGCGGTGCGCTTTGCGGACTAAACACCATCACTGTATTCCCAATGGTTGTGGTGAAATCCAGGAACCCGTAGACTGTTTGTGTAATGAAATCATCATTCGATACTGCTGCCTTTGCTGGACCACCACTCTCGCCTGGAGAACTCTTATAAACTTGGGCTGAACATTCTGCGACTGAAATGTTATATCAGAATTTTATAACTAATTTAAAAAAATTAATATAAAAATCCTTTTCTTTGAATACATTTTTAATTTCTCTAATAATAGTACAAGTAAACTGTGTGATTTGTTGACAGAGCGTACAAATTATTCCCAAGGACAGAAATGCAGACTTTCAAAAAGTCTGTTGGAATAAAAAGAATTCTTTCGAAGGAACTAAACTTTCAAGGGGCGCCGAAAAAAATGTACATAACAAATGCTTCTTTGCATTTTAAGTAATGTCTGGAGTAACGCAATCCCAACAGGATTACTCAGGATGGTTCATACATTGCGGAACATACATACGTGGATATATAAGTACGTGCTTGCTTATATACATAGTTGTACATAAGCAAAGGCACGGTTAGTACGTGGCAAGTGTGGGAACGAGTAGCCATTTGGTAATAAAGGAGAACGCTCAAGGCATTCACATTGAAACCACTGCGATCAACACCGAAGAAACGTGCTCGACTTTGAAGTTCACGAAAACTTGTCTACTTTCCAATCGAATAATATTAAATCCATAATATTTCTGATTAACTTGTTTTGTATTAATATTCATAAAAAGTGTAGACAGTTTTTAAGAGATTTTTTAAGAGGACAAGTTATAGTGTTTACTTTTATTTCGTCGTCATCGTCAGCAAAATAGGATAAAAATGATGATGTCATTTCATCTTGGCACAAAAACAAAGCGAGGAGTTTAAAAACAATTAATGATTCTGATTTATTTTTATTTCTTACAACATATCTTGGATTCTTTATGTGTAATTATAAGTGTTGGTGAATAATAAAAAAGTAATACTCACGGAATACCGCGCATAAAGCGAGGACGAAGAACTTTGGCGACATATTGATCAGGCTTGCATGCTTCGTGAGGGCGTCAAGGTGTGAAATCTGAAAGGAATATCAGAGACATAATCATTAACTTCCATCATGCGTACATCTACGATCACTGAATAATCGAGCAAATGTATAAATCAATTTTCCAATGTCCCACACTTTTCAAGTGGTCCTTGGGAAGCCCTGGCATCATTTGCATAATGACTTTCCGCGATGAGTGCTCCGATGAAAGACACCGCCACGCTATTTAAAAGATCGAACAAACCTTTGCCAGAGGGAATCGATTTAATAAAAGTGCCGTTATGATGGAAAAAAACATATCGATTACGTCATTGATACGAGTAATATTTAATAATAGAAATTCTTAGATATTAATATTTCTAGAAATTGAATCAAAACATTACAATAAAGTTATTAAATTATTCGTATTTGAAAGAAATTGAAGAAAGATATTATTGCTTTGTAATAAATATTGTATTGCACCAGAATATCATCATACACGTATTACGCAAAAGGATGCAATTCTAGAATGCGTGCTGATCAAATAGAAAATTCTACGCTCGAATTCTTGCGTACCAATACGAGAAAACACGCGGTACCCAATTTATGAAGGCTCCGTGTATCCGTTATGTAATATATCCGACGAAGTACATAAAGCGAATTGTTACTACAACGAACTCTTAGAAAATGAAAGTTAGTGCGTTACAGCAATCCGATAACATTAGGGAAGCATTAGCGTTGATTATGATACGATTCGCTTGGCGAGAACAGTTTTGCACCGATCATTCCTTAATGACTTTAAAACCGCATACGATATTACACAATATTTATCTGGCATACAAGGATGTAAAAGGTTGTCAAGATTATGAATTACAATGTTCGGCTTTTCTTGGTTCAATAGAACCAAACTGACATAACACCAAGATGTTAAGTGGTCGAAAGATGATTGATGACACTTTGGAAAGTGTCGATCCATTCGAGCTAGTAAATCAAGGACCAGCTACTGTTTGATCAACTCTTGATTTTATCATGGAAATATCTTAATGCTTATTTAAACAATCCATTCGTAAAATTTATACCAGCTACTGTTTGATCAACTCTTGAATTTATCATGGAAATATCTTAACGCTTATTTAAACAATCCATTCGTAAAATGTATAAATTACGTCATTTCAAACTCGTCGATCTTGTAATGACGAAGCGTCGAAATAACATCGAGGATTCGTCAATTTGTTCATCGAAGCGTTACGATGCGCGCGCTTTCATTAAGAGCATTGCGTCGAAACACTTGTATTGTTGATGGCATCATTGCGCCTATAAGGAGGCGCTACGGGGGCAGTGAGAGATCATTGCATAACAGTACCGTTGGTAATCGGTTACCTAGGAACAATGGTAAAAGGCAAAACGTTCCGGCTGGGTGTCACGACTAACGAGAATGACTGGAATTCCTAATTCTCGATCACTTGTTGCCTTCTGTTTCTATCTAATTCGAATTCTTAACTTTCAAGTTCAACTTTTGTTACTTGTCATACAATTTTGTATAAGATACAAGTAAAATTTTGTCTTCTATAAAGTTATATTCATTAAATATTAATCAGATCTAATATATGATATTTTAAATAGAAACTATATTTATATAATAAACTATTTAATATTAATTTCGAATTTACTCAAATTTCTCATTGTTGCTTGTCATACAATTTTGTATAAGATACAAGTAAAACTTTGTCTTCTATAAAGTTATATTAATTAAATATTAATCAGATCTAATATATCATATCTTAAATATAAACTATATTTATATAACAAACTATTTAATATTAATTTAAAATTTACTCAAATTTCTGATGCAAAATGCTAGAAAAACCTTGTTGCAACTAATACTAGACGTGTAGGTAATAGAAAGCGAGACATATTCCGTTTAGTGGTAAAAACGTTAGCAGCACAGGATTTCTTGCCTTCCTTTCCGAAGCAGGCATGTTCGGGGAAACGAGCGGCGCTCTTTAAGGCGAGTCGGTTCGAATTCCCTTAAGGGAAGTAAGACATTTTGATAAGGCATTCTGGAGCATTAAAGCTCATTTCACACCATCATCGTTGTAAAAGTAGAAGTGCAACGGGTTCATAATCCGTTCCTTTCACTCCTGTTCACCCAAGATATTGCGCCAAAGTGTTCATATAATCTGCTCGCTAAGCGCAAAAAGTGGCCGAGCGATCCTTGATTCGCTCGACTAATCGTAGAATGCTCCACTAACGGAATAGAAAAGCCAATCATTATCGGCTCATGGATTGTTTCCTCTCATCAGTCATTCCTAGTTGGTTCGATTCGAATTAATCTTGGAGTTTCCACGAGCTCATTAAACCACGTGTAATTAGACTAGATAGAAAACTCCATTTCCCCAACGAACATCTCGATTCGTAACATCGGAATTAGTTAATTGATCGAAGGATCATTAACGGATCATTAGTCGAGAATCATATGTAATTTGTTCGTACAGTATTGTGCAATATGAATGGAATGGGGATTTATTACAAGATGATTAATGTATAACGGAAGTTGATGTCAAATTGTTGAATTTATAATAAATTAGTTATTCAGAAGACTATTTCTAAATGTTTTTGATACAAATCCGGCATTTCTGTCACTGGTTTCATGTTTTCTATTCGTTTTGATACTCAAACAATCGATTTATGAAGCGTTCGGCAAAGTTTGAAAACCTTCGAAAAATCTAAAATTTTTGAAACACACTTCCCGACCGTTTCAGGGTCTGGTATTTCGTGTAGAGGTTCAGTATTTAGCTAGGAAACAGTGGTATAAATTCCAGAACCCTAGGTCAAAGTTCATTTTTTGGCCGAAAAATTCGTCAAGGGGTATACCCAGAAAAATTTGCGAAAAAATGAATTTTGAGCTAGGGCTCTGGAATTTATATCACTTCTTCCTTGATGCAAGAAAACATTCTCCACCAAATTTTAGCCCCGGAAAATGTCAGGAAGTATGGAAAACATGGGAAAAACCGTCAGAACTAGACGAAAATGAATGATTCAGGATCGGTTTTCCATGTGTTTTGGGTACAATTCCGGCATTTCTCCCACTGGTTTCATGTTTTCTATCCGTTTTGATACTTAAACAATCGATTTATCAAGTGTTCGTCAAAGTCCCAGGACCTTCGAAAAATCGAAAATTTGTGAAGGGGTACATGGAAAAATTTGCGAAAAAATGAATTTTGAGCTACGGCTCTAGAATTTATACCATTTCTTCCTTGATACAAGAAAACATTCTCCGTCAAATTTCAGCCCCAGAAATAGTCGGGAAGACTTGAAAACCTGGAAATTACCGTCGAAATCAGGTCAATTTGATTATTTCAAAGGCTCTTTCCAACTATTTTTGATCCAATTCCAACATTTCTGTCACTGGTTTCATATTTTCTATCCATTTTAAAACTCAAATAACCAATTTATGAACATTTTCAAAATCAGTTATCATAGAAACGTTATTCTATGAATCACAAACACAATATCTATAATTTATCACGACGGTCGCATTACAGTAAGGAATTACGAATGTCTCTCGAAATAATAAATGGTAAGTAAACTTCCGTGGCAAGCATGCATGATTAATAATCATTGTAACACGTGGGCGAAGCCTTAGGCGTTCTGAGAGCATACAGCGAAGAAGGATCTCTTCACGGACCGAAAACTTCTACTCGAAGCAGTGCGGTTCAGTACTTCAAGGACTAAAGTGAGGCAGCAAGGAGCGAGCACTGGTTAAGTAATTCCTGAATGTCCGACGAGAACAAGGAGTGGCTCGGAACTCTCCTATCGATATGCCATTCTTATTCCACCATTGGAATCGTCATTGACTAAATTGGTTCCTTGAATAAAATAAACTAAATATTCAATGATCTTACAAAATAGTAAATATTGAAAAAAAAATACCATAAGAGAGAAAACCAGTTAGAACATAACAAGTTGTATTGAATACTTTCGTCCTACGCTTAAAAGGATAAGGTAAAACTAGTAAAAAGAACTTGGGAAGATATTGATTCGTGGGCGAAGAACGCATAGGTATTGGAAGATTATTCAATATTACCAAGGGCTGACATTGGAATTTGCTACTGGGATATTAATATTCACGATCAACCATTAATCGATCGTGCTTGGAATCTATCGAATTTGATATTAGTCGTCCATTGGAATAACTGTTCGTGACCAAACAAAGTGCTTGGTCAGACAAGCGCCGTTAGATTGACATAATCGAAATGATTACATAAAATGATTTCATCATGTATTTTTAATGTAATGATTAGATAAAAGTGAATTAGAATTAAAATGAAAGAACATTTGATACAAATTCTCGTGAGAAGAAATCTCGACGACATCGAATCGAAGCCAAGAGCATATTACAAGTTAATCCTATGTATCACAGGGATAAAAATGATTCGGCCTTGTACTAGATGTGGAATGCGTTGAGAGTCGCCCGGGAGTCATCGTGATTCTGATTTCGACGTCGGGACGCTACTCGACGTCTCTTCTTTCGCAAAACTCGCTTTCACAAGTGTGCCAGATGTTAGATCGTTGCTTGTTACATTTCGTGTTTGAAAGCCCGGATGATTCGTAATGAAATTCTCGATGATTGATGATAAAAGATGTTTCATATAGTATTAGATCCTTTGCTATGTTTAGAATTCAAAGAATTGATCGTCGATTATAATCAATGAACATTGAGAAATTTTTCTTACGAAAGTATCTTTTGATGATTGCTTGGAGTAACAGAGTTTCCTTTGCAATGATCTTGCCTGTTTAATACTAGTCACGAGGGAAAAAGTGAACGGATCGAATAGACAGTAGTTCTATCTCGAAGGCATTCGCATACGAGTACAACTTCAAGCTCGGATTTATGTCATCCGATCACGTGAAACTTTCCGCATGGCTTCAACGGGAAACGTTTAACAAGCCTTATTCGCAAACTTCACCCATTACGTGCCATTGCCCCAGTTTCCCTATACGACCGATTACACGCTCTAATCTTGCCGCCAGTCAAACCAGCGTAACAAACGCGTCAAGATCTCTCAACAACACGTTAAATATTCTTTCTGAATTCTTTCATTTATTACTACTTAATCAGTATTCTTGCAAATTTTACGAGCTCACAAAACTACCTTGCATTCCAAGTAATAACAAAAGAAACAGCTAGAAAACTTCTCGAGTGAAAGTTGCCCAATCGCATTCTTCGACTTCGCATATTCCAGCGTGAATTTTTTGTTAATTCGCAACGATCGTTTAGAGTTCACGCAAAAATTGGTGAGATTGGGTGAGAAAAAATAAAAACGACAGGATTGAAGAATGGTTTTAGGAATTGATGAATTCATTCAGAGGTCATTGCTTTCACGAAATTCTTTCTACGTTGAATTCCTAAAAGGAGTTTAAAGAGACTGGAGTTTTTTTTTTTTTTGGACATCGCAATAGAAAATCGATTAATTTATCGAGGCAATAACCAATGTCAGAGTCGGATAAGAGGTGTATTTAAATTCGCAGGGATGCTAATCGTTG